>CM077151.1:274382560-274982560 GCA_039583875.1 Platanthera guangdongensis | reverse complement strand
CTATGGGTTGAAGCAAGCTCCAAGAGCTTGGTGTGGTGAAGATTGCAGAATATCTCCAATTCTGCGGTTATCTTGCGTCCAACTCAGATTCTAGCTTGTTCGTCAAGAAGAGGGGGAGCTTCAAGTCTTGGTCCTGATGTATGTGGATGATATGATCATCACAGGGAAATCGGAGAAGAAGTAGCAAGGCTCAGGGCTGAGCTTGCTATACGCCTCGAGATGAAAGACTTGAGAGAGCTTCATCACTTTCTCGGCCTTGAAGTGGAGAGGAAGAAGAGCGGTATACTCATTTTCCAAAGAGGATTTGCAGATCACATTGTGAAGCGGTTCGGCATGGGCAAAGGAAAGATTTACTCTACTCCACTGGAACATGGGCTGAAGCTTCGACGAGATGAGGGAAGGATTCTTCCTGACCCCTTCGTGTTCAGAGCTCTTGTTGGAAGCTTGATCCACCTGACGATTACAAGGCCAGACATTGCTTACGCTGTTGGCCGAGTAAGTCAGTTTATGGCTGAACCAAGGAAGTCTCATCTAGTGGCGGCAAAGAACATTCTGAAGTATGTCAAGACAACTTCTGACATGAGACTTCTCTATAAAAGGGACTCGGACTTTGCCTTACTTAGGTACACGGATGCTGACTATGACAGTGATTCGGATGATCGAAGGTCAACTTCGGGTTATGTGTTCACTTGCGGATCAACTAGCATCTCGTGGTATAGCAAGAAGCAGGACTCGGTGTCCGTCTCAACTACGGAGGCAGAGTATAAGGCTTTGGCCTTGGCTGCTTAGGAAGCCATCTGGTTGAGGAGGCTTATAGAGGATGTGCATGAAGAAGTGCAAGGGCCAACTTTACTCCGGGGTGACAATGAGAGTGCTCTCAAGTTGGTAAACAATCCAGTGTGTCACGCTAGAACCATTCATATTGAGATCGATCACCACTTCATAAGGGAGAAGGTGTTGGATGGATCTCATCTGGCCGGGCATGTTTCGGAGTGAAGATAATCTTGCTGATATCTTCACGAAGCCACTGTTCAAAGGGGCCTTTTGAGTGATTGCGCAGCTTGCTGGGCCTGATCACCACTTCTCACTTCAAGGGGGAGTGTTGAAATTTGTGAAGTGAAAGTGGTTGATTTGCAGGCCGGGCAGTCTGAGCAGACAGAGTCCACGGACTGCGCGGACTGGGCAGACAGCTGCTGTTATGCAGCCTGGTGATAGGCATATGACCTCGCTGTTCTTCTGAGCGGCATGTGCGGACTATGTCCTCAGCCTGGCGGATTGTTGTCTGCGGATAGGGCGTTGGCTGCCTTGCTGGCCTTGCCTTGTTGAGCAGCCTGAGCGGTCTGCGTCCACGGCATGGGCGGACTGTTGGTTGCATCTGGGTGCTGGCTTGGCAGATTAAGGAGCGGCCTGTGTCCGCGGTCTGGGCGAACTGCTATCTGCGGACAGGGTGTTGGCTTTTCGGAGGCTTGGCTGATTGAGGAGCGGCCTGAGAGGGACAGAGGTTTGCAAGCTATAGGCAGTGCTCTGTTCAATGGCGTGTTGCAAGCTTGTGTGTTAACCAGCGGATTGGGTCCTATTCGCGGGAGGCTTGCGGACTGGCATGTCTGCGGTGTCCGCTGTTGCGGACTGGCCTTAGGAGTTTGGTTGTGGTCTTGCCGAGCTCTGGTAGTACAACAGTGTTGTTGCTATGGCGGACTGGTGTGTGGAGTTTGGCAGTTGGCCGTTTGGGCAGTCGTGCGAGGATTGCTTGCGGACTCTGCCTTAACTCTGGAGGAGTGTTGGCTTTGGGTGTTTGGCGGACTGAGCCTTATCCGCCAAGCTCGCATTAGGCCCTTTGTGATTTACTGGACTTGGTCACATTCTGTGACAAGTACAGTGTGTCCGCTGTATCCGCCAAGTCCGCTGTTGACCGGGCGGACTGTTGCTACCCTGCCTTTGGTCGTGGACTTGTGGTGGATGGAGGCTTTGGTGTTGTACTATGCGGGCTGCCTCTTTTAGTGTGCGGACTATTGCTGAAAGGGTTGTGGCTGTCCATTTGGTGATGTTGCGGATTGTGCGGACTGTACCTTGTCCGCATAGTGTGAGGCAAATCCGCCTTGTTGTGATCAGTGCCTTGCTTTGGCGGTTTGTTCCTTGGAATCCGGCTAAGTCCTTGCGGACTCAGCGGACGGGTGTTTGTTAGCGCGCGGGCTGGGGCGGTGTCTCTATCCACTAGGGCGGTGACCACACTCCTCACCTCGCTTATAAATAGGACACCCCGACACGTCTACAGTAATTGAGTGAACAATAAGTGGGGCTTGTGCAAATTGCTGCGGTCTGCGTTTTCTGTCCGCGCGGGTTGAGTATAGCTGGCGGTTTTGCTGTGTGCAGGTCGCGCGATTAGCTTCAAGGAGCCAAGAGTTTGTCTTTGACTTCAGTCAAGTTCTGTGAAGTGTGCGGTCTCTGCGGTCTCAGCAGGTCGCTCTGCGGCTTGTCAGTTCTCTGCTTCAACGTTTGCAAG
This sequence comes from Platanthera guangdongensis, assembly GCA_039583875.1. NCBI lineage: Eukaryota > Viridiplantae > Streptophyta > Magnoliopsida > Asparagales > Orchidaceae > Platanthera > Platanthera guangdongensis. The sequence goes on along the minus strand of CM077151.1, from coordinate 274,980,060 downwards.
TTCCAATAACCTGTATGCCAGTCTCAGGCGGGTAGGCGGTCTGTTCTTCAGTTTCCTCGGTAGTAGGTGAATAACGGTGTGTCTGTGCGGCTTCGCGGTCTCGGCGGACTCCGTGTCTATTCGGCGTGTTGCAGCTTCAGCTCGAGCGGCTTCGGCGGACTTGGCGACTTTGGCGGTCTCGGCGGTTTCCAGTGCTGTCCGCCCAGCTTGTTTTTGTGCTTTCTGTTATAGCTTGTGTACTAGCGAAATCATGTCTCGCTATGTATACCTTGCCCTGTAAAGAAGAGTAAATGAATATAAGATCTGCTTGTTTTTCCATGTGCTTGGTGTGTTGAGCTTGCTCCTTGGGTTTCCGCTAGATCAAAGTGTGAACTGGGTAGTGCCGAGAATATTAATTTGGCTTTGGGCTATCTTGCTGACCAGTTTGAGAAAATTTAACACCTTAATCGCTCGAAATTCGAGAACGAGGGTCCATTCAAGTTTAGGATAGCGGAGATAATGCATGCATCCCATCTTCTTCCCTATGCTTAACATTCATTTAATCAATTGACTTCGAGGTTATGAAAATGAATGAATTGCGGGTGTCTATTCTTTTGAGGCTTCATTTGATTGAGCATTTTCGCTGGACGTTTGGAGTAAACGTCGCCGGACAGCGGGAAATCAAACTGTCTTCAGTGGCATTCGCTCCGTCTGGCCCCGCCGCGTCTTGAAAAATAGAGTCAAGAATGTTGGCTTTCACAAAACCGTAGTGTTATTAGCCAAATGATTTATGTTCCTCTTGCAGGGCATGGAAGACCCTAAAATACCAGAAATGCATTAACTTGCCTTAATTTCCATTTATATCATTATAAAATTAACAATAAACATTGGTGAAAAAATCATTAATAATCAAAATTAAAATTTGAATATGAAATGGCTTTATTTGTACGATTGAGGTTGCGTTTGGCGCGGCTTATCACAACTTTTTTGCTACGGTGAGTGTAACAACCCATAATTTAAATTAAATTAAAATGAGGGGTTATCTTAATGGCATAATTGCATGATTGTATTTAACCTAATTAAACCTAATTCTCTATTTCTTGTAAACCTATCCCCCACCCCACACTTATTATTTCATTTGTATCGGTCAGCCCTTCTCCCAATCTCCTGATCCCGCCTCCTCCCGTCTCCCGCAAGCCGCAGGTTCGCTCGCACTGCTCCTCCTGCTCGTCGTCGACCCCGCCTGCTCCTCTCCCCCTCTTTCTCTGATTGGCAGCCAAGGGCCGGTGCCTTTCCTCCTCCTGCTTGGCCCGACATGTCCTGCTCATTCCAAAACTGACGACAACTCCTCTGCCCAAGCTGGCAGTTTCCGTGGCCACCAACCACCTCTTCTGCCTTGGTCGACCACTTCTCCTCTTGTCATGGCCGATGTCAGCGCCTCATGTTCCTCTTCTTCAGGCCGACGACAGCTAGATCTTCCCCCCTCCCGACAACTTCTCCTCCCCAAGCTGTGGCAGCCTCCTCTCCTAGGGCAGCAACATCATCCCTTTTCCTCGTCGTCTTGGCCGAGATTTTCGAGAAGGATGCCTAGAGTTTGATTCTCTCTCCTCCTTGAGCCCAGATTTGACTTCTTTTGGGGTAAGATTCATCCTCCTCTACCTTTATTCAGATTTTTTCTATAATCCTAATGATTTATTTGTACCCCAATTTGCATACATTTGTGATTCATGATTTTTGTCTCTATCGTAATCATCTAACTTTTGGGTATTTGTGATTTTCGACGTCGTTCGTCGCTTCAATTGACGGTTCATGATGGAAGCCCTCTCCGATTTAGGGTTTCCCCATGCCTAAGAACCGTCAAGTCTTCATCTTTGTGTGGTGTCTCTTCTCCCCTCACTCTTAAGGGAGATAAATCTCTTAGCCCGCTCTTGATCTAATTATGTTTTGAACCATTGCATGTACTAGCGTATTAGATTTCTGTCATGTCTATTTATCAAATATTGTCTGTGATTGTTCCTAAACAGGTTCAGTAGAGTTCTTGTTTTTGCTAGCGCCACTTGGTCGCCTCCGTCAGATTCAATCTCATTCAGGCAAGTAGAAATTATTCTCTCTTGCAAATATTGAACTTAATTACCTTGTCTGATGTTTATATGAATTCACCTTTGATTGTTTGTTTCGTCAAATAAATTTAGACCTCGAATCCCTAAATAGACTTGTTATTAGTTTGAGGTTCACGCGATCGGAATATCACGAGTTGTGAATGTAAATGATGATATTTGGATAATTGGGAGATGAGTTGGTGAATGATAGTTAATTGGATATTCAATTAGATGATTTGCATCTCATTTGATGAATAATTTGAAAAATCGTAGAGCGTTAATCACGAGCAACATTGTCATGATAATAATTATAACGAATTCGGATTAACAAGTATATGATTAGTGTTTTGATATATCATGCTCGTAACGTATTTTTTTACTTGAAAAATACTTGTGTCAAAGGACGATTTAACCTAGATAAGTACTTGATATCTTCGATCTGATACATTTCAACTTACCTCTGTGATTTACTCGAAAAATCTTCTTGAAAATGAAACATTAACCCCTCGAACCCGCAATATTCAAAACTCACTGTTGAGATTCTTCTGTGTCGTCGAATCTAGTTTCTTATGTTTATCTGGTGGCAAGGTCTGAGTAAAACTTATTCTTGATCTGATCTTTCACTTTAAGTGTTTTCGTTTCTGTTAAAATCACTAAAGTATGAATCATGTAACTCATAATATCATAAGCAAACATTGACATGTGTTGGAGTCACTTGGCTTACAGCCCTCACGGTGCCAGTTGGGACCCACTAAGCCTCCTTGAGCTGGGACTAGGCCGTGATAATGGTTACGGCAAGCAGGAAGTTTTTTAATAAAACTTGTATTTGGACTGAGTGTGAACATGCACACATACTAAAAACACCTATACTTGTTAGGGTGTGGTTCCCATACGAGTCGGTAAAAACCACCGGACACGCTTGTAGCTGCTCGTGATGTTACAAGTTTATGTTTGGAGGCCGGAGCGATGTTGGAGCTGCCTGGGCTCAGGGTTCGTCGAGCAGCGCTCCATAAACGAGCTGAAATGAGCACAATTCGGAGTTAGGTGGCACCTACCACCAAATTAGGTAGCACCTACCACCAAATTAGGTGTTAGGTAACACCTACCACCAGTTTTGGAGTTAGGTAACATTTCTTTGGGGCCTATAAATGGAAGCCAATTCCAAGGCCAAAGACATTCATTCCAAGAGAGATTTGAGTGGAGGAAGATCAAGAGAAGATCTTGGAGAAGAGTATCGAAGATCGGATCGTCGGATTCTAAGAAGAAGGGGCTTTGTGTAGCCTTTCTCCTTTGCGGCATTCGGAACGGATTTTTCAATCCGTTGGGTAATGGTTTCTTGTTTTCTCGCTTATTTTTCTCTTGTCAATCCTTGTGTGGTTGTGGAAGAAGAGATTTATGCTTTTGCAGCAAGGTGAGATTTTTGTATTCCTTTGTGGAACTGGTACCTTGTGTAGGTGGTGGTGATCCGTTGTGGATCGGTGGTGGAAATTGTGCCTTGTGTATGTGGCGGTGGTGAAAGCCCTGTAATTTGTTGTGCGTGATTTTCACGCCTTATAGTGGAGGCTTTCAAGGGTGGACGCTGATAGTCCCGTGGTTTTTACCCTATTGGGTTTCCACGTTAAAAATTATTGTGTCACTTTATTATTGCTGTGATTGTATTTGTCTTGCTTGTAAATCCACTACAGGTGCCCTGGTCGGGAAAGTGCTATTTTTCCCAACAAGTGGTATCAGAGGGAGGTTGCTGGTCAGTAGTCAGAACAGGGCCGATACTGGGCTGACTGTACAACCCCGTAGCCGGGCGAGTGGGACCCTCCCCAAAAATCAGCCTAGGGGCGTGTTTTGGGCGACGAGTTGGCGCGACCCCGTTTGAGGACGTGCGGGTACTCGTGCGTGCGTGCGTGCGGAGGTTCTATGCGCATAGGTTCATATTATATATATATATGTATATATATATGTATATATATATATATATATATATATATTATATATTATATCTAATATATATAATATATTATATATATATTAGATAAAATATGAGAGCAGGGGGGGACGGGGGTTCAGAAGAAAGGGAATCGGGTTCAGCATGGGGTGGGGGTGGGTGCAAAGGAAATAAAAAGTGAATAGAAAAAGGGACAGCAGGAGGGCTCGGGGCAGGAAAAAATAAAAAAGAAAAGTAGAAGCGGGGTAGGGCAGGGTTTACAGCGGCAAGCGGGGGAAAAAAAAATAGAGCAGGGAGAAATCGGGGGAGAAGAGGAGATCTAGCCGCCGCCGCCGTCCATCTGGAGCCTAGCCGCCGCCGCCCTCTTCCTCTCTCCCGTCGCCGGCAAGGCCGAGCCCCACCGCCCCTCTTCCTCTCTCCCGTCGCCGGCAAGGCCGAGCCCCACCGCCCCTCTTCCTCTCTCCCGTCGCCGGCAAAGCCGAGCCCCACCGCCCCTTCCCCGCCCTCTCCCGTCGCCGGCAAAGCAGCGCCGCCGCCGCCTCCTTCCCTCTCTCACCCTCGGCCTGGAGCAGCAAGGGGCCGCCGCCCCCTCTATCTCTCTCCGGCCACCGCCCAAGCTAGGGCACGGCGGAACTCCGCCTCTCTCTCTCTCGCCGCCGCCGCCGCCTGTAGTGGCCACCACGGCCGCCCCCTCTCTCTCTCCCGTCGCCGGCGAAGCGGGAGCCGGCCGACTCTTTCCCCTTCTCTCCCGTCGCCGGCAAAGCAGCAGCCCGGCCGCCCCCCTTTTTCCCTCTCTCCCGTCGCCGGCAAAGCAGCAGCCCGAGCGAGGCTCGGCCTGGAGCGAGGCTCGGCCTGGAGCGAGGCTCGGCCTGGAGCGAGGCTCGGCCTGGAGCGAGGCTCGTCCTGGAACGAGGTTCGGCCTGGAGCGAGGCTCGGCCTGGAGAGAGGCTCGGCCTGGAGCGAGGCTCGGCCTGGAGCGAGGCTCGGCCTGGAGTGGAGATCGACCGCCGACGCGGCCGCACGCAGCAGAATCGACCCGGAGCTCCTCTCCCGCCCCCGCCGTCAAACACGCGACAAGGGTAACGATGTTTCAACTTGGGCATGTGAAGCCTTCAGTTTCCATATTCGCACGGAAGCCCCTCTCCACCAACGGGTGGGGGGAAGGGAGCTCCCCGACGGGTTGACGTGTACGTCCCCGCAGTTAATTGCATTAGTACCCGGAAACGTGAGTACGGGTTTAGGCATGCTGTGAGAAGCCCATCCGGACGTGTGAGCCGGATTGGTGATGTTCTGGGGTTCCCGGAGAAGACTCCGAGGAAGTTGTTTGTTTAGCCGCTTGCAGGGAATGCGCGCCACGAGCCCCAAAAAGGGGGTGTGCGCAATATGTTTGGTCCGCTTATGTTGGCCGACCGATGACTAGTTGGCCGCCGCTCGTCGAGACGTTGACGTACAGGTGTTGCAGTACCAGGCGGGGAGTAGCGGGCTTAAGCCCAAACTTGTGCCGGCCCTCGAAGGCCATTTTGTTTATATTTCCGGCCTGCGTGCCGAGTATGGAATTTATATTCCTGTAATATTCTTTTATATCTGTGATGCTCTGTGGATATAGTTTACTCCTCCTGTTTTGGGCGAGCGGTGTGTTCGTGAACCGCTCCCCCCGTGTGGGCCCCGAGGTATAGATGCCGGGAAGCCCCTGATGGCCCGTTGCCATCCTTTCAGAGTAGCGGAGTTCCGCTATTGGCGGCCCAATTGGGGCTGCGTAGAGTAGGGCTGTTGGGCGGTTTGGCGCCAATAGTAAGACAGGCGGGGAGCATTTTGTATAGACCCGAGGTGGCACCTCTAGTTTGGGAGTGGATCTCGAGATCCTCCTTGGATGTTCCGGTCGGCCAAGAGAGCCCTCCGAAGGTGCCTTAGCTCAGCCCTTGGCTTGGGAGGGGAAGAGTTAGTTAGTCTTCCGGGTATGCGGCGGGTCCTCCACGCTGAGACCTTGGGTCTGTCCCTCGTGTTCCTAGTCTTGTGCCTAGATCGTTCGCTTGAGGGTAGTAGGTGCGCGGTCACCCCTTCCCCAAGGGTCGAACTCCACATGAGACCGATTTTTCGGTTTCAACATTTTGGTGCGGTGAGCGTGGAGAGTGACCAGCACAGAAGAACTCAGGCGAACATCATGGCTATAGAAGTGGAACCAGGTGACAACCAGGGTCATGCGTTGATGCTTTGTGCGTGAGGTCCTCGTACTCGGAGTTGTCCCCTCCCATGGCTGTTGTTTGGATCCCATAGCATTTAGAGTAGGATTTGCACCTATTTGAAGCGCTTCTACTTATGAAAACCCGTGTATCCCCACTTGTTACATCAACGAGAAACCTGGAGGTTATTATCCTCAGGATCGAGTAAGAGAGCAGCTGAGAGGTATTATGAGCCGGGGTGACCGGAAAGGATTCCCTCCCTAGCAGTAATATGTTATCTCTTCCTTGTAATTCAGTAGCGGTCAAGTTTTCCCTTTATTACCAATTCGCCTCGAGCTTTTGAGGGCTTCAAGGGTTAGCCTCGCGATCGACTCCGGAAGCCAAGCGTCCAACCCGTTCCTTTTAAATAGCCTAGTTCGGACGATGGGACGGTGCCGCGGGACTTTAAGCGCTATTGTAAGACCGAGCCTCTGCACTGACGGCCGAGATCAGCTCCCCCCTTGCACGTCGGCCTATGTCCCCCCGATCGCACCTCTCCTCCGACTAGAGGAATTATCAGGAACGAGTCTAGACGCTAACCTCCCAGATTTGATAAAGGGCCGATCTCTCCAAGCAATCACATGTGACTTGGCGGAAAGTGATCTTTGTCATTAGATCAGGATACGAAACGTCCAACCCGTTCCTTTTAAATAGCCCAGTTCGGATGATGGGACGATGCCTCGGGACTCTAAGCGCTATTGTAAGACCGAGCCTCTGCACTGACGGCCGAGATCAGCTCCCCCCTTGCACGTCGGCCTATGTCTCCCCGATAGCATCTCTCGTCCGATTGGAGGAATTATTAGGAACAGACTCGGACGCCAGCTTCCCGATTTGACGACCTCCAGATCATCTCTCTTAGGAATAGAATGCGTCCTCCGTTTGTAAAAGCATCAGTGCAGTTAACTCTCCAGCACCTCTTAAGTAAATAAGATGTCTCCATCTCGAGCAAAGTCAAGTCGAGTAGTTTTGGACCCCGAGCAGATCCCGCTGTCAGGCTCTCACCTAGCTGGCAGGGCCGGACGTCACTCGGTGTCATCCGTAGGCCTCGAGAAGATCCCGCTGTCAGGCTCTCACCTAGCTGGCAGGGCCGGAAGTCACTCGATGTCGGTTGTTTTGGACCCCGAGCAGATCCCGCTGCCAGGCTCTCACCTAGCTGGCAGGGTCGGACGTCACTCGGTGTCATCCGTAGGCCTCGAGAAGATCCCGCTGTCAGGCTCTCACCTAGCTGGCAGGGCCGGAAGTCACTCGATGGCGGTTGTTTTGGACCCCGAGCAGATCCCGCTGCCAGGCTCTCACCTAGCTGGCAGGGCTGGACGTCACTCGGTGTCATCCGTAGGCCTCGAGAAGATCCCGCTGTCAGGCTCTCACCTAGCTGGCAGGGCCGGAAGTCACTCGATGGCGGTTGTTTTGGACCCCGAGCAGATCCCGCTGCCAGGCTCTCACCTAGCTGGCAGGGCCGGACGTCACTCGGTGTCATCCGTAGGCCTCGAGAAGATCCCGCTGTCAGGCTCTCACCTAGCTGGCAGGGCCGGAAGTCACTCGATGGCGGTTGTTTTGGACCCCGAGCAGATCCCGCTGCCAGGCTCTCACCTAGCTGGCAGGGCCGGACGTCACTCGGTGTCATCCGTAGGCCTCGAGAAGATCCCGCTGTCAGGCTCTCACCTAGCTGGCAGGGCCGGAAGTCACTCGATGGCGGTTGTTTTGGACCCCGAGCAGATCCCGCTGCCAGGCTCTCACCTAGCTGGCAGGGCTGGACGTCACTCGGTGTCATCCGTAGGCCTCGAGAAGATCCCGCTGTCAGGCTCTCACCTAGCTGGCAGGGCCGGAAGTCACTCGATGGCGGTTGTTTTGGACCCCGAGCAGATCCCGCTGCCAGGCTCTCAACTAGCTGGCAGGGCCGGACGTCACTCGGTGTCATCCGTAGGCTCTCACCTCGAGAAGATGGCGGTTGTTTTCCCGCTGTCAGGCTCTCACCTAGCTGGCAGGGCCGGGCCGGAAGTCACTCGCTCTCACCTATGGCGGTTGTTTTTTTGGACCCCGAGCAGATCCCGCTGCCAGGCTCTCACCTAGCTGGCAGGGCCGGACGTCACTCGGTGTCATCCGTAGGCCTCGAGAAGATCCCGCTGTCAGGCTCTCACCTAGCTGGCAGGGCCGGAAGTCACTCAATGGCGGTTGTTTTGGACCCCGAGCAGATCCCGCTGCCAGGCTCTCACCTAGATGGCAGGGCCGGAAGTCACTCGGTGTCATCCGTGGGCCTCGAGCAGATCCCGCTGTCAGGCTCTCACCTAGCTGGCAGGGCCGGAAGTCACTCGATGGCGGTAGTTTTGGACCCCGAGCAGATCCCGCTGTCAGGCTCTCACCTAGCTGGCAGGGCCGAACGTCACTCGGTGTCATCCGTGGGCCTCGAGCAGATCCCGCTGTCAGGCTCTCACCTAGCTGGCAGGGCCGGAAGTCACTCGATGGCGGTAGTAGTGGACCCCGGGTAGACTCGCCGTCAGGCTCTCATTAGCTGGCAGGGCTGTAGGCACACCTGGGGAAAAGGGTTGGTTCTTGGAGAGTTTTTCGCAGGACCCCGAGTGATGCTCGGCCCCGGGTAGACTCGCTGTCAGGCTCCCACTAGCTGGCAGGGCTGTAGGCACACCTGGGGGGTAAGGGACCCCGAGTGCTGCTCGGCCCCGGGTGGACTCGCTGTCAGGCTCTCATTAGCTGGCAGGGGTGTAGGCACACCTGGGGGGAAAGGATTAGCTCAGCGTGTACCAGAGGATACGGCTTTGTTGTTTCACGATATCACGAGAAATTATGTACTTGTTGTAAGTAATGGTATAAGGGCAATTCGATAGCAGTGAGCCAAAGGGTATCGAGCGATTCAAAAGATCAGAAAGGTCGTGGAGAGATCGATGCTCCAAGTGCAGATTTCTGTTTGCCTCGAAAAATTTTTTTTGGGTCGGCTCCCACTCGCCGGATACGTTGGGTTGGATGATTCTTTCCGAGCTTGTGCCAAGCTCGAAAAGAGCGGGGATTGTGTACAACCCCGTAGCCGGGCGAGTGGGACCCTCCCCAAAAATCAGCCTAGGGGCGTGTTTTGGGCGACGAGTTGGCGCGACCCCGTTTGAGGACGTGCGGGTACTCGTGCGTGCGTGCGTGCGGAGGTTCTATGCGCATAGGTTCATATTATATATATATATGTATATATATATGTATATATATATATATATATATATATATTATATCTAATATATATAATATATTATATATATATTAGATAAAATATGAGAGCAGGGGGGGACGGGGTTCAGAAGAAAGGGAATCGGGTTCAGCATGGGTGGGGGTGGGTGCAAAGGAAATAAAAAGTGAATAGAAAAAGGGACAGCAGGAGGGCTCGGGCAGGAAAAAATAAAAAAGAAAAGTAGAAGCGGGGTAGGGCAGGGTTTACAGCGGCAAGCGGGGGAAAAAAAAATAGAGCAGGGAGAAATCGGGGGAGAAGAGGAGATCTAGCCGCCGCCGCCGTCCATCTGGAGCCTAGCCGCCGCCGCCCTCTTCCTCTCTCCCGTCGCCGGCAAGGCCGAGCCCCCACCGCCCCTCTTCCTCTCTCCCGTCGCCGGCAAGGCCGAGCCCCACCGCCCCTCTTCCTCTCTCCCGTCGCCGGCAAAGCCGAGCCCCACCGCCCCTTCCCCGCCCTCTCCCGTCGCCGGCAAAGCAGCGCCGCCGCCGCCTCCTTCCCTCTCTCACCCTCGGCCTGGAGCAGCAAGGGGCCGCCGCCCCCTCTATCTCTCTCCGGCCACCGCCCAAGCTAGGGCACGGCGGAACTCCGCCTCTCTCTCTCTCGCCGCCGCCGCCGCCTGTAGTGGCCACCACGGCCGCCCCCTCTCTCTCTCCCGTCGCCGGCGAAGCGGGAGCCGGCCGACTCTTTCCCCTTCTCTCCCGTCGCCGGCAAAGCAGCAGCCCGGCCGCCCCCCTTTTTTTCCCTCTCTCCCGTCGCCGGCAAAGCAGCAGCCCGAGCGAGGCTCGGCCTGGAGCGAGGCTCGGCCTGGAGCGAGGCTCGGCCTGGAGCGAGGCTCGGCCTGGAGCGAGGCTCGTCCTGGAACGAGGTTCGGCCTGGAGCGAGGCTCGGCCTGGAGAGAGGCTCGGCCTGGAGCGAGGCTCGGCCTGGAGCGAGGCTCGGCCTGGAGTGGAGATCGACCGCCGACGCGGCCGCACGCAGTAGAATCGACCCGGAGCTCCTCTCCCGCCCCCGCCGTCAAACACGCGACAAGGGTAACGATGTTTCAACTTGGGCATGTGAAGCCTTCAGTTTCCATATTCGCACGGAAGCCCCTCTCCACCAACGGGGGGGGAAGGGAGCTCCCCGACTGGTTGACGTGTACGTCCCCGCAGTTAATTGCATTAGTACCCGGAAACGTGAGTACGGGTTTAGGCATGCTGTGAGAAGCCCATCCGGACGTGTGAGCCGGATTGGTGATGTTCTGGGGTTCCCGGAGAAGACTCCGAGGAAGTTGTTTGTTTAGCCGCTTGCAGGGAATGCGCGCCACGAGCCCCAAAAAGGGGGTGTGCGCAATATGTTTGGTCCGCTTATGTTGGCCGACCGATGACTAGTTGGCCGCCGCTCGTCGAGACGTTGACGTACAGGTGTTGCAGTACCAGGCGGGGAGTAGCGGGCTTAAGCCCAAACTTGTGCCGGCCCTCGAAGGCCATTTTGTTTATATTTCCGGCCTGCGTGCCGAGTATGGAATTTATATTCCTGTAATATTCTTTTATATCTGTGATGCTCTGTGGATATAGTTTACTCCTCCTGTTTTGGGCGAGCGGTGTGTTCGTGAACCGCTCCCCCCGTGTGGGCCCCCGAGGTATAGATGCCGGGAAGCCCCTGATGGCCCGTTGCCATCCTTTCAGAGTAGCGGAGTTCCGCTATTGGCGGCCCAATTGAGGCTGCGTAGAGTAGGGCTGTTGGGCGGTTTGGCGCCAATAGTAAGACAGGCGGGGAGCATTTTGTATAGACCCGAGGTGGCACCTCTAGTTTGGGAGTGGATCTCGAGATCCTCCTTGGATGTTCCGGTCGGCCAAGAGAGCCCTCCGAAGGTGCCTTAGCTCAGCCCTTGGCTTGGGAGGGGAAGAGTTAGTTAGTCTTCCGGGTATGCGGCGGGTCCTCCACGCTGAGACCTTGGGTCTGTCCCTCGTGTTCCTAGTCTTGTGCCTAGATCGTTCGCTTGAGGGTAGTAGGTGCGCGGTCACCCCTTTCCCAAGGGTCGAACTCCACATGAGACCGATTTTTCGGTTTCAACACTGACCTTTTGTGATTTCGAGACGAGGCGATTGTATTCTCAGGTTTGGCATTGAGTGCGGTAGTTTACGACCATTGGTCCTCTGGCTATCCTCTTCAGTGACTTATCGTGAGAGAGTCGCGCTCAGAGAACTGTGGTCAGTCCGGCCAGTTGGTTTAGCAAGATGGAATTGACTTCAGAACAGATGGTCAAGTTGAATGGAGCAAATTATCATCAGTGGCACTTGCTTATGGAGGATCTCATCTACGTCAAGGGCTGGCATGCCCCTATCTTCGAAGAGATGCCGAAGGATATGGATCCGGCTAAATGGCAGGTGGAGCACCGAAAGCTCTGTGGTTTCATTAGACGGTTCGTGGAGCCGAACGTCTACAACCACGTGGCTAGCATCACGGATGCGAAGGAGCTGTGGAGAACTCTGGAAACGTTGTATGCCAAGAGCACTGGCATCAACAAGCTGGCTTTGCTGACAAAGCTTGGAGAGTTCCGCTACCGGGAAGGCTCACCGATCATGGATCATGTCAATGAGTTCCAAGGAATCATTGATCAGTTGACGGCGATGAAGGTGACATTTGAGGATGAGGTCAACGTGCTGTGGCTGTTGAAGTCTCTTCCGGACTCTTGGGAGATGGTCAGGATTGCACTGATCAACTCTTCACCCCAGGGGATTATCACCATGGAGATCGCCAAGAGTGGGATCTTGAATGAAGAGGTGAGACGAAAGTCTCAAGGGACGTCAAGCTCTTCATCACGAGCTGATGTTCTGTTTACGGAATCCAGGGGGAGAGGCAGGAGCAAGAGTCGAGGACGGAAGGAGGAAAGAAGCCAGAGCAGAGGGAAGTCACGTTCACGATATCAGAACGTGGAGTGTCATTTCTGCCACAAGAAGGGACACATCAAGAAGTTTTGCTATGCCTGGAAGAATGAGCAGAAGAAGGGTGTGGCGACTGAGGCCAAGGAGGAGAGCCACACTGCTGCGGTTGTCTCCAGTGATGAGGACGATGTTGTCATTGTCGGTGATGAAATCACGGCAGCGCTCTCCTGTGACGACAGGAGATGGATTGTAGATTCAGGTGCTTCTGCGCATGTCTCCCACAATCGGGAGCTATTTGCCACGTACACCACCCATGAATGCGGGGTGTTACGAATGGGCAACGGGAATACGTCCAAAGTGTTGGGACGTGGAGACGTGCATCTGAAGACGAGCACTGGAGTGTTGCTGATTTTGCGGGACGTGCGACACGTGCCCGATATTCGTTTCAACCTACTTTCCGTGGGGAAGCTTGGAGATGAAGGACATGTAAGTGTCTTTGGTGGTGATTTCTGGAAGCTAGTTCGAGGATCGCTGGTTATGGCCAAGGGCTATAGGGAGTCCGGCCTTTATTACATGGAGGGGAGGCCTGAAGATCCACAGGCGAACTCCGTGAGAGATGAGGGATCCATTTCCCTGTGGCACAGGAGACTGTCTCATATTAGCCAGAAGGGCTTGGACTGCCTACAGAAGAAGAAGCTACTCAGTGACCTATCGACCGATCACTTGGAGAGGTGTGATCACTGTATGGCGGGGAAGCAAAATCGGGTTTCATTCCGTCGTCATCCGTCCACCAGGAGATCTGAGCCATTGGAGCTCGTACACACAGACGTCTGCGGGCCTATGAAGGTCCCAACGCGAGGGGGAGCTCAGTATTTGTGACCTTTATTGATGACTGGTCGAGGAAGGTTTGGGTCTATCCGTTGAAGACCAAAGACCAGGTACTTGAAACCTTCAGAAGGTTCCATGCTGAGATAAAACGCCAATCTGGAAAGAAGCTGCTGTGTATCTGTTCTGACAATGGGGGAGAGTACGTGGGTCCATTTGATGAGTATTGCAAGGACCACGGGATTCGTCATGAGAAGACCCCCCCAAAAACACCACAGCTGAATGGTGTTGCTGAAAGGATGAACCGGACATTGATGGAGAGGGTGCGATGCATGCTTTCTGAGTCCAAGCTGCCAGAGATGTTTTGGGGTGAGGCTCTTTTGACTACGCGCATGTCATCAACCTCTCACCGAGCTATCCTTTGGATGAGGATGTTCCGGATCGAGTCTGGTATGGGAAGGACCCGTCCTATAGTCATTTGCGAGTCTTTGGCTGCAGGGCCTTCGTCCACATTCCCAGGACGAACGATCGAAGTTGGAATCGAAGACCCGAAAGTGCATTTTCATGGGCTATGGTCATAATGGTGAGCTCGGATACAGATTCTTTGATCCGGTGGCGAAGAAGTTAGTGCGGAGTCGAGATGCAGTGTTCTGCGAGGAGCAAACTGGAGGTGATCTGGAGAAAAAAGGTGAGTCTGGGAGTGACTCACGTTCTGCTGAGTTGCCTATTGGTAGTGATGACCATGTTGAGGAGACTGTGGAGCCAGTTCCAGCACAGGGTGCTGAAGATGATGTTGAGGAGCCAGGAGCTGCTGAGGAGGTTGCAGAAGAGGAGCCTGCACCAGCTCCTGAGCCTGTGTTGAGGAGATCAGATCGAGCTAGGCATCCGCCCGCCAGATATTCTGCATCAGAGTTTGTTCTACTAACTGATGCAGGGGAGCCAGAGAGCTATTCTGAAGCAGTAGAGAGCGCGGATAGGCACCACTGGATGGCAGCGATGCAAGAGGAGATGCAATCGCTGCGGACAAATCATACCTACGACCTGGTGCGGTTGCCAAAGGGCAAGAAGGCCTTGAAGAACAAGTGGATCTTCAGGTTGAAGGAGGGTGCTTCTCCTACACCTCCTCGTTACAAAGCCAGGTTGGTAGTAAAGGGATTTGCACAGAGACAGGGCATTGATTTTGATGAGATATTTTCGCCCGTAGTGAAAATGTCCTCCATTCGAGTTGTGCTAGGCCTCGCTGCGAGGCTAGACTTGGAGGTGGAGCAGATGGACGTGAAGACCGCTTTTCTACATGGCGATCTTGAAGAGGAGCTGTACATGGAGCAGCCTGATGGCTACTGTATCAGCGGTAAAGAAGGATATGTATGCCGCTTGAAGAAAAGTCTGTACGGGTTGAAACAGGCCCCGCGGCAATGGTATCGGAAGTTCGAGACTTTTATGGGGGAGATCGACTTCACAAAGACCACCCTGGACCACTGCGTGTTTGTGAAGCAGTGTGCTCCTGAAGACTTCGTCATTCTGCTACTTTATGTCGACGACATGCTGATCATCGGGAAGAACACTGCGCGCATTACTGAATTGAAGCGGCAGTTGAGTTCGAAGTTTGAGATGAAGGATCTGGGTCCCGCGAAGACTATTCTGGGATGCATATTCGCCGGGACAGGTGCACCAGATTCCTTTGGTTATCCTAGGAGCGGTATATCCGCAAAGTGTTGCAACGTTTTTCTATGGATCAGGCAAAGAAGGTGAGCACGCCACTTGCAGCTCACTTCAAGTTGACCGCTGATCAATGCCCCAGCACACCAGAGGAGAAAGAGGCTATGCAGAAGGTGCCTTATGCGTCTGCAGTGGGAAGCCTCATGTATGCTATGGTGTGCACGCGCCCAGACATTGCTCATGCTATTGGTATTGTGAGCAGGTTTCTCTCCAACCCTGGGAAAGAACACTGGAGCGCGGTGAAGTGGATTCTGAGGTACCTGCAGGGGACGACAGATCTGAGTTTGAGATTTGGAGGCAGTAAGCCCGAGCTTCTGGGCTATACTGATGCTGATATGGCCGGAGATCTGGACTCTAGAAAATATACGTCCGGTACCTGATGTTATTTGCAGGGGGAGCAGTTTCGTGGGCATCGAGACTGCAGAAGTGTGTGGCACTGTCAACGACAGAGGCTGAGTTCATTGCTGTAACTGAGGCAGGAAAGGAGTTGCTCTGGATGAAGAGGTTTGTTAGAGAACTTGGTTTCACTCAGGATCGTTATATGTTGTTGTGTGACAGCCAGAGTGCCATCCACTTGGGAAAGAACTCCATGTTCCATTCGAGGTCGAAACACATCGACACACGGTATCATTGGATACGTGATGTTGTGGAGAAGAAGGAGCTCGAGCTACTGAAGGTTCACACCGATGATAATGGGGCGGACATGCTGACCAAGGTAGTGACCCGAGGGAAGTTTGATACATGTGTGAGAATCGCCGGGATGGCGGTTTCTCCCGACTCGATGTGAAGGGGGAGTTTGTTAGGGTGTGGTTCCCATACGAGTCGGTAAAAACCACCGGGCACGCTTGTAGCTGCTCGTGATGTTACAAGTTTATGTTTGGAGGCCGGAGCGATGTTGAAGCTGCCTGGGCTCAGGGTTCGTCGAGCAGCGCTCCATAAACGAGCTGAAATGAGCACAATTCGGAGTTAGGTGGCACCTACCACCAAATTAGGTAGCACCTACCACCAAATTAGGTGTTAGGTAACACCTACCACCAGTTTTGGAGTTAGGTAACATTTCTTTGGGGCCTATAAATGGAAGCCAATTCAAGGCCAAAGACATTCATTCCAAGAGAGATTTGAGTGGAGGAAGATCAAGAGAAGATCTTGGAGAAGAGTATCGAAGATCGGATCGTCGGATTCTAAGAAGAAGGGGCTTTGTGTAGCCTTTCTCCTTTGCGGCATTCGGAACGGATTTTTCAATCCGTTGGGTAATGGTTTCTTGTTTTCTCGCTTATTTTTCTCTTGTCAATCCTTGTGTGGTTGTGGAAGAAGAGATTTATGCTTTTGCAGCAAGGTGAGATTTTTGTATTCCTTTGTGGAACTGGTACCTTGTGTAGGTGGTGGTGATCCGTTGTGGATCGGTGGTGGAAATTGTGCCTTGTGTATGTGGCGGTGGTGAAAGCCCTGTAATTTGTTGTGCGTGATTTTCACGCCTTATAGTGGAGGCTTTCAAGGGTGGACGCTGATAGTCCCGTGGTTTTTTACCCTATTGAGTTTCCACGTTAAAAATTATTGTGTCACTTTATTATTGCTGTGATTGTATTTGTCTTGCTTGTAAATCCACTACAGGTGCCCTGGTCGGGAAAGTGCTATTTTTCCCAACAATACTCTTCATTGATTACAATTTAGGATATTGTATGATCAAATATATATTATTCTCTGGAGTAGTCTCTTGATTTTAGTTATTTATGTTGACTCATTTACTTGTCTGTTTTGGTAGCATTGCTTCATGAAAAATTGTACTTGTATATTTCTGTTTCTACTGTTCACTTTACTTTGCTCACCTGATTATTTCAATATTCTAAGTCTTTTCCTTTTTTGCTTTGGAATTACCTTAGCTTTCGTGCTGCGCCGCCAGGTTTCTGAGCCCGTTTTGCTTCAAGCTTCTGTTTTCAGATATTGATCTTTCCGCCGTGTCAGGTTCTATGTTTATGTTTCATTTCTTTTACTGTCAAACGTTTCTTTTATGTAATAAATATAATCAGTAAATCATGTACAACTGCTTGAATAAATATTATATGTACTAGAACTTAACATCATTTGCATGTTCATCCTTTTTCGAATCATAATTGCATGAAATCTGTAGCAGTTCCCTAAAAAATATGAATTTTACAAAATACATGTTCATTTAAAATTATCACTGTTTTAAATTCTAAAAGTTTTCGCATAAAAATTAAACTATTTTCTCCAAATTTACTATTTCAAAACTAATTATCAGTATTCTTTGCATCCGCCTTAGCAAATATGATTTTCTTTCTGCCCATGCCTATGACATCCCGGTCCGCCCGAAGCGCACTCTTACTTTTGTTGAGACGGGTCGTGACAGTGAGGTTGGATAAAAACATCATTGTCATAAAATGTATGTTTGGTATCACAAATGTTACAAAAAAGAAACTAGTTTGAGGCATTAGATTTTGGTATGACAGTGACATTTTTGCCCACCTCATCGGAGCAAATACGTCACGATAAGCCGCGCCAAATGCAGCCTGAATGACTAGAAGAATTTTTTTGATTAAAAGGAAACTATAAAAGATTAAAATTAGTGAACTCGTCGAATCAACAAGAAATGCATTTGGACCGCGAAATGGATCCCCTCCATTTCGTCAGAAATAAAGAGCATCCTTATTTCAGGGCGTTAGGGTCGACGAGGGGGCGGGAGGGTTTCTGCGAAAATTTTGAAATTGGAGAGGGTCAAATTTTGCTCGAAAAAGGTGGGGCGAAAGAGGATACTATTTATTCACGCACGATTCTCTTCATACGGGCCGATGACACATATAAAAAAGACATTTATATTGTCAGCCCGCCTATGACTATTAACAACACAAATATATTAGAGATGATAGAGATAGGCGGGCTGACAATAGCCGAATACCAATATAAATTCCCCAAAAATGAATTTTTTATTTATCCATCCACCTTGTTGAAAATTTTCACAATTATTTTTAATATTAGATTATTAAAAATAATAATTTTTATTATCAACTATTATCAGTATTATGCCATAATCCTCAAATTTATTAGGCGATTGTTAACCGCAACCCGTAATTGGCTAGTCGCATCCCAAAATTTTCCAATTTTTCGCGTCTTTTCAAAATACGCTTTGTACATGCATTTTGAGGAAAAGTGATCAACACGAAAGTTGTAGATATCGACGAGATCTACAACTTTCGTGTTGAACATTTTTCCTGAAATTGCATGTACAAGGCGTATTTCAAAAGGCACAAAATCTGGGCATATCTCCAAAGTACGCCTTGTACATGCATTTTGAGAAAAAGTGATCAACATGAAAGTTGTAGATCTCGTCGTTATCTACAACTTTCGTGTTGAACACATTTCCTGATATTGCATGGACAAGGCGTATTTCGAAAAGGCGCGAAAAATTAGGAGATTTTGAGGTGCGACAAGTAAAATAACGGGTTGCGGTTAACAATCATCATTTATTAAATATTTATAAATTTGCCCCGGTCCGCTGCAAGATAACCGGCAACCCTGTTAATTTTGGCATTAACAGTCCTGAGTCCACGAACACCATACTTATCCTATTTCAAACAAAACGTAGCCACGTCACCCCCACCGGCTCTCCTCCTTCACCTACTATTCTTTAACCGTTCCCGATGCTGTTTCGTATTTGATAGATTCTATTGATCTTTGATAAATGACGGAAGAACGGATGCGTTTTGTTACCCCTGCAAAATAAAACCGTGGGTAAGCCCCTGGGCGGTGCATTTTAAAGAGAAATTTTGGGGAGGTGCGCGATGGCGATTTCTACTAGGGCGTGGTTCTGGTCGGCGTTGCTGGTGGCCGTGTTTATAGCTTCCGCAAACGCCGACGATGCCGGCGCCGGCGCGGAAGAGACGCCTTCGGCGGTGCTGACCCTCGACGCATCAAATTTCGACGAAACAATCGCCAAACACTCTTTCGTCACCGTCGAGTTCTACGCCCCTTGGTAACTCATCCTTCTTCATTCTTCTCCTGCTCTTTCATCTTCGATTCGGTCCGTTGATTTTCTTTGTTGGTTTAGGCGTCAGTTAATTGTTATTAGTTAGATGAGATCTTCTATCGAGATTGCTATTGAAATTAAATGCGTGCCAATTAAGTGGAAATTACTTACAGGGATTTTACTGTATGTTTATGTTTGAGTTTTCCCTTTTACTGATAGGAGATTTTTATCAATTTGAAGTGATGGGGTGTGCTGGAGGTGTTCTGCAATTCATTTTATTCTCCATAATAAACAATATTTGTGTTGGTTGATGTACAAATAAATTAATTGCAGCTTTCCAGAGATCTACTAATTGATAGTAGAATTTATCAAGGTTATTAATGATGAAAATTTACTGAAGTAATTGACCAATTCATTTTAGGGTGATTTTAGGACATTGAGCTAATGAAATGAAAAATGATTGACTTCCAGTTGATCCTATTAAATGGAAGTATTTGTAAAAGTTTCTAACTAGAAACATGTAGGCACATGCTTAAATTTAATGTTTTTGTGTAATGTTATGTATAGTACATGTGTGCAAGTGTATGCTATGCACACAATATTTAAAATAACTATGTGTTTATGTATGTAGAAATACATGTTAATGTGTGTTTTTATAATGTAGAGAGGCGCATACGCATATTGAGTTGATTGTGAGCTAAAACAAACTGATTTTGAGCTATTCAGTTTGAGAAAGAAAACTAGTTTTGTTTAGTGACTTGAAATTGAAGCATATTTCAAGTTAGTTTTGAATTTGTAATTGAATAACATCTCTAATGCGAGGCAGAAAAGATATTTTTTGTACCTTGAAATTCGGTAAAGATTCCACTAATTCAGAAACTTTAGTTTATAGATTAACATACCTTAATCAGACAAGTGTAGGCAAATTCTGCAACCATGCACATGCTCCTAGTTCGGATAAAAGCTTGTTCATAGTAAAGTCTTTCAGTTGTCTTTTAAGATTTGTATTTCTAATTTCTTATTAATAATGGTAATTTATCCTTCTCTGATAGGTGCGGGCACTGCAAGAAACTAGAACCTGAGGTCAGAATTTTTTTAGATTGTTAACTTTGGGTTAGCAAAATTATTCCTTTTTACCAGACTATTGACATAATTTAAATTGTGATTGCAGTTTGAGAAGGCCGCGTCAGAATTGAGTAAGCATGATCCCCCCATTGTTCTTGCTAAGGTTGATGCCAATAATGAGGTAAACAAAGAGCTTGCCTCTACTTATGAGATTAGAGGCTTTCCCACACTTAAGATCATAAGAAATTATGGGAAGAACATTCAAGACTACAAAGGCCCTAGGGATGCTGATGGAATTGTTGAATATTTGAAGAAACAAGCTGGCCCCGCTTCTACTGAGATTAAATCCCGGAAGGATGCGACTGATCTCATAGATGACAAGAAAGTGTATATTGTGAGTTGTCCGCTCTTTGTTGTTCCCTCAAAGTCTTTACTTCTCTTTTTACCCTGGTCATTGTTTCTTTCGTTTTCCATTACATTAGGTTGGGATATTTCCCGAATATTCTGGAGAAGAATTCGACAACTTCACTGCAATAGCTGAGAAACTACGTTCGGATTATGATTTTGGACATACATGTGATGCTAAGCTACTACATCGGGGGGATTTATCAGTAACGGGGCCTGTAATTCGTCTATTTAAGCCATTTGATGAACTTTTTGTGGATTTCCAGGTAATTAATAAGTTATTTTGCAAATTTTGTTTCTAAATTTTAACATGCATTTCAACACCGACTTGTCCAAATTATTAATGCTTTCTCTTTTCAATTAGATTTTTATCTTAATGTTAGTAAAATGTAAATGTATCGGTTTTGCAGGATTTTCATGGCGATGCTTTGGAGAGTTTTATTGAAACTGCCAGTGTTCCTGTCGTTACAATATTCAACAAGGATCCTCTCAATCACCCCTATGTCACGAAGTTTTTCAACAATCAAAATTCCAAAGTAACAATCATTTCTTTTATTCATTTTCCTAGTTTTGCTTGTTTATAACCCTATCTAATGTTTTCTGCAAAGCTATTCAACTGTAGTTTATCCTGTGACTTGGCATTTTGAAGGATGTATCATTTAATATTTGGGGGCTGGTTATAAGTTCGTCATCTATCAATTTGACTGTTGTGTTTGTTTTGATATAATGGTACTTTTTGGATTTCATTTATTTTCTTTATTTTTGTGATATAGAGCTTTAACTTTAATTAGGCATGTGTAGGTGAAGGTATAGAGTGGGCGTTCTCTTAGCCATTAATTGATTGTTTGTTTTTCTATGTAATTTTTTACTATTCTTATTTCGAATTTATTATTATTATTACCTTTATACCACATTGTTGTTGTTTTAATTGTTTAATTTTTTCTATACATGCTACCTTTTCTTTTCTTATTTTGAAGTTTTTTTGATTTGTTATCACAACATCAATATATAAATAACTTAAATGTATGATTTTGAGCTCCCAAGTTAATATTTCTACTCCAATTACACATATTATAATGAAATGCAACTCAAAAGAAAATTATAGAAAAAAGGTTTGATGGAGATTGAGGGTCCACACACGCCTTTTCCGCAGGAGGCGGTGATCGGCGACCCATTTGGGCGATCCGAGTCCTCGGATGCTCTCGGATGGTCGTTCCGAGTCAGTTTGATATATTATTTTATTTATTTCGTGTTGTATTTAGCACCCGATTGGCCCGAACATTATTAGCCGTCTGATCGGGGTGCCCTAGCTTTATTTCCCTTCGCGCTATGTATACTCATGTGTGTGGCAAGTTTTAGGGATTGGGAGTTTGCAACCGACCGGTCTTCTTGTGGATTCGAGCGGCTCTTCCAGCGCAGCGTTCTTCAGCCTCCTTCCCCTCCCCTCCTTCCTGGTGATGCTCATCATCCAGCCCGACACTCATCTTCCGACCATCCCACCACCTGATCTCCCATACCCCAGCCCCGACCTCCCTCCCTGCAACCTTCCCGCAACCCCACCTCCTCCTCAATCCCCCCAATCAGCCAACCTGCACGGCTGCACCCCCGTCCAGCAATTACTACCCGCAACCCTTCTTATAACCCTACAGCCTCCAGATCTACAGCATACACCCTCCAACAGCCCACTTGTGGGGCCAATCTCGTGCCAAGAACGACATTACCGCCGTCGACTCCCCATCCCTAATCTCGCCTCCACACATGAGCAAATCTGGGTATGGTTGTTGCATTTCTTTACATTGATTGCTTTGGTAATGAACTCTTGCTTTGGATTTTAATTTTCGTAAGTGTTTGAAACCATTATTCGTTGTGTAACTTGCGGAGCGTATTCGGCGTACTTCGGCATAAATTGCGCCTCATTTCATTGGTGAATTATAAGTGTTCTTTATATATCATTGCTTGTTTCCAATTGTGCAAAATTGTTGTTTAAAGCTTTCCTAAATTTTATTACTTGTTTGACGATTTCGATTTGGACTGTTATCTCATATTTGCATGTGCACTGCATGTATCTTCACTTATTGACGTTTCTGTCCCCTCCCACTGCATCGAGGTTATATCAGCACATTATTTTTTGACATAATTATAATAATAATTTGTATATATCTTTTATTATCAGAACAAATTAAGTGGCTCTTCCGATGAATTGTTGTTGCAAATCAAAGTGAACGCTAATTAAAAATATATGAGATGCTTAACAATGCTCAGCAAGATTCTTATACTACCAAAACAATTAAGTAGGTCTTCGGAAGAAATGTTATTAAATGGTTGATATTCCATAAAGTGCTAACTCTATTATCGATGAGGATTAATATTGAATGGTTCAATGATTGATTATATTTTACAAACACTAAATCATTCAAATAACATCGAGCTATTATATTATTTCCTTCTTGCTTTTGAAAAAAAATATTTACAACAAAAATCTCTACTTCATGCACCTTCTATGCTCTAAAGCCGCAAAAATAAGGCACGCCCAGGTGAGGTCACTTTCCTTTGCTATGCTAAGATGCCCTCTAAGCTTGATAAGCCTTGAGCACTTATCTCTCGGAGTCCTTTTCTATTTTGAAATTTATTGTTTAGACATTGGAATTTGTTACGGACACGGTGGAGGGTGGCCTCGAGGAAGGAGCATCATCGACGTGACACGTGTATTCTCGAAGGAATCGACCGGCGGATGGGACCATCACGGGAAACGTGGTGTGATGGTTGCCAATATGATATTTTATTTCCCGTTTTGTTATTTTTCTTTTGTCGCACTTTATTTCCCGTACAATCTTTTATTTCCATTGTTGTACTTATTTCCGTTTCTCTTTGGGTGGGAGAGGCTATATAACTCTCGAACCCTTCTCATGTATCTTCATCTTGAATTTGGTTTGGAAAAGAATTGAGTCTAGGGCTGGCCAAGAGGGAATTTTCCCTTGGAGTACTTATTTCATTAGGGCGTAATATTGGTCCGAACCTGCCGTTTCCGCCTGCCCCGTGCGCCTCCGGGTTCGGCAACACAATCTTCCGCAGCGACTCTTCTTCCCCGTCGCACGCCGCGACGCACCTCCGCTGATCGACCGCTCCTGCCGCGGAGAAACCCGCGACCCTTCCGTCGATCGTGCCTGGCCTGCCCGTTGCTTCCTCTTCTGCGATTCCGTCGGGATCCCGCTTCATGCCAGGCAGCTTCGACCGCTTAAATTTGCAACAACAATTCATCAGAAGGCCCGACTGGACCGCTTAAATTTGTCAGGCAGCTTCCCCAGCCAACCTATTTTCGTCTTCCGCGCTTATCTCCTCGAGATATCGTACCTCCATCGGCTCCCGACGCCCCGACAACGGCAGCCAACCACTCGCGCTATGACTGACGCCCGTCTAGACGCTGTCGAGCCCCGCCTTGACGAACAAGCTATCTCTCTCGCATCGATTCAAGCGATTCTCCACTGC
Source organism: Platanthera guangdongensis (assembly GCA_039583875.1). Classification (NCBI taxonomy): domain Eukaryota; kingdom Viridiplantae; phylum Streptophyta; class Magnoliopsida; order Asparagales; family Orchidaceae; genus Platanthera; species Platanthera guangdongensis. The sequence continues at coordinate 274,956,252 of CM077151.1, read as the reverse complement.
TTGGAGGCTCGGGATGCCCGGTTGGACAACCGCTCCTCCACACCCTTGGCTGAGGAGCCCTCATTCACCGGTCAGGCTGCCTTTTCGTCAACTCCCCGTCCACTCACCACGCTGGCCACAACCCACGTGTCGCAATCCCTCGAAGTGCCTCACTTCAACGACACCAATCTTGTCGGCTGGATTGCAAAGGCAAAACAATTCTTCGACATTCATGGCACCCCGGAGGGATAGAAAGTGGCTCTGATGACACTTGCCATGGAAGGCTCCGCCCTCCATTGGGTCAGTTGGCTGCGTCAGTCGACCCCACTCATTTGTTAGACCGACTTGGCCCAAGCCCTGGCGAAGCACTATTATCATCGATACTCCGACAATGCGGTGGAAAGTTTATGTGCCCTACGACATACCACTTCAGTGGAGCAGTACTTCGACGAGTTTATTGAGCTCGTCAACCACGTCCCTGTTCTTCCTCCAGATAACTACCTCGACTTCTTTAGGGTCTCCAACCCCACGTTTGCTCCCGCCTACACACCCATCATTCTTGGGATCTTTTCGACGCAATGGAAGGGGCCCGATTGGAGGAAGCTGATTTTACGGTCCGTGCCGGAGACCAGCCGCGACCACCTCTGGCAGCTCCTCCCCCACCAGTACGTGCCACATTTGTTACCCCTCCGCCACGACTTCCACTGGGGGACCAATAACATCCAGCCGCGCCTCCTCGACCAGCCTTTCCTCCCCGGCCACCACGACCGCCCGTCCCCCAACGCCTTACCACCCAGGGGTACACCGATCTACGTTGAAATGGTTTGTGCTTTCGTTGTAAGCAACCCTATTCTCTGATACACGTCTGTTCGCTGAAGGAGCTGCTAGACGAGGACGAGGTGACGACTGCGGAACATGACGCCTTGCTGCTAGAGTACGATCCTCCGGAGGGGCCGCGCTCAGCCTGCAGCGTTTAGAGCTTTCATGTGCTTCTACGGGGGGCATCACAGGACCCCGCACCGTGAAGCTCCAGGGCCTACTCCAGGGAACACCGGGGGTGTTCATGATTGACAGTGGTGCGAGCAACAACTTCATCTCCCACGACTTCGTGACACGCTTACAGTTGCCTTCATATCTGACACAGGGCTTTGTCGTTCACCTCGGGGATGGCCGTCGATCGCCGACTATAGGCCTATGCCACGGTCTCTCTCTACAGCTGGGCGAGTATACCGCCTCCGCAGATTTCCACGTGTTCCACTTTGGTGGGGTCGACGCCATTCTGGGCATCACCTGGTTGCAGACTTTGGGCGACATCAAACACAATTGGGCTTCCATGCGTATGACCTTCCAGTGGGCCAACCGGCCTTGCACGCTCCAGGGTGAGGCTTCCCTCCAGCGGATCGTCATCTCTTTGCACGCAGCTCAGCGCACTGACTCGGTGGATTTTTGCCCATTTCTATGGCAGACCACAACTTCGGGTCCCGCGCAGCTACCACCGCCGCCTACTTCTTATCCGCCCCAGTTGTCTTGCCTCTTGGAGGCCTTTGCCTCAGTGTTTGAGCCACTACCGGGGCTTCCAACGCCGCTCCCAACCGACCACCGTATTCCCCTCCAGGAGGGCGTCCAGGCAATCTCAGTCCGCCCTTACTGCTACGGCTACATCCAGAAGGATGAGATCGAATGCTTGGTTGTTGATATGCTGACTGCGGACCTGATCCGACCGAGCACGAGCCCATTTTCCAGTCCGGTCCTTCTAGTCTGTAAGAAGGACGACAATTGGCGATTCTGTATGGACTATCGCGAGCTTAACAAAGCCACCATTGCGGACAAGTACCCGATTCCAGTGATACATGAGCTTCTGGATGAGCTGAGTGGAGCTACTTATTTTTCCAAGATCAACTTGCGTTCCGGTTACCAGATGATCCGAGTCTGCGAGGCGGATGTTCCAAAGACCGCCTTCCGCACTCATGACGGCCAGTACGAGTTCCTGGTCACGTCGTTCGGCCTAACCAGCGCCCCGACAACCTTTCAGGCCATTATGAACGACATCTTCCGGGTTGTGATTTGTAAGTATGTTCTGGTTTTCTTTAACGACATACTGGTTTATAGCTTGACATGGCAGGATCACCTGCGCTACTTGGAGGCCACTCTGGCGACACTATGATAGCATTCCCTAGTCGCCAATTTGAAGAAATGCGCGTTCGCTCAGCGCGAGATCTCCTACCTTGATCACACCGTGTCGCTCAATGGGTAGCTATGGATCCCGACAAGGTGGAGGCGGTCCTGCAGTGGCCGATACCACGCTCATTACGCGAGATTCGGGGCTTCCTCAGCTTGACCGGCTAATCGACTATTATCGTCGTTTTATCCGCGACTACGGCAAGCTGGCGCTACCTCTCACACGCCTTCTGCGCAAGACTACCGACACGACATTTCAGTGGTCCCCAGAGGCAGCCATCGCTTTCATAGCCCTACAACAGGTCTTGGTTACGGCCCCAGTTCTCGCCATGCCAGATTTCACCCAGCCGGTCCTTCTCTTCTACCATTCAATCCCTCTCGGCGTACGAGAACGAGTTGATGGCACTTGTCTTGGCGGTTCAGCACTGGTGGCCGTATCTCTTGGGGCGCCATTTCATCGCCCGCACAGATCACCACAACTTTCGGTACCTTCTCAGGCAGAAGATGACTACTCCATCACAACATCTTTGGGTGTCAAAGCTGTTGGGCTATGACTTCACGGTGGAATATCGTTCTGGCAAGTCCAACTTGGCGGCTGATGCACTATCTCGGCAGACTGCGTCCGCAAAACTGACGACCATATCACGCCCAGTTTGGCAGGAGACAGAGACTTTACAGAGAGAGGTGGAGACCGATTCGGCCTCGGGACATCATCGAGCGCTTACGGGCGGATGCCGAGGCTTGCCCCCCATACACACTTCTTGGAGGTCGACTGTTCTATCGAGGCTGATTGGTCATTTCATAATCTTCACCCAGCATCCCACAGCTTCTGTCGGAGTTCCATAATACCCCAACAGCGGGCCATTCGGGGGCATTTCGTACCTACCGTCGTCTCGCAGCGACACTCTATTGGAAAGACATGATGCGACACGTGGAAGAATTCGTGGCAGCATGCCTCGTCTGCCACCGCTCGAAGTATGAGGCCACATTTTCGGGCGGTCTACTGCAGCCCTTGCCCATTCCTGATCTCATTTGGGAAGACGTGGCGAAGGATTTCATTACGCGCCTCCTACGGTCTTCGGGTTACGACTTCATCTCGGTGTTGGTGGACCGACTGTTCAAATACGGTCACTTTATACCCTTGCGGCGCCCATTTACAACTCCAACGGTGGCCGAGGCGGTTATTTCTGGCGTCGTCCGATTACACGGTTTTCCTTGATCCATCGTCAGCGATCGCGATCCGGTCTTCATGAGTTCCTTCTGGCTGGAGTTTTTCAAACTCCAAGGCACACAGCTTCGGGTGAGTTCGGCTTACCACCCCCAGACGGATGGGCAGTTCGAGGTTATGAACCGCTGCTTGGAGACATAATTGCGTTGTTTCGTCTCCGACTACCCCCGAAACTGGAGCAAATGGTTAGGGTGGGCCGAGTTCTCGTACAACACGTCCTTTCAGTACTCAGCTAGCATGACTCCTTTCCATGCTGTCTATGGCCTACCGCCCCCTTCGTCATCCAACACCTTCCGGGAGAATGTCTCGTTGGGACAGTGCGCACCCAGCTTTTGGACCGAGACGAGATTCTCCGGATCCTGAAGACCCGCCTCCTCCACGCACAGCAGAAGATGCTCCACCACGCGAACAAGCGTCGGCGGGACATTCAGTTTCAAGTGGGAGACGCGGTATTCATCAAGCTCCGACCTTACCGTCAGAATTCAATGGCGTCCCGATCTCATCCAAAACTATCAGCTCGTTTCTACGGCCAGTTCGAAATGATTGCCCGCATCGGCGAGGTGGCTTATCGCCTCCGTCTGCCCGCCAATAGTCGCATTCATCCAGTCTTCCACGTGTCCTAGCTCAAACGGGTGGTAGGAGACCACCCGGTCGAGGCGACGCTTCCACCGGACATGGCATCTGACGGCTCCACCGTTTACCTTCCCGTGTCGATCTTGGACCGCAAACCTATCACTGTGGAGGGTCGGGTCCGAGATCAGGTTCTGGTCGCATGACGCCAACGGCCCCACTCCGAGGCGACATGGTTGGATCGTGAGGACTTTCGCAGCCAGTTTCCGGAGTATTGCCTTGAGGACAAGACAAATTTTCCAGATGAGGGTATTGTTACGGACACGGAGGAGGGTGACCTTGAGGAAGGAGCATAATCGACGTGGTGCGTGTATTCACGAAGGAATCGACCGGCGGATAGGACCATCACCGGAAGCGTGGCGTGATGGTCGCCAATATGATATTTTATTTTCCGTTTTGTTATTTTCCTTTTGTCGCACTTTGTTTCCCGTACAATCTTTTATTTCCTTTGTCGTACTTATTTCCATTTTTCTTTGGGCGGGAGAGGCTATATAACTCCCGAACTCTTCTCATGTATCTTCATCTTGAATTTTGTTTGGAAAAGAATTGGAGCCTAGGGCTGGACAAGTGGGAATTTCCCCTTGGGAGTACTTATTTCATTAGGGTGTAATAGAATTCCTGTAGTTTTTTTCTTGGATTTCATGGCATCATACCTGCTCTACTTGTGCTTGACATAACTTATAACATTCCGACCTGATTGGCAGGCTATGCTGTTCATTAATTTTAGTGAACAATATTTCGAGTCATTCAAGTCAAAGTATTATGAAGTTGCTGAGAACTACAAAAACAAGGCAATAAGCTTTCTGCTTGGTGATCTTGAGGCCAGTAAAGGCGCCCTCCAGGTTATTTCTTGACCTTCTAATGTTATTTTTTTATCTTGCACAATTGTCATCTCACAAGTTCAATGTTTCGTGCTACCAGTATTTTGGCCTTAAAGAAGATCAAGCCCCTCTTATTCTACTTCAAGAAAATGATGTTAAAAAGTTCTTTAAACCTAACTTAGAACCCGATCAGATTGCAACTTGGCTCAAGGAGTATTTCGTAAGGCCTCTTTGGTGCTCTAGAATAAATATTTTATTGTATATACATAGAGAGAGATGTAGATATAGATAGATATATTCCTATGTTTACTCTTTTCACTTGACTAATTTCTTGTAGGATGGGAACCTTACACCTTTTGTAAAGTCAGAGCCAATTCCTGAGGTCAATAATGAACCTGTGAAGGTTGTTGTGGCAAACAGTCTACACGATGTGGTATTCAAGTCTGGAAAGAATGGTTTGTATTGGCATCTTTTAGATTAAAGCATCCAAATTCATTTGATATAACGTATTAATTTTGATAAATTTAGTATGTAAAATCTTATTCTAACTTAATTTTCCCTTATATGAGGTTTGGTGTCCAATTTGAAATAATTTTGCTAAAAACTAGATCCCCTTCCATATGTTTTTCTGGGTAGATCTTATTGATAAAAGATGGTTGGAACAGAGAGTTTGTTACTATATTAACTGGTTTTGGCTTTGTTTTCGATTCTCTCTGTTAGCTGAAAGCGTGAAACTTTCTGACGCTGATATTTTGAATTCCTATGTATTTCTTGTTATACTTGTTAAAATAGCCCATGTAAAGGGCCCATTATTGGGCCCATTTATTGTTTTATCTTCTCTCCTCCTTTAGTCTCACATCTTGTATAGGATTTTCTTCTCTCTTCTTCTTCCTATAGATTTGTATTCTCTCTTTGTATTTAGACATACAAGCAATACATACAAGCTTTTGAGCTCTTTTAACATGGTATTAGAGGGAGGTTACGTCACCTGCGGTTTCCCCTTTTTCTAACCGCACAGCCCGCTCGGTTTCCCTTTCTTCTCCTACCCGCGGCCTTGTCTCCTGCGGACTGGTAGCCTATCCGCTCCGGTCTCTTGTCCGCCCCTGGCTCTGCGGTTTGCAACTCTGCATCCGCTTCTCCTCTCCCTCTCTGTGGTTCCACCCTCTTCAGGCTTCTTATAGCCACCCTCTCTCTGCTTCGTGGTGCCCACACCTCTTCTGACCGCTGCGGGCTCTCCTCTTCTGTCCTCTGTCAGCTCCTCTCGCGGCCTCCGCCTTCTATCCGCTGCGGCTTCGCCTTATGTCCGCTGCGGCTTTGCCTCCTGTCCGCTGCGGCTTAGCCTCCTGTCCGCTGCAAGACAGCAGTATCCCCTAGCCGCTCGAGTTTCTACTCGCGGCCTCGCTCCCCTTGCCACTCGAGTTCCTACTTGCGACCTCTCTCTCCTAGCCGCTCGAGTTCCTACTCGCGGCCTCTCTTCTCTAGCCGCTCGAGTTACTCCTCGCGGCCTCTCTCCCTTAGCCGCTCGAGTTCCTACTCGCGGCCTCTCTCCTCTTCCCGCGATCTCTGTCAACCCGCTGCGGGTTTTCTCCTGCGGGCTGCTCTCTGACCGCTGCTGGCTTCACCTAGACCGGGGCGGTCTCTCTTTTGTTTCTGCCCTTTGGTCGCGAACTGACTACTCGCTGGTGTCCGGCTTGACCGTGCGGACTGCTTCCTATCCGCATTCTGGTCGTGGTTTTTCCTTAGTCATTCTTGCCGGCGGTTTATCCTCTACTCGCCGCGGTCTTGCTCTCTTCTTGCAGCGGCCTCCTGCCCGTCTCGCAGCGTCCTCAGCTGTCGGCCTATGCGGTCTGCCCTTATGGGCTCTTCCGGTAACTCCTCTGGCTCGACGGCCAGCCCGCCCCCTGACCGCCCGGCTTACCCTACCGAAATCCGTGACGAGCTGCGCATCACTACCATATCTCTTTCTGGAAAGAAGAACTTCGTTCCTTGGGTACATTCAGTTAGACGAGTTCTTCAGGCCAAGGGCCTTCTCCCTCACCTTACTCAGGCTCCTCCCACCCCTCCTACCGATGACTGGCTCCGTAATGATGGCCGAGTTCAGACCTGGATCTTGAATTCTTTAGATGGTGAACCATATCAAATGGCTATGTATCATGAGATTGCCAAAGATATGTGGACTGAGCTACACTCCTTATATTCTGGACGGGACAACCTCCAGCATCTCTACGACATCATCACTGACCTCTTTGCTCTTGACGCTGAAGGGGCTTCAGATATGACCTCCTTTGTTGCTCGTGCGAAGACTCTTGCTGAAACATGGATCCAACATCAGCCATTTACCAATGATGCTCTTGCTCAGCGCGCTCAGAAGGAAACCGCCTGTACTGCGATCATTATGGTCCGTCTTCCCCCTCACCTTCAGAGCATTCGTGCTCAGGTCCTGGCTTCCTCTACCACACCATCTTTTTCTGATGTGTGCTCCAAGATTCTCCGAGTATCACCTCCTTCAGACACTACAGCTCCTCCAACCCTTCTTCAGCAGGCACCTCCGCTTCTACCATTCTCTCCTCCTCCTACTCGGGGGCGTCGTTCGGGATCTCGCGGCCGTGGTCGTGGTGGCCGGGGTCGGCCGAAGTGTTCATTCTGCGGGAAAGATGGTCATCTCGAGGCAACCTGTTACAAGAAAGTTGGCTATCCTCCTCGCCCGACGGCTTCTGTTGCTACCGATGTTGGTCCTCCTGATCTTGAAAGTGTCCGTCTTCAGCTCCATCATCTCCAGGGATTGCTCCACCCACCATTTGCCTCCATTGCCTCCGTCTCTAACACAGGTACCGCTTGTCTCTCCACCAGCTTGGGCTGGATTGTGGACTCTGGCGCTACTCATCACATTACTCCACATCAACCTGCCCAGTACCTGAATTCCCCTTATCCACAGTCTATTATTGTGGCCAATGGAGCCACTGTCCCCGTCTACGGCTCGGCAGATCTTCCTCTCACCTCCTCCATCTCCCTTCGCTCGGCTCTTCACGTCCCGAGTTCCCCGTTCAATTTACTTTCTGTTGGACGGCTTACTACTGATCTGGATTGTTCTGTTATATTCACTTCCTCTTCTTTTGTTATACAGGATCGGCGGACGCAGACTACCATTGGTAAAGGCCGGCTACGGAATGGGCTCTACCTTCTCGACGACTCTCCCACCATCCTCTCATCCATTTTTTCCACTGCTTGGCATTGTCGACTTGGGCATGCTCCTCTTCCGGTCCTCCAGCGGGCTCTCCCGGATGTTTCTTTTACCCCCTTTCAGTGTGACTCCTGCATCCTCGGCAAGCAGACTCGTTCCTCTTTTTCTTCACATTGTACTCGGAGCGCTGCTCTTTTTGATTTAGTCCATTCGGATATTTGGGGACCATTTAAAATTCCTAGTATTTCCAATTTCCGGTATTTTATCAGATTTATTGATAATCACTCTCGCACTACCTGACTATAATTCGTGATCGCTCCGAGCTTACTCGTGTCTTTCAGGCATTTGTCCTCGAAACCCGTATGCAATTCCACACGACCATCAAAGTACTCTGAACTGACAATGCTCGTGAGTACACTAGTCACGAATTTACTGCTTTATGTTCCGAGTTCGGGATTCTGCATCAAACTTCCTGCGCTTACACGCCGCAACAAAACGGTGTTGCCGAACGCAAGAATCGCCACTTACTCGATGCTGCCCGTTCCCTCATGCTTCAAATGCATGTCCCTAAACCATATTGGAACTTTGCGGTCTCGACCGCCTGTTTTCTCATTAACCGTCTCCCTTCCTCTATTCTCAACTATGCTACTCCGTTCAGCATACTCTTTCCCTCCGCTACGGCCTTTCCTCTCCCACCTCGTGTATTTGGTAGCCTCTGCTATGTCCACCGTTTGGGGCCTTCCTCGGATAAGTTGGATCCCCGAGCGGCCAAGCATATCTTTGTTGGTTATTCTCGCACCCAAAAGGGGTATGTCTGTTATTCTCCTGCTACCCGCAAGATCTCCGTTTCTGCTGATGTCACTTTCCGCGAAGATCAACCATTCTTTTCTGCTCCCTTACCTGACCATCATCCACCCACACCTCCTCCTCCATCCATCCCACGCCCGGTCATTCCCGCAACTACTCCTCCGACTGTCATTCCCTCTACACCGCCTGTCGTTCCCTCCAAACCACCCGTTATCCGTGTCTACACTCGTCGCTCTACCACTTCCGTTGCCCCTCTGCCGTCGGTCTCTCCCATGGATACTCCGCGTCCGAATGATCAGGTATCGCCTTCCACTGCTTATCCGCTGGCCAACTACATCTCTCTTCATCGCCTCTCTCCCCATTTACACACTTTGGCTACTTCTCTCTCTTCGGTTGCTATTCCTAATTCTGTGCAGGAGGCACTTCAACATCCAGGATGACGCGCAGCCATGGAGGAAGAAATGTCTGCTCTCTGGTCTAACCAGACATGGTATGTCGTTCCCCTTCCACCAGGCCAGAAACTAGTTGGGTGCAATTGGGTTTTTGTCATCAAACATGCTGTCGATGGGATAATTGACCGTCTAAAGGCCCGTCTTGTGGCTCGAGGGTTCACTCAACAGGAGGGGCTAGATTATGAGTAAACGTTCTCTCCGGTCGCGAAGCTTAATAGTGTTCGTGTCCTCATTTCTGTTGCTGTCCATCGTCTGTGGCCTATCTTTCAGCTGGATATCAAGAATGCTTTCTTGAATGAGGATCTCCAGGAAACTGTCTACATGCAGCAACCACCCGGGTTTGAGACCACGGGGGAGTCCCAGGTCTGGCATCTTAAAAAGGCTCTATATGGTCTCAAACAATCTCCACGGACATGGTTTGAAAAATTAAGCAAGGTCCTCCGTGAGATTGGCTTCACTCGGAGCTCGGCCGACTGCTCGCTCTTTACTCGTCACCAACCAACAGGAACGGTTATTCTGTTAGTATACGTCGACGATATTATCATTACTGAAGATGACTCTCAAGGGATACAGACAGTCAAAGTCCATCTAAACTCAGTCTTCCAGACAAAGGATTTGGGACCCCTTCGCTATTTTTTGGGCCTTGAGATTGCCAGAAGGCCGGATGAGCACATTCTCTCTCAACGAAAATATTGTCTTGACCTTCTTCATAATGCGGGTCAGTCCGGCTGCAAGCCAAGTGATACTCCTATGGATGTGAACCACAAACTGTGTGCCCAGGCATCTGACTTCGATCTCCTTCTCCAGAATCCTGAATATTATCGGCGTCTTGTTGGAAAACTGATATATCTCACGGTTACCAGACCGGATATTTCCTTTGTTGTTGGTCTTGTCAGCAGATACATGGACTCTCCTCAAAAATCTCATCTTCAAGCAATGGAACGAATTCTCAGGTATCTGAAAACCGCTCCTGGTCAGGGACTTGTCTACAGGACCTCCTCTTCTGCTCCAACATTGGTGGCATATTCAGATGCTGATTACGCTGGCTCTCTCGATGATCGGCGATCTACGAGTGGTTTTTGCACTTACCTTGGAGGACATCTTGTTACTTGGCGAAGTAAGAAACAGGCGGTCGTTGCTCGATCTTCAGCCGATGCAGAGTACCGGGCAATGGCATCTGTTGTATCAGAATTGACATGGCTTGAGCGTCTCCTTACTGATCTGGGTGTAAAACTACCATCACCGGCTCTTCTCTTCTGTGACAGTCAAGCCGCCATACACATCGCAAAGAACCCGGTCTTTCACGAAAGAACGAAGCATATTGAGGTCGATTGTCACTTCATCCGGGAAAAGGTTCAAATGAAGAAGCTTGACCTAAAGCATGTCCCAGGATCGGAAAAAGTTGCGGATGTCTTCACGAAGGCTCTTTCCAAGACACTATTCTATCAATGCTTGTCCAAGCTTGACGCATACGATTTGTACGCTCCAGCTTGCGGGGGAGTGTTAAAATTGCCCATGTAAAGGGCCCATTATTGGGCCCATTTATTGTTTTATCTTCTCTCCTCCTTTAGTCCCACATCTTGTATAAGATTTTCTTCTCTCTTCTTCTTCCTATATATTTGTATTCTCTCTTTGTAGTTAGACATACAAGCAATACATACAAGCTTTTGAGCTTTTTCAACAATACTCATAATTCCAATTTCTAAAATATTTCGTTAGACAACTTATACTACCTTTTCCCAGTGCCAATATGCATCTGTTATGGGCTCCCGAAATAGTGGCCGGAGGGTATCGTGGAGCCGGAACTATGGCTGCCTAGGCGGAGCGTGCTCGGGAGGAGAGAGCTACCAAAATCTAATAAAAACGACGAGAAAAAAAGGCTAATTCTTGTATGTCATTACAAGATCCAAGTGGTTCTTTAAATAGTCTTACAAAGGGCGTAAATGTAAACAAGTCCCAACACTTGGACTTACTTGAAAATATGACAACTACCATCAACAATAATACCTAATCAAAGATGGCATAATAAAACCCTAAAGATAATAACCGGGCCCAATGCCCATAACAACATCATAGTTTATCATTTTCCCGTTCAATGTATGGAGGATATCATTCTGCAAGATATATCCTGTTTTATTACTAGTATTTTTTTCCTTTATGGCACTTCTACATCTTGCTCTGAGGGATGTCCTCCTGAATCAGCTGCTAATCTACTGCAGTTTTACTCGAATTTTATGCCCCCTGGTGTGGACATTGTAAGAAGCTGGCTCCTATTCTGGAAGAAGTAGCTGTTTCATTTCAACATGATGATGATGTCATCATTGCAAAAATGGTATGATTTATAATAAGTCTGGTAGAGAACTTATATTTGAAGTTGTTTCTTCTTTTTAAAAGGTCGACTGGGCAGGGCAATTGAGAAAAAGTATCCATTTTAAATTTCTAATTTTTTTATTGATATTGTTGTGTCATAAAATGATAATTATCCCATTCAAGTATATTGCGTGAAATGATGAGCTTTGCAGTTTTAGTTGTATTACAAATTCGCCAAATGTGCTAAAGTGATGATCTTGTACAAGTATTTTTTTCGTCAGCAGAGTTTAGAACTAAGGATAGTGTAATCTGCTCCCAACTATTTCATATTTTATTATCCATACTCTTTTTTCTATCATTGAATTTGTTTCCCTTCGTCTCTTTATTTTCTTACACTCATCATCTTCAAAACGATTTTAATTTTAGAAGACTTCTTAGTTATTACACATGGATTTAATCATTGTGTTCCCAAGGGGCACCGTCCTTCCTCCAAGTTTTTATTTTCTTATCACATTATCTAATAACAAGTTATCATAATTGTAAAGAGAGGCATCAAATCTTATATATCTTGTTGAATGATAAATTACAAGTATTAATACATTTATATAGGAAGAGAGGAAGAAGAGAAATACCAATCCAAGATGTGAGACAAATACAAATAGAGAGAAAAGAGAGAAAAATGGGCCCTTACTAAGGCTTTTCTAACACTCCCCCGCAAGCTGGAGCGTACAAGTCGTAGGCACCAAGCTTGGATAAAAACTGGTAGTATAGTGGCCAGGAGAGAGCTTTAGTCAGGATGTCAACAACTTTGTTTGTAGCAGGAACATGCTCCAAATCTGTCTTCTTTGACTGTACTTTTTCCCGAATAAAGTGACAGTCAACTTCAATATGTTTTGTGCATTCGTGAAAGACCGGATTCTTGGCAATATGTATTGCTGCTTGACTATCACAAAATAGGGTCGCCGGTGATGAGAGACGAACACTCAAGTCTCCCAGAAGGCTCTCAAGCCAAGTTAACTCGGAAACAACAGCAGCCAAGCCCGGTACTCGGCTTCAGCAGAAGAGCGAGCAACCACAGTCTGTTTCTTGCTACGCCAGGTTATGAGATGTCCACCGAAGTAGGTACAGAAATCAGTTGCGGAACGCCTATCATCAATGGATCCTGCATAGTCGGCGTCAGAGTACACAACAAGAGATAAATATGTGGATGGCTTGTACACAAGCCATTGTCCTGGAGCGTTCTTGAGATATCGAAGAATGTGTTCAACAACTTGAAGATGAGATGTCCTGAGGAGCATGCATAAAACGACTCACGGCTCCCACGGCAAAAGAGATGTCTGGTCGAGTAACCGTAAGGTAGATCAGCTTCTCAACCAAGCGTCTATAGTATTCCGGATTTGTAAGCAGCTTATCGGAGTCAGAGCCGTGGGCCGATATCTTGTGATTAGTGTCCATAGGAGTATCCGTAGGTTTGCATCCAGAATAGCCGACATCATGAAGGAGGTCCATACAATACTTCCTTTGGGATAACACAAGACCATCAGGGCGTCGTGCAACCTCAAGCCCAAGAAAGTACCGAAGGTTGCCAAGATTTTTGGTCTGAAAGGCGGAGTTCAACTGTTGCTTGGTATGGTGTATCCCTGTAGTATCGTCGTTAGTAATGATGATATCATCAACATAGACAAGTAGGATCACAGTTCCGGTTGACCGGTGTCGGGTGAAGAGAGAGAAATCAGCCGAGCTCCGAATGAAGCCAATATCGCAGACAACCTTGCTGATTTTTTCAAATCAAGCGCGCGGGGACTGTTTGAGATCATAAATAGATTTCCGAACATGACAAACCCGAGATTCCCCCGTGGTCTCAAACCCGGGAGGTTGGTGTATATAAACAGTCTCCTGCAGATCGACATTGAGGAAGACGTTCTTAATATCCATCTGATAAAGAAGCCAATAATGATGAACAGCCAAGGAGAGAAGAACGCGAACCGTGTTCAATTTGGCCACCAGAGAAAATATTTCCTCATAATCAAGGCCATGTTGCTGATTAAAATCCCGGGCCACGAGGCGAGCCTTTAAACGCTCAACGACGCCATCCACCACATGTTTAATAACAAAGACCCACTTGCAGATAACACATGGTTGGTCTGCAGGAAGAGGAACCAGATCTCAGGTCCTGTTGGCCAAGAGAGCCCGCATTTCATCGTCCATGGCCGCCCGTCACCCGGGATGTTGAAGCGCCTCCTGCACAGTGTTAGAAATAGAAATAGAGGAAAGGGAGTTGGCGAAGGCGTAGAGAGGTGGAGTGAGCCGATGGAGAGAAACATAGTTGGCCAAGGGACGAGCCGTAGAAGCAGGAGCCAGATCCGCCGTTGCCGGGGTGTCGCTGGGAGCAGGGAGCTGGTGCAGGGAACCATCCTTGGAGCCGCGACGAGTATAGACACGGATAAAGGACGGAGGAACCTTAGGGGGGCAGGGATAGAGGAGGAAGGAGATGGCAAAAAAGAGGGCGTGATATGTACGACAGGCCGGGGAAGAGGAGGAGAGGAAGACGGGGTGGGGGAAGGTAAGCGGAAGGGTTGGTCTTCGCAGAAGGTGACATCCGCTGAGACGACCAACTTGCCATCCGAAGGAGAGTAGCAAACATACCCCTTTTGAGTACAGAAGTAGCAAACAAACATATATTTGGCCGCCCGAGGAGCAAGTTTGTCGGAGGGGGCCAAGAAGATGAACATAACAAACACACCCAAAGCCCCGCGGGGTGAGAGAGGTGGGGTTGGTAGAAGGATAGTGGAGTTGGATAGGTGAGGCAAAGTCAAGAACAGACGAGGGTAGGCAACCGATGAGATGACAGACTGTGGAGACGGCAAAATTCCAATATTCGATTGGAACCTTCATTTGAAACATGAGGGACCGAACAACATCGAGTAGATGACGATTCTTCTGTTCGGTTATCCCGTTTTGCCAAGGGGTATACGCACACGAAGTTTGATGGATGACGCCAAATTCGTTGCAGAGATTGGAGAAGGTGCGACCCGTATACTCGCGAGCATTATCAGTGCGGATGATTTTGAGGGGGGTGGCGAACTGCGTACGCATCTCCGTTAAAAAAACATGAAACACAGATGTAAGTTCAGTACGATCACACATTAAATATAGTCACGCAGTACGCGAGTAATCATCAATAAAGGTTACAAAATAGCGAAATTCAAAGATACTAGGGACAGTCCGGGAGGATAGGCGGTTTGCTGACGAACAGGCCGGCTAACCGAGCTCGGGCGGTTAGGGAAAACTGAGACCGCGAGTAGCCGCGAACAGAAGACCGAACACCCAAGGAGGAGACCGGTTCCTCTGATACCATGTAAAGAGAGGTCTCAAACCTTGTATATACTTCTTGAATGATAAATTACAAGTATGAATACATTTATATAGGAAGAGAGGAAGAAGAAAAATTCCAATCCAAGATGTGGGACAAATACAAATAGAGAGAAAAGAGAGAAAAAATGGGCCCTTAGATGAGCCCTTACTAAGGCTTTTCTAACAATAATAAATATTAAGTCATCTTTAACTTTAAAAATATTAGCATCTGTCATCAAATCAAAGCAGATGCTCTCCTTTCTGCTTGATGGCTCAAGGCATGGGCTTTCCTAGGCACTCCTTCATAACTTTCTACCCTTGTGATGTAGTTTACAATTTTGTGATACCTCACCTCTTCTTCCTTGAGAGTTTTGCCGACTGCCCAAATTGCCCTTGACAAACTGTTGCATTATTGGAAGGCTAAGTGATGTAGGGTAGGCTATCTATTATGCAACCTAGGTTGACTCTAGTGAGTGGACACGTGGATGCTATGATGAGATGCACAAACCCGTTAGGCAATTATTTCAAACAATGATTCACAACCACACATAATTAAATTAGGCAACAATGATTCTTTTAGGGCAATTAAGCAAGGCTTTCCTCCAAGCGGAGGGCCAAATTAAGCGCGCTGCGAATAGTTCCTTCCTGCAATCAACACTTTCACGGGCAAAATTCCACAACAAAAATTTTATGCAAGCACAAACTATCTCAAACAATAATCAAAACTGAGAACTAGAAATCCATACAACAAACAACTCACAACATAAGGATGTCCGAGGCGGGAGAGATCCGGCGGTTTCGGGACTAGATCCGGGTTGGTGAATCGAAACGGTGGTTGTCCACGGTGGAAGATGGTGCGGAGGGTTGGAAACGGGTAGATCCGGTAATATTATGACGGATCCGGGTTACGGAGGGGAATATGTAAGTGGAGGGTAGATCGGTGAAGGGTAGCGCTAGATCAAAGTAGATCTAGGGTTTTCGGGGCGGTTGGAAGTGGATCCACGAAGGGGAGAGGAAATGAGGGGGCGGGTGAACAGTAACGGCGGGATGAACAGTACCAGCGGATGAACAGTGCGCATGAACAGTTCCGGCGGTGAACAGTACGGTGAACAGTAATTCCTGGGTTTCTGGACAGCGGTAGGGTTGGATTTGGGGCTATAGGGGTTGCGGATGAGGGTTTCGGAGGGGGAAAAAAAAGGTTATGGATGGGTAGTACCTTGGGGATGAAGTTCCACCGCTAGGAGTCAACACCTAGGGCTCCACGGCGTCGGCACCGTGGCGTGATCGCGGAGGTCCGGGAATCTCTTCTCCAAAACCAGCAATGAGTCTCTCCAAGCCTCTAACACTCCTATTTATAATATTCTAACATTAGGGCAACCCGATTCGACGGCTATGATTGGCCGACGAGTCCTCGTGCCAAACATAAGCAAATGAAAGTAAAAATAACAAAGTTATATATCAAAAAGATTCGCGGCATGCATCCGGACGCATCCGCGGGGTCGGATCGTCCTCCGCTCAAGTCTTCCGGCGAGAATATACGAAAGTGGGCCCCGCCTTGTTACGGGCCGATGGTCCCCATCACTAAGCTTCTAAGTTAAATCTGGTGGACAAACAAGGTAATTTATCCAACTTTAGGGTGAATTTGGGATAGTTGTTTCACGATTTAATTTTCCAGGCCTCTACCACTACTGTGTTTGACTACCACTTGCTTACTGTGCGCCAGAAAATTATGTGGTGAGAAATAGTGCTTTTGAGTCAGTGGAAAACATGTGGTGGTTGCCATGAAATACTTTTTTTGACTTTTCTGTGGTAGGGACAGTCTAAAATACAGTCAAACTATCACAAGATAAAATGACTTAACAATTTTTTTGTTTTCTGTTTGTTTTTTTTTAAAAAAATGCATGCTCTTCTATAACAAAGATAATTTGGAGGCAACTGCAATATTTTTTTGTTTATACTATTAGTAATTTTCTCATTATCATTATAATTTCTTTTCTGTAGCAAATTTGACATTTACTAAACTAATCAAACTGAGTTTATGCTTACAAGTTGAAATTTTCAGATAGCAACGCAGTTTCAGTTCAATGATATTTTTTTCCTTGTAATAATTTATAACTGACTTCACAAAAAGACCTTGTTCAAGGATCTTTTCTAGTTGGGTCGTGTTATTTTATTGAGCCAAAGTTTTTTGTGTTAAAGAGAAGTGAAAGTGACAGAAGGGTTGGATCTTTAAAGCAACCCCTTCTGTTGTATCTTTGATTAAAATATCATGTGGGGTAGACGGTCGCCCTTGTTCGCCGCTAATCTTTCTCCTTGTTTGCTACAGAATACCATATGTTTCCCGCTTCATGCGGTATGTGCCAATTTTTTTAGGGGAGCCTTCTCTTGAAGTAGCCCTAGAAAAATATCTGTCGTCTATTTGTTACTATTCTCTGCTGTGCAATTCATAAATTTCTATTTTGATCATTTGAGAGTTTTTTAGTATCTCTTTTGTTATCCTTTATCTTTTAAATTGTCTTATTGTCTAACGTTCGATAATTTGCTGTGCAGGATGCTACTGAAAATGATGTTCCAAGTGAATTTGAAGTGCAAGGCTATCCTACCATTTATTTTTCCTCTGCCAACGGAAAGCTATTGAAGTATGAAGAGGGCAGGACAGCAGAAGACTTCATTGACTTCGTAAAAAAGAATAAGCATACTGTCGCAGAGAGCATTGAAACTGACTTCGTAAGAGATGAACTTTGATTCAGGTGCTAACCAAATCTTCTTGTTGTTTACCTTTAATTTGCCTCAGTCTAAACCATGTTTCTTTCTGTAAAAAACTGGAAATGTCATTTTGGAGTTAAATGTGAACTTCCACATGTATATCAGTATATGAAACATACTATTATGAGCTTCGTCCCTGGTTATTATGTTGTTGTCTTTAGGATTTCATTATGTCATCTTTATGTTGTCTCTTTACATTTGTATTTGTCATTTATGTCGTAGTCCAAGTGTTTGAGCTTAAATACGTTGATACCCCTTGCATCTCTTATTTAAAGGCCTCTTTCCACTAGCCCAAGGGGCCTTCAAATAAATGGTACAAGGGGCATCAATTGGACTACGGCATAATCAACAAATATAAAGACACAACATAAAGACGACAAAAAATCGTAAAGACGACATAATAATTGGGTATGAAGCCGCCTTGTCACTATAAAAATATGTTGTGCCACAGATTTACTACGTTGAGCTCCACGCCTCATGTCCCGCCGGTCACTCTTGAACCATTTTAACCATGTTTTCCCCATCCAATGCAGCTTTTGTTTCATTTTATGAAAATAAATTGCTGGTATTGTTTGGATACTGATCTTTCTTCTCTAACTCAGGGTGACAAGGAGCGTGGCGAGAGATGATAGTGCGCCGAAGATGACTGATTATTTCCGCTCTCTGCTATCCCCGTTCATCGAGGTCGTTTATTTAGAAAGGTGTTCAATGTAGCTCATGGCATTCTCAGCATTTCCTAGATCTCGTAACATTTTGATGAATAATGAGGGTTCACAATCTTCAGTCTTTATTTAGGGCTCTTGAGTTGACAAAAAGGAAAAGGTAGATGGAAACCGGTTAAATGAAACTAAAATTTCTTTTTTTATTTAATAATACTGGTATATTATGCCCTTAAATATCAAATAAAAAAAAATCAATTCATTCCGACTGTCCCACGTCGGATCATAATTTTTTATTCTTTTTTTTTTAGTCGATTGGAAGCCTTTGTTTGGCCAAATATTATGTGAGGGCACATCTCACATGGGAAAATTTATGTAACTTCAAGATTTTTTTTGAATTTTTGTTAGCACCAGCACCTTTGTTGGTTGGTTTTGAAAGCAGTTGGTTCGGGCGACTCCGCTGAAAAATGTTCGACAAAATGTTCAACATTTGGCATAATCATCGGCATCATTATGATTTATCTGTTCGATAGTGAATGCGGTGGTCATGAACTATCATTCGTGAACACCCGGCCTTGCCCAAGGAACTCCATCCGCTTTTATGTTCAAAAGTAGCTTTCTTTTGCTTGTGGCGGTCATAACATCATGACAAATATGTATCTTTTCCCGAGTACAAAAAATGTTGCGCCAAAATTAGTTGGTGTGATTAAAGCTTCTTTTGCGATGCGCTCCTCTGTGCCAATCGTTGAATCTTATATATAAACACATGAACATTGAGAGGGCTCTTTGTAGTGGGATTCAAAGAAAACCTGTTGGCAAGCATCTGAAGATTTCTCCTTTTCCTTTTTTGTGCTTTTCATCTCTTTATTGTGTTGAGCAGAGACATGGAACGGCGACAATTTGAGGCTCCCCTCCCTGCCTTGCATTCTATTTAATAAAGAACTTCATTAAATTGTAGGGTTTAGTTCACATATTGTAGGGTTTTTTTAGTAGCAGGGGAAACAAACACAATTTAGTTGAACCTGCTGGGAAAGAGCGGATTTTGTAATTGAAGCA
This sequence comes from Platanthera guangdongensis, assembly GCA_039583875.1. Lineage (NCBI taxonomy): Eukaryota > Viridiplantae > Streptophyta > Magnoliopsida > Asparagales > Orchidaceae > Platanthera > Platanthera guangdongensis. Next base: position 274,936,831 of record CM077151.1, on the reverse strand, counting down.
GGGGGCGCCAATGAATGCATAAAGGCTAGTTCATTCCCCCCATGTAAGAAGATCAAACAATTTTAGATGTTCAAAACAATTTTGACTTGAACCCTACAATGTCTTCTTTGGTATATCTTAAGGAGGTTTTACATAAATTGCCTTTGAAAATTTCATGCCACAAAATAGTTTTTCCAAGGCATTACATAAAAGGCTCAAAATGGCTTTCCAGAGTTGTGTAAATTTCTTGCTCATTAAATTGTGAATCATTAAAATTATGTGTTGCACCACAATTTTGAAGATGCTGCTTCTAGCTATCTTTTTTGTGGGGAGCATAGGTTTGGTGATGCTACGTGATGGAGTTCCCTAAATTTATTTAAAGTCAAGCCGGTTTAGACTCTAATCGAGTCACCCCAGGCAATCCGAGCTGACCAAGTGAGCCATGATCCATGCGCACACGTGCAAGTGTGAGCCAGCCACGCTGGTAAAGGGGCGTCGAAGGCGCACACACGCACAACCCGCCAACACCACGCACAGACACTGGCTCGGACGCTCGCGCAGTGTGTGGGAGCGCAACGCGCCTGCACCGACCCGGGCTCGGATGCAGCCCCTGCCGCCTCCACACGCCACCACTTTTTGCCAGTCGTCGCCTCCAACCGCCGACACCTTTGCAGACAAACTTTTCCAGGCTGCCCAAACTGCCCCGGGGGGGGGGGGGGGGGGGGGGGGGGAGGGGATGTTCGACATTTTTCAAAAAATGGTGATTTAGGTGAGCATAACCATGCAACCACATTAGTCAACTCAAATTCCAAAAGAGAGCAATTTTTAGTGCGTCCCAAGAAAAATTATAAAGGACACTCATACCTTCATTTTAAGATAGGTAACAAAAGAGGCAAGAGAAAGCTCTGAAATTTTCCAACGAAGACTTAGCACTTTGCTCATTCATTCGCTCAGAATTCGCTCTGCTCTCTACAATGACCTAGAGAAGGCCCCAGAGAGCGATCTGGTGAGCGTCGTTGAAGACTTGCTCTTTTCTCCATTTTTTCTTCTCAAAAGCTTGTAAACGGAGAAGTAATCTGTCACCGTCCCTGAACCTCAAACTCTTGTAACCGCCAACGTAATAGTGGAATTTGGTCGGCACCATACCGGCCTCGTGATTTTTCCCTTTTTGAGTTTTTCGCGTAAAACACCTCAATGTCATTGTTGTTGGTTCTCTTTTGACTGTTTGCACGTTTAACTCACTCTCGATCTAAGGTGGTTCGATTCTCCGGACCGAGAGCAGGCTAAGAAATCCACAACACTACAAATCAAGATGAAGGACATGGACAGACCTTCACAGCGGGGTCGACATCAACAGAATGGCGAGGTCAGCGGGCTGCATTTGAGAAGTGAGATCATTTGCAACGTGGAGGTTGGAATCATGAGGAGGAGAGGCATTGTCAGTCGCATCTAGACCGTGAGAAAAGGGAGGGAAGCCCATCACAAGAACAATAGGGTTTCTTGGAGTTATGATTGAGCGCTTCATAATTAAGGTCTGCTTCATGCGATCGTAATCGCTTGACCGGTAAAAATAAGTTCCCCCTCAAACAGAGCCTAAAACTAGCCCACCTCCCGCGATTGCTACTTAATATCAAGTTTATTTTATATGATTTTTTGTTAAATTTTATTAACCTGCCTATATTATTTGTTTTAAATGACCGCAAAAAATACAAGAGTACAAAAACCAAAAACTGTTTGTTTTACCCTGCAAATGCACGGGTAAACATCTCAATTTGGTGCTACAACAACAAAAAAACAAACTTTTCACATAACGTGAAGGGTTAGTGCAGGTGATTGTCTTTGTCAGATTTAGGACTTAATTTCATGATCATGCTCACCATGCCAAACGGAAACACACATTCTACTCCCTCTTCACGTAATCTCTTTTTCACATTTCACAATTCCACAACTCACTATCACCCTCTCTTCTTTCCATATCAACCACAAGTCACAAACCTTGGTCCTAATATCCAGTTTACTGCTTCCGTCGTCCCATGAGACCCTTAAAATACGTGAAAAAGGTAACAGTGAATCTTTCTGAACTCTCGCCTTCCGCCTCAGATCTCGGGGCGAGAAATATACAGAGAGAGGGAGAGAGAGAGGAGTCGGCGAGATCGGCACTCGGTGGGCCGGCGAGGGGGAGTTTCGATGGCGGGAAACTTGGAATGAATGTCGCGCGGAGCGGCGGGGAAGATTTGGAGGAGAGATATGGAGCCGGCGATTGCTACCGTCGGGAGCTGGTCGGAAGCTTACAAGGGTATGTCGGCCGATAACGTGAAGGGGTTAGTACTTGCGCTTTCCTCGAGTTTCTTCATTGGCGCAAGCTTCATCGTTAAGAAGAAGGGACTGAAGAAAGCTGGGGCATCCGGTGTTCGTGCAGGTAGATTGTCTTGTCAGATCTCGTGTTCTTCAGTTCTGAACTTTGCATTTCAGTTTTAGTTGTTGCCTGCTGGAGTATTTGTGGATTCTGTAGATGAAGACGGTTTCTGCTGTAGGGTTTTGGATGATTTGGTGTTTTGATTGCGCTTTCCTCTTTCTGATTGATTTGCGGTTTCCGGTAGATTGGGTAGCTTGTGATGTGTTAGTGCTTTAAGGGCGATTATTGTCTTAGAAAATTTTGACTTGGGAGCGACATTGTGGTGCAGATTACTCTGACCGGCGATGTGCTCTGTTTCAAGGAAGATGTTTGTCGCAGCTTCAGCGTTGGGCAGTTTCTTTGGCAAATTCACTATGATACAATTTGTTGTGAAGTCAAATCCGTTTTCCAAAATCATTTCGCAGTGAATAATAAAGTTTTACCTGGAGAAAGAAGAATAAAATTGCACAAGTTCAAATCGAGAGTATGAATATATACAACTGCACACGTTCAAGGATGAAATCAGCACCGACAATGGCACATGAGCTAGTCGGGCTCAGGGCGGTTGTAGGAGTGGTCCGTTGATTTCGACATGTGTTCAACAGGGGAATGTTGAATGAGATTTTAGGGTTTGTAGTTTTATGTATATTAGGTATTGTGTGTGAATGTTAGAGAGGATTTGGAGGAGGGGAAGTAGCTTGGGTATGCTCGTAGTTGGGGCAAAGACATGGTATGTCTTGTTGGAGCAGGGGTGAGCTTCTGAAACAACATATCTTCAAAACCGGTCGCACCGCACAAACCACACAGAGTAGTTTCATTGTGTTGTTGTTTAGGGCTTTTGTAAATCATGCGCAATGTGATGCGGTTTCGGATCCAAAAAACTACAAAAATTGCACTCCACCACACCTACTAAGTCCTAACTCAATAGTTATGGCCCCTAATAATTTTCCCAAGCATTAAAGCAATTATAGTAATGTCAAAGACTCACTACTGTTTATTATTAAACTAGCTAATAACTTAAGTAGTTAATAACTTGTTACTTATTATTAATTCATTGTACTAGCTCCAACTATACTGCAATCACTAATTGATGATTGTAGTTCTATCTTTTGCCATAAATTCGATTGCATGAACTTCTATATCGTGACCTACCAAGAACGTTGACTCCTGCTGAAGTCTTAGTAATCGGCTCACAGTTAGGGGTGTAGCAGTTCGGTTTGATCAGTTTTGGAGCAAAGCCGCAAATCGAACCACCCCTACATGATTCCAAAAATTTGGAACCGAGCCGAACTGCGCAAATCATTGGAACCGAACAAATGGTTGGGTTCGGTTTATGTTGTTTAAAGAACAACAACAACACTCGAGCCTTTATCCCACCATAGTGGTCGACTGTACGGATTATTTGTCGTTATTGTGCCTTATCTTTAGTCATAGTCTCATTAATGCCCAAGTACATCATGTCTTTCCTTGTAGTTTCATTCCAGGTCTTTTTTTGGGTCTACCCTTCTCCCGTTTAACATAGTCATAGTCTCATTAATGCCCAAGTACATCATGTCTTTCCTTGTAGTTTCATTCGAAGTCTTTTTTTGGGTCTACCCTTCTCCCATTTAACATAACTAGTAGCTAAACTCTCATTAGAACTGAACCAAATGGTTTGGTTTTTGATTTAAAGAACAACCACAACACTCAAGTTTTTATCCCAACATAGTGGGGTCGGCTATATTGATCATTTGTCATTATTGCGCCCTATCTTTAGTCATAGTCTTATTAATGTCTAAGTACACCATTTCTTTCTTTATAGTTTCATTCCAAGTCTTTTTTGGTCTACCCCCTCCCGTTTAACATACATAGTAGCTAAACTTTCATTGGAACCGAATCGAATGGTTTGGTTTGTGGTTTAAAGAACAACAACAACACTCAAGCCTTATACCACAATTGTGGGGTCAGCTATATGGATTATTTGTTGTCATTGCGCCTTATATTTAGCCATAATCTCATTAATGCCTAAGTACATTACGGTTTTCCTTTTGGTTTCATTCTAAGTCTTTTTTGATCTACCCCTCTCCCGTTTAACAATGCCTAACATGTGCCTTTAATGGTCTCCTTTGTACACGTTCGAACTATCTTAACCAAGCTTCTCACATCATTTCTATAATTGGTGTCACTCATTATTCATTCATTCCCAATTTTATGCAGTTGTGTGTGTCCACACATCCACATATGCATTCTCATCTCTGCAATTCCCATTTTTTGCTTATGTACATAATTCACTGCCCAACACTTAGAACCGTAGAGCATTGCTGATCTAATTACAATACTGTAAAATTTGTCTTTAAGTTTCTTTTGACACTAAGATCAACATAAGTATCATCAACAAGTTGTTACGTAACAACTTTATTGAAAACAATCTATTTTTTCTTCAAGTTCCACTGCTGAATTTTTGGCAATATTTTTATCCTCTTAAATTTAATATGTTTTTTGGCAACAATAACTTGTGTTGTGTTGTTAAATTTTCTCCCACCATGACTTTGCAATCCTTACAAATATGTCTATCTATTTTGCAAGTCATAAAATAGCCAATTTGTAATTTATTTGGTCCGCTCTTTAATAAAATTAAATGTTTTTCCCTATTCATGAAGAATGTATTTGCCACAATTAGTTCATGTGTCATGACATGGTCTAAAATAGTTTTTCTTCTTCATTTCTTTCTCCATACCCAAATCTTTCTTAAACATCTGTATAATTTGTATTTTCCTTCCCTATATGTCTATTTAAATCTTCTCCCATAAAAATATTTTCTCTTTGTGAGATTTCCCTTACAAAATTATCTAATTTTTTTTCCAAAATTGCACTTTAATAACTTCGCTTAATCCTACTCGGGCACAAAAACATTAATCAATTAATGTAGCATATGGATGAGTAGTACCTTGGGGAGAAGTTTGTGCGCTTAGGAGTCGTCACCTAGGGTTCCGCAGAGTCGACACTGTGGGGTAATCGCGGAGTTCCGGGACAGAATTCTCCAAAACCTGCAATGCCTTTAAAACCAGCCCTTACTCATCTATTTATAAGAAAACAAAGAATAAGACATCCCACCTTTAACGACTATGATTGGCCGGAGCCGAGCCACTCAAAATACACTAAAATAAACCAAAAATAATAAAGTAGCATATGATTTTGACTCGCGGCATTAATCCAGACACATTCGCAGAGTTGGATCGGCGATCCGATCAAGTCTTCCCGCGCGAATACACGAACGTGGGTCCTGACTTGCGGCGAACCTCTCCGGGTGCACGATCTTATGGATCCCCATCAATAAATATATTTGTTATTTATAATATAAATCTATATTTTTATATTATTATAACTTATATGCATAAATATTTAAAATGTATATTTTTATATTATTATAACTTAAGCATTAATGCGATTATGACTAAAGATAGGGCACAATGGAGACAAAGGATCCATATAGCCACCTCGCTATAGTGGGATAAAGGCTTGAGTGTTATTGTCGTTGTATGTATATATAAATTAATTTCGGACTTGACAACAAGTGTCAGTTAGCCGAATGGTCACTATCACTGCTGGTTTAAAATCTACCGAAGTTCGTTCCCCAACAACTTCATTTTTATTGAAATATATATTTTATTTGTTGTGCACTAGACCCGCCCGCCGCCCGGTCTTTCAAAACCGCCCCCGGTTTTGCGGTTTGCAAGTTTAACCCGATTTCAGCCGATTCAAATTTGGTTCATAGCAGAGGCGGTTCTTGATACTGGACCGAACCAACACTCTATTCTCTTCATAGGTCGACCGGTTGAACCATCATGTCCGGTTCAATTTTTAAAACACTACATAAAACCATATATTTTTCATGCAATATGAGCTGTTAACTGCAGTTAATCATTTGCAATGAAAGTTTAGTATTTTTCTTAGAGATTTCAAATTGTAAAACTGGAAACTGAAAATCGAACCAAGTAAATCGACCAGAAAACTGAATCGATACACAACGGTTCGGTTTTGGTTTGGGTCCAAACCAACCCAACTGAACTGTTTGCACCCCTACCCTTTACGTTGGCAAACATTGCATTTAAACTAATTTTAGTTTTATTGTGGCAGCAAGTTCTATTTCCGTTTCTATGTATTATTTGATTGTTTTTTCTATATCATCTTGTATGCCTTCTAGGTATAAAAATGTACCTTCTCCCCTGCAGCGATGGCCCAATATAAAATTTCCATCACAATTATAACATAATTCATTTTTACGTCGGTTTTATATTTTGGAGTCTTCTTTATACTCGTTGTTATGTGTATTAAGATTAATTCGGATTGTTGTGATGCCATTATATATTTTTATTTTAAGTTGTCTTTTAGGTGTTACTAGTGTTAGTTTATTTGGAGCCTTTTATGTATTTTTAATTAGCTTAAATGTTAGGGGGCTTAGTGCAAGGCTGTCCAGCAAAGGCTATTTAAAAACCCGCTAGGTCATGGAATGGGATAAGCAAGAAGTAACATTTCCTCTCCTTCTTAGTTTCTCCTCTTCTCACTCTCATGGTCAGGTGTAGGGTTGTGATTCAAAATCCCTACAAGTACGCAACACTTTCTTGGTTGGAATTACTTGAAGTTGGCCTACTGGTGGAGACCAGCCCCAACTTGGTCGTCGCAAAAATTCCCGACGCCGCACCCGTCCGGACCACTATTGGCCCTGAATGTTGCATTGTGTTATTTTACAATTTATGTAATTGTGTTTTTGGTATTTTTGTAATATATATATATATATATATATATATATATATATATATATATATATATATATATATATATATACACACACACACACGAGCATCTTCGCACGAGCTACGCCCGTGCTCGATGCTCTCGGGCGGCCTTCGGCCTCATTCAGGCGGGCTTCGCCCGCCTCCGAACAGGCTTCTCCCGTGCTCGATGCGTCGTTGCGGGTTGCGCCCGCATCAAAGTGGGATGCGCCCGCATCAAAGCGGGATGCACTCACATCAAGACGGACAGTGCCCGCAATATATACATATGAGTACTCAAAATGACCGTAAAAAATATAAATCAATATTACATTTTTTATTTTATAAAAAAATTACGTTTTGTCGTAAAAACATTAATTTCACGCAATCTTTCTCTCCATCTTCTCTCTCCCTTTCCCTCTGCCTCTCTCCGCCCCTTTCTCCTCTCTTCCGCCATCTCCTCCCTTTCTCTCTCCTCCCCTCTCTCTCCTCCCTTCTCTCTCTCATCCCTTCTCTCTCTCTTTCACTCTCTCCCTCCTCTCTCTCTCTCCCAACTCTCTCCCAACTCTCTCCCCTCATCTCATGCTCTCTCATGATCCAATGGCTCTTATTTGATCTATGGTGTGCCTCCAAATACCTATATTGCTTTATATAATAAGATATATATATAAACACACATATATATAGCTGTTAAAAAAACTACTAAACATATATATTTATATATATACACACATATTAATATGTATACATATATATTAAGTTTAGGTTAAGACCCGGTTCAAGTGGGTTTTCTTCCCAGCCGACCAAGCCATTGTTCATCTTCCCAATGAGTCTGCAACGGCTGTTCCGCCATTTTCGGCCTCAAGCCTAGCATGTTTCACGCTCCACCTCTCGCCCGACATCGCGTTTCGACGCCATCAGAGGCCACGATGGCTACAACCGCACCCCAAGAGCCACGCTCCTGGAGGTTTCAACTCCACGCACCGTGCGGTTTTGCCATGGTCGGTACCTGCGTTTCTGTTTTTTGTAACCCTATAAAAGGTTCCCCTTGTATCTTGTTTTGGGTTGGTGAAAATATTGTTGAGATTTCTGTAATTGCTTTGTGGTTTCCATTGTGAGTCCTGTAGCAGGTTGTTGATGAAATATAGGATTGCAATTTTTTTCCATTTGATGAAGAAGATGAACAGTTCCTTTTTATGGTTGTGATATGATTGTTTGAATTTGATTTCCTGTTTGAGGGAGTAGGCTGCCTGTGTTGATTTCGTGTTAGGAGTTGGATAGAGTGGATGAAAAAATGATGTTGATGTTATAATTGTTGTGAAAATTTAGCTATTCCCGTGAACAACTTCGTTAGCTTAGTGTTAGTGGTTAGGGTGAATTAGGACTGGTAGTTTTGCTCCTTTGTGAGGAATTACTTTTCCTTGAGCGATTGAGATTTCGTGACCCTCTTGCGTGTGAGGTAGAGAGTGAATTAATTTTGTGCAACCACTTTCGTGTGAGAGTGAGTGAAATTTCTCCTTGGTGTCCGTGTGCGATAGCGGCTGAGCTTAGAGTGGGAGATCGAAGGTGACGAAGAATTCCTCGCGTGATCGCCGTCGACTTCGAATACGGAAAGACGTCTCTTTCCGTGGGTAACTTGCTTTTATCCCTCCTTTGTGTGTGCCTACATTTTCTCTTAAAATTTTAGATTCATTGTCGCTTTTCTCCCGAACATTGTCAGCGAATGCTACATCGAAAACTCCAAACGAAGACATATTTAAAGTTCACAATTTTTCGTTTTGCTACGACAAGAGGAATGAAACGAAAGTTGCGAACTTTCTTCCCCGAATTCAGAATTGAACCATCATTTTAAGAAAATCCAATTTTTAACAAAATAGTTTTTTTGTGCTTTACAAAAAAATAAACGTTGCTTAATTTCAAAAAATCTGCGCAACGCCCGCTCAAATTATTTTTGCAAAAATCCATATTTTATCACATGCATTTAGGGTTTCCTAGAAAAAAACAGACAGACGCGCAAACCCTACGCTCCGTCCTACATCACCTACACTCTGTGTTTGTTGGTACTAATGTAATGTAATATGTTGATATCTAGTTTCTTGTTGGTTTTATATCATTTATTAATCGATCTTTAAACAATCCTGCCGATACATAGGTAGTGTGAATTAACAAGTATTTAATTTCGCATGATCTTCTAATATTTGGTTTTAATCCAAAAATGAAAGTATTTTTTAAAAAACTTGTGAATAATTTGACACTTAACGAATTATTTTCTGAGTTTGTTTAGCGAAGTTACTCGGCGGTCTTCTTTTCCAGAGGCAGGTTCTCAAATCAAGTTGATCTGAAACTGACAAATTGTGATAGTTAAATGAAGTTACTTGATGGCTTTCTTTTCGGAAGGTGGTTTCTCAAAATAAGTTGATGATGCAAAACTCTGGCAATTTGAGTTAGTTTAATGTAGTTACCAGCTGATTTTTCTTTTTTTTTTTTTGGGGGGGGGGATATTTGAAATTATCTTATGGTAAGTCATAGGGGCGGTCAAGAAAGAAAATGTTTGCACAAACAAATATAACCCATAATATTATCCGCTATTCCCAATAGAAACAAGAATGGCAGTACTTGTAAAGAAGAAGAATCAGTCCAACACCTAGAAGTTCTATGCCAGAAACCATTCATGAGAAGAACAAGAAGCAAACCTTAAAACCTAACTTGTGATCTATCAACAACATAAACAATGCATGTGATGAGCATCACGTCACACAAGAGTTTATAGGCACTTGGCAAGGAAGTCACGACAAGAGCCGTTCATTTTTTGTTGATCGATGATTTCAGAATTTTTGTTGTTTTCTATATTTATATATTTTATTTTAGGCATGTTTTGTACAACTGTCATAATATATCCGTTCATAGTTCACTTTTCTATGAATAAGAGTGGAAGACTCCATTTGCGTCGGTCAAGCTTGAGAGAAAATTTCTCCCTTTGGTCACCCTGTGCTGAAGTCGGAGTCTAGGTGCGAACCCTAGGCACATTACCTTCCTCCACTTTCCCCTAGCCGGACACCACCCTCATCCTCCCTCTTCCAGCCTCCGACAAAAACCCATGGCGGCCTCCTCCAACTGCTATCCTCTCCATTAAGCCCATGGAAACCACCCATAATTCCTCAACTCCTTCCCGTCCCAGTAAATCCCATGACAGCCACCTCCCCAGCCCCGCACAGTGCCTCCATGCTGTTCAAAGCTCCTTCCTGTTGGCAATTAGGCTCCTCCCGCACATCCGAATTCTTCCACAACCTTCCCTTCCTCCTAGACATTCCTTCCCAGCCTCCTGTATATCCTCTTGCATCCTACCTGGCGCCTCTCCATCCTCCAATCACCCAACGGGCTCAGTCAAACACCCTCCACAACCCTTGTTTCCAAATAACCATCGACTCCCTCCGCTACTCAAATCCAGTTTACACGTCCTTCATGGACACTTACTATGATAATGCTCATTGGAGCATATTATCACCGAACATCCAAAACTACATCTTCCAAGCTTCTCCCCTCCCTAAACCTTCTATCAGTTTGTAAGTTCATCCCGTGGGTTTGAATTTTGTTGTTAAACCTCACATGAATTTTCACCTCTCATGGATATTCACCAGTAACACCCACACCAAATTATCATATGATTTGCAGGGCTTGTTTCATTCAAGCATTTGTTATTTTGTACTCTTTAAAGTCTGCACCTGTACTTCGTTTCCTTGCTTAAATTTTCATTTGTTTGTGGTTATTGTGATTTTATTTGTAAGTTTCTTTTATTGCAAGCTTAGTCGCCAGTTGTATTTTCTATTCTATTTAATCATTTCTGTAATTGTCCTACATCTCAGTAGACCCTACTTCCCTACCCTTTGTCATCATATATGCTAAAAATTACTCAAAATTTCCCCTTTTCAGAGTCAACTATAATAGTGGCAAGAACAGCCCTAAACACCTTAGCTTGCAATTAACAATGCTCTGAAATTATCACAAAAAGTCGGTCAACAAATACCTAAAATAGGAAGAAAATATGTTCAAATACCTAAAATAGGGAGAAATAGGTCGGGGATCAAAGATACAAACTCTCCATTGCCAGAGGCTAAGTTCACCCACTACCACCGAAATATAAGATCCACCCGCTACACAAGGGAGAGTGAAGCCATGAGATCAACGGGTGGAAGAAGAAGCTCCTCCAAGCCTGTGCATGCTCGCGATTCTCCTCCGGTTCGCTCATTGATTAAAAAAAATGAAATTTTCAGACTTACAAAAGAAACCTCCGTAGGTAAAAAAATAAAACAAAATAAAGAGGAATAATTTTAAGTAACTCAACACAAAGTCACGAGCGCTTGGCTACCCGTCCGGATCCAAGAAAAATTTATTCTGCAATGAACAGAGGTAGATCGTGTATGCTAAAAGAAGCCTACACATCATACATTACTGATAATTCCAAATTATATGTATTATCTCCAAGTTTTTGCAATTGCTTGAAAGAATCTTGTGCACACGGCATTGATGATGACTTCCTCCAGCTTTGGAAACGTTCCTTCCTCAAGAGGCATATGAATTCTTTCTAAACTGGATCAGCATTACGTGAATATTAATTGAATAAATGTGGTTGGATGATCAATGATTTCTTTCAACCCCATATTTCATATTTAAATCAACTAGATATTTTAGGATTTTTTGTACTCATGGTATCGTTGAACATCCCTCTTTGTTTTCCTTATGAAAATTATACTTTTAAATATGTCAAATGTTGTGTATATTATTTGATTTCTTTTCTTGGAGTACGCCTCCATATACCAAATGAGAGTGTTTGACTAAGTCTTATTGCAGGTGCTGGAGGATATTCCTACTTGTTTGAGCCACTATGGTGGGTAGGAATGATTACAAGTAAGAATTTTTATTTTATTCCATCTTACCTCTTCGTGTTTACCATTTCTCCCCAAAATTGATGAAATGGAGATATGCTAGCTAAATCAAGTTTCATACCAATTTATCGATTTTGATCATTTTGCTGTCAGGAGCAATCAAAATGCCCCTTTTTGTATAAGAAATATTGTAGCATGATGAGAACGCAGTCTTGGTTTAATTAGATGAAGATGCATCTTATTCCTATTTTTTTAATATGGTAGTCAATTTAGACAGTTAGTGCCCTAAGGATGTCATTGAGTTGTAACACCCCAACTTAGTTTAACGACAAATCAACAGTTCGGCCGGACCCCACGATAAGTAGTAAACTAAGCGATGACTGGTACATAGCAGATATAGTGGAAAAGCACTGAAAATAAACTTACAACGGAATTAGAAAACACAACTAAGGGTAAAAGTGTATCTCATCAATTCTGAATTCACAGAGCCAACTAGATTATAAAAGTGAACCATACATATGAAATACTATGTAATGTCTGGCACAAGAAAAAACTTATACATTAAGGTTACACAGTGCCCATGAAAAAAAAATTGTACAATACTAAAAAGAAAGACAACTAAATGAAAAATAAATTATATGAGGAACTTTACAAACACACTCATCCTAGGCGCAACTTGTGACGCCCAAAATGTCGTCGCATAATAATTATAGGATGAACCAAAGAAAATTTTAAATGAAGTATATGAAAGTTTATTTTGTAGAATGTCTACTTAAATTTTCTGTATAAATTTTAGACCAAGAATCCATTGGGTGAGGGTAAACAAATAAGTTAAAATTTCATGCAAAGAGGTGCTAATAACAATTCTGAATATATATATTTATATTGGGTATTAATTGAGTTTAGAAGCAATTGGATCGGTTTTCCTCTTCTTATTTCTTAGGCGGTGGAATAATATAAGTAGAAATATTAGATCGGGCTAGGCGGGTATGCGACATGGGGGGATTGGACCGATCAAAGAGGCGGAATAAATCCCGTAAGAAATGAATCGGTGGAGGTATCCTTCTCATTTCTCACGCACAACACTTCGCCTAGGGCTTGAGAAAGCCGACTCCAGCCGCACCTTCTCCCGCCCTGCTCCTCCGATCCCGACGCCGAACGGAAGCCCCTAGACTGCAGATTTGGTGGAGAAGCCATCCCCTCTTTTCCGACTTTATTATCCGTGAGTTCAAACCTAAACGGAGCAAAGATACCTAAGCTTCTTCATTTCTTCTTCGATATAAGTATATTATTCTCATTTCGATTAGTTTAACGTGAAGATTTTGGGGTTTAGGGCATGCAATAAATTATGATTGTTGTGTTATACTGAAGTTTATCTTATAGACATGCTGATGTTGGCTTACATGTGAAGAAATAAACATGTTTATGATATGAAGAATTGATACCATTTTACTAGCGAGAGTGAGAATCATGTTTAGGATTGGAGATTAGTTATGCAATTATAAATATTGCTGGAATCTCATATTTTATGAATGGAAATGATGATTTTGTTCTTGGGAATGCTGTATATTCAAAGGAAACCGCTGAAATTAAAGTTTTACTCATGGGACGTTGTTATTCTCCCATGAGAGGGCTCTTTTGCATAGAAAAATTATAATTTCATATATGTCCATCATGAATCATGATTAATTGTGAATGCCTGATTTTGTATAACGAGTGAATGTTATAGTAATGATTAGTTTTGCTGAATTAAATATTATATATATGCTTTGGAAGACCTATTAAGATGAAATCAGCTTGGTATTAATTGAAGTTGAAAATTTAGTTAGTAATGTAGAAATTAAAGAATGTGCGAAATTGTAATTTCATACATACAAAGAGTTTGTGGGATTTACTTTGAATCTAAATTGTGAATATAGGGAGAGGTGTTCAGTTCATGATGTATGTTACAGTTAATGAAGGGTTGAATTAGAAAATTTTACATGAGCATGTTTTCTTGATTTAGCGATGACTTGGGAATGTAAATGAATAGGAAATATTTATGCAATTAACTTGGGTGAGAATTGTGTACAAACACTCGTTGGGAAAGGATATGCTTTACTTAAGACCATACTCCTTATATAGACATATGATTATTAACTGCTAACAACTATACAAAAGGATGGTGCCGCCCGATCGACGAGGTGATGATCCAAGAAATGACAAAAATAAGGAGAAAGTTATGGTGAGGGTTTCTTTCTTTACAATAGTTTAACTTTTATATCATCTTCTTATATAAATTGTTTTGCCCACAATATTAAATAGAATGTTTTAAGAAATGCATGAATGACATTGTGTTAAGGGTATCTGTAGAATGATATAAGTCTAGTTGGGTCTTTAATTGACCTTAAGCGAGTTGTGCGCACTGGATAACATATGTGAGTCAACTTAGTTGGGCCCTATTCGCCTTAAGCAAGTTATGCGCACTAAGTTGGCCAACAACGAGGACTGAAATGCAGTGACCCTTAACTATGCTATAACAATTATTTTATGATAAGAACCAAGAAAATCTAAAGATATACATATGATGGCTAAGAACTCCCTTTATTGCTTTCATATATATACATGTGCACAATATGCTATCTCACTTTTATTTACCTGTCGTGCTAAAGAAATTAATTCCTCGCTTTGTCTTTTATTTATCAGAGTAATCTAGAACTCTATCGAGCGTGGTATAAGCGACTAGTAGACACTTTTGAAGTGGCCAACACTCGAGAGAGTTGTTGAAATGCTAAACTTTGCCTGCTTACCAAGAAAGACTTTTAATTATTAGTAATAATTATGTAACTATAGTAGACTTATAATATAGACATGTAATGATATGTAAATTATGAAATAAGAGTTTCTTTCTGCACTGTTATTTCAATACTCTTGTGGCATAATTATCATTTGGCTCTTCGATTAAGAAATGTTAATTATATACTATTCCTCTGTGACGGACAAGGGCCGTTACACAACTTCCCACCTGTGTCCCTAGTACAAATTTGCCCGAAAATGGGTCGGCCCATTTGAAGAGTAAGAAAACTATTCCTCCTATTGACACTAAGAATAAATTGTAATAATATGAATGCACACTTTTAAAATAAGTTTTTATATTATAGAAAACTGTGTGATATTATATTATGCATGCTTTTCTAAAATAATACATGCAACATAAATGTTTGTTCTAGTTTAAACATGTTAATCATATTTACTCAAGATTCAAAAATTTGTTCACTAAAAGGATTTCTAAGTTTCGGTCTATACTTGAGTTCTAGGTGACCTATGTTTGTCCTTCTTTATATTCTAGGCAAAGTAGCTTCTAATGCACAATTATAATCTAACGATCCAAGTCCCTACTGACGAACTCAGGTGTTCTAGTGTCTCATGGACACAGACTCGAATCTACTAAGTTCCAAAAAAAGGAGTGTCGTATCCCCAAAATCTAGGCTCATACGGTACTCTACACACTATGAGTAAGATATCGCGCCTCTATCTAGCATCAGAGGAGGTCCCAATCGTGCTTCCTAGTCATTTTCTCCATATCACTTCATTGGTGGGCCTCCTAGTCATTTCACATCTCTATCCTGCTATTTTCTTGCAGGTAGTTTTTCTTCATATTACCTTTTTATCAGCTGCTTACATATTTATTTGCGTATCTTAGGCGGTGCCTCTTATTAGTTACTCAATTAAAATTCATATCTATATAATCAATATTTTCCACATTCTAATATTTATGTGAGCAGGTGTTTCATATAATTTCATAATTTGTGAAGGTCTAACTTAAGGAAAGTTATATTATCTTAGATCTACACATATATGAATGTTTTGCCGGGTTACTATTTTCTAGCTATAGTTGTAATTTCTTTTTAGCTGATAGAAATTACTAGGTAATGAAGGAAATTTTGTGCAAAACTATCTGATATGTCTAGCCAAATGGAATAAGATTTTCTTACAGCGGTATTGCAGCGCTCGTACATAAGACGCAACAACATGCTTTCTCCTAGATGGATTTGAAGACACAACACCTTCTCCGATTCAAGTCAGACTTCACTTAAAATCTGAAACATGACGTAAGCCCTAGTTAATTTACTAGCAATCTTCTAGTGTTTTAATGGCCACACCAAAACCCCTCAAGAGGAATAAAAGTGACGTAGAATGAATCTATAGGAGGCAAAAAATATGCGACCTAATACATGATATGCAAAAGTACGATGGTTAGATCACAATTAGATAATAAATTAAAATATCTCACGCAGATAAATTCACAACAAGACACAATAATTAATTTTGGCAAAACAAGCTTAGACTTTCCTTCACGTGGAGGGCCAAAACAAGAGCGTGTGACGAATAAACCCTGCAATTTACAATAATAATCTAACAAACAACTATCATACAGGATATCCAAAACAAGTACAAGATTCAATCCAATAAAAATGCAGAAAATGATAAACCAATACAATGAAATTTCACCCAATAGTGGACTGACTAAAACACTGAATAATCCGGAGCCGTAAATGCGTGTACGACAATCAAAGGTAGAACCAGAGGCGAGGAAAATGACGTAGGTGGTTGTCCTCGGCGGCGGGAGGTGGGATCAGGCCGAAATGAGTAGATCCTGCTATGTATAGATGGACCCGAGCGTAGGAGGGACGAATGAGGGAAAAATGTGTATAGGGGCTGGATGGGCTAGATCCGAACTGATCCAGAGAGGGCAGGTGATGTGAGAAGTGGATCCACGAGAAGGAGGGGGTTGGGAGTGAAGTCGGCCGCTGAGGAAGATTTGGCCGGCTGTTGGGGAAGAAGAAGAGGGGTCGGCGGTGGTTCCAGGCTATGGAGGAGCCGGTGGTGGAGGGCGGGCAGGGGGGCTGGTGGCGGTGGGTTTGTTGGGAGAAAAGGGGGCGGATGGTGGCGGTGGCTTTCCTGGGGGGGGGAGTTTTTAGGCCGGCGGTGGCACATGGAGGCGAGAAGTATAAGTTAGGAATAGTAAAATTAATTCACGAACAGTGCAATAAA
The DNA here is from genome assembly GCA_039583875.1 of Platanthera guangdongensis. Classification (NCBI taxonomy): domain Eukaryota; kingdom Viridiplantae; phylum Streptophyta; class Magnoliopsida; order Asparagales; family Orchidaceae; genus Platanthera; species Platanthera guangdongensis. Next base: position 274,919,789 of record CM077151.1, on the reverse strand, counting down.
AGGAATATGAATTAGTGAGGTGGCTGGATTTTTTTTTTTTGGGGGGGGGGGGTGCTGCAGCCCAGGTTGTCCGGATCAAGATCCTAGATTAGATCGTTTCGAGGTAGGACCAGATTTGATAATAGAGTTGGATCGACGATCACTTTACAAAATCAGGATCGATTTACAAAATCTGGATCGTAGAATCGTAAGATCCTATGATCTGGATCGCGATCCTGACAACCTTGGATGCAGCGGGTGGAGGAAGTGTTTGAGGCTTGAAAAATGGAGGCTAGGGTTACGGGAAGGCTTGGGGAGGAAGATACAAAACTAGGAGTCGTCACTTATGGTTCCACAGAGTCGGCACCACAGGATGATCGCGGGAATCCGAGAATTCTTTTCTCCAAATTCTGCAATGCCTCCAATCAGCCATCAAATCATTTATTTATAATAAAAGGAGGATTAGAGCATCCCACCTTTGACAGCTATGATTGGCCGGAGGTGGGGCCACTCAAAATACACTAAAATAAACCAAAAATAATGAAGTAATAAATCAAATCGATTCGCAACGCGAATCCAGACACATCTGTGGTGTCCGATCGTCGATCCAGGCACGCCATATATGGAAAGTCGCCAATCAGCCCCGAGCGGGCCTAAACTCGTCCTCCACTGCAAGTCCTCGTCTCTGCTCCGCTTCCCTCTCCCCGGTTTGAAAGAATTCATCTCCCGATGAATAGAGATCAAAATTCTCTCCATGTATGCCAGGTAAGACTCGAAGAGGTCCACCATAGGCTGTCCCAAGTGTCGTTGATGGAAGAGTACTCGCCAATCAACTCCCCCTTACTGAAAGTTGTCCTATTCGGTGAATGGAGACGGTCGTACTGAAGTCAAAGTCCATGGGTGAATCGATCAAGCTCTGCTGCAAGTACCCAAATGTCACCAACGTCTGTAGTAGGAATGTACTGGTAGAGTCTGGTCTCTATGATGCTTTGAACGCTCAACTCACCAGTGGTGGATCCCGATGTGATCAGTGGCGCCGTAGGTAGAACCAAAGAAGACGAGTCCGCAGGTACATGAGTGTCAGAAGTGAGTGAGTAGTGGTGGACATCAGATGTGTGTGGGCTATGAAGGTGGCAAGACAATGAAAATGGAGGCGTGGGCGACTGGAAGTCCCCACTGCTCGGGTCCACATACTCACGAGACTCGTAGTACGACGTTATATCTTCCACACTAAATACCAGGTGGATACCCATACTTGCAAGGATATTATGATCATAGGTGTTTGCGTCTATCAGTCCCATGATTATATATGGGTCCATTCGCCTAACCCTAAAGCTTTTAGCATGACTCGCACAGAGTCTCACAACGCAGATTCTTACAATTACCTGCTCGCCTTCATGAAGTACCTGCACTTGACAATGAACATATGCATGTGATTTACAAGATTTATTACCAATATGGATTATTCGTCTGACCGATTCATGACACACATGCAAACGATGAACAACGAACACAACAGACTCATGCAAATGACTCAACAGACTTGTGCAAATGACACATGACCGACACAACATGCTCTTTATGGGATAATCTAATAATGACCTAAAAATTTATCAAAGGAGGTGCCCTATCAGGAGGCTCTCTCGGTGGAGTGTAGAAAAACTCATCTAGTGTGTGCTGAGTGCTCTGTTGACCGTGTGAAACATCTACATTCAAGGGCGAGCTCATGAAGAGCAAAATGTCTCTCAGGGAGCGTAACGCATCAAGGGGCTCACCAGGAGGTGTGTAAGAAAAGTCATCACGAAGCGACGACCACCTGAATGAAAATCGTATATACCGACTAAAACACAAGACTCTCGAGTGTGGTGTGTGTCCTCGAAAAAAAGAGCTCGTCTGGTGGGTCAGCTGGTCGTGCGTCCTAAAACTCATCGAGGGTGCGATGTGTCAGCAAGTGGTGCCCTAAATACTTGATGCTTCACACAATATCCATCCTTTTTGGGCAAGGCCAGGGACGATAATGGAAGAAACGCCACTAACCTAAAACTCGTAAACAATCAACTCAACTGAATCACATCCTCACTAGGATTTGGTAGCTTATCAGGAAGCGCAACTGGGGGGTCGTCATGGAACTCGTCACTAGGGTTAAGGTCTTCCAGATGAGTACCATCACAAGGGGTAGTGTCCCCATGAATAGGTGACATAGTCACTTTGAGATTAACACCAGACTCCGGACTCTTGGTCGTGATGTGACTCAGGGCAATGACAACGAGAGAGCGACATAGACCTACACTCAAGAATGGGTTTGCAAGTATGGTGTCGAGAATTAGATCTCTGGTGGGGGTGCTAACTAACCCGGTGCGTGACAAAAGAAGTGTGGGTGAGAGACACAATACTGCAGACTCAATAGGTCGCTCAGGCTCACTCTCAATCGGGGTCACAAGAGACGGGTTAGAGACAAGAGATAGGTCACTCACTGGGCTAAGCACGTCACTGGGGTGAGAGCAATCCGCATCAGGTATCTGTTACGTGCCAGATATTGTGGGGGAAGGAGGCGAAGATACAAGGGGGTAAACCCTAGAATGAGAGAGAAGATGAGAAGAACTAGAGAGAGAAAGAGAGAAGCTTGAGAGAGAAAGAGAAACTTGCTTAATACTTTTTCATACCCCAAATATTCCATGGGTTTTCCCTTAAATAGAATCTCCAATGGCCTGATCGCAAATACAACAACAGATGCCAAAATATTAAAATACAACGACTTTACACATATGACACGACTAATAATAATAAAAAACTAATAATATACGATAACCAATGGTGCACCATGTGGGTGGCCAGATCATCTGGTATCTTGATCTCCCTCCAGTACAACGCACGGAAACGCGTAGTGACGGCGGTGGCATCGGCGAGAAGCGGCGGTGCCAGCAGTAAAATGGATGACATATGTGATGGCTTCGTCGGGGTCAGTGGAGCGGTGTGGAGGAGCAGCAGAACAGAGGTCGGAGAAGTGACGGCCGGTGGAAGGAACGGATCCGTTATTGTCAGCAGAGCACGGGTCGACAGAAGAGGCGACAGTGTGGTTGGTAGAAGCAGTAAGGCAGGGGTCAGCGTAGGAAGAGCTGGTTGAAGAGGCGGCGATATGGCCGGCGGCGAAGTGGGTGACCAGAGAGGAGGTGGCAACTGTGGAAGGACGACCACCATGGAGAGAGGTGGTGCATTGGCGGCGAGTGGTAGCGGCCACGACGACGATGGCGGCGATGAAGGCATTGGCGGCGACTGCATGAGTCGAGTTGTTAGCAATGGCGATGACGACGGCGGCGGCAGGGACGGCGGCGGTAGGGACGGCGGCGGCGGAGGTGACTGCGACAGTGGTGGTGACGATGGTGGTGGCGGCGGTGCGTCATTAACGACGTAGGACGGTGGTGGCACCATCATTGGAGGGGAGGCGACGACTCCAGCTCCGGTGGTGGCGGTGACAAAAAACCCTCCAATGAGTCGCGAGACATGCGGAGGGCGTCGAGCGTGAGGTCGAGTTGAGCATCGACGTAGCCAAGTCGAGCCACGCGTTGAGCAATGCGACGATCCAGCTCGGTGAGTCGGGCAAGCAGCGCAGTGCGATCGGCGGCGCTAAGGAACATGATGAAAATGATGTAATAAGAGTAAACAGAGGAAGAGAGGTGTGGTTGGGACTTGGGAGATAATTAGAGTAAAATATATAAAAATAATAATAATATAATAATGGGAGGGGTGGATGGGATGTGTGGTGTACATGATTTTAGGGAATTAAATAAAAGAAGAGATTGGGGGGGGGGGCATTGTGTTAAAGCTGGAGGTGACTTGAGGGGGTATGGCTACGGTGGGCTCAAGAAGAGATAAGAAAATAATAATAAAGAGAATAAAGATGGATGGGGAAAGACAGGAGGCGAGTAGAATGACTCTTTTGGAACCAGACAGAGGAGAGAAGATGGCCGACAAATGGAGCAGGCGGGCGGTTGCTGGCTTCGACGAGAGATGTCTTCGACGGAGATGTCGGCGGAATCCGAGAGAAGGGTCGACGTGCAGTTGCCGGCTTTGACGGGCTAGATCGGAAGGAGATGTTGTTGCTGGATGCGCTCCCGGATGCAGGCGACGACGACGGCTTATCGCCAACAGCGTGCGGCTTGGGCGAGCGAGAAAGCTGCGGTTGCTGGCTTCGACGGAAGAGGTCGGGAGGAGATGTTGTTCGCTGGTCTGTATTGCTAGAAGCCGACTGGGCTTTTGGCTGTGGATTTGAAGCGGATGCGGCCGAAGAAGCAAAACGCGTTGCGGCTGTTGATGGAGTGGATGTGCAGCGCCGCTGGAGGAAACCCTACTTGGTGAAATCGAAAGGACAGCGGAAGTGTGGAGCCGAGGAAGGATGACTCTGATACCAAGTTGTTACGTGTCGGATATTGTGGGGGAAGGAGGCGGAGATACAAAGGGGTAAGGTAAACCCTAAAATGAGAGATGAGATGAGAAGAACTAGAGAGAGAAAGAGAGAAGCTTGAGAGAGAAAGAGAAACTTGCTTAATACTTTTTCATACCCCAAAGATCCCATGAGTTTTCCCTTAAATAGAATCCCCAATGACCTGATCACAAATACAACAACAGATGCCAAAATATTAAAATACAACGACTCTATGCATACGACACGACTAATAATAATAATAAACTAATAATATAAGATAATCAATGGAGGACCCGTAACAGTATCACTTCTGTCGTGGCTGATAACACAATGGTAGGCGTCATGGTGACCTCAGTATGGGAGAGACTCGTACTGCGGAGGTCAAGGTGAGAATCCCATCGACCAGCTTTTGCGGATCTCAAAGACTATTCATAACGAGGGTCGAGCTGATATGTCTGTTCGAGGGACTTCGAGCTATGATAAGCTACCTTAGTACGCATGTCAAACCGAAGTCCAGACCTGAGAATGGTCATGGCCGGGTTCTCTCAGATATCACTTCTCAACACTAACTCATCAAAACGGTCCCTGTACTCAGCGACAGACATGGATCCTTGATGAAGAGAAAATAATTGGTCGAGCAAGCGACTTCAATGCGACTAAGACAGATACCTCTGACATAATTTACGCTTCATGTCCACCCAACTAGTGATGCGACGAAGATGGTCTCGCTCGCGGGTCCTCTTAACGTTAGACCAATAGGCCCTCATCTGATGTACATGTCTAAGTTTCGTAAACTTGACGCGACGCTCACCGAATAACTCAAAATGGTCGAGATAATAATTCATATCCACGAGCTAATAACTGAAAGATTTGAGACTCAATGAGCTGTCAAAGGAAGGGGCAACAATACAAAATTGACTCTCAAGGTCTCTCTCAAAACGACGATCCTCATATTAGTCACCCCTACAGTAACCGAGTAGTGTCGAAGGATCAACACGATCCGCTCACGTGTACGGATAAGAATGACGACAATCATCATACTGATTGTCTCTAGCATAGTGGGGTTGTGTCAGCGGGTCAATATGATTTTTGGAAGTGGTGTGTTGCGATTGCGAATAATCATCGTAGTGTCGTGAGGGTCTCCCTGAAGGGGATCTATGAGGACAGGTGCAAGTGGACTCGAGACCTCTAAAGTGATGGGAGGAATAATTTTGACACCTAGGTATAATGAAAAACCTATAGTCTCTACGACTGCGTATCGAAGAGTGCGCAGAACCTGGCTGTGCTCAACCTGGCTTTGATACCAATTGACGCAGGACAAATCTATAGGCGGCGGAAAATCTACGACCTAACCCTACATGTTATGCAAAAGTACGACGGTTAGATCACAATTAGATAATAAATTAAAATATCCCACGTACATAAATTCACAGCAAGCCACAATAATTAATTTGGGCGAAACAAGCTTAGGCTTTCCGCAATATTCAATCCAATAAAAATGCTGAAAATGATAAACCAATACAATGAAATCTCACCAAATAGTGGGCTGACCAAGATATTGAAGAATCCGGAGCTGGAGATGCATGTATGACGATCAGAGGTGGAACCGGAGGCGAGAAGTGAAGTCGGCAGCTGGGGAAGATTTGGCTGGTTGCTGGGAAAGTGGAAGATAAGGGCGACGGTTCCAGGCTATGGAGGAGCCGGTGGTGGAGGGAGGGGGGGGGGGGGGGGGGGGGGGGGGGGGTGGCGGTGGGTTTGCTGGGAGAAAAGGAGGCGATTGGTGGCGGTGGCTTTGCTGGGGGAGTTTTCAGGCCGGCGGTGGCACAGGGAGGGAAGAAATATAGGTTAGGAATAGTAAAATTAAATCATGAACAGTGCAGTGAAGAGTAGGGGTGTGCATAAAAAACCGAAACCGACCGAACCGATTATACCAAACCGACTTTTGGACCGAACCGATCTGTTCTGTTCGGTTTCGATTTGGGAGTGCTAAAACCCGACCCCCATTCGGTTCAGTTCGGTTTCCCTCATTGGAAAACCGATGGAACCGAACCGACCCCCATTCGGTTTGTCTTTGTTAGCCCGTCTCCTCGCCTTTGGTTGGCTGCACAGGGGAGCTTGAGTCACTCGACTAGGTATGAAACAATTAGCAACATCGCACATCTTCATCTCCCGAATCCCGATATCCTCTAATTCGTTCCTAATCTCACATCTATTCTTTCTTGATCGCACACTTTCAGTCATTGTTGTTTTTTTAGATTATTATTCAAATGCTTATGGTCGGTATTATTTTTCAGATTTTTGTGAGCTTGTGTTGCTATCTTTTTGAGTCATGGTCATAACTCATATCATACTATGCACTAGTTCGCTTTCAGCTTTATGCTCAAGGAACTTCTCATCAAATACTTTTGCTTGGCTATAGTTGTTTAATCAAACGTAGAAAACCGAACCGACGGGAAAAAATCGAACCGAATCAAATCAAGGTTCGGTTTCGGTTTTGAGTTTGTAAAAACTGAGGTTATTCGGTTCGGTTTCAGTTTTACCTAAAACCGAACCGCTTGAAGCCCTAATGAAGAGGAATAGGAATTAAAGAGGTGGCTGGATTTGTGGGAGGGGGGGTTGCAACGAGTGGAGGAAGGGTTTGAGGCTTGGAAAATGGAGGCTAGGTGATGCAGTACGACGCATGCAAACGTAAGCTCCACTAACAGAGGGAGTGCTCTCAGATAAAAGTGCGCAAAGTATGACAACCGTACTGAATGTGCTACGGTAAAGTGAGGCATCAGGAGGCTCACCAGGTGGGACATAGAAGAACTCATCGCCAATACGATGGTCAGTAAGTGGTACGTCCCCTAACCCATCTAGAGTGCGAGTCACCAGATGGTTATTCCTAAGCACTATCGACATCAAGTGAGACAACGGAGCAGGTATCCATGTCTTAAAATTCACAAGTGTACTATTCAGATAAAGCTCATCCACACAAGGGCGAGGTGGCTCATCTGGAGGCTCAATAGGAGGGTCGTCAAATGACTCATCAGTCGAGTGATGGTCCTCCAGAAATGAACCATCAGAAGGGGTCATACTCTCAGAAAGGGTAGAAGTGACTACCTCGAGATCACTACTCAGCTCTCGGCTTCCGATCGTAATGTCACTCGGTGCGCCATCAGGTGTGGTGATGTGACTCGGTGCGCCATCGGGTGTGGTGATAGGACTCGGTGCACCACCAGGTGAAGTGTGCAAGGAATCTACACTCAAAGAAGAGCTAGTAGATATAGCATCACAGCCGGGGTCACTTAGTGGAGCAGACTCATATGAGGTTTGACTCCACACATCCTGTACTAGGACATCAGATAGAGTGAGTGACGTCTCTCTGGTGTGGGCAGTGACATGCTCTTTCTGACCCTCAATGTCTATCATCCTGTTCGTCATCGGAACACTAGAAGGGTCACTAGGTGCGGTGTACTCTTGACGATAGTGACCTCTATAGGACTCGTGAGTATAGTCGTGACGTTCGTCCATAACATAATCATGACGTGCTCGTGGATGATCATGTGTCCTATGAACATACGGTGGTGGTCGCACATGTACAGACTCAGGTTCCTCATATAAAGGAGACGTGTAGTATCGATAACTAGAGGAATACTGAATCCTATCCTCATAATAAGGTGTCGAGGGACCAATAGGATCCACTCGGGTACGAGTATAATAACGACGATGGTCATCATACGGATCGTCTCTATAATGAGAACGTGTTGGTGGGGCAACACGATCTTTGGTAGTGGTATACGGTGATCGAGTATAGTCATCAAAATATCGTAATGATCTCTGTGATAGATCACTATGGGGGTGGGTGATAGTGTAGTCCTGATCCTCATATAATGGATTTCTCCTATCGGTAGACCTTTCCACATAATGATGAGGAATATCGTAATGTGCACAGACAGAATGCTCATATCGAATTCGATGTGGCATTGACGTTTGAAGTGGTATTTCTAAACTACTCACCCTACCTCTAAGGTTTGCTAACCCTTCACGCAACTGGCAGGTATTCTCAGTTAATGTCGTTAGTTGGTGGGCGAAAGGTGTAAACCACTGTGGTGGTTCATTTCCTTCGTGTCCACGGCTCGGGTAACCACGTTCAACTTGACGCATCCTACCACTACGCAGATGCATGCGAACACACAAGTCAAATGCAATAACGATGCTAAAAAAAAATTCTTTTTTAAAAAAAAAATTTGAAAATGAAATGCGGGTTCCTATTCGACGCAGGGCGGATCCCAAAACTTTGAAAAATTTTGGAACGTCCTTCTGATACCAATTTGATGTCGTACGACGCGTGCAAACGTAAGCTCCACTAACAGAGGGAGTGCTCTCAGATAAAAGTGCGCAAAGTATGACAACCGTACTGAATGTGCTATGGTAAAGTGAGGCATCAGGAGGCTCACCAGGTGGGACATAGAAGAACTCATCGCCAATACGATGGTCAGTAAGTGGTACGTCCCCTAACCCATCTAGAGTGCGAGTCACCAGATGGTTATTCCTAAGCACTATCGACATCAAGTGAGACAATGGAGCAGGTATCCATGTCTTTAAATTCACAAGTGTACTATTCAGATAAAGCTCATCCACACAAGGGCGAGGTGGCTCATCTGGAGGCTCAGTAGGAGGGTCGTCAAATGACTCATCAGTCGAGTGATGGTCCTCCAGAAATGAACCATCAGAAGGGGTCATACTCTCAGAAAGGGTAGAAGTGACTACCTCGAGATCACTACTCAGCTCTCGGCTTCCGATCGTAATGTCACTCGGTGCGCCATCAGGTGTGGTGATGTGACTCGGTGCGCCATCGGGTGTGGTGATAGGACTCGGTGCACCACCAGGTGAAGTGTGCAAGGAATCTACACTCAAAGAAGAGCTAGTAGATATAGCATCACAGTCGGGGTCACTTAGTGGAGCAGACTCATATGGGGTTTGACTCCACACATCCTGTACTAGGACATCAGATAGAGTGAGTGACGTCTCTCTGGTGTGGGCAGTGACATGCTCTTTCTGACCCTCAATGTCTATCATCCTGTTCGTCATCGGAACACTAGAAGGGTCACTAGGTGCGGTGTACTCTTGACGATAGTGACCTCTATAGGACTCGTGAGTATAGTCGTGACGTTCGTCCATAACATAATCATGACGTGCTCGTGGATGATCATGTGTCCTATGAACATACGGTGGTGGTCGCACATGTACAGACTCAGGTTCCTCATATAAAGGAGACGTGTAGTATCGATAACTAGAGGAATACTGAATCATATCCTCATAATAAGGTGACGAGGGACCAATAGGATCCACTCGGGTACGAGTATAATAACGACGATGGTCATCATACAGATCGTCTCTATAATGAGAACGTGTTGGTGGGGCAACACGATCTCTGTAGTGGTATACGGTGATCGAGTATAGTCATCAAAATATCGTAATGATCTCTGTGATAGATCACTATGGGGGTGGGTGATAGTGTAGTCCTGATCCTCATATAATGGATTTCTCCTATCGGTAGACCTTTCCACATAATGATGAGGAATATCGTAATGTGCACAGACAGAATGCTCATATCGAATTCGATGTGGGATTGACGATGAAGGGTATTTCTAAACTACTCACCCTACCTCTAAGGTTTGCTAACCCTTCACGCAACTGACAGGTATTCTCAGTTAATGTCGTTAGTTGGTGGGCGAAAGGTGTAAACCACTGTGGTGGTTCATTTCCTTCGTGTCCACGGCTCGGGTAACCACGTTCAACTTGACGCATCCTACCACTACGCAATGCATGCGAACACACAAGTCAAATGCAATAACGATGCTAAAAAAAATTCTTTTTTTTAAAAAAAATTTGAAAATGAAATGCGGGTTCCTATTCGACGTAGGGCGGATCCCAAAACTTAGAAAATTTTTGGAACCTCCCTCTGATACCAATTTGATGCCGTACGACGCGTGCAAACGTAAGCTCCACTAACAGAGGGAGTGCTCTCAGATAAAAGTGCGCAAAGTATGACAACCGTACTGAATGTGCTATGGTAAAGTGAGGCATCAGGAGGCTCACCAGGTGGGACATAGAAGAACTCATCGCCAATACGATGGTCAGTAAGTGGTACGTCCCCTAACCCATCTAGAGTGCGAGTCACCAGATGGTTATTCCTAAGCACTATCGACATCAAGTGAGACAATGGAGCAGGTATCCATGTCTTAAAATTCACAAGTATACTATTCAGATAAAGCTCATCCACACAAGGGCGAGGTGGCTCATCTGGAGGCTCAATAGGAGGGTCGTCAAATGACTCATCAGTCGAGTGATGGTTCTCCAGAAATGAACCATCAGAAGGGGTCATACTCTCAAAAAGGGTAGAAGTGACTACCTCGAGATCACTACTCAGCTATCGGCTTCCGATCGTAATGTCACTCGGTGAGCCATAAGGTGTGGTGATGTGACTCGGTGCGCTATCGGGTGTGGTGATAGGACTCGGTGCACCACCAGGTGAAGTGTGCAAGGAATCTACACTCAAAGAAGAGCTAGTAGATATAGCATCACAGTCGGGGTCACTTAGTGGAGCAGACTCATATGGGGTTTGACTCCACACATCCTGTACTAGGACATCAGATAGAGTGAGTGACGTCTCTCTGGTGTGGGTAGTGACATGCTCTTTCTGACCCTCAATGTCTATCATCCTGTTCGTCATCGGAACACTAGAAGGGTCACTAGGTGCGGTGTACTCTTGACGATAGTCACCTCTATAGGACTCGTGAGTATAGTCGTGACGTTCGTCCATAACATAATCATGACGTGCTCGTGGATGATCATGTGTCCTATGAACATACGGTGGTGGTCGCACATGTACAGACTCAGGTTCCTCATATAAAGGAGACGTGTAGTATCGATAACTAGAGGAATACTGAATCCTATCCTCATAATAAGGTGTCGAGGGACCAATAGGATCCACTCGGGTACGAGTATAATAACGACGATGGTCATCATACGGATCGTCTCTATAATGAGAACGTGTTGGTGGGGCAACACGATCTCTGGTAGTGGTATACGGTGATCGAGTATAGTCATCAAAATATCGTAATGATCTCTGTGATAGATCACTATGGGGGTGAGTGATAGTGTAGTCCTGATCCTCATATAATGGATTTTTCCTATCGGTAGACCTTTCCACATAATGATGAGGAATATCGTAATGTGCACGGACAGAATGCTCATATCGAATTCGATGTGGCATTGACGTTTGAAGGGGTATTTCTAAACTACTCCAGGCGAACCCCCAGATGGCAACTTTATGGGTTCACCGCACATTTGTGATGTTTCCATCTTTAGAGACACAGTCGAGTTCGAGGGTGCACTCGCTGATACGTTGATATTGTATCTGATCACTGATGTCTCAGGTTGGCACTTGAGTGTTCATCGCTCCCGCGATGAATTCTTTTATGATCCACCCTCTGAGCCTCCTGATCATGTACCTCTCTCAGGAGTTGCTCTTGATATCTGAAACTATCGGTTTGTGGTGTTCGTTGTGTTAGTAGTCATCTTTGCATTTGCATGATTTGTATAAAAATAAATTTTGAGCGGAAAATTGCATAGCACTTATGATTTTTATGCAACTCATATTAAAGCATAAAAGAGCTACTAATTTTAAAATGAATGACTTGGTTATGGTTCGGCTAGATCCGGAACGGTTTCCTTCTAGTACCGTAAAGAAGCTAGCTACTGTAGAACTGGACCCTTTCGAGTAGTCAATCGGATTGGGCAAAATGCGTATGGACTTTAAATGCCTTCCGTTTGGGAAGCAAATCCTGTTTTTAACATAGCCAATCTGACTTGATTCTACGATTACTCGCATGAGTCTTTATAATTTCCATTGCCTTCTCCTCCATTTGATTCTTCTGGGTTGGTGAGTGAGAGTGAAGAGCCACATTCAGGACACCCTGATTTTCATTCAGCTACTGATACTTCTATCGTAGTTTCTTCTATTTTCACTGACAGTTTCAGGTTGAGCATGGGCACCAAGAGATTCTTCTATTCCAGATCTCGAGCACATATTGGTCGATGACCACTACTGATGATGGTTTTCAGAGATACTTGGTTCGTTGGCATGGATGTTGATCTTTTCCTGTACTACCACTCGTAGCACTCACCAGAGATGAGTGATTTCGAGAGGGGGAGAGTTGGTGGAGACCAGCCTAGGTCAGATCGCTGAAAAATGCCCGACGTCGCATTTTCAGTTTATGTTTATGGCATTTTATTTTTGCAAGTTTATGTTGTCAATTTTTAGTTGTTGCACACCTGTGCGTGTAGTCATGTTATTGCACGCCTGCACGCGTAGCCCTGCCTTAGAGTTTATTTTCTCTACTATTATATATACATATATATACAAAATACCTATATATGTATATATACAAACACATACATAAATATATATGTGTTTGTATGTGTGCAGTTGAGGGAATGATGAATGACTGAATGTATTGAGATTGAATGTTTGTGTTGCTTATCTCCGTGAGAGGAATTCTGTAGTTGTGGAGTGTTAGGGAAGATGAACAGTACATTTAAGTTTAGTATGCGTGGAAATTATTCAGGGGAGTGCTGTGGTGATTTTGCTACTGTTCTTTGTTTGTAAAGATGAACAGTGATTTGATTTTGTGTTTGAGTCAGAGAGATTAATGTTAGCTACTGTTTTTCCCATTGAGAGGTATTGATTAGGATTAGGTGCGATCGATGCTAGGTTATTACTTGCCCGTGAACAGTGAACTTTAATGTCGCTGTGGTGAGAGACTTTTAGATCAAGTGTTAGAGATTTCGTGGATCCACTTTGAGTGCTTGAGGTTACGTGGAACCACCTTGAGTGTGAGAGCGAGTGAATTTTAGGTGTGTTAGTTTGTGGCTTCTTACATTGTGGAGTGATTCCGTGGAACCACCTCGTGTGAGAGAGTGACTTAATTCCTGGGTGCCCGTATGCGATAACGACCAATTTCGGATCAGAGATCAAAGGTGACGAGTTTCTCGCGTGATCACCCTCGACTTCGAAATACGGAAGACGTCTCTTCCGTGGGTAATTGTCTTCTATCTCTTTTTTTGCGTGTGTCTACATTTTCTCTTAGGATTTTTTAGACTCATTGTTGGGTTTTCGCCGAATCTTGTCAGCGAACGCTACGCCGAGAACTCCAAACGGAAACGTATTTGGAGTTCACGATTTCCGTTTTGCTGCGACAAAGAGAACGAAACGAAGTTGCGAGCTTCCTTCCCCGGATTTAAATTGAACCATTATTTAAGAAAATTCATTTTGAAATAAAGAAGTAATTTTGTGATTTCAAAAAAAAAAATTTACAAGTTGCGTAATTTCTTAAGTGATGCGCCCGCTCTAAAATTGAAAAAGTAGTTATTCATCGCATGCATTTAGGGTTTCCTAGAAATAGCTGACAGGCGCGCGAACCCTACGCGCCGTCCTGCATCACTAGGGTTAGGGGAAGGCTTGGGGAGCAAGATACAAACCTAGGAGTCGTCACCTAAGGTTCCACGGAGTCGGCACCGTGGGATGATCGCGGGAATCCGGGAATTCTCTTCTTGAAATTCTGCAATGTCTCCAATCAGCCCTCAAACCATCTATTTATAATAAAAGGAGAATTAGGGCATCCCACCTTCGAGAACTATGATTGGCCGGAGGTGGGCCCCTCAAAATACACTAAAATAGACCAAAAATAATGAAGTAATATATCAAATCGATTCGCAACGTGAATCCGTACACATATGCGGAGTCCGATCATCGATCCGGGCACATCATTTATGGAAAGTCGCAAATCATCCCCGAATGGGCCCAAAACTCGTCCTCCACTGCAAGTTCTCGTCTCTGCTCCGCATCAAAATGTGAACAAGAAAGTTTCAAAGGAGATGTTGTGGCTTTTACCTCTTCCCACTGATCTCCACGGATTCCGACAGAGCAATAAGGAATTAAAGATCAAAATCTACAGATTTTGAAATTAGGGAAATCGTGATTTAGTACCACGACTATTACAAAGGGAACGGAATTTGGCTAAGGCAAAAGTTTGCAACTTACAGTAAGAGGAGGGATGTTAGGCAATTATTTAGACAGGAGACTTAATCCAAGTGTTGCACGCTGAAATGCCTTGGGAAAAGGTAGGGATCAATTATCTAAGAGAAGGGCGGTCAACCGTTTCTCCCGGAGTGAGAAAATTTTTTGATGCTTACCGAAAAGGAGGATGGAGAAGTCTTCGGCCAATTTCAAGGGAGAAACATCGGCTACAAGTGAGCATGAAAACCCTAGAATCGACGCTCACTACTGCTAAACCACAGGGCATACTTGGAAGGTTCGTCGCAGTCTTTCGAAGGGGAAAGAAGGGGCCTGCTTCCTTGATTGATTGAGTAGAAGAGTTCGATTCTTCATGGACTACTCTCTGCAGAAGCATAGCCTAGGAAGAAATATCGTCGGCAGACCAAGAAGTGCAGGTGAGTTCCCACGAGAGAAAAATAGCGGCGGTTTCTACTGGCGAACAGGTGGGAGAGAAAACATGGTTACAAAGGGGAGTTGCAGACTTTAAACTAGGAGGCATGTCGTACGCAACCGCAGGGGAGAGAAAATTGAAGCGTCATTTTCCATTTGGGGGAAAAATGAAATTTCTAATTATTACAAAATTGCCATTGCACAACTAAAATTTAAATGTTATAAGTTTCCAGTTCCCGCGAACCTCTAAACGCGTCCAAGTAAAATTATTAATATCTTCATTTAAGTTAGTGGTCAACAAGCAACGACTATTTATAACGTTTCGTACCTCGACTTAACATCTGTTTGATCAACTTTCCTCGTGGTCGGACCTTGCAATTTAAATTTATTTGCGTATTAATTTAAGGATGTTACATTAGTCAAGTTCAAGTATGGGTCAAACTAAAAAAAAATCAAGCTCGACTCAAACTGCACTTGAAAGTAAATTTGATCTCTAGTGTAGCCAACTCGACTAGAAATGACTAGACTCGAAATCTATTTTAAATTTATTATTTGCATAATATAATTGTGATATTGCTTATTGTGTATATTATGTCATAAGATAAATTGAGCGGGGAGAGTTATTTACTTTCGTTCTTGAATGTTTTGAGATTTCATCCTTACGCATTTTATACCATTTATTACACTTTTGAATGCTGAAACGTGGGTGTCAACTAGTTATAAATGACATTGGTAAGGTTTCCAATCCTCGACCTTATCCTCACACTTTGAATGTTCTACTTCAAATTGCAACCATTCAAAGTGTGAGGATAAGGTTTCCAATTCTTGTCACATGATAGACTGATAGTGATGAGGATACACACATGCCTACACTACAATCAGAGTCGTCCATTTTGTGCGGATCAACGATCCATGAATTTCAGTTATTTTTTTGTATTTTTTGTATTTGAGCGTCATCGTGATTGGAGAATCATGACCGTTCATGGTGGACCCTTAGTCTATAAATAGGTATGGTGGGCTCATTTAAAAGGATTGAAAGTTTGAATGAAGAAGAAAATCCTTCTTTTGATCACTTGTTGTCAAAGCCGAAATTCAAGTGCAAAGCTTGGTAGTTATCTCTCCCTCCCCCACATCACCTAGCCGGCCACCTCTTCTCCATCTTCTTTGGCTAGCCACCCCCACCCTCTCCTTCACCAAAGAACCGGACACCCCTCTTCCTCCCCATCCCCTCCACATCTCCTAGCCATCCACCACCACAAACCCAACACCTCTCCAAAATCCCCCCATCATCACTTCCTCCCAATTCCATTCACTTTCAGTTTTCCGGCGATCGCTGGAAAACACCTCCGTCCACCTCCATCAAGCCTCCACTAACAACACTAAAGATCCCCTCCATTTTCCATTTTCCTCCGACCACCACCACCTCTGGACACCACCACCTCTGACCACCACGACCACCTCCGATGATCCCCTCCGGCCACTTCCGACTGGCCAACACCCCCTCTCCCCACCATTTCCACCTCCTAGTAAACCTCCCACTGCACTTCATCCACTTCCTAAATTTTAGAACAAACAACAACAGAACCATTTCTCAGAGGAGAAAGACCAGGCGGCCAATCATTGGGGGGTATGGGCGGGGGGCGGGGGAAGATTGGAAACAGACCTAACCTTTGGCACTATACACAAAGTGGCTTCTCTCACAAGAGAAAGACCTAACCTTTGACAATAAATGCACAAATTTTAGAACACCTCTTAAAATTCGTCTCATTTACCCTGTAACCCACTACCTCCATTCTTTCCCCCCATTTCTCACGCCTATCTCTCATTTCCTTTCCAAACCAAACCTCACGTTCTCCCCCATCAGCCGGCTACTTGAAACAAACCCCCTGCTCACTGTTTACTGGCCAGGTGGCCATGTATTGTCCAAAAAGAGGCCTGCCTTGCTCCCAGTAGCTAAATTCTCCTCCCAGCAAGCGGTATTCTACTCCACAGCCCTCCCCCATCTTCTAGACAACCCAATCAAGTTTTGGAATTGAAATTACAGCCAGCCCTTGGCTTGCTCCCAGCCTCACTCTCTGATGATCTCCCCCTAAATCCCACATGGAGCTCCAACAGCCAGCCTGCAACCTGAAATTCCCCTCTTTACCCTGCTGGCAGCTCCTATACAACAACATTTTCGGGCTTTCTACACAACAGACAGTCCCACCAGATACCCAACACCCTGTCTCCACCTCCGGCCACCTCCAGATATCCCCTACAACTCTACCAGCTGTTGTCCTCCGTCGTCCATTCCTATCCGGGGGGGGGGGGGGGGGGGGTGGGCAATAACTCAGTCTATTGCCTCTTACCCGACCACCTAAAGTTTGTTGGACAGCCACCAAGCCCTTTACTACTTGATTGTGCAAGCTTTATAATTTTAGGTCATTTATTTTATGTTGAATTAGCGATTGTTCTCCTATTTTGGGTTATATCTCTTTGTAAACTTTGTTTCCACCTATTGTGGTTTGTGTGATATTCATTTACTTGTTTTTTAAGATTCTTGCACTCGCATTACTATTACATCACATGTTCTTTATATTCGTGAAGCTTTCTTCTAACGCTATTTTCATGTGTTTGCTTTTATACATCAAAATTATTGTAAGTTAATCGTCAGAATTATATCTGCATTTAATAATCATCCATTAGTCCCCGATAGAAGCATCCTACGTTAGATTGGTATCAAAGCCCATATTCTGGCTTAACTTAGAATACGCTGGACTAGAGTCTACATGTCACCTCGTGTATCATAGTCGTCGTTGTTACTCTAATCCTCTATTTGAGGAAGCAGAGTCTACCTATGTTCAAGCTCATAGAGTTCCCTTGGGAAGATCTTCATATTACTATGATTATCCTTGTCCTCGACCCGCCACTCATAGAGGTTGTGTTGACCCTTCAGCACGACATGAATATCGTATAACGAGTTACTACGATGAACATTGTTGTGATCAAAGTCTGAGCATATGTTCTGTAGAGTTGCCCCACCATTCGATGGTTTGTCAAGTTTCGAGGCCTTTAGTTACCGACTCATGACACGGGTCATTATCTCGATTACTTTGAGTTATTCAGTGTGTTGTGTCAAAATTGATATGCTTAGGTTACTAGGTTAAGCGAGAAAATACTGGGATAACATTGAGTAGAGTATTGAGTGAGATCGTCTTTTCCCCATCACTAGTTGAGTGAAGATGAAGCGGAGATTGTGTCTTAGGTATTTGTGAACGCCATATAAGAGAAGTTTCCTCGAGCAAGTATTTACCATCCAACAAGAATCCATGACTTCTGTTGAGTATAAAGATTATTTCAATGAGTTAGCGGTGAGGAGAGACATTCAGGACGAACCAGTCACAATCGCTGCAAGATTCTGTTCCGGACTTAGGTACGCGATCTACGTCGCATTGTATGGTCGTTAGTTAGATTCTATTGAGCAGACATTTCAACTCAACCTCCACTACTTTCAGTCCATGAGTTCCACTAAAGTTAGTCGAGTATACTCACACCTCAACTGACCCATCTTGAGGAGTCCTCCCCAGCCTAAGGCCACACCCATTCCTACCTATGCCCTTATCGACACAAAAGACGAGACACCCGATATAGATTTCTCCAGTGAGGTTCAATGTTCGTTGAGTGGACCGTCAGTTGAGTCTGACCAAATTTATGTGGCCCCGAATGAGAGTGAGTACGAGCGACTTAGTTATCCTATAGTTACATGTCCTTCCCCTGATGGGGAGCCATCGGATGCACTTGGAGGAGCTCGCCGCAAGGCGGGGCCCACATACATGTACTCGCGCAGGAAGACTTGATCGGATCGCCGATCGGACTCCGCGATTGCGTCCGGGACGTCGTCGCGAGTCAAATCACTATATTACTTTAATTTTTTTGAGTATATTTTGATGTATTTCAAGGACTAACCCACCGGCCAATCATAGCCGTTGATGGGGATGCCTAAGTTATGTTTTTCTTATAAATAAGATGCTAGGGGCTGATTCCAAAGGTATTGCAGAATTTGAAGAGAAATAATCCCGGATTCCAGCGATCCCTCCCGGTGCCGACGCCGTGGAACCCTAGGTGACGACTCCTAGGCCGCCAAGCTTCCCCCAAGGTATCCCCTTCCCCACCTTCATTTTCCTCTCTCGAAAGCTTGTTTCAGCCCCCGGAACCCTTCCAGAAACCCGCATAACAGCCGCTGCTGCTACAGTGCCTGGAGGCAATTTCCGCCCCCCTGCTACAGTGAAAAGTCGGGATTTCCGACTTTTCTCTGTCCGCCGGCTGGGCTGCAGGTCCAGCCCCCCTTCAGCCCTTCCTTTCCCAAATCCGAGCCCTCCTAGGGCCTCTTTAGCCCTACCCGCCCCTCCTTTCCTTCCCCTCGTGGATCCACCCCTCCCCAACACTCCGAAAATTCTAGATCTAATTGATCTAGCACTACCTTCCCCCGATCTACCCTCCACTTCCATATTCTCACTCCCGTAGCCCGGATCCGTTCTAAAATTAGCGGATCTATCCACCGACACCCGATCCGTTATCCCCTCCACCAAACCTTCCATTTTGTTCGGATCCGCTCCAAATCATCAGATCTATTTTCCCGGCCCGATCTACTCATTTGTGGCCGGATCCGCCGTTTTACCGTCCGTTACCGCCACTCTTCGCCGAGGGCAGCCACCACCATCGCCGCGTCGCCTCCGATTCCACTTCCGATCGCTCGTTTTGCATCCGGTTCGTCAAATCCTCCATCGCCTCGATCAGCCCACTGCATCGTGAGTATTTCATGGTATTATGTTTGTACTTGACATTGGCACTTGGTCGTTTATCTATATTTGTGCTGTGATTCTAGTTTGGTAGTTGTTGTTTTTTTATACGCTAATAATTATTGTTGAATTAGTCGCCGCCGCTTGCTCAGGCCCTCCGTGCGGAGGAAGCCGTTGCCTAATTGCCAAAGTTATTTAACTGTTTCTTTATTTTGGTTAATTGCGTGGCGTTGCTAAGTTTCATTGCTTAAATTATTAGTCGTTGCTATCCGATTGTCCATTGCATGTAGCATTGCATTCACGTATTCCCTCACACGTGCACGTAGGATCCTAGCTTCGAGCACCACTAGCCTACCCCTACATCACTTCCCCTACCCGCTGTATTGACTTAGATACTGCTCTGACTATCTGCTCACCCTTGAGCACTCATTCATCAAAAATTCATGACGAAATAGTGACGAGTCATGCCTGTCGTAAAAATAAAAAATCTAGCACTGATTTTTTAGTGTCTGTCCCACTTGCTTCTTATGACACTCCATCTATATAGGGAATCTATTTCAATACTCATTGCATATGTGATGAATTTTATTATACTTCTAGTGAGCCAATTGATGAGTTTTCACTTTATAGAGACATTCTACACGTCATAGAGTGGTATCCCAATGCCAAAGGCTCACACGGTCTTCAAGATGTTTATCTCACACTCGACAAGTATTTCTATACTCCACCAAGAGAGCCTCCAGATAAAACATCACTAATTAGGGATGTGTATACTATCTATAAGTTAGTCGAGAGTGAGACTTCTCTCGATAGCTTGAGGATTGATTCCATCACTTTAGTGTTGACACATCAGGTGATTATTTAAATGATCATCGCACCCGCGATGAATTCTTTTACATCCCAGCCACTAAACTCCCTGACCATGTGCTCCTCTGGAATAAAACCTTGAGGGTTATATGTAGAGTCCATGCATAGGAGATCTTTTGAGTCCGTCGATCGATATTCATTGTCATTACGTTGTTTGCATGAGTCTACCCGATGTGGGATAACTTGCAATAATGATATTTATAAATTTTATGATGATAATAATAGGAAATTGCAAAGCTTCAAAGAAGGAGAACATGTGATGATTCATATATGTGCTCAGAGGTTTTCCAAGGGAACTGCTCGAAAAGTAAATTTCAAGTGAATGAGTCCTTACACGGACACGGTTATCAAACAAATTGAAACAAATACTTACAAACTAGATATTCCGCAGAATATGAGAATTTCACTCATTCAACATAGAAGATTTGACTCTCGTTTTCGAGCCACCCGACTACATGTACCCTTCGCCTCCCGTCACTTCAGCTCCTCAGCCTCAACTTTCGTCTACTACTTCACTACAATTCCACTTGTTGCCTACTGCCTCACTACAACCCAAGCTTTCGCCTGCTACCTAAACATAACCTCAAATTTTGCCTACTACAGTACAACTCCAATTTTCAACACTGATTGATCATCCAGCTTCTTCCATAGCGGTACCACATTCCCCGACACAGACATCATCATTCACATATATCGCCACCATTGCCAGCATCATCTTCAACAATGTGATTTCTAACATTAACACCATACATTCTCGACGTCGACGACAACAGTAGTACCACCATCAGTACCGATTTCAACACCGACTTCCTCTACTGATATTATCAGTATTGCGGGAACACCACCTTCAACACTGTCACTATATTTAGCAGTACCATCTTTCGTTCCATTGTCAACATCGACTTCATCAGTACCATCTCTAGTCTCCACAACAGTAGCACCACCATCAACACTATCACCATCTTTAGATGTTTGAAATGCATGATATATTCGAATATAGTAAAGTATCTATTCTCTAGTGAAATCTATTATTACTTCAAATGTTTCTAGATCTAGAATCCTTTCTGATGGGGATCCATCAGAGCATGCACCAGGAGGGGTTCTCCGCAAGGCGGGATCCACGTTCGTGTTCTCGCGCAGGAGGACTGTATTAGATTGCCGATCCAACTCCGCGGATGCATTCGGATCCGCGTTCCGACATAGTTTCATATATTATATTGTTATTTTTTGCTTTTATTTTGATGTAATCAGGTTACCCAGTCTCCAACCAATCATAACAGTTGATGGTAGGGATGCTCCAGTGTCTCTTTATTATAAATAGAGGTGTAGGGGGCTGTTTGAAGGCATTGCAATTTCTGGAAAAGTGAATTCCCGGAATCCCACGATCACTCCACGTTGCCGACTCCGTGGAACCCTAGGTGACGACTCCTAGACCCTCTTCCGCTCCCCAAAGGTAACCATATCCCTTAGCCACCTTCCTCCACCTCCAAAAACCTCTACCACCGCCCTGCTACTTTTTTTTAGCTACCGCCCTCCTTTCCAGTGGCTGATTCCTATTGTCGCAAGTCCTCCCTATCGTTGCTCCCCCTGTTACCACCCCTGCTACCGTTTTTCTGCTACCGCCCTCTCTTCCAGCGGCTGATTCCTACTGCCGCAAGTCCTCCCCATTGTTGTTTCCCCTGTTACCGCCCCAACTATTGTTTTCTGTTACCGCCAATCCCTCTTGTCGTTGTTCCTGCTACCACTGCTTATCCCTGTTGCTGTTCACCTGCTACCGCCGCCCCCCTGTTTCCATTTCCTGCTACTATCACCCATCCAACCACCCTCCCCACTCCGTGGATCCACCACAAGCCTGCCCACATCCAAATCTGCCCCACAGCCCGGATCCGCCTTCATACAGCCGGATCCACCCTCCCGCTGTCGGATCCGCCTCCATACAACCGGATCTACCTTCCCACCCCCTGGATCCGCACCCATACTGTCGGATCTACCTTCCCCGACCCGACCCCGCTTCTCACAGTCAAATCCAACCGTCTCCCTCATCGTCCCGCCTCCGATTCTGCCTCGGATCGCCGTCAAAGCGCATCCTTCCTCGGGATCTCCATTGCATTGGGTAGTCCCCTTACTCGGCGTTCTACTTGTTGTATTGGACTATTATTTTCAGCATTATATTATCGTTTTGGATCTCATACTTGGTTAGATAAAATTGCCTGTGGATAGATCGCTGTAGATCACTTGTGATTTGCTGGCGAGACTTATTTGCTGACCGCTTTGCTTTGACCCTCCGAGCGGAGGAAATCCATTAATTGTTTAGCTAACTAAATGATTTTGTTTCTCCTTTACATATTATTGCGTTGGTTGATTATTTTTATTGCTCGTACTGATTTGTCTCCATCATCGTCGGTTGCATTGCATATAGAATAGGGACCAATCCAAGTTATCATTTCCCGCCCCTAGTAATCTCTGATTTGTGTACCATCATAGCCTACCCTGCTTCACTTTTTATAACGGTTTATCCATTAAAAGGATGTCTTCAATTACATTTTAATGGTGGTACAACTTGAAACAATGTTGTTCCAGAGTTTGCTGTAACATATGCTTATTTTGGGTAATTAGTAGACTGATGCCTTTGTGTGGTAATGTCCCAGTGATGGTCAGAGAAATAGCAAATAAACATTTTTACCAAACTAATTTCCACATACTTCCTTGTGTAATTCTTGGTTTATCACACCACATCAGGTTATGAAAGCAAATATTTCACTTTTTTTCTAGAAGACTGGCAGAAAAAAGAATAATCTAATTGATATTTCTACGCCTAATTCCTAGATCGTAATCAATACCACAAAGTTGAGATGTTATTGACATTTTACATGCACAAAACCGTGCTTGGATGCTTGTCACGACCCGTCTCAACAAAGTCAGAGTGGCGCTTTGGGGAGACTCGTGATGCCACAGGCTTCAGCGGAAAAAAATTCATGTTTGTAAGGCGGGAGCAGAGATACTGATAATTAGGTTTAAAATAATTAATTTGAAGGAAAATAATTTTGTTATGCAAAAGTTTTTAAAATGTTGCAGTGAAATATATGCACATGCATTTTAATAAAAACTCATGATACAAGTTCTGCTACAGATTTTTTTGCAAAGACAATCTCAGATAAATGAACATGCAAATAATGTCAAATTCTAGTACATATATTATTTGGCTTAGCAATTGTCCATGATTTACTGACCATAATTATTACGTAAAAGAAATGTCTGACAAAAAAGAAATGAAACGTAAACACAGAACCTGAAGCTTGACGCAGATCGAACTTAGAAAGTAGGCGGAGCAGGAACGAATGCTAGGTAAAATACAAAACAAGAAGGAAAAAGCTCAGAACATTGATAACATAAACAAGGTAAATTATATAACTAGTAAGAGAAAACAAAAATATATGTGTACCAATTTTCATGGAGCAAAACTAACAAAACAAACAAATAAATGAGTCAAGCAAAAATAACTATAATTATTAGTTTATACTTCGGAGCATAACATATTATTGATCATGTAATATCATAATCTGTAATCAATGAAGTGTGTAAGTGTTTCTATTGAGAACACACGATTCACACTCAAGTTCATATGCAAGTCTTATTATAAAAATTTCTGCTTGTCGTGACCACGTGCGAGCAAAGAATTGCACCAATTAAACGCTACCTTTTAATGATTGCTTATGATATTATTGAGTTAAATGATTCATATTTTAGTGATTCTAGCAGAAAATAAATTTTTGTCAAAGAGAAAGATCAGATTGTGAAACAAACTTTACCCAAGACTTAAAACTAGACAAACATAAGTAACAAGATTTAATGACACAGAAGAAACTAGATAAAAAGTTTTATATTTTTGTGGGTTCAAGTATTCACGAGTGATAAAACTAGTATACATAATTTTTTCTAGGATAACAACTATTCAATTAGATTAATCCATTTCAAGTAAACATTTGTACGATCTGGACATCATATAAAATCACAAGTCATCCAATTGCTAAAAGAAATCGTAATAATGATCATTATAATAATTTATTGATCAAGTCCAAAAATCTATCGTTCTTCCAATTATGCATCAAATAAGAAATTCATTCATCTTGGTGAATATCCAAAACTATTTACGATTATAACTCATGACATTCCAAACATATTAAATACTAGAATATTAATTTATCCAATTAGGCATTCATGAATTAAATTTATTTGACAGTTCAAATATTAAAGAATGAAGTCATAAAATCATCAGAACAGACACATTAAATTAAACTCAATATTTGCAAGAGAGATGGATTTCTACTTGCCTTAACGTGAGGCTGAAACTGACGACGGTGGACTAAGCGGCGCAAGAAAAAACAAAAACATTATTTCGAACCTGTTAAGAACAAACAAGAATGATACCTGACAGGACGAAAATTCTACGTTAGCACATAATATTTATTCATCGTATGACTTTGATCAAAAACGGGTTTAGAGATTTACCTCGCTCAAAAGTGAGGGAGAGGAGATTATCACGCAGAAACGAAGGACTTGACAGGATCTTGGCTAGGAGAAACCCTAAATCATGGAGGGTTTTACGTGATACCACCAATGGAATCAAGAAGGGGTACCGGAAATCACGAATACCACAAGGTTAAGACGATTATAAGAGGGCATAATATATGAAATTTGAAACACGTTAAATCATTAGAGATCACAAATTTCTGATTAAGAGGGAAAAGAGAGAGATTCTTACCAATAGGAACCAATCCTGAGCCCAAGGAGGAGAGGGAAGGAAACCCTAGGTGTCCATCTCGCAAATCCCGGCCAAATGGAAGAAGAATCAGAGGATTAAGGACTGCTATAGGATGAGATTGTCGGCCCTAGAAGAGGAAAAAGGGGGAGTTGGATGTCCCTTCTTCGACACATCAGTTAAAACCGAGGCAAAGAGGTGGACACAACTGATGTTGGCACCTATGGAGGAGAAGAGAACATGGTTGCCTTGCTGATCGAGGAGGAGTAGTAGTCGACGTCTTGAGGAAGGGGAAAGGCTGATATGGCCGGCTAGGAAGGAGAAGAACTGTCGACTCCTGTAGAGGAGGTTGTCGATCCTTGAAGAGGAGGGCGAGGGGGGGGGGAGGAGGCATCGACCCCCGGAGAGGAGAAGTTATCAACCTGAGACGGAGGAGCGGGAGGCGGGAGCGGCAGGGAGGCAGGATCAGGTGTGCGGTTGTGCGGCTTACGGGATACGAGATCGGGAAAAGAGGGGGCTGACTCGGTTATGTGTTAGAGGATTAGGAATAAAACCTAATTGGTTTATTTACAAAAATTGTCACTCCAAAATAAATTGATCAAATTAATTTTCTTATTTTTTTATAAAATCCTGGGTTGTTTCATTCTCCCATATTTAGGAAGTTTTGTCCCGAAATTTTTAAGGAATTCCTAACCGGGGTCTCTTATGACGATGATTCCGATGACAATCATTCCAACACGGTTTGCAAATCAAGGCATGAAAGCGAACTAAAAATATACTGGAATAGAAAGAACAAGCTCGGAGACTTATCATGATCAAGAGAAAATTTTCGGATACTTGCTACGCATATCAGATTCAAGTTCTCTTGTGTACTCTTCAAACTATCTACACATCCAAATCATTCTTACTATAAGAATGGTTCTCTTTCGAAGCTTGCGTACTTGATACTCGACGGGCTTAGAGGGTTCGACTAAATATGGAAGATAGGCTTCCTTCACTTTACTCAGAATTGAGAGGTAATACTCAAGAATTCGAGAGTGAAAAAAATCTTTGCACGAAGGGAAGATAAAATACTAAAGAAGAAAAGAAGCTGAATGACGAATGAGTGACGACAAAATAAGTCAATTTTGGGATGAAAGAGCACAAAACAACGCTGAAGTAATCCCTCTGATACCAACTGTCTCAACAAAGTCAGAGTGGAGCTTTGTGGTGAGTCATGATGCCAGAGACATTGACAGAAAGAAAATTCATGCACGTAAGGCGGGAACATAGATACTGATAATTAGATTTAAAATAATTAATTTGAAGGAAAATAGTTTTGTTATGTGAAAGTTTTTAAAATGTGACAGTGAAATCGATGCACATGCATTAAAAACTCACGATACAAGTTCCGATACAGATTTTATGCAAAGACAATCTCAGATGAATGAACATGCAAATAATGTCAAATTCTAGTACATATATTATTGGGACTAGTAGTTGTCCATGATTTACTGACCATAATTATTATATAAAAGAAATGTCTGACAGTAAAGAAAATGAAACTTAAACACAGAACCTAAAGTTTAACGCAGATCGGGCTCAGGAAGCAGGCGGCTCAGACACGAACGCTAAGACAAATCCAAAACAAGAAGAAAAAGACTCAGAACATTGATAACATAAGCAAGATAAAATACATAACTAGTAAGTGAAACAAAAATATGTGTACTAATTTTCATGAAATAAAGCTAATAAAACAAGCAAGTAAATGAGTCAAGCAGAAATATCTAAAATTATTAGCATACTTCGCAGCATAACATATAATTGATCATGTAATATCATAAGCTGTAATCAATGAAGTGTGTAGGTGTTTTTAGTGAGTGCACATGGTTCATACTCAAGTTCATATGCAAGTCTTATTAGAAAAAATCTTGTTTGTCGTGACCATGCAAACAAAGAGTTGCACCAATTAAATGCTACTTTTCAATGATTGCTTATGTTATTATTGAGTTAAATGATTGCTTATGTTATTATTGAGTTAAATGATTCATATTTTACTGATCCTAACAGGAAACATATTTTCGTCAAAGGGAAAGATCAAATTGTGAAACAAATTTTACCCAAGACTTTCAACTAGACAAACATTAGGAACAAGATTCGATGACACAGAAGAAACTAGATAGAGAGCTTTATATTTTTGTGTGTTCAAGTATTCACGAGTGATAAGACTACTATACATCATTTTCTAAGATAAAAAGTATGCAGTTAGATTTATCCATTCCAAGTAAACATTTGTACGATCTGGACATCATATAAAATCACAGGTCTACAAATTGCTAAAAGAAATCTTAATAGTGATCATTATAATATTTATTGATCAAGTCCAAAAATCTATCGTTATTCCGATTATGCATCAAATGAGAAATTCATTCATCTAAGTGAATATCCAAAATCATTCACGATCATAATTGATGACATTCCAAACTGTAAAGAGAGGACCAAAACCTTGTATATATTTCTTGAATAATTAGTTACAAGTATACACACACTTATATAGGAGAAGAAAGAAGAGAGAAATCCTAATACATGATGTGGGACTAATACAAGGAGAGAGAAAGAAGAAAACATGGACCCTTAATTGGGCTTTTCTAACACTCCCCCGCAAGCTGGAGCGTACAAGTCGTAGGCACCAAGCTTGGATAAGAACTGATAGTATAGCGGCCTGGAGAGAGCTTTCGTTAGGATGTCCGCAACTTGGTTGCTAGCAGGAACATGCTTCAAATCTATCTTCTTTGACTGTACTTTTTCCCGAATAAAGTGACAGTCAACTTCGATATGCTTTGTTCGTTCGTGAAAAATCGGATTCTTGGCAATATGAATTGCTGCCTGACTGTCGCAAAATAAGGTTGTCGGAGATGAAAGACGAACACCTAAGTCTCTCAGAAGACCTTCAAGCCAGGTTAGCTCAGAAACAACAGCTGCCATAGCTCGGTACTCGGCTTCAGCAGAGGAACGCGCAACCACATTCTGTTTCTTGCTACGCCAAGTTATGAGGTGTCCACCAAAGTAAGTACAGAACCCAGTTGTGGAGCGCCTATCATCAATAGATCTTGCATAGTCAACGTCAGAATACGCGACAAGAGATAGAGATGTGGATGGCTTGTACACGAGTCCTTGTCCGGGGGCGATCTTGAGATATCGACGGATGCGCTCGACAGCTTGAAGATGAGATGTCTGAGGAGCGTGCATAAAACGGCTCACAACTCCCATAGCAAATGAGATGTCTGGTCGAGCCACTGTAAGGTAGATCAGCTTCCCGACCAAGCGTCTATAATATTCCGGATTTGTAAGCAGCTTGTCAGAGTCAGAGCTATAGGCCGAGAGCTTGTGATTTGCGTCCATAGGAGTCTCCGCAGGTTTGCACCCAGAATAACCTGCATCATGAAGGAGGTCCATACAGTACTTCCTTTGAGATAACACAAGACCATCAGGGCGTCGTGTGACCTCGAGCCCAAGAAAGTACCGAAGGTTGCCCAGATCTTTGGTCTGAATGACGGAATTCAACTGTTCCTTGATCTGTTGTATTCCTGCCTTGTCGTCGCCAGTAATCAGGATATCGTCAACGCAGACCAGAAGAATTACAATCCCGATTGACCGGTTTCGGGTGAAGAGAGAAAAATCAGCCGAGCTCCGAGTGAAGCCACTAGCACAGACCACCTTACTGAACTTTTCAAACCACGCACGCGGAGACTGTTTGAGACCATAAATGGATTTCTGAAGGTGACATACCAAAGACTCCCCCCTGGTCTCAAACCCGGGAGGCTGCTGCATATAAATTGTCTCCTGTAGATCGCCGTTGAGGAAGACATTTTTAATGTCCAGCTGATAAAGTGGCCAGTGACGATGAACAGCCAAGGAGAGGAGAACGCGGACCATGTTCAATTTGGCCACGAGAGAGAAGGTTTCCTCGTAATCAAGGTCAGGTTGCTGAGTAAAGCCCCGTGCCACGAGGCGAGCATTCAGACGGTCGATAGTGTCATCCGCCGCATGTGTAATGACATAGACCCATTTGCAGCTAACAGAGGTGTGGCCAGCAGGAAGAGGAACCAGATCTCAGGTCTGGTTAGCCCAGAGAGCCCGCATTTCATCGTTCATAGTGACCCTCCACCCTGGGTGTTGAAGCGCCTCCTGCACATTGTTAGGTATAGAAATAGAGGAGAGAGAGGTGGCAAACACGTAGAGAGGCGGCGTGAGCCGATGGAGAGAGACGTGGCTGGCCAAGGGATGAGCTGTAGAGACGGGAGCGTGATCTGCCGTAGCCGAGGTATCGCTGGTGGCGGGAAGCTGGGTCACGGGAGCATCCTTAGATGGGCGACGAGAGTGGACACGGATAAGTGGTGGAGGAACCCGAGGAGGAACGGGGGGAGAGGAGGAAGAAGACGGCACAGATGTCGTGACCGGTACAGCAGGTCGGGGAATAGAGGGAGCAGAAGACGAGGTGGTGTTGGGTAAGTGGAAGGGCTGGTCTTCGCAGAAGGTGACATCCGCAGAAACGACCAGCTTGTCGTCAGTAGGAGAGTAGCAGACGTACCCCTTTTGCGTGCGGGAGTAGCCAACAAACATATACTTGGCGGCCCGAGGAGCAAGTTTGTCGGAAGGAGGGTCAAGAAGGTGGACATAGCAAACACACCCGAAGATCCGCGGTGGGAGAGAGGTGAGGGTGGTGGAGGGATAAAGGAGTTGGATGGGTAAGGAAAAATTAAGAACAGAGGAGGGAAGGCGGCTGATGAGATGACAAGCGGTGGATACAGCAAAGTTCCAATATTCGATTGGAACGTGCATTTAGAACATAAGGGAGCGCGCAATATTGAGAAGATGACGATTTTTGCGTTCTGACACCCCGTTTTGCTGAGGGGTATACACACATGAAGTTTGATGGATGACACCAAATTCAGTGCAGAGATTGGAGAAGGCACGACCCGTATACTCCCGAGCATTATCAGTGCGAAGTACTTTGAGGGGGGTAGCGAACTGCGTACGCATCTCAAGTAAAAAGGCGCGAAATACAAAGGTAAGTTCGGTTTGATCATGTAGTAAATAAAGCCACATGGTATGGGAATAATCGTCAATGAACGTGACAAAATAGCGAAAGCGAAAAATACTAGAGATTTTATAAGGACCCCAGACATCAGAATGAACTAAAGATAAGGGGGTACTACTCCTGGTACAAGCAAGAGGGAAAGAAGAACGACGTTGTTTGCCGTAGATACAAGATTCACAAGAGAACTCCCGTAAAGGTATATCAGGAAGAGCCCGCTTGAGAATCGGAAGGGGAGCATGTCCAAGGCGGCGATGCCAATCAACAGTAGAGATGGCGGAGAGAAGAGGTGGTGGGATATCCAAGATGTACAGCCCATTCACCAGCTGCCCCTGACCAATGGTACTCCGGGTGCGGCGATCCTGCATAAGAAAAGAAGAAGGTGAAAAGGTAATACAACAATCAAGGTCGTGTGTGAGACGACTAATATATAATAAATTAAAAGGAGACCCCGGAACGTGAAGAACCGAGGAAAGAGAAGGGGTCGGAGTTAGCTGAAGAGCAGCGGAGCCAGAGACTGGTAGGGTGTCACCGTTGGCCACAGTGATGCGAGCAGGATGAGGCGTCTGTAGATACGCTGTGGGTTCTGGGAGGTGATATGGTGAGTAGCGTCGGAATCAACGATACAACAAGGATTATGAGAGAGACAGGTGATACTTTCCGCAGAGAAGGACGCAATAGAGGTGGCAGCGGAATCATCATACGCCATGCAGTTAGCAGAAGGAAAGATCGGGCGGCTAGCAAAGAGGAGGTCGGACGGCTAGCAGAGAAAAGGTCGGGCGGCTAGCAGAGAGGAGGCCGGGCGGCTAGTAGAGAGGAGGCCGGGCGGCTAGCAGAGAGGAGGCCTGGCGGCTAGCAGAGAGGAGGTCGGGCGGCTAGCATAGAGGAGGCGGGCAGATAGCAGAGAGGAGGCCGGGCGGCTAGCAGAGAGGAGGCCGGGGGGCTAGTAGAGGCAAGGCCGGATGGCTAGCAGAGAGAAGGTCGGGCGGCGAGTAGAGAGGAGTCGGGGCGGCTAACAAAGAGGAGGCCGGGCGGCGAGAAAAGAGGAGGCCGGGCGGCTAGAGAGAAGCCAAATGGAGAAGAGCAGGTGCGGTAGAGGCAGAAGCCGCACAGTCTTAATGGACACACTAGCGACAAGAAGAGTCGCGACCAGGATGCGACTTGCAGCAAAAGAAGAGACCGCTAATCGACAGGACAAGTAGCAGCGACTAGCCTAAGTAGAGAAAGTCTGCACGGTCACAGTGAGGCCACAAGCGGGAAGAGAGAAAGCAGGCTGCGCGGATAAGGAGGAAGACCGCGCGGATAGAAACAAGATGAAGTGGGACCCACGTGAGAGTTTATAAAAGAGAGGGAGGAGGAGGAGGAGGAGAAGTGGAAGCCACGAGGAGAGAGAGCGGTTAAAAGGGGGCAGACCGCACGATATGGCGGCTAGGAAGGAGAAGAAAAACACCGGCCGGTTTCCAGGAGAACAGGCCAGACAAGCAAGTCCGGGCGGACAGAACCTGTAGACCGCAAGCAGTAGACCGAATACAAGGTGGAGACCGGTGACTCTGATACCATGTAAAGAGAGGACCAAAACCTTGTATATATTTCTTGAATAATTAGTTACAAGTATTCACACACTTATATAGGAGAAGAAAGAAGAGAGAAATCCTAATACATGATGTGTGACTAATACAAGGAGAGAGAAAGAAGAAAACATGGACCCTTAATTGGGCCCTTAATTGAGCTTTTCTAACACAAACATATTAAACACTAAAATATTAATTTATCTAATTAGGCATTCATGAATTAAATTCGTTTGACAGTTCAAATATTCAAGAATGAAATCATAAAATCATGAGAACAGACACTTTAAATTAAGCTCAATGTTTGCAAGAGAGAGAGATTTCTACTTGCCTTAAGGTGATGATGAAACTGACGGCGACGACTAAGCAGAGCAAGAAAAAACAGAAACCTTATTTTGAACTTGTTAAGAACAAGCAAGAATGATACTGACATATTCTACGCTAGCACAAAATATTTATTCATCGCATGACTTTGATCAAGAACTGGTTTAGAGATTTATCTCCCTCAAAAGTGAGGGTAGAGGATATTACCACGCGGAAACGGAGACTTGGCGGCGCTTGATCAGGTGAAACCCTAAATCGGGGAGGGCTTTGCGTGATCCCACCAATGGAATCGAGGAGCGGTACCAAAAATCACGAATACCACAAGGTTAGACGATTATAAGAGGGCATAAACTTATATTCACAAAATATACGAAATTTGAAACACGAATAAATCATTAGTGATCACAAATTTCTGATGAAGAGGGAAAGTTGGGAGATTCTTAATAATAGGAACCAATCCGAGCCCAAGGAAGAGAGAGAAGGAAACCCTAGGTGTCCATCTCGCAAATCCCGACCAAATCGTAGAAGAATCAGTGGATTAAGGACTGCCAGGGGATGAGGTTGCCAGCCTTAGAAGAGGGAAAGAGGAGTTGGATGCCCCTTCTTCAACACGTAGGTCAAAACCCAGGGAAAGAGGTGGACATAACTGATGTCGTCACCTCTGGAGGAGAAGAGAAGATGGCTGCCTTGCTGATCGAAGGAGGAGAAGTAGTCGGCGGCCTGAGGAAGGGGGAAAGGCTGATATGGCCGGCTAGGGAAGGAGAAGAATCGTCGGCTTCTGGAGAGGAGACTGCCGATCTTTGAAGAGGAGGGGGGAGCAGGAGGCGGAGGCCCGTGGAGAGGAGAAGTTATCGGCCTGACACAGAGGAGCAGGAGGCGGGAGCGGCAGGGAGGCGGGATTGGGAGTGCGGCTGTGCGGCTTGCGGGATACGGGACCGGGAAAAAGAGGGGGCTGGCTCTGTTAAGTATTTGAGGATTAGGAATAAAACCTAATTGTTTTATTTACAAAAATTGCCACTCCAAAATAAATATCAAATTATTATTATTATTTTTTGTAAAATCCTGGGTTGTTACTGTTGATAGTGCCCAAAGCTTGTATGTATTATTCCAGTATCTAAATATAAGGAGAGAATACAAATATATAGGAGAGAAGAGAGAAGAATAAATCCTATACATGATGTGGGACTAAAGAAGGAGGAGAAAGAAAATAAATAAAGTGGGCCATTAAATGGGCCTTTTACATGGGCTTTTCCAATACTCCCCCGCAAGCTGGAGCGTACAAGTCGTATGCGCCAAGCTTGGATAGACACTGATAGAAGAGGGTACTAGGTAGAGCTTTTGTGAGGATGTCAGCAACCTGTTCAGTACCCGGAACATGCTTGAGCTCGATCTTCTTCATGTGGACTTTCTCTCGGATGAAATGACAATCTACCTCAATATGCTTCGTTCTCTCATGAAAGACCGGGTTCTTAGCAATATGTATGACAGCTTGACTGTCACATAGGAGGAGAGCTGGTGAAGGTAGTTTAACTCCAAGGTCGGTAAGGAGACTCTCAATCCATGTGAGTTCAGAGACCACAACAGCCATTGCCTGATATTCTGCTTCTGCTGAGGATCGAGCAACCACTGCTTGTTTCTTGCTTCGCCAAGTAATCAGATGTCCTCCAAAATAGGTGCAAAACCCGCTAGTAGATCGTCGATCGTCGAGGGAGCCAGCGTAGTCGGCATCAGAGTATGCCACTAATGTAGGAATGGAAGATGAGGTTTTGTATACAAGTCCTTGGCCAGGAGCTGTCTTAAGATATCTGAGAATGCGTTCCACAGCCTGGAGATGAGAGCTTCGAGGAGAGTGCATATAGCGACTCACGAGTCCCACAGCGAAAGATATATCAGGTCTTGTAACTGTTAGGTAGATAAGCTTCCCAACTAGACGACGGTAATATTCTGGATTTGGTAGAAGAGAATCAGAATCCGAGCCCTGAGCAAATATTTTGTGATTTGCATCCATGAGAGTGTTAATAGGTTTGCAGCCAGAGTAGCCTGCATCATGAAGAAGATCCAGGCAATATTTGCGCTGAGAGAGAACCAGACCATCTGACCGTCTGGCCACTTCCAGACCGAGGAAGTACCGAAGATGTCCCAGATCTTTAGTTTGGAAGACGGAGCTCATATGTAGCTTAATGACCTGTATGCTGTCCAAGTCACTGCCAGTAATAATGATGTCGTCGACATATACCAATAGGAGAACCGTACCAGTGGCCTGGTGGCGAGTAAACAATGAGAAGTCAGCCGAGCTGCGAGTGAAGCCAATTTCCCAGAGAGCTTTGCTGAACTTGTTGAACCATGCCGAGGGGATTGTTTGAGACCATATAGCGATTTGAGAAGATGACAAACCCGTGACTCCCCGTGGTCTCAAAACCGGGAGGTTGTTGCATGTAAACCGTTTCCTGAAGGTCGCCATTCAGGAAAGCGTTCTTGACGTCGAGTTGAAATAAGGGCCAGTGGCGATGGACAGCACAACAAAATGAGAATTCGGACCGTGTTGAGCTTAGCGACCGGAGAGAAAGTCTCGTCATAGTCCATCCCCTGTTGCTGTGTGAAGCCACGAGCAACCAAACGAGCTTTGAGTCTATCAATGGTCCCATCAGGAGCATGTTTGATGACGAAGACCCATTTGCACCAACAGGTTTCTGGCCGGGAGGAAGGGGCACCAAGGTCCAAGTCTGGTTCGCCCACAGAGCAGTCATCTCTTCTTCCATGACAGCACGCCACCCAGGATGTTGAAGAGCGTCCTGGACAGAAGTAGGAATAGAGACCGAGGATAGCGAAGTAGCCAAGGTCTGAAGAGGTGGAGAGAGGCGATGTAAAGAAACATAGTCCGCCATTGGATGAGCGGTAGAGGCCGACACCGGAGCAGCAGAACACGGAGAAGCCGAGGTCGAAGCCGACTGCAGAGGAGCAACGGGAGGAAGAGGGCGACGAGTATAGACCCGAATAACGGGGGGTCGAGGAGGGTCAAGGGTGGGTGAAGGCGGAGGGATGGTGGGAGGTGAGTGTACGGGGATCACCGGCCGTGGGAGGGAGGGTGTTGTAGGAGGTGGTGGTAGAAGTGGTGGTAAAGGAGGAGGGAAGAAGGGTTGATCCTCCCGGAAAGTAACATCAGCCGAGACAGACCTTCCGGGTGAGCGGAGAGTAGCAAACATAGCCCTTTTGGGTGCGGGAGTAGCCGACGAAAATGTGTTTGGCCGCACGGGGATCAGTTTGTCAAGAGTGGGGCCCAGGTTATGGACAAAGCAGGTACATCCAAAAACCGGGGGTGAGGGGGAAGGCGGGTGTGGAGGGAAAAAGAAAGCTGAAGGGGGTAGCGTTCTGGAGAACCGGAGAGGGGAGACGGTTGATAAAAAAGCATGCAGTGGACACCGCAAAGTTCCAGAATACTTTGGGAACGTGCATGTGAAGCATGAGGGAGCGAGCAACATCAAGCAAGTGGCGGTTCTTTCGTTCGGCGACCCCGTTTTGTTGAGGGGTGTAGGGACAAGAGGTCTGGTGAACAATACCGAAGTTGGCGCAGAGAGTGGCAAACTCGTGGCTAGTGTATTCCCGGGCATTATCAGAGCGGAAAGTTTTAATGGTGGTAGAGAATTCCGTACGAGTCTCTAACACAAACGCCTGAAAGACACGAGGAAGCTCAGAGCGATCATGTCGGAGATACAACCATGTAGTGCTAGAGTAATCATCAATAAATGTTATAAAATAACGATAACCAGAAATGCTAGAAACTTTATATGGTCCCCAAATATCAGAATGTATTAAATCAAACGGAGCAGAGCTCCTAGTACAATGTGCGGGATAAGAAGAGCGAGGCTGTTTGCCAATAATACAAGAATCACATTTAAAAGCAGGAAGAGAAAGGTCTGGAAGCGCCTTCTGGAGGATAGGTAGAGGGGCATGCCCAAGCCGACAATGCCAATCAGACGAGGAAACAGAGGAAAGGGATGTGGGAGAGACATCGAGGAGGTAGAGCCTGTTCTGCAGTCGACCCCTACCAATGGTAATCCGCGTCTGCCGATCCTGTATCAAAAAACCAGAAGAGGTGAAGGTGATAAAGCAATTCATATCAGTAGTAATACGACCAACAGAGAGTAAATTAAAAGGTGAGGCTGGCACATAAAGAACGGAACGAGAGGGAGGGAGGAAGAGATCAGCGTAGCCGGAGACCGGGACAAGCGCACCATTGGCCACAATAATAGACGGGGGATGAGCAGCATCCGAGAACTGGGGCGGCCGCATGGAAGTGATGTGGTGGGTGGCTCCCGAGTCCAGGATCCAGCGAGATCCGGAGGAAAGACAGGCAGAACCTGCAGTGGAGGTGAAGACAATACCTGCATGGGAGGTGGAGGCAATGGAAGCAGATGGAGGGTTGAGGAGCCCATGGAGTTGTTGCAGCTGAAGGCGAAGAGCCTCAAGATCCGTACCAGTCGGAGGAGAGCTATCGGCAACAGCGACAGTAGGCGGGCGCGGAGGGTAGCCATGTTTCTTGTGACAGACTGCTTCAGTATGGCCATCCCGGCCGCAGTAGGTGCACTTGGGCCGTCCGCGGCCACCACGGCCCCGCCCACGGGAGCCCGTACGTCCACCCCGAGTAACAGAGGGTTGGGGAAGTAAAGGAGGAAGGGCCTGCTGAAGAAGGGCCGGCGAGGGTGGTGCAGGAGCCTCCGGTGGAGGTGGTACGCGAAGTAGCATCGAGCAGACATCGGAGAAGGAAGGGGTAGTGGGTGAAGCCAGAACCTGGGCCCGGATACTGTGCAGGTGTGGCGGGACGCGAGCCATAATCATAGCAATACAAACAGCCTCCTTCTGGGCGCGTTGGGCAGCGAGATCAGTAGTCGCGGGCTGGTGCTGAATCCAGGCCTCCGTGAGAGTTTTAGCACGGGCCACGAATGTACAACCCCGTATTCGCCCCTGTATAGTTTTAAGCTTTTGGGAGATGGCCAGGGTCTCGCCCCGCCTCCTTCTGCTTGGCGGCCTGGTGGGGCGAGACCGGCCGGGGGCCAGGGTTTCGCCCCCGCCTCCTTCTGCTTGGCGGCCTGGTGGGGCGAGACCGGCCGGGGGCCAGGGTCTCGCCCCGCCTCCTTCTGCTTGGCGGCCTGGTGGGGCGAGGCCGGCGGGGGGCCAGGGTCTCGCCCCCGCCTCCTTCTGCTTGGCGGCCTGGTGGGGCGAGAGACCGGCGGGGGCCAGGGTCTCGCCCCCGCCTCCTTCTGCTTGGCGGCCTGGTGGGGCGAGACCGGCCGGGGGCCAGGGTCTCGCCCCCGCCTCCTTCTGCTTGGCGGCCTGGTGGGGCGAGACCGGCCGGGGGCCAGGGTCTCGCCCCCGCCTCCTTCTGCTTGGCGGCCTGGTGGGGCGAGACGGCCGGGGGCCAGGGTCTCGCCCCGCCTCCTTCTGCTTCGCGGCCTGGTGGGGCGAGACCGGCCGGGGCCAAGGTCTCGCCCTTGCCCCCCCTGTTTTTACCGTTCTGCCTCCCGACGTGGTTGTTTTCTATTGGCCCAAGGCTTTTTGGGCGTAAGGGTATTTCGGTATTTTTACCCCCAGGACTTGGAAAAACTATAAATAGACCCCCTTGGGTGCCTTGGAGAGGATCTTTTTCTTAGCTTCCTCCTCCCTTAGCTTCTTCTTGGTAGAGTAGAGAGAGCTCTCCAAGGCGCCTAGCCTAGCCCTTTGGTGAGGGAGGGGAAGAGCTCAGGTAGCCTTCCGGGTGTGAGGTGGGACCTCCGCGCGAGAGCCGAGGGTCTGTTCATAGTCTCCTAAGTCTCCGGTCCGTGACGTTCTCTCGAGTGTAGTAGGTGTGAGGTCACCCCTTTCAGGGACCCCGAACTCCACAGAGGTCAATTTTGGCTTCAACACTTTGGTGCGGTGAGCGTGGAGAGTGACCAGCACAGAAGATCTCGAGAGGGTGTCATGACGGGAGGTCAAGGAGGTAGTGATGATCTCGGCAAGATCCCCAGCCCAGGACCCTTTGTTGGGAGGCAAGAGTTCATGGCCTCCATCCAAGGCATCATGGAGATGTTGCGAACCATTGCTCCTCAGGGTGGTAGCTCCACCCCGATCCCCCAGGAGCTGGCTCCCCCCCTCCTCGGCGAGACAGCTCCCAGGGATCTCGGCAAGACAGCTTCCAGGGATCTCGGCGAGGCTGCCCCAAGGTGGTTAGACGAGAGTGCCCCAGGGAGGCAGGCACCCAGGCAACTCCCATCTCCACCACATCAAGTTTTGGTGGTCGGCCAAGGGAGAAAAAGACGAAGGAGGAATCGCTCAGGGGGAAGGAACCGAGGCCCCAAGGAATAGGGAGTGAGCGGAGAGATCTCACCCTAACTCGCCCAGAGTTCCATATGTATTTTCCTTGTAATGAGTATCCCCTGCCAGGTTTTTTTCTTTACCAAGTCCCTTTGCTCCGAGATGGTTCCGCTGTCAGTCTCCCACTAGCTGGCAGGGCAGGTTGACCTCTCGTGGAGCTCCCACTAGTCAGGTACCCTTTGCTCCGAGATGGTTCCGCTGCCAGGCTCCCACTAGCTGGCCGGGCAGGGCAGGGCAGGTTGACCTCTCGTGGAGGTCAGGTTCCCTTTGCTCCGAGATGGTTCCGCTGCCAGGCTCCCACTGGCAGGGCAGCTGTACCCCTTGCCGGGCAGGTTGACCTCTCGTGGAGGTCAGGTACCCTTTGCTCCGAGATGGTTCCGCTGCCAGGCTCCCACTAGCTGGCAAGGCAGGTTGACCTCTCGTGGAGGTCAGGTACCCTTTGCTCCGAGATGGTTCCGCTGCCAGGCTCTCACTAGCTGGCAGGGCAGGTTGACCTATCGTGGAGGTCAGGTACCCTTTGCTCCGAGATGGTTCCGCTGCCAGGCTCCCACTAGCTGGCAGGGCAGGTTGACCTCTCGTGGAGGTCAGGTACCCTTTGCTCCGAGATGGTTCCGCTGCCAGGCTCCCACTAGCTGGCAGGTCAGGTTGACCTCTCGTGGAGGTCAGGTATTTGCTCCGAGATGGTTCCGCTGCCAGGCTCCCACTAGCTGGCAGGGCAGGTTGACCTCTCGTGGAGGTCAGGTACCCTTTGCTACGAGATGGTTCCGCTGTCAGGCTCCCACTAGTTGGAGGGCAGGTTGACCTCTCGTGGAGGTCAGGTACCCTTTGCTCCGAGACGGTTCCGCTGCCAGGCTCCCACTAGCTGGCAGGGCAGGTTGACCTATCGTGGAGGTCAGGTACCCTTTGCTCCGAGATGGTTCCGCTGCCAGGCTCCCACTAGCTGGCAGGGCAGGTTGACCTCTCGTGGAGGTCAGGTACCCTTTGCTCCGAGATGGTTCCGCTGTCAGGCTCCCACTAGCTGGCAGGGCAGGTTGACCTATCGTGGAGGTCAGGTACCCTTTGCTCCGAGATGGTTCCGCTGCCAGGCTCCCATAAGCTGGCAGGGCAGGTTGACCTCTCGTGGAGGTCAGGTACCCTTTGCTCCGAGATGGTTCCGCTGCCAAGCTCCCACTAGCTGGCAGGGCAGGTTGACCTCTCGTGGAGGTCAGGTACCCTTTGCTCCGAGATGCCAGGTTCCGCTGGCAGGGCCAGGCTCCCACTAGTGGCAGGGCAGGTTGACCTCTCCAGGTTTTGCTCCGAGATGGTTCCGCTGTCAGGCTCCCACTAGCTGGCAGGGCAGGTTGACCTCTCGTGGAGGTCAGGTACCCTTTGCTCCGAGACGGTTCCACTGCCAGGCTCCCACTAGCTGGCAGGGCGGGTTGACCTCTCGTGGAGGTCAGGTACCCTTTGCTCCGAGATGGTTCCGCTGCCAGGCTCCCACTAGCTGGCAGGGCAGGTTGACCTCTCGTGGAGGTCAGGTACCCTTTGCTCCGAGACGGTTCCGCTGTCAGGCTCCCACTAGCTGGCAGGGCAGGTTGACCTTTCGTGGAGGTCAGGTACCCTTTGCTCCGAGACGGTTCCGCTGCCAGGCTCCCACTAGCTGGCTCCGAGATGGTTCCGCTGTCAGCCTCCCACTAGCTGGCAGGGCAGGTTGACCTCTCGTGGAGGTCAGGTACCCTTTGCTCCGAGATGGTTCCGCTGCCAGGCTCCCACTAGCTGGCAGGGCAGGTCGATCTCTCGTGGAGGTCAGGTACCCTTAGCTCCGAGATGGATTCCGCTGCCAGGCTCTCACCTAGCTGGTAGGGCAGGTCGATCTCTCGTGGAAGCCAAGCCCCTTGCTCCGAGATGGATTCCGCTGCCAGGCTCTCACCTAGCTGGCAGGGCAGGTCGATCTCTCGTGGAAGCCAACGGTTCCGCTGCCCTTAGCTCCGAGATGGTTCCGCTGGATTCCGGTGTCAGTACCCTTTGCGAGATGGTTCTCACCTAGCTGGGCAGGGCAGGCATCTCTCGTGGGGCAGTACCCTTAGTCGATCTCTCGTGGAAGCCAAGCCCCTTGCTCCGAGATGGATTCCGCTGCCAGGCTCTCACCTAGCTGGCAGGGCAGGTCGATCTCGAGATGGATTCGTGGAAGCCAAGCCCTTGGAAGCCAAGCTCCGAGATGGATTCCGCTGCCAGGCTCTCACCTAGCTGGCAGGGCAGGTCGATGGAAGCCAAGCCCTCTCGTGGATTCCGCTGCCAGCCAAGCAGGTCCCTTGGAAGCCAAGCTCCGAGATGGATTCCGCTGCCAGGCTCTCACCTAGCTGGCAGGGCAGGCCGATCTCTCGTGGAAGCCAAGCCCCTTGCTCCGAGATGGATTCCGCTGCCAGGCTCTCACCTAGCTGGCAGGGCAGGTCGATCTCTCGTGGAAGCCAAGCCCTTAGCTCCGAGATGGATTCCGGTGTCAGGCTCTCACCTAGCTGGCAGGGCAGGTCGATCTCTCGTGGAAGCCAAGCCCCTTGCTCCGAGATGGATTCCGCTGTCAGGCTCTCACCTAGCTGGCAGGGCAGGTCGATCTCTCGTGGAAGCCAAGCCCTTAGCTCCGAGATGGATTCCGCTGTCAGGCTCTCACCTAGCTGGCAGGGCAGGTCGATCTCTCGTGGAAGCCAAGCCCTTAGCTCGAGATGGATTCCGCTGCCAGGCTTTCACCTAGTTGGCAGGGCAGGCCGGTCTCTCGTGGAAGCCTAGTTCTTTTTGCTCCAAGTCCCACACCCGAGAGGATCTCCTCAGCCAGGCTCCCACAAGCTGGTTGGGTCGAATGTGCCTTGGGGAGATCAAGTCCCACCCCCGAGAGGATCTCCTCAGCCAGGCTCCCACTAGCTGGTTGGGTCGAATGTGCCTCAGGGAGATCAAGTACCACCCCCGAGAGGATCTCCTCAGCCAGACTCCCACTAGCTGGTTGGGTCGAATGTGCCTCGGGGAGATCAAGTCCCACCCCCGAGACGATCTCCTCAGCCAGGCTCCCACTAGCTGGTTGGGTCGAATGTGCCTCGGGGAGAGTAAGTCCCACCCCCGAGAGGATCTCCTCAGCCAGGCTCCCACTAGCTGGTTGGGTCGAATGTGCCTCGGGGAGATCAAGTCCCACCCCCGAGAGGATCTCCTCAGCCAGGCTCCCACTAGCTGGTTGGGTCGAATGAGCCTCGGGGAGATCAAGTCCCACCCCCGAGAGTATCTCCTCAGCCAGGCTCCCACTAGCTGGTTGGGTCGAATGTGCCTTGGGGAGAGTAAGGCCCACCCCCGAGAGGATCTCCTCAGCTAGGCTCCCACTAGCTGGTTGGGTCGAATGTGCCTCGGGGGGAGTAAAAGCCCCTTTGCTCCGATGAGAATCCCGCTGCCAGGCTCTCACTAGCTGGCAGGGCCGGTGGTACCTCTCGTGGAGGCTAAGTATTTTTTACCTGGAGGGGGTCTCGCCACCCAGGCTCCCATAGCTGGCATGGAAGGTTGACTCCCCGGAGAGGCGCGCAAGGAAATCGCACTCAGCGAATACGTTGGGTTGGACATTTCTTTCCGAGTTTGTGTCAACCTCGAAAAGAGCGGGGATTGTGTACAACCTCGTATTCGCCCCTGTATAGTTTTAAGCTTTTGGGAGATGGCCAGGGTCTCGCCCCCGCCTCCTTCTGCTTGGCGGCCTGGTGGGGCGAGACCGGCCGGGGGCCAGGGTCTCGCCCCCGCCTCCTTCTGCCTGGCGGCCTGGTGGGGCGAGACCGGCCGGGGGCCAGGGTCTCGCCCCCGCCTCCTTCTGCCTGGCGGCCTGGTGGGGCGAGACCGGCCGGGGGCCAGGGTCTCGCCCCCGCCTCCTTCTGCTTGGCGGTCTGGTGGGGCGAGACGACCGGGGGCCAGGGTCTCGCCCCCGCCTCCTTCTGCTTGGCGGCCTGGTGGGGCGAGACCGGCCGGGGGCCAGGGTCTCGCCCCCGCCTCCTTCTGCTTGGCGGCCTGGTGGGGCGAGACCGGCCGGGGGCCAGGGTCTCGCCCCCGCCTCCTTCTGCTTGGCGGCCTGGTGGGGCGAGACCGGCCGGGGGCCAGGGTCTCGCCCCCGCCTCCTTCTGCTTGGCGGCCTGGTGGGGCGAGACCGGCCGGGGGCCAGGGTCTCGCCCCCGCCTCCTTCTGCTTGGCGGCCTGGTGGGGCGAGACCGGCCGGGGGCCAGGGTCTCGCCCCCGCCTCCTTCTGCTTCGCGGCCTGGTGGGGCGAGACCGGCCGGGGGCCAAGGTCTCGCCCTTGCCCCCCCTGTTTTTACCGTTCTGCCCCCCGGCGTGGTTGTTTTCTATTGGCCCAAGGCTTTTTGGGCGTAAGGGTATTTCGGTATTTTTACCCCAGGACTTGGAAAAACTATAAATAGACCCCCTTGGGTGCCTGGAGAGGATCTTTTTCTTAGCTTCCTCCTCCCTTAGCTTCTTCTTGGTAGAGTAGAGAGAGCTCTCCAAGGCGCCTAGCCTAGCCCTTTGGTGAGGGAGGGGAAGAGCTCAGGTAGTCTTCCGGGTGTGAGGTGGGACCTCCGCGCTAGAGCCGAGGGTCTGTTCATAGTCTCCTAAGTCTCCGGTCCGTGACGTTCTCTCGAGTGTAGTAGGTGTGAGGTCACCCCTTTCAGGGACCCCGAACTCCACAGAGGTCAATTTTGGCTTCAACAACGAAGGAGGTCATGTCCAGAGCTTTGCCAACATCCAAGGCTTGAAGATCAGTGATGATGGCAGAAAGTGTTGAAGGCTGTCCTTCCCGGAGTACAACGAATGAAGTTCATCCCACATGGCTTTGGCGGTCTCATGATACATGATCATCTGGTACGGCTCACCCTCCACCGAGTTCAGGATCCAGGTCTGGACGCGACCGTCATTTCGGAGCCAATCATCAGTAGGAGGAGTCGGTGAGCCCTGGGTAAGGTGACGTGCAAGACCCTTGGCCTGTAAGACCCGGCGGACGGAGTGGACCCAGGGGATGAAGTTGGACTTGCCAGAGAGGGAAATAGTAGTAATCCGAAGCTCATTGCGGAGTTCGAGAGGAGCCACGTGGTCTGCCGGGGGTTGAGCGGTAGTGGAGTCGCTGGAGGACATGGCGACTGAGGAGGAGCAGACCGCAGGGCACAGAGAGAACAAACCGCGCGGCAAGCAGCGGGTGAAAGGAGGTCGC
Source organism: Platanthera guangdongensis (assembly GCA_039583875.1). Classification (NCBI taxonomy): domain Eukaryota; kingdom Viridiplantae; phylum Streptophyta; class Magnoliopsida; order Asparagales; family Orchidaceae; genus Platanthera; species Platanthera guangdongensis. Next base: position 274,875,974 of record CM077151.1, on the reverse strand, counting down.
GGCGGACTGGAGGAGGTCGCGGCGAACTGGGAGCAGTCCGCGAAAGGAGGTCGCGGCGAATTGGAAGAGGTCGCAGCGGTGTGGAGCAGATCGCAGCAGTTTAGAGCAGAGCTGGAGCAGTCCGCGACAGAGGTCGCAGCGGTTTGGAGCAGAGCTTGGAGGAGGTCGCGGCGAACTGGGGGCAGTCCGCGGCAGAGGTCGCAGCAGTTTGGAGCAGATCGCAGCGGACTGGGGCAGGCCGCTGAAAAACACCGTGGCGGACTGAAGAAGAGACCGCGAGGAAGAAGCCACGCAGCAAGAGGAGCGCACAACGGACACGAGGAGAGCCCGCAGCGGACAGGAGCAGTCCGCAAGAGACTGCGGATAGGGAGTCCGCGAGCACAGAGGCTCGAGCGGACAGAAACAGAGCGGGCTAGAGGGAGCAGTCCGCGAGCAAAGAGGCTCGAGCGGACACAAACAGAGAGTGCAGCGGACAGGAAGGATCGTCCGGAGCGGATAGGAGAGGTGGGCCCCACGAGTCAGAGCAGAAGATGGCTATAAGAAGCCTGAGGAGGGTGGAACCACGGAGAGAGAGAAGAGAGGCGGAAGCAGAAGGACAGTCCGCACGAGACTGGAGCGGACAGGAAGGCAGTCCGCAGGGGAGCCGAGCGGACAGATGCAGAGGGGCAGTCCGCAGGGAAGGCGGACAAGGAAGTCAGTCCGCAGAGAGGCGGATGCAGAAGGGCAGTCCGCAGGAGACCGGAGCGGACAGAAGAAAAAGAAAAAAAGGCAGGTCGCAGCTAGTCGGAACCTGGCTCTGATACCATGTTGATAGTGCCCAAAGCTTGTATGTATTATTCCAGTATCTAAATATAAGGAGAGAATACAAATATATAGGAGAGAAGAGAGAAGAATAAATCCTATACATGATGTGGGACTAAAGAAGAAGGAGAAAGAAAATAAATAAAGTGGGCCATTAAATGGGCCTTTTACATGGGCTTTTCCAATAGTTACAATGCTCAAAATGCATGATATATTATAATATATTAAATATCCATTCTCTAGTGAAATCTTTTTATTACTTCAAAATGTGTTTTGATCTAGAATCCTTTCCATATCACTGTATCCATTAGTTCCAGAGTTTGCTGTAACATATGCTTATTTTGAGTAAGAGGAGACTAATGTTTTTGTGTGGTCATATATCCCAGTGATCGTTGGAGAAATAGCAAATTTCGCTGCTTACGCATTTGCCCCAGCTATTTTGGTTACTCCTCTTGGTGCACTTAGCATTATTATCAGGCATGACCCTTACAGCAAATTAAAACTTAAAAAAACAATTTTATAATCATTTTAGGAGCTGTTTGCTCTTGCAGTGCTGTGCTGGCGTACATTATATTGAGGGAGAAGCTACATGTATTTGGTATTCTTGGCTGCGCGCTATGTGTTGTGGGCTCAACTACAATTGTTCTTCATGCACCACAGGAGCGTATGATTGAATCTGTAAAGGAAGTATGGGATTTAGCTACCGAGCCAGGTATGTTATTGTCCCTCTGATGCTGAATGCATCGCCCTCTCTCCTCGAGAGGGATACAATGGTTTTATTCCGTTTGTTTCGTGTACTATTTTTAATGATTGTTAGAATTGTAATCTCTAATGCACTCATCTATTCTGCAGCTTTTCTACTCTATGCAGCTATAGTTGTTGCCGCTGTACTTGTACTTATTATCTATTTCGTCCCTCAGTACGGGCACACACATATAATGGTGAACATTGGAATTTGTTCTCTTATAGGTTCATTGTCGGTATGTAATTATCTAATTAAGTTAGGAAATACTTCCCTGTTTTGTAGTCAGTATGATGCTTTGTCGACAAAATTTTGTTTTTTTTCTATCATCTTCAACAGGTGATGAGTGCCAAAGCTCTTGGAATTGCATTAAAATTGACATTTTCAGGGATGAATCAATTATTATATCCCCAAACTTGGGCTTTTGCCTTAGTTGTTGGCACATGTGTGATTACACAAATGAACTATTTAAATAAGGTAATCTTTTCTTACAATTTATGTCATCCTTGCATTCAATATCTGAATTTAAGTAGTTGAAGTCATCCACAAGTTCAACATTATTTGGGTATTGATTTATATTTGTTAAAGAAAAATATGTAAAAAGGCCCAATGTTGGGGCCCAAATAGAAGCCCACTTGTAATCTAGCTTAGCCCCACATCTTAGGATTGAGAATTCTCTCTCTTATTCTCTTTCTTCTTATGTAAGTGCACACATACATGTGTTATACAATGGAGATTTTGAGAATTCAATAAAATATTCCTTGTTTGTCTCTCTCATCTGCGTTTTTCTACATGGTTACAGAGCCAATCAGTCCTCTATTTTCTCGATATGTAAGCCTCTCGCGGCTTGTTCTTTTTTAATCGCAGTCATTGTACGGTTGCCTTTGGGCGGCCTGATTTTTTTCTAACCGCAGGGACTTGTGCGGTTTCCTTTAGGGCTCCTCCCATTCCCTGCCTTCCTCTCCCATACGCCTTTTATAGTTTCTTCAGCGGGTCCCACTTCCGTGATTCCTCCGCGACTTGTCTTGGCTCGCCACCCTGGTCGTTGGTTTCCTTTGAGCTTCTTGTCGTTTCGCCCCCTCCCCTGGTCACTGGTCTCGCGACCTGTCTCCGGTGACCTCTCTGCCACACCTCTTGGTCGACATTCTCCTGTTGTATGCAGTGCTCGCAGCCTTAATTGCGGATCTTGCTTATCAGGTCGCGATCTTCTCGCTGTTATTGCCAGGCAGTCCTCCTCGTTGCTTAGTCGCGCGGCTTACTTGCTTGCTGCTAGTTTTCTTCTTTCCGTTGGTGTTGTCCCCGAGTTGCCCTCTCACGTTGCTTTTGTCTCTTGCCGCTACCTATTCACATCTTACCACATCTTGGTTCTGCATCTGCCTCTTGCCTTTGCATCTTGTCGTTGCTTCTACCTTGCACATCTTACCTCTGTTTATTAGCCGCAATCCTTCCCGCAGAAGCTGCTCCCTGTCCGCATAGGCCTTATGTCTATCCGCTCCTTGAGCTGCTACTACTACATGGATTCGACAATTGCTTCCTCTCTTCCTGCCCGTGCTGCTACTCCTCTTCTTGAACTCCGTGATGAGTTTCGGATCACCACCATCTCTTTCAGTGGGAAGCAAAACTTTGTTGAGTGGGTGCACTCGGTTCGTCGTGTTCTACAGACCAATGGACTTCTTCATCATCTGGCAAGAGCCACTCCTACCGCATCCACCGAGGAATGGATCCGTGATGATGGCCCTGTCCAATCATGGATCCTTAATTCCATGGATACCGAGCCCTATCAGATGGCTATGTATCATGAGACAGTCAAAGCTATGTGGGAGGAACTTCACTCCCTCTATTTTGACAAGGACATCCTCCAACACCCATTCGACGTCATCACTTACCTTCAAACACTTGAACCTGGGGCAACAGGTGACTCGATCTCCTTAGTTGCAAAAGCCTAGACTCTTGTTGAGGCGTGGATACAACACCAACCTCCCACGACGGATCTGGTTGCACAACGGACACATAAAAAGCAGTTGAGATTGTCATGATGATCGGTGTTCCACCCCATCTTCACAGTGTTCGGGGTCATATTCTTTCTTCATCTGCAACCCCCTCTCTGTCGGATGTTTGCTCTGTGCTCTTAAAGGTTACACCGCCACTGGATGCTCCCGGGAATCTATCTCTGGCTCTCCTCCAGTAGCCCCTATATACTCCTCCTGGTCCTTCGACTCGTGGTCCTTCGACTCGTGGTGGTCGCTCCACTTTTCGGGGACGTGAACGTGATGGAAGACCTCTTTTTAAATGACTCATTGCGGTCGGGATGGTCATCTTGAGGCCACATGTTATCGCAAGCATGGTTTGCCTCCACATCTCTCTGCTTCCACTATAGCTGATCCTCACACCACCCGTAACGACATCAATGCTTTGCGCACCCAGCTCTAACATCTTCATGAGGTGATTATTCACTTGTCTAGATCCCTTGCGTCGATCACCAATGAAGGTATGTCTTGTCTCTCCCATAACTCCCACTGGATTGTGGACTCGGGTGCCACACACCATATTACTCCGCAGAAATCATCGCGGTACTTGCAATATGCATATCTTAAGTTCATCACTGTGGCCAATGGTGACACCACCCCGGTTTCTGGCACTTCTTATGTGCCTCTCACTCCAGCCCTCTCTCTATCCTCGACCCTTCATATTCTGAAATCACCTTTTAACTTGTTTTATGATAGCCTTCTTATTGAGGAACTTCATTGTTGTGTAACCTTCTCACCTTACTCCTTTGTTGTGCAGGATCGACAAATGCAAAATATCATCGGTAAGGGGCGACTGTTTAATTGGCTCTATCTCTTGGATGTTCCACTTACTATTCTCTTGGCTGTCTCGTTTGTTGATTGACATCAATGTCTTGGGCATGCTCCCCTCCAGATTCTCATGAAACTCTTCCTGATGTTTCCCTTCATGAGTTCACTTGTGAATCTTGTATTTTGGCAAACAACATCGTACATCTTTTAGTCCTACTTGTACTTAGAGTGATGCTCATTTTTCTTTAGTGCTTTCTGATATTTGGGGACCGTATAAAACCTCTAATGCTTATGATTATCGTTACTTTGTTACATTTATTGAGGATTACTTGTGCATAACCTGGTTGTATTTACTTCGCGATCGTGCTGAAATTATATCTATCTTTTGAGTCTTTGTTATTGAGACTCGTACATAGTTTTCCACTACCTTAAAAGATAATGCACATGAATATACCAACCGTACCTTCTCAGATCTGTGTAATGTGTTTAGGATTATCCATCAATCCTCGTACGTTTATACTCCCGTCACCTATGTTTCAAATGTAGGTACCCACACTATACTAGAACTTCACTGTTTCTGCTATCTGTCATCTCATAAATCGCACGCTCTTTTCCATGCTCAACTTTGTGACTTCGTTTAGTCTTCTTTTTTTCCTTCAAAACCTCCTTTTTCCCTTATACCTTGTGTTTTTGAATGTACATGTTATATCCATAATCTTGGTCTGTCTACTGACAAGTTTTCTCCTTGTGCTACCAAATTTATGTGTGTTGTATTTTCTCGCACTCAGAAGGGTTATGTGTGTCACTTTTCCGCCGATGACAAACTGGTCGTTCAGATGTAACCTTTCTCGAGGACCAGCCGTTTCACTCCTCTCATTCAGCTCTTCTTCTACCTCCTCTACCTCGTCCCATCGTCCTTGTCACGTCTCGTCTTCCACCACTTCTTCTCACATCAACCCCGACACCAATACTACCCAAACCAACTCTTTGTGTATACACTTGCCGTCCTCACAAATCTGATGCCCTACAACAGTTACCCTCTACCAACGCTATTTCGTGGCCTGTCGATCTGACATCAACTTCTACGGCTCACCCCTGACGAATTATGTGTTCTTACATCGCCTCTTCCCACCTCTCCTCAAGTTCACCCTATCTCTATCCTCCACTTCTTTACCTAACTCTTTGCAGGAGGCTCTCCAACATCCGGGTGGTGTGCGATCATGGATGAGGAAATGACTGTCTTTTGGGCTAACCCGATTTAGGATCTTGTCCCTCTTCCTCCAAGTCAGACTTGTGTTGGTTGTAAGTGGGTTTTTGCAATCAAACATACTCCAGACGGGACAGTTGAATGCCTAAAAGCTCGGCTTGTGGCTTGGGGATTCACTTAACAACAAGGCCTCGACTATGATGAAACTTTCTCCCCAGTTGCCAAGTTAATTACTGTTCGGGTTCTGATCTTCTTAGTTCATCGACAATGACCCTTACATCAATTAGATATCAAAAATGCTTTTCTCAATGTGGGCTTTCTAGAAACTATCTAGATGCACCAACCTCTCGGGTTTGAGACCACAGGGGAGTCTCGTGTTTGTCATCTCAAAAAATCAATTTATGGTCTCAAACAGTCTCCTCGATGTTGGTTTAACAAGTTTAGTATGGTTGTTCGTGAAGTTGGATTCACGCGAAGCTCGACTGACTTTTCTCTCTTTACTCGTCATCAACCAACCGACATAGTTTTTCTCCTAGTTTATGTTGATGATATTTTGATTATTGGTAATGACTCAACGAGAATGCAATTAATTAAACAACACTTAAACTCCGCCTTTCAAACTAAAGATCTGGGAAATCTTCGGTATTTTCTTGGACTTGAGATAACAAGACGATCTTATGACCTTGTTTTATCACAACAAAAATATTGTTTTGATCTTCTTCAGGACGCTGGCTATCCAGGATGCAAACCTGCTGACACTCCTGTGGATATCAACTACAAGTTTTGCGTTCATGAATCTGACTCCGATCTACTACTTGCAATTCCAGAATATTATCGATGTTTTGTAGGAAAGATGATATATCTAACGGTTACAAGACTCGATATCTATTTTGCTGTTGGAGTTGTCAGTCGGTTTATGCATATTCCACGGTCCTTTCATCTTCAGGCCATCGAGCGCATCCTCAAGTAGTTGAAACTGCTCCTGGACAAGGGCTTGTGTACAAATCATCCTCGTCTCTATCTCTGATTGCATATTTTGATGTTGATTATGCAGGTTATCTTGATGATCGACGCTCCGCAACTGGTTTTTGTATGTACTTTGGTGGAAACCTTATTACCTGGCGTAGCAAGAAGCAATCTGTTGTTGCTCGCTCATTTACTGAGGCCGAGTATCGTGCGATGACAGCTGTTGTGGCTGAACTCACCTGGCTAGAAAGTCTTATTGGTGATTTAAGAGTCAAACTTTCCTCACCAGCAACTTTGTTTTGTGACAGTCAAGCTGCTATACATATTGTCCAGAATCCCGCGTTCTATGTGCTATACATATTGTTTTGTTGAAATTTGTGAAGTGGAAGTGGGTGACGGGACAGGCCGCGCGGCCTGTGCGGACAGCTTTGGCGGACTGGGCGGACTGGGCGGACTGAGGTTGCGGCCTGGTGAAAAGTCTGGTGGAAGCCGGCTGTGTTCTGAGCGGGTTGTTGCATGGTGTCCGCGGTTTGGTGCGGCCTGGTATCTGCGGATAGAGAGGCTTGCGGACTGGTGCATTGCTCAGTGGTCGCGGGTGCAAGTTGTGCTGTTGGCGGGTTGGTTCGAGTTCGCGGGAAGCCTTGCGGACTGGTGTGTCCGCGGTTGGGGCTGTTGCGGACTGGACCTTGAGCTTGGCTGAGGCCTTGTCGAGCTCAGGTGTTACAGCAGGTCTTGCTGTGGAGACCGGTTGGCGGACTGTTGTTTGGAGTCCGGCTTGGTGCTACTGCATTGGACAAGTGCGAGGAGCTCGCGGACTGGTTGCGGTCTGTGCTAGGGTGTTTGGCGGACGGGACTTTGTGTCCGCCATGCTCGCACTGGCCCTTGATGGTTTTGAACTTGGTCACACTTGGTGTCAAGTTCATGGTGTCCACCGTATCCGCCAAGTCCGCTGTGACCGGGCGGACTGTTGCTGTTTGCCTTTGGTCGTGGACTTGTGGCGGATTGAGGTGTGAGTCTTGCGGACTGCCTCGGGTTGGTGCGGACTGCCATTGAAGAGGGTGCTGTCCTGAAGCAGTTGGAGCTTTGCGGGCTGGTGCCTTGTCCGCTTAGCTTGGGCGGACTGGAGAGGGTTCGTCATTGGTTGCCTTGCTCCTGGCGGTTTCCCTTGGTGACTGGCTAAGTCCTCGCGGACTGAGCGGACAGTCGTTTTGTGTTCGCGCGGGTTGGGGCGGTGTCGCTATCTCATGGGCGGTGACCACACTCCTCACCTGGCCTATAAATAGGACCCCCCTGGCACATCTACAGTAACCTAAGAAACGTGAGTGAACAGTAATTTGGGTTGGGCGAGTGCTGCGGTCTGTGTTTTTCAGTCCGCGCGGATTGTTTCAGGCTGACGGTTTGCTGTGTGCAGGTCGCGCGGATAACTTCAAGGAGCCAGGAGTTTGGCTGTGACTTCGGTCAGTGCTTGGAAGTGTGCGGTCTCTGCGGACTCAGCAGGAGGTCGCTCTGCGGCTTGTCAGTTCTGTTTCAACTTTCCCAGCTTCAATAACCTGTCCGCCGGCTTCAGGCGGGTAGGGGAGTTCCTCAGTTCGGGTTCAGCAGGAGGCGAATAACGGTCTGTCCGCGCGGCCTCGCGGTCTCGACGGACTCCGTGGTATTCGGCGGTTTGCAGCATAGCTTGGGCGAGCTCAGCGGTCTCGGCGGTCTCGGCGACCTCGCGGTCTCGGCGGACTGGAGTGCTGTCCGCCCGGCTTGTGTTTTGTTCCTTTCTGTTTTACAGCTGTAATACTAGCGAAATCATGTCTCGCTATGTATGCCTCGGATTGTAATGAAGTGAATGCATAATAAGATCTTCTTGTGCTTCCATTGTTTTGTTGGGTGCAACCTCTAGTCCTTGGGTTTCCGCAGGTTCAGCGTGCGAACTGGGTAGTTCCGAAGATATTAATTTGGCGTTTGGGCTATCTTGCTGACCACGTTGAGAAAATTTAACATGGTATCAGAGCCAGGTTCCTGAGGTTGCGGAGGTTCAGTTGCGTGAGCGGGGGTCAACCAGCGTTGTTACTCAGTGATTGAGTGGTGATCAACCTGTGTTGTTGCTCGGAGCTGCTGAAGGGTACCAACAGGTGATCGCAATGGAAGGAAGCTTAGCAAGAGGTCTGGGCATTGAACTCTTAACGCCGACTAACTATAAAAAGTGGAAGTCGTGCATGAAGAGTTATCTTCTAGGAGAGGAGCTGTGGGAAGTCGTCGGTGGAGACGATAGACAGGAAGTTACTGCTGCTTTCGGTACTGCTGAACAGGTGAGGCTCTGGAGAAGAACTAATGCTAAGGCAGAGTTCGTTCTGAAAAGAGCTGTCTCTCCGGAACTGTTTGATCACATCATTGGATGTGAGTCGGCTGCTGATATTTGGACGACCATTGATGAGTTGTTCAATAGGAAGAATGTGGCGCGGCTTCAGTTCCTGGAGAATGAGTTGGCCAGGGCAACTCAGGGAGACCTTTCCATCTCCAGGTACTTCTTAAAGATGAAGAGCTTGTGTGCTGAGCTGTCGGCGCTGGATCCTGATGAGCCTATCTCTGAGGCAAAGATGAAAAGGCACATTTTCCGCGGCTTGCGGAAGGAGTATGTGGCCTTTGTTACGTCTGTTCAAGGGTGGGCTACTCAGCCGTCTCTGCTGGAGCTGGAGAATCTGCTTGCCTCGCAGGAGAGCTTAGCAAGGCAGATGGCTGGAGTGAATCTGAATCAGGAAGGCAGCGAGGCTCTCTTCTCAGGCAAGAAGAAGGGATGGGAAGGGAAGAAGAAGAAGAAGGTGCAGGCCGCTGTTGAGAAGGAGACTTCAACTTCATATCCGCCGGAGAGGAGCAATGCTCCTAAGGACTGGAAGAAGAATCTGAAGTGCTATCGGTGTCATCAGCGTGGGCACTTCAAGCGGGACTGCAAGGTCAAACTGCAGCCTGGGCATGCTGCGGGAAAGGAGGAAGCTTGCTCACGAAGTGAAGAAGCAGAATGGGGAGGAGCTTTCATGACGGGCACTTGTGTCCGGGCCTTATCTGCTGAGGACTTCAACAGCGAGTGGATCGTCGACTCCGGGTGTGGTCATCACCTCACCGGAGACAAGTCGAAGTTCACCTCCATGCAGGCTTACTCAGGTAATGAAGCTATTATCACTGCTGATAATACTGTTTATGCAGTAGAGAAGGAGGGGGTCGTGTCTTTGGGTAGTGATCAGGGGCCACTCACGTTAAGGAGTGTGTATCACGTGCCGGGCATGAAGAAGAACCTCTTCTCGGTGACCAACGCGGTGGACGCTGGGTATCACGTTCTGTTTGGGCCAACAGACGTGAGGTTCCTTCGCAACGTATCAGCGGTAAAGGCTGATGTTGCTCATGTTGGGAGGAGGGTGAAGAACTTGTTTGTTCTTTCTACCAGTGCCTATGTTGATAGGATGAGGGCCAATGATAGTGCGGCTATCTGGCATGAGAGGCTGGGGCATGTTGGCATGGACAAGCTGAAGGCAATGGCGAGTAGAAGTCTGGTGAGGGGGTTGCCGATGTTGTCCTCCTTTGGTGATGGGCATGTTTGTGCGGGCTGTCAATACGGTAAGGCACATCGCCTTCCGTTTGATAAATCTCAAACAAGGAGCAAGAAACCATTGGAGTGTATTCATGGCGACCTGATGGGACCGACTGTTACTGCCAGCCTTGGTGGAAGCAAATACATGCTTGTCTTGGTTGATGACTACTCAAGGTATACTTGGGTGTACTTCTTAAAGGAGAAGTCGGATGCCTTCCGTTTGTTCGTGGAGTTCAAGGAGTTGGTAGAAGGCCGGCTTGGCTTGCGGATTAAGAAGTTTAGAACTGATAACGGGGGGAGTTTCTCTCTTCCGAGTTTTCTAACTTCTGCAGGAAGCACGGGATCCAACGGGAGCTTACATGTGCTCACACTCCACAACAAAATGGGGTAGCGGAGCGGAAGATCCGTCATTTGACGGAAACCTGCAAATGCTGGCTGCATGCGAAAGATATCCCGAGGTCCTTTTGGGCGGAGGGAATGTCTTGTGCTGCATATGTTATCAACCGGATGCCACTCAGCCCTATCAACATGAAGACGCCCATTGAGCTGTTGCTGAAGGAGAAGCCGAGTGTTGGACACCTTCGGGTGTTCGGTTCAACTTGCTACGTGCATGTCCCGGATGCTTCACGGACAAAGCTGGATGCGAAGGCAAGGAAACTTGTCTTTGTTGGCTATGATGAGCGGAAGAAGGGATGGAAGTGCATGGACCCTGTGACGAAGAAGTTCGTGGTGTCAAGAGACGTTGTCTTTGACGAGCTGACGTCATATGGAGGTGGCTCGGTGGAGCCTACCGGAAGTAGCAAGGTTGAGGAAGCACCGGTGGAGGATGCTGAAGGCTTGGAAGAGGAGCTTGCTGTTTCACCAGCAGCTCCTGTTGCTTCGAACTCCGAGGCTGAGCCTTCTGGCTCAGGAAGCAGGGGGAGCACTGCTCAATGCTTGCCCCAGGTAGGAGTGGAGCCTGAAGAAGCAACGGAAGCCGTGAGCAAGGAGCCGTGTCTTCGGAGATCGAAGAGGGTGGTTAAGCCACCAGCTCGGTACTGTGATGGGAATGCAGTGAGCTTTGTCTCCTGCTTCTTTGCGGGTCCTCTGGATGAGCGAGAGCCTGCAAACTTCAACGAGGCCACTGGAGTGAAGGAGTGGGATGGTGCCATGAAGGAAGAGATTGATGCTCTGAAGAAGAATGAAACCTGGGACCTTGTGTCCAAGGTTGATGACATTACTCCGGTTACTTGCAAGTGGGTGTATAAGTTGAAGAAGAAGGCTGATGGGAGCATTGATCGGTTCAAGGCTCGCCTGGTCGCTAGAGGATTCTCACAGCAGTATGGAGAAGACTATGAGGAGACATTCAGTCCAGTTGCGAAGATGACGTATGTAAGAGTGGTGATCGCCTTGGCTGCTAGCAAGGGATGGAGGTTGTGGCAACTCGATGTGAAGAATGCCTTTCTTTACGGAGAGATTGACAAGGACATCTTCATGGATCAGCCGCTTGGTTTCGTCTCTGAGAAGCATCCGGACTATGTCTGCAAACTCAGGAAGGCTCTCTATGGGTTGAAGCAAGCTCCTCGAGCGTGGTATGGGAAGATTGCAGAGTACCTGCAGTTCTGTGGATACCTGGCTTCTAACTCGGATTCAAGCTTGTTCGTCAAGAAGAAGGGAGAGCTAAGAGTCTTGGTCCTACTGTATGTGGATGATATGATCATCACAGGGAACTCGGAGGAGGAAGTAGCAAGGCTCAGGGGAGAGCTTGCTATACGCTTCGAGATGAAAGACTTGGGAGAGTTGCATCACTTTCTTGGTCTGGAAGTGGAGAGGAAGGAGTGCGGGATTCTCATTAGCCAGAAAGGGTAATGCTGATCGTATTGTGAAGCGGTTTGACATGGGCGAAGGGAAGAAGTGCTCTACTCCACTGGAACCTGGGCTAAAGCTTCGACGAGATGAGGGAAGGGTGCTTAATGATCCCTTGGTGTTCAGGGCTCTGGTTGGGAGCTTGATTTATCTGACGATTACAAGGCCGGATATAGCTTATGCTGTTGGCCGAGTAAGTCGGTATATGGCTGAACCAAGGCAATCTCATCTAGTGGCGGCAAAGGGAATTCTGAAGTATGTCAAGGTGACTTCTGAGATGGGACTCCTCTATGGAAGGGATGCGGAGTTTGCATTGCTCGGGTACACGGATGCTGACTATGGCGGTGATTCGGATGATCGAAGGTCTACTTCAGGTTATGTGTTCACTTGCGGTTCAGCTAGCATCTCGTGGTGTAGCAAGAAGCAGGACTCGGTATCGGTTTCAACCACGGAGGCGGAGTATAAGGCTTCGGCCTTGGCTGCTCGGGAAGCCGTTTGGTTGAGGAGACTCATAGAGGATGTTCATGAAGAAGTGCAAGGGCCTACTTTACTCCGGGGTGACAATGAGAGTGCTCTCAAACTGGTAAACAATCCAGTGTGTCACGTCAGGACCAAGCATATAGAGATTGATCACCACTTCATCAGGGAGAAGGTGTTGGAGGGGTCTCTGCTGGTCGGGCATGTTCGGAGTGAAGATAATCTTGCTGACATCTTCACGAAGCCGCTGTCGAAGGGGCCCTTTGAACGCTTGCGCAGCTTGCTGGGCTTGGTCACCACTTCTCACTTCAAGGGGGAGTGTTGAAATTTGTGAAGTGGAAGTGGGTGACGGGACAGGCCGCGCGGCCTGTGCGGACAGCTTTGGCGGACTGGGCGGACTGGGCGGACTGAGGTTGCGGCCTGGTGAAAAGTCTGGTGGAAGCCGGCTGTGTTCTGAGCGGGTTGTTGCATGGTGTCCGCGGTTTGGTGCGGCCTGGTATCTGCGGATAGAGAGGCTTGCGGACTGGTGCATTGCTCAGTGGTCGCGGGTGCAAGTTGTGCTGTTGGCGGGTTGGTTCGAGTTCGCGGGAAGCCTTGCGGACTGGTGTGTCCGCGGTTGGGGCTGTTGCGGACTGGACCTTGAGCTTGGCTGAGGCCTTGCCGAGCTCAGGTGTTACAGCAGGTCTTGCTGTGGAGACCGGTTGGCGGACTGTTGTTTGGAGTCCGGCTTGGTGCTACTGCATTGGACAAGTGCGAGGAGCTCGCGGACTGGTTGCGGTCTGTGCTAGGGTGTTTGGCGGACGGGACTTTGTGTCCGCCATGCTCGCACTGGCCCTTGATGGTTTTGAACTTGGTCACACTTGGTGTCAAGTTCATGGTGTCCACCGTATCCGCCAAGTCCGCTGTGACCGGGCGGACTGTTGCTGTTTGTCTTTGGTCGTGGACTTGTGGCGGATTGAGGTGTGAGTCTTGCGGACTGCCTCGGGTTGGTGCGGACTGCCATTGAAGAGGGTGCTGTCCTGAAGCAGTTGGAGCTTTGCGGGCTGGTGCCTTGTCCGCTTAGCTTGGGCGGACTGGAGAGGGTTCGTCATTGGTTGCCTTGCTCCTGGCGGTTTCCCTTGGTGACTGGCTAAGTCCTCGCGGACTGAGCGGACAGTCGTTTTGTGTTCGCGCGGGTTGGGGCGGTGTCGCTATCTCATGGGCGGTGACCACACTCCTCACCTGGCCTATAAATAGGACCCCCCTGGCACATCTACAGTAACCTAAGAAACGTGAGTGAACAGTAATTTGGGTTGGGCGAGTGCTGCGGTCTGTGTTTTTCAGTCCGCGCGGATTGTTTCAGGCTGACGGTTTGCTGTGTGCAGGTCGCGCGGATAACTTCAAGGAGCCAGGAGTTTGGCTGTGACTTCGGTCAGTGCTTGGAAGTGTGCGGTCTCTGCGGACTCAGCAGGAGGTCGCTCTGCGGCTTGTCAGTTCTGTTTCAACTTTCCCAGCTTCAATAACCTGTCCGCCGGCTTCAGGCGGGTAGGGGAGTTCCTCAGTTCGGGTTCAGCAGGAGGCGAATAACGGTCTGTCCGCGCGGCCTCGCGGTCTCGACGGACTCCGTGGTATTCGGCGGTTTGCAGCATAGCTTGGGCGAGCTCAGCGGTATCGGCGGTCTCGGCGACCTCGCGGTCTCGGCGGACTGGAGTGCTGTCCGCCCGGCTTGTGTTTTGTTCCTTTCTGTTTTACAGCTGTAATACTAGCGAAATCATGTCTCGCTATGTATGCCTCGGATTGTAATGAAGTGAATGCATAATAAGATCTTCTTGTGCTTCCATTGTTTTGTTGGGTGCAACCTCTAGTCCTTGGGTTTCCGCAGGTTCAGCGTGCGAACTGGGTAGTTCCGAAGATATTAATTTGGCGTTTGGGCTATCTTGCTGACCACGTTGAGAAAATTTAACACTTCATTCGGGAGAAGACTCAATTAAAGAAGTTGGAATTTTAGCATGTTCATGCTACCAGGCAAGTTGCTGATATTTTCACTAAGGCCTTGTCGCGACCGTTGTATCATCTCTTTTTGTCCATTTTGGTGCTTATGATTTGTATGCTCCAGCTTGTGGGGGAGTGTTAAAGAAAAACATGTAAAAAGGCTCAATGTTGGGGCCCAAATAGAAGCCCACTTGTAATCTAGTTTAGTCACACACCTTAGGATTGAGAATTCTCTCCTCTCTTTCTTCCTATATAAGTGTACAATACACATACATGTATTATACCATAGATATTTTGAGAATTCAATAAAATAATCCTTGTTTGTCTCTCTCATCTGCGTTTTTCTACAGTATTAAAGATTTTCCAATTCGTAGTATATCTTAGTCTTCGTTTGGCTTGGCGTTTTCACGCCGGTGGCGGGTGCAGACACAAACGCACAACGGGTAAACAAATGACCCGCCGCGCATTTGCCGCGTCTGCTCCCGCCCGCCCTTGAGAAACGCGCCCTTTCGATCCGCCGCCCCCCTCCTCCAGTTCGATCGGTGGCCACGGCTGCTTCCGCTCCCTTTCCATCCGCCGTGCCAAATAAAGCCTTAATTTGAGATCATTATTTAGCTTTACTTTGAGGTCATTATTGAGCTCAACTCATTGAACAAATTAAAAGGGTATATAGGAATGACAAGAAAATAAACTAATAACACTCTGTTTGGAGACCGGAAAGGTAAGCTGGTCACTGTGACACAAAGCCTGTGTACAAATATAAGTGAATGGAAGGAGAAATATGTGAAAACACTCATTCGAAGATAGGAGCGGTAGAAGAAATCTTTCTTGCATTAAACATACAACCTCAACCGCAATAGGGTTCCTGCGTAACTTGTATGCGGTCTACTGTAGCTTCTTACTATTTTGAAGGAGGCTGAATAAGGTACAATCACAACTAAGTAATATCCATAGCATTAACTTCTTGTCATGACCAACTTCAGATTCTCGTCACTTTATTTTTATAAATCCACTTATCATTAAAATGTCAAAATTGGTGCCACTAAGCACATATAAACAACCAAAAGTATGGCTATTAAGCCACGAAAAAATTAAATGAAGGTTGAACCTAAATAAGAATGCCATTGAACTCACATATCACACAGAATAGAATTTGGGAATGAAAGGCTCCCCTATACACCTACCAAACATGAATACAACTACATAACCCATACAGTCCCCAATTATTGGGAGTATGGGCGGGAAAATATTGGAAACAGACCTAACATTTGGTACTATGCACAAAGTGGCTTCTTTTAGAGGAGAAAGACCTAACCTTTGACAATATATGCACAAAGTGGCTGCTCACATATATCACTGAAATAGTGCCCCCCTATACCGTCACGTTTGATGCAGAATCATGCTCTCAAATCAAAGCCAAAGACATCAGAGAGGGCAGACCCAAGAATCCATTTTGATTTATGTGCACATAACCATACTTCCTTCATTCAGCATCCAGAGCATTGGCCTTGCACATCAAACATTTATTAATCGACACCTGATTATTATCCTAAACAATTCTCATCTTAGCAAATGCACTATAGCTTTACTATTAAAAAATGGAACAATCAAACGTCTGGCAACCAAATAGTAAAAAATGAAACAATCAAACGTCTGGCAACCAAATAGGTAAATATGGACAGCCAAAAGTGAAAAATAGAATCCTATTTTCACATGAAATTACACATGTTAGTTTATACATCTGTGCTTTAGTAACCTAAAGTACTTAATATATTAATTTATAGTCCCAGCAGTATTGTCAGTTCTATATTATGCCAAACAGTTCATAGTTCAAGTTTGCAGAATTATAGGGCATCTCTTTTTCGCTGCATTAAAAGTTAGGGACAAGTAATATTTTTTTTTTGGTGCTTGAGAGAACAATGTTAACTTGACGACAATATTTAATATCGATATTCCGTATAAAGGAGATTGTTAAAGTTGAATTTATTCAAATATTTAAGTACTATCCAATTTTTTTGCAGGCACTAGATATATTTAATACCGCTGTGGTTTCACCAATTTACTATGTGATGTTTACATCGTTCACTATTCTGGCTAGTGTGATCATGTTCAAGGTATTTTTATCCTTTTTTCTCTATGGTTTTGAGAATTGAACAGAGTGCTTAGAAGATGTAGTTTCTTTTCTTTGTCTGAATGTATATTTTGCCTAAAGCACTTCAATCAATATTTTTGCAACCTCATTAACTTTGAACTTCAGTCTGTTCAAGTTGGTTTTTTAATTTTTATTTCGGTTGATTGAGTTGATAAACATGCAATCTATGTAGCACGGGGATGGAATACGTGATACGATATGAAACGGATACGGGAAACAAGATTTAAAAAAACAAGAATACGAGATACATTTTAAATTTTTTGATTATTTAATTATAAGAATTAGAAGGGGAGCCTTTGTGCACCGGTTGAGATGATGCCGTGTGACCATGAGGTCACGGTTTTGAGTCCTGGAAGCAGCCTCTTGCAAAAATGCAGGGTAAGGTTTGCTTACATTTCACATTTGTGGTGAGGCCCTTCCCCGGACCCTCGCTGCGCGGGGATGCTTCTTGCACTGGGCTGCCCTTTATTTAAATATAAGTGTAGAGAAATACACAAGAGAGATAAAATCACCCAAAATTTTATTATATATCTAAATATAGAAGTACATACACTTATATAGAGAGAAAGAGAGGGAGAGTCTTCTATATCTACAATGTGAGACTAAATAGAATATACACGAGCTTTTATATGGGCTCCTCCTAATGAGTTTTTTTATTACATCTTAACACTCTCCCGCAAGCTGGAGCGTACAAGTCGTAGGCACCAAGTTTGGATAAGAACTGATGATATAATGTCCTAGAGTGAGCTTTCGTGAATATATCAGCAACTTATCCTGACGCAGAGACATACTCTAACTCCAACTTCTTCGATTGAACTTTTTCCCGAATAAAGTGACAATCAACTTCAATATGCTTTGTTCGCTCATGGAATACGAGATTATTGGCAATATGTATGGTTGTTTGACTGTCACAAAACAGGGTGGCCGGTGATGAGAGTTTGAGGCCCAAATTACTGAGAAGACTCTCAAACCAGGTGAGCTCAGAGACAATCACTGTCATAGCACGGTACTCGGCCTCAGCAGATGAGCGAGCAACAACCGACTGTTTCTTGTTATATCAGGTAATAAGGTATCCACCAAGGTAGGTGCAAAAACCAGTCGTGGAACGTCTATCATCAAGAGAACCGACATAGTCAACATCAGAGTACACAACAAGGGACAGAGAGGAGGATTGTTTGTGAACAAGTCCTTGTCTTGGAGCAGTCTTTAAGCATCTGAGAATCCGCTCGAGGGCTTGGAGATGAGATGTCCGAGAAGTATGCATAAATCGTCTCACAACCCCAACGACAAATGAGATATCAGGTCGTGTAACTGTAAGGTAGATTAGTTTCCCTACCAAGCGTCGGTAGTACTCTAGATTTGTAAGAACAGGATCAGTTCCAGATCCATGTGCAGACAACTTGTGATTCACATCCATAGGCGTGTTTGCATTCTGAGTAGCCCGCATCTTGCAAAAGATTAGCGCAGTACTTCTGTTGGGATAAGACAAGTCTATCAGGTCTCCTTGTTACCTCAAGCCCCAAAAAATATCGAAGATTGCCCAGATCTTTTGTCTGAAAATCTGAGTTTAAATGTTGTTTTATGTTTCAGATCCTGATGGTGTCATCACCTATTATTAGAATGTCATCAACATACACAAGGAGGATTACATTACCAGTTGGTTGATGACGAATGAAGAGAGAGAAATCAACAGTGCTCCGTGTGAAACCAACTTCGCGAACCATGTTACTGAATTTGTCAAATCAAGCGCATGGAGACTATTTGAGACCATATATAGACTTCTGAAGATGACAGACACGAGTCTCACCCGTGGTCTCAAACCCGTGCGGTTGGTGCATATAAACAGTCTCTTGGAGATCACCATTGTGAAAAGCATTTTTGATGTCCAGCTGATGTAGGGGCGACTGTCGATGCACAACGAGAGAGATCAAGATTCGAACAATATTCAACTTAGCGACCATGGAGAAGGTTCCGTTGTAATCAAGGTCATATTGTTGTGTGAAACCTCTGGCAACAAGACGGGCTTTGAGACATTCAACAGTGCCATATGGAGAATGTTTGACAGCAAAAACCCATTTGCAGCTAACACAAGTCTGGCCTGGAGGGAGATGAACAAGGTCCCAAGTTCGGTTAGCCCAGAGGGCTGTCATTTCTTCGTCCATTGTCGCACACCACCCCGGGTGTTGGAGAGCTTACTGCAGAGACTGATGAAAAAAAATGGTGGAGAGAGAAATCAAATTTGAGTAGAGGTGGAGATAGACGATGCAACAAGACATAATTCTCCATTGGACGAGCCGTAGAGGATGAACAACGAGTATAAACACAAAGAAGTGAAGGTGGTGGAGGTAATGCTGACACTGGGGGTGGAGGTGGAGTTTTGTGAGGCAAAGTCGTGACGGGGATTGCCTGACGAGCAATAGTGGAAGGTGGGGGTAGTGTGGAAGAGGTGGAGGAAAAAGGCTGATCCTCAAGAAAGGTGACATCAATAGAGACGAGTATCTTTTCGTCTGCAGGAGAGTAGCAAACCTATACTTT
Source organism: Platanthera guangdongensis (assembly GCA_039583875.1). Classification (NCBI taxonomy): domain Eukaryota; kingdom Viridiplantae; phylum Streptophyta; class Magnoliopsida; order Asparagales; family Orchidaceae; genus Platanthera; species Platanthera guangdongensis. Next base: position 274,856,909 of record CM077151.1, on the reverse strand, counting down.
CTGAGTGCGGGAGTAGCCAACAAACATACATTTTGTGGCTCGAGGAGCAAGTTTGTCATTCGGTGGTCCAAGAGAGTAGACATAGCAGGTACAACCAAAGGTACGGGGTGTAAGAGAGAATGAAGACTTGGAAGGAAAGAGAAGACCGAACGGAGAAGCGAAGTCAAGCACGAAGGAGGTCATGCAATTGATGAGATGACAAGCAATAATGACAACAAAATTCCAATATTTGGTGGGCACCTGCATTTGCAACATAAGTGACCGAGTGACATCCAGAAGATGTCGATTCTTCCGCTGTGGCACACCGTTTTGCTGTGGGTATAAACACACGAGGTCTGATGAACAATCTCAAACATGGTGCATAAATTTGAGAAGGTGCGGCTAGTATATTCACGAACATTATCAGTGTGAATTGTTTTTAAGCTAACAGAAATTGCGTACACGTCTCAACAATAAAGGCTCGGAAGACAGAGATTAGTTCAGTACGATCACGAAGTAGATCAAGACATGTGAGACATGAATAATCATCAGTAAAAGTAACAAAATATTGATAACCAAAAACATTGAGTTCTTTATAGGGCCCCCAGATTTCAGAATGTACTAAAGAGTACAGAGTATCACTCTGATTACGTCTAGGTGAGAAAGAAACATGGCGCGCTTGCCAAAGATACACGATTCACAAAAAAACTCATGCAAGGAAACACTAGGAAGAGCCTTCTTGAGAATCGGGAGATGAGCATGGCCAAGACGACGATGTCATTCAACGGAGGGAAATGCAGAGATGATGGTAGGAGAAACATCCAAGAGATAAAACCCATTTGACAGCAGTCCTTTTCCAATGATATTTCGTGTTTGACGATCCTGCACAACAAAAGACAAAAGTGAGAAAATTAAGCAGCAATCAAGGTCCTGAGCAAGCCTACTAACAGAGAGTAGATTCAAGGGATATCCCGCAACATTAAAGACCAAGGATAAGGAGAGAGTAGGAGTGAGTCGCAGGTCAGCAGCTCCAGACACTGGAGTTGTGTCGTCATTTGCCACAGTGATGTGCTTGGGATAATCATAGTGCATGTATTGAGGTGGCTTCTGGGAGTTAATGTGGTGAGTAGCACCGGAGTCCACGATTTAGTGAGAGCTATGAGAGAGACATGATATACCTTCGGTGGAGAAAGAAGCAACTGAGCCAGATGAGCGATTAACAACGATTTGGAGCTGCTGAAGTTGTAGGCGAAGGTCATTGATATCTTGATGGGTAGACGAGCGTGACTCAGTTGAAGTAGAGCCTGGGTGATGAGGTGCAGCAACAGTCGTTTCAGTAAAGATGAGGAGGCAGTCCATGCTTATGGTAGCAGGTAGCTTCAGGATGACCATCCCGACCACAGTGAGTACACTTGAGAGTAGTTCGCTCCGCACGTCCTCGACCTCGGGACATGAAGCGACCTCCCTGATTAGAAGAGCCACGAGTTGGAGGAGCAGGAGTAGGTAAGAGGTGCTGCTGGAGCAGAGCCAGAGAGAAACTGGGAGGCACCTCGAATGGTTTTGTAACAATGAGCAACATAGAGCAAACATCAAACAAAGAGAGCGTAGTGGAGGAGGAAAGAATCTGAGCCTGGACGATGTGAAGATGACTGGGAACACGAGTCATCATCATAGCGATCTCAACAGCTTCCTTCTGTGCATGTTGAGTTGCAAGATCGACGGAGATGATTGATGTTGTATCTAGGCTTCCACCAGAATTTTAGCCTTCGCAACAAAGGAGGTTATGTCGCCCGTGGCTCCAGGGTCCAGTGATTGAAGTGCAGAGATAATGTCAAACAGGTGTTGTGAGTTGTCCTTGTCAGAGTAGAGAGAGTGTAGCTCATCCCACATTTCCTTGACTGTTTCATGATACATGGCCATTCGGTACGACTCGGCATCCATGGAAGTAAGCATCCAGGATTGGACCCGTCCGTCATCACAGAGCCAATCATCGGTAGGGTCAGTAGGTTTAGCCCAAGTGAGATGATTGAGAAGACCTTTTGTCTGCAGAACACGACGGACCGAATGCATCCCTTCAGCAAAGTTGGTCTTCCCGCTGAGAGAGATGGTGGTTATGCGAAGCTCATCACAAACTTCAGAAGGCGGGACAGCAACACGTGTAGGAAGGGAGGGAGCTGCCGTAAAGGACATGGCGGATAGAGAGAATGCGGCCTAAGAACCCGCATCGACTAAAGAAGAAGTCGACAGCGACTAGAAGGGCAGCGACTAGATGAAGCCGGCAGGAACTAGAAGGGCAATGACTAGAAGACAACGAGCTGGCAATTAGAAGCAAGCAAGCCACAAACAAGAGTGTCCAGAGAGAAAGCGGTAACCTGGCGGTTAAAGGCTAGAAGATGGCGACCTGACGGGTTTAAGCAAGCAAACCGTAGACAAGTAGCCAGAGAGAAGACCGCAAGGTCCTGGGAAAGACTATCCAGCGGCAAGAACCGCAGTTAACAGGAGCAAGGACTACACCAAGCGACAAGGACAAGCAGACCGCGGTGAGAAGAACGGGCCGACCACAACGGTAAGGAAGAGCAGGCCGCAACAACACAGAAGAGCAGAGGAAAGAGGCTAAGGAAGGCCACATCGGTTTAGCTGATAGCAGACAGGTTGCGTCTAGCAAACACTAGCTGAGGGCAACCGCGCGGTTAGAAAGAACCTGTGGTGGTTAGAAGGTAGAGAGTGACTAGCGGACAAGACAAGCGACTAGCCGACAAGGCCGCTGCGAGTAGAGAGGGTTGCGGTTAGAAGACTGTGCGACTAGAGGATTCTGCGAGAGCAATCCACGATTAGAGGAGAAGAGGGCATAGCGGCTAGATGAATCCGCAACGGCTAGATGACTCCGCAGCGGCTAGAGTCAGTGACCAGCGAGAAAGAGGAGGGGGGTCCCACTAAGCAGAAAGGAGAAGTTATAAAAGCCAACGGGGAGGAAGAGAAGAAGTGATGCGGAGCCATGGAAGAAGAGAAGCGGGAAGGAGAAGAGAAACCACGGATTGCGGATAAAGGAGAAACCGACGGTTTGAAGGAGCTTAACCGTGCATAGTAGAGAAGATCCGGTCGGACAGAGGCAAGAGTCCCCCCGGAAGAAATAGGGAAAGCGGTTAGAAAAGTTCTATCCACTCAAATGGATCAAAGCTCTGATACCATGTAGAGAAATACACAAGAGAGAGAAAATCACTCAGAATTTTATTATATGTCTAAATACAGGAGTACAAACACTTATATAGAGAGAAAGGGACGTGAAACCTTCTACATCTACAATGTGAGACTAAATAGAATATACATGAGCTCCTCCTAATGAGCTTTTTCATTACATTTTAACAATAAGTATTAATTAATGTGAAAATAAGACAACTAATAAACCAAGTGTATATATTTTGAATTATAAAGAAAGAGAATTTTATAAGACTACAAGTCTACAACATAGATGATAAATATGAAAATCATGACTTCAAACTTATATTATATTTATATATCATTCTCATTTTGTATAATATTATAAGAAATATAAAAAAAGTCAAGGAGACAAGCACTATAAAGACCAATGTACCACATGTCCAATTATTAAATCTTCAGCACGTTGTGGTGTCATTATGTTCCTTTTTATTGAATTATAAAAAAAATTAAGTATTCCAATATCTCTCAGCGCGCATGACGAAGAAGATGGTTGTACTAGTAGCTTCAAGGTTATGGTTTGAAGCGAAGGGGCCGATGAACCATAATTACTCAACCAAGTATTTGGATCTAAGAGATAACAAACAATTTTGAATTAAATCATAATCATTAAAATCTCTTGATATGTCTATGAATTCCGTTTACTCCTTGGCAACCACATTGCACTCCATTAAACATGGTTTTTTTTCAAGCATTTAACCATTTACTTGCTAACTTTCGAATCTTTATGAGGAGAAACTTTATTTGAATCCTCTGTTAGCCATTATTCACTATCATATCTAGTAAAATAACCAAAAACTATTAAATTAAAAATCAATAATACAAAAGGTATAAAAAATATAAATTCATAATTAAAAAGATAATTACTTTGGATTTAATGACCGTGCAAAGCAATGAAGTTGAGTGTTATTCTTGTTTCAACGATCCACAAGAAGAACATGCACCACATTAAAAAAAGGTAGATACATCTTTGCTTTTCCTCTCATGAGCATAAATAAACTTCTTTTCCCTTTCAATAATTCCACATACTATATACTAAATGAAGATAAGAGGCTTATTTGTATCACAAATACGAATCATATTGTATTTAAGAGCGGTAAATGAAAGAATGTACTCAATGGAATCCCACCAATCATCATCCAACATCTTCTCTTCCACTTATCTAGCTTTTTTTTGTATCATCACGATATATAAGTCAATGATCACTAATAATCATTCTTTGGAGTCCATTCTTTATAAGTTTAAATCATTTTGAAATGATGATCATTGATGCAAGATGAGTTTTAATAATTAATAATAATTTTAAGGTCGTAAACTCATTAAACATTGCTAATTTCCTGGAATGGTTCATTATATAGTTTTTAATGAACATTGCATCATCACCTATATGGGTAATCCATGAGCATTTTTCAAATTTAACCGTATTATTCTTTGAGTTCTCAACGACACATATGTTCTTCAAAGCTATATTGAGAGTGCACTACAGAAGGAGTCCTAAAATTTGATCGGAACTCACTCTCAATTAGTTGTCTCGCCCCTTGCAATTTGCCACATAATCAGTTATAACTTGAACAACTTTTTCATATCCGATTTCTAGAATTACTTCTTTGATCAAAGATATAGTGAATTACTTATCTTTGGTTTAACATTTTGTTATGGGTCTCGAGCACCGAGTCTTTTATCTTTATTATTATGTTTTTATGCCTTATGCTATTTAGGTGAGTGTTAGGAGTCGTGAGTGTCGTTATTATTCTGTAGCCTATATAAGGGCATGTGCATTGTATGCATGGTATCAATGAATGAAGTTCTAGTTCTTATCCCCTTGTTATGAGATCTTAGTGGCTCTCTCCTAATGAGCAACCGCGTTTAGGCAGCCGTGATTAAGACTCCGTGGTATCCTCCACCACCATCATTTTCACCTCCGACCTCTCCTCCGACACCATTCTAAGACTCATAACACATTCACAATTATCCGTCTTCAAGAACATTGCTTTTGAATCTGTTATTGTCATAAAATTGATGAGTGGTCATCTATGTGGATCACTCCATCTGTCACATACATTGCTAACTCCCTTGTCGACCCATGTCTCTCGTATAGGAGTTAATCTTCTTTCAATTTCTATATTCTCTTTCAACAACAATGTGGTTCTCAATGAATTATATTTTGGTGGTACACATCCCGCAAGTTTACGACTAGCAAAGTAATATGATTCTCTTCAATATAGATTTCTTGCTATATTAAATGACAACCCCACTGTGTAAAATGCTGTAGCAATCAAGGCATTCAAAATTAGCTCTATCCTCATTATTGTAAGTGTCACAAAAATTACATATCCAACTAATAGTTCCACCTCCAGTTAATTTGTTCTCATTTGTCACATATTTTCAAAGAGTTTTTTCATCATTTTTAATCATACCACAGCTTGAATCCATGTTACACAAGAGAAGACCTAATTTAAATAACATATAATATTATGCCAACATAACAAGGAAATAAATGTTAAACACCTAGCAAAGTAGAAAATGAAGCTAATGAGCGAAAATACAAGCACTCATACAAAATAAATGTATTGGGTAAAAATGATGAAAGCAAAAAAACCTTAGATCTTAATGGTTGTACGTGATGATATTTCATAACTTAGTAACTTACTGGCTTACTGCATTACTACAAATAAGTGAGCCAAATGAAGTTTCAGTCCATACAAGCATGTACTGATTTAACAAAAAAAACCATCTTTAAAATCCTCTAGGAAAAAAGTGAGAAAACTCGGAATTGGCAAAAGTTGTAAAAGATACTACACTCAGAATCTCTTATACTGGGGCTACTTCAGCTTTATTCTCCGTTTAAAACAAATAAAGTTACTAATAAAAATACATGAAATCTTCGGAGGCCGATAATTTGGGTTCGGTGAATAATTTGTGCTAAAAAATGTGGGTCAATGAACTCTCTTAACATGCCCCATTATTTAATTTGAGAGATAATGGCACCCGAATGAATAAAAAAAAAAAAACTTACCGTGAACTTGACTCGTCGACTACGCTTGATTCTACGACAACAGAGAAACTGGCCGACGATGCAAGCTTCCACTGTATGCAATCCACGACGGCGAAAGAGGGCTTTGAACGGCACAGGCGCTGGAGGCGAGGGTGGAGAGGTTTGATGGTTCACGATGGGATTTCGGCGAGCGTCTGCAACTTACAAGAAAAAGAAAACTTCCGAAAACCTAATAAGTGTTTCACATGAGTCTGTGACTGTCAAATTGCGGGAGGCGCGTATCCCACGTTGCGGCATACGTGATTCTGTGATTTTGTTACTTAGAATTGCATTTCTTATTTCCGATTCGTGCTCGAGCCGACACTTGAGGTATTTTTAAGTATTCGTGTTTCATAGCATGTAATTAATGGAATTTTTAGCTAAAGGATACTTTAAAGTGGTAAAAATAGTTTGTGTTGGTAGGGTGATCCCAAAATTCCGATGTTCATGAAGAACTTGTGTTCATCTACTTAAATTAAGGAGCAAAGCTTGAACAAGACGTTTTGTTAGTTTACTAAACAAAATGAACACGAGCAAGAGCCAGCTCGGTTATTTTAGGTTCAATAAGAGTTTGGCATACACACACAAAGAAGTATAACATTGATTTTTTTTAATTTAATGTACGAGTTGGAAATTGTTGTGCCATGGAAATTACAAACCTTGTTCTCGTGAATCTTAGTCATCAGTTCTAAATCTTTGTGCAAACGACAGTCATTGACTAGGTTTTATGTTCTTTGGGTCATATCATGCAAGGAAAACATGGTTAGTGTGAAAAGACGTGGTTTACTGAGAGACTATCGCTTGGAGAGGCGCTCGAGGGAAGAGACAATCAGTGGGAGTTTATCGCCCGAAGAGGTGCAAGTGTTGCAAGGACAATAGTTACGGGAGGGCTACTGGGAAGCTGTCGCATGAGGCTTGACAGTGGATGATGCTTCACGGTACCGTCTGGACTAAATGCTCGATTGGTTCCTGTGAACTAGAATGAATGAAGATGCGGTCAACTAGAACAAAGGAAGTCGTGGTTGACTGGAATGCTGAAATTGACGACTGCAATGAGATATTGGGGCATGGAAGTTGAGGTCCCGTAGGGTTCCAGAGAGCGGTTGGGAGGGAAGTCATCTTTGATAACAATATGTTATGGCCCCCATAATGCTAGCTGGAACTCAGTGGAGTTGTGGTTTGTGATGGCAAGGGTTGCTATGGATTTCATAGATACAAGAGTTGTCTGGAGGGTACCGAACTCGACTGACTGGATGCGACGAGGGAGTTGGGCACTCAACCTCATGATGTCCAAAAAGGGGTATCTATTAAAGGATGGAGAGGAAAAAGGAGGGAAAGTGAACTAAGAGATTAATTCATACTTACCATTCCATAGCCCAAAGGAGCCTTTAAATAGATTTTGCGCGCACGACACACACTTTGACTAATTACCAAAATACCCTTACATTAAAATAAAAAAAAACGTGATATGCATTTCAACTCTAAATAGAGACACCAACATGACATTAATTAACCATATACATAGTAGAGGATAATGGATCACGTGGGCCCATAACAGTGAGCTTTGTATGTCCCAAACCAAGAGATCCTAGGTACTTGGCTTTAATGTGCGGAGAAGGCAATTGTTGAATGAGGTCGATGAACAGAATAGAGGACTCATATATTGATCAAATTTAAAAACAAAACAGAAAAAAAATTTCTATCATCCTTCACCTTGATGCCCTTTCTCTTAAATGGAACTTATGCATTGTACTTGAAAACAGATAATGATTTGCTTAGAGTTTCAGTTTGCGCACACCTCTGAACCCTCATGCTTCTCATTCCCTTGTAATGAGAGTCCTCACCTTAAGAAACTATCCATATTATTCATGATCGAGAGTGGAAAAATTAAAAATATATATTATAATTAATTTGACGTACATATCATAACAGGAAGAAATATATGGGAATGAACGTTTATTCTTTTATTAAAATAAGTGTAGTTTATGCTTGGGATAACAACAACACTCAAGCCTTTATCCCACTATGCTAGTGGATCCTTTGTCGCCACTGTGCCCTATCTTTGTCATAATCGCACTAATGCATAAGTACATCATGTCTTTCCTTATAGTTTCCTTCCATGTCTTTATTGGTCTACCCCTCCCTCGTTAAACATGCCTAGTGACTAGACTTTCACAACGCCTAACAGGTGTTTCTAATGGTCTCTTTTGTACGTGTCCAAACCATCTTATCGAGCTTCTCGCATCTTCCCTGCAATTGGTGTTACTCCTGTCTTATCCCCGATACATTCATTTCTAATTTTATCCAGTGTAGTGTGTCCACACATCCACCTAAGCATTATCATCTCCACAACTCCCATTTTTTGCTTATGTACACAGTTCACTGCCCAACACTCAGAACCATAGAGCATTGTTAGTCTAATTGCAGTACGGTAAAACTTGTCCTTAATTTTTAATGGGATCTTATGTGATCGTAAAGTTTCAGCGAGCCCGATGACAGGAGGACAGGGATCTGACAGGCCGGACTCGCCGCCCCCCCCCCCCCCCCCCCCCCCCCCCCGCCTCTCGCCACGGTGGGGATGTTCGAGGATTTCAGGAATGAGGTGCTGAACCTCGTCAAGTTCTCACTCGGCACGCAGGCCGAGTGCTCGACTCCAGCAGTCCAGATCGCGGCCGCCCCCTCTTTGGGCGAGGACGCCCCCGACAGGCGAGCTGGGAAGGAAGTGGCCGAGGAAGGCCGGGGGTGCGAGCTCCCCGAGCGCGAGCTCTTCCCCGGCTCGGCAAGTCGAGGCCGGTTCGGCGAGCTAGGCTCACGAGATTCGCCAGCTCGCCCGGCAGGGGGAGGCAGCCCCTTCAGCGAGTTGGTCTCTTCAGCTCCAGTTCCAGATGGGTTCAGGGAACCCGAGATGTCCTACTACATCGAGAAGGGAGACCCGGTCCAGCATGTTCAATGGTTCGAGAATGTAGTTTCCATCCGGCAGATGTCGGACGGGTTCAAGTGCCGACTCTTCGCTATCACCCTCAAGGAGAAGGCAAGAGAGTGGTTCCATCAGCTACCGGCCGGCTCCATCTACTGCTTCGAGGACCTGCGTCGGGGGTTCATGCTGAGGTTCACTACCTCGAAGAGGAGGAAGAAGGAGTCAAAATCCCTGTTCCACATCAAGCAGGGGGTGAATGAGACTCTGGGAAGCTACGTGGATCGGTTCCAGGAGGAGGTTACCCAGGTCCAGGAGATGCTGGGGCATAGTTTGATGATGGCCTTTACCTTGGGCCTGCAACAGGGATTCTTCAGGATGGAGCTGAAGAGAGTCCCCCCCCCCTCTCCTACGAGAAGTTGATGGAGAGGGCGGCGAGAGAAGTTGATGGGGAGGCGTCAAACTCGGAGTTTTTCGCGAAAACTAGCCAGGTGGGCCACGGAGGAGAAGGAATCGAGAGGAGGAAGGGGACAGGAAGAGAGGAGATGAGAGCCCCGACAGAGGGAGCAGAGGCAGCTCCAGGGGCCGCATCAGCCTAGGTGGGGGCGTCAGGAGCCCGACCGTCGGTTGGGCTGGACGCCTGAGTGGCAAGGGCAGGGGCCACAGAGAGGATACCCAGGAAGGGATCGCCATCAAGGGGGCAAGATCAATTCCCCCCCCCCCCCCCCCCCGGGCTGGAGGCAGGCCCAGAGGCCCCGACTCCCCGATCAAGAAGAGGCTATGGCCATAGCCTTGGGGGAGAGGAGGAGAGTAGCAAGGCGGAGGAGGAGAGAAGTTAGGGTGAAGTTACCCTATTGCGACTTCCATCACGAGGAGGGGCACGCCACGGCCACGTGCCCGGAGTTTCTTGAAATGAGAGGGAACATGGAACAACAGCAGCAGCAGCAGGGGCGCCAGGAAGTGAGGATCGAGGAGGTCCTGCCTCGGGCAGAGGAGGACCGTTGCGAAGACCGGGTGGACGTTGGTACCCGAGGAGGGATCAGAGTGATCCACGGGGGGGTGGGGGTCGAGGCTTCCCGAAAGGCGAGCCTCCACACCATGTATCGTCGGAGCGTTGCCTCCACATCCCAAGCCCCACCCCCAGAAGAGAGGATCACCTTCTCCAGAAGCGACATGCCGGATCACGAGGATCCATTCTGTGATGCGCTGGTCATCAAGGCAGCCATCGAAAATTTTACCGTCTCTCGGATCCTCGTTGACAACGGAAGCTCCGTCAACGTCGTCTTCAAGAAGGCGTTTGACGCGATGAAGGTGGAGGCGAAGAGAGTGCTGGCCTCAGACGGACCCTTGTTCGGGTTTTCGGGGAAGAGGAAGGAAGTGGAGGGAGGAGTCGGTCTCCATGTCACCCTGGGGGGGCAGTCCAGGAACTGTAGGTTCGTCATCGTGGATGCCCCCAGCAGCTACAGCGGCATCTTCGGGAGGCCCCTTATCAGCGCCTTCTGCGCGTCTCTCCACTTCAACCACCCCGCTTGGATTCTGTGTCACATCTTTATTAATACCTCCGTCGTTTTGAACTATCGATCCAAGATATTTAAAACACTTGCTACAGGAAATATCTTGATCACCCAACTTAATAACGACTAGTCATCCGTCCTTCTTGCACAATTACACTTAAAGTTTATGCTTGGGATATATATTTAAAACTGGGTTTTTATCGGGACCTCCCCCCGCATAATTACAGCTTGTACCCCTCTAACTTTAAAAATTACAATTACCTCTCCTCAATGTTTACATTTCATGACATCCATACACAAAAAGACCCTCCTAAGAATTACTCCAAGGGGCTACTTTTGTGCATGAATGTTATGAAATGTTAACATTGAGGGGGTGATTTTTGTAATTTCGAAAGTTAAGAGGGGTGCAATCTGTAATTACACAAACTTTGAGGGGAGATCCCGGTACCCCTTAAGAGGTAAGCATTTATGGGAAGCAATAAGCTGGGACAAACAAACAGCTTATCCCAGTCCTGTGACTTTTTAAAGAGATAAGTGTTATTGGGAAACAATAAGTTGTACTCAGACAGCTTATGAAAAAACAGCTTATCAGCAATTTTAAATAAGTGATTTTCTAACAGCTGCACCAACAAACAACTGTAAAACTGCGATTTGAATAGAGATTATCCATCAGCATAAGGTGTCCCAAACAGTCTTTTCTTCATTCTAATAAAAAGAAAGCATTCAAATTCATTTATTTTCGTTCTTTTTCCTCTCTAAATTCAAACTCCCAATGGAAGTGTTAGCTGGGTTGCTAAGCTATGTTCTGCATTTTGCCACAGGACTGGGATAGGCAAAATCTAACGCAGATTGTAACAGAGATGTGTGGCTTTGTGACAATCCTCTCCGGTACATTTCTTCTTCACAAGACCAAGGACATGTGTGATGGTATGTTATGCCTCCTACATACTTTTTCTAATGAAAAATTCATATTTGTTGAGAGAGTAATGGTTAGGACATTTTTACCATCACAGCCAGCCTGTCTACTTGGCCATGAGTTTGTGGGTTAAAAAGGCCATCTTTTTAGCTTTAAACACGGGCATGGTCATTTGCGATGCTAGGGCTTGACGAAAACAATTAAATATTTGAACTCACTCGACTTGAGTTGACTGGATTCCATTTCAAGTTTGACGCTAGACTTGAAATTGAGTACTTAACTCAAATTGATGAAATACATGCAGAAGATAATGTATATACTGTAATATTATATCACATAATATGTAGCATAAAATATTTAATTGTTTTAACAATTAAAAAAAAAGGAATTTCAAGTTAGTTGGAAATTGGTTTTGAGTTTACTATAAACAAGTGTGATTTCGAGCTCACACAGTCAATGCCCTATGTGATGGTGTGCTACATGCATACATTGTAACTCGAGGCGATGAAAACTGTGTAAGTTGGAGGATAATTTCACCCTCACAGTTAGATGGTGTACTTAAAATGTCTAAATTTTGGCCTAAAGTACGAAGGGCAAGTTTACCTTCACATCTAAATGGCATACTCTTACAAGAAGGGGAGCCTTGACGCCCCAGTTGAGGTGTTGTCATATGACTTTGAGGTCACGGGCTGTCCTTTTTATGTAGATGGCGTGATTAAACCGGGCATGGGTAAAATCAAATGTAACAAATTTTTCCCTCACATTGCACGAAATCTCCATCCAATGACGGTTTTCCATCAGCCAGCTGTTATATTTTTTGAGTAATGAGAGGGTAATATAGGACAGTTTTTGCCCAGCGCAGCTTAAAATTACCCCCCTATGTTTATATGTTTTTAGAAAATAATTTTTTTTGGTTACAGCTGCTGTGCCACCCCTTCCTGTTCGCCTTCCTAAACATTTAGACGCCGAAGGGATCCCACTCACACGCCAGAACTACTGATATGCTGCTACGATGCTCTTATGCGTCTTCTTCGACACATTGCGAAGCTCTTCAACTCCGGCTGGATGCCTGGGGCGCGCCTCCCCTATCTCAAATTGCGCCGGAAATTGGGATCCGCGCCTGCCCTCGAATTCATCCGCCGTCTGCGGCTCCGAAGATGGGCGAACACTGAAAGAATGTTGGTGGTGGATTTTGTTATATTTGGTTAAAAAAAACGTAGTGTTAATTGTCTAGGAAATGGCCGCATTTATCCCTTTGATTGATAGGTGCTATTTGTAGGCTGCGAGCTTTAGAACCACACCAAACCAAGATTCATTTTGAAAAAAAATAGTCCTTGTATTTATCTATCTTCAAAAACTCATAAAAAGAAATCAGTGTTCTCTCTCTTCCCCCCATCCTCTCTCTACCTTCTTGGTTTAGATGAACACATCAGCTGTTCACCTCTTCATTACTCTTTCATGCAGTCTTGAGCTATCTAGGCCATTAAAATACATTGGGATAGGAGTCAGAGTAATAAGGTCCATTCAAAGAAAAAACACTTTACATGTGTGGTATCATTGTCGCCGACTATTCGAGTCCCTGAACGTAAAAATTTCGCCGTGGTAGAGAGTAGCGGCTTGTGGTTTTTTACAGACTATAAAGATTTCTTTTGTGGCACGAATATGTTTATCGTTTTCGGAACGCATCCATGAATTGAAACATTTGAACGAACAACTTTTCAATTGGCTGTTAGAATCGATATGTAATGCCCTTCTGTTTTAACATCTTTTCGAACGAGTAAAGCTAATATGTCTTGCATGATGTTCAAGCCGTTTAACGGAAATGGTATATTTTATTAGTGATCATGGTTCATCCTTGAAACCGTAAGTCTTGAAAGCATTTGCTCCTGGGATGTTTGATCATTTTTGTGCAGCAGTGGTGGTCATGAACACGGTTTGTTTGTCATGATGGTAGCTACACTTTTATGTTAGAAGTTGGTCTTTTTCTTGGTGGAACTCGATACATTTGTGTGGTGGTGACATTTTTGTTCAAAAAGGCCGATTATAACTGACCCCTAGCCAACCTCTTTGGGTGCACCAATTGGCCAAAGACAGCCAGACGGCATCCATGCTCCTAACACACTTGCGCTTTTTCCACAAGCGAACCAACTATCTTGGTCGTGCAAAATATGAACCTTGCATATTATAGGCATCCTTTTGGAGTTGGGATTCATCCACAATCAGCTCAATAACAAAAGAAAAGCTGCGGAATTTTGGGATTATTCACAACAATAGTAAAATTTTAATATATCAAGGGATAAAATCAGACTATAAATAAATAAATAAAATAAAAATGAACAATGTAGGCAATTTAACTGCATTAGCGTGCCTAAAATAAACCAAGACTCTATTTGAGAGGACTTATTTTCACCGATCAAACGGTTACGACCGCATAAACCGGACCTTAATTGAGGTCTTGTTCATGCGGTATGTGGTCGTAGTCACTTGACCGGTGAAAATAAGTCCCCCCAAACAGAGCCTAGGCTTGTGTGAAATCTCTCAATGCATCAGCCAAATGAATCCAAAAGTAAACAAAAACTCCGGATTCATTTTTTTTCAACGCAAAGAACAACAAAAAGTGCTTTAAACAACAGCAGTGAAGAACAACAGTGAAATCTCTCAATCTGCTCTGGATCTCTTCAACAAGTCTCTTCCATTTAGATATCATGCTCCTGGTGGGATTTGATGTTCTTCAATTTCAAAACACCACTTCTATGTTCGGACTCGGCCCACGAAAACGACCCGAGGGATGCCGCATTTGATGGCTTGATCGATGTGATTCCTCACTCACTTGTTCATCCCGATCTCGGCATTTATATTCGCACCCCAGAGTTTGCTGGCAAGCTCCGCGGCGAGAGGAGGATCTTTGCTCAGGATCGCCACCAGGATTTGAGTCTTCCGCCGGACGGATCACCTGAAGAATAGCCGATCAAATAGATGACGCGGAATTGATCTATAAGAGGTACAATGGTGTAGTTTTTCTTGGGAAATTCCATTGATAAAATGTGAGTTGATTTAGACAAATTAATAATGAAAACGAAACCGTGCCATAAAAATATCACTGTCACCATCGTTAGCTGTATTCCTGATAAATGATTTAAAATCTCATCTATTTATGCCTAATATTTTCAACATCTTATTTCAGCTCGTGCAACGAGTGGCTGGATGGAACCCAGAAAGCTTCCCAGAGTCGTACCTCCGCTGAGCTTTTGAGCGGAGTCTCCATCTCAAATTTCAAGCACTGGAATCGACTGCCCAGATGCAGCACCACAGTGCCGGATCTGCTCCCGCATCCCGGAACTTGCTCTGCAGCAGGGCGACGAACTCGAGTGTCTCGGGCGTCAAGATCTTTGAATACTCCTCGTCATAGCGCATATGATCATCCCCTCCCTATGGCGAGTCGTCGCATCCGCCGGATCTGCCGGTACTTCGGCCTGTCATCTTCGATGCCCAAGCCGCTCTCACATTCAGTTAATCTCCCCGACCGGCATCCCATTTCAATCGCCTCGAGACACCCCCTCATTCCCTAGGTCGTTAAAGGCGCAGGTGCTCCTCGGGCTCAATGAGCTAAAAGGTCTGCGTGTTCGTGCGCTTTTTTTGCGCCTTTGGAGCATAAAAGGCACGCCTTAGTACAATTTATGTTGTAATTTTTTTTCAAAATAAAGAAGAAAATAATCATTAATTTTTGAATTATTTAGTGTTTGTGAAACATAATCAAGTGTTAAGACTTATTATACAAGTGACTGCATTGGTTCAAATTTTTAAGAGATATAAATGATAATAATAAATGATTAATTAGTAGAATAAATGAAGAATTTATCAAGAAGATGAACTATTGTTTGATATTGATTATTTAAATTGAATGTGGTTGCGTCATGCCTTGGCCAGGTGCGCGCCTTCGCCTTGCACCTAGGCTCCAAGACCCCTTTGCGCCTTGGTACGCAAAGGAGTCTTGGAGCCTTGCCTTCGTCAGGTGCACGTTTGCGCCTAGGCTCCAAGACCCCTTTGCGCCTTTAATAACTAAGCTCGTTCCCCACCTCTTCTCCACGCCACAAACCCATTCCTTTCTCGAGCCCCCTCCAGGCCCTGGCGGGCTTGTCGTGTACAACAAGGAAACCAAGGCCTTTTTATATGTTGTCTTTTCCCGGGCTAACCCTCGTCGGGACAATGACCCACTAGCCAGACTGCAGTTTAAGCAACTCAACCAAATCACCCCAGGCTAACCCTCATCGAGACTTTGACCGCCGTTGAAGTAGGTTGTTGAGTACGAGATTCGAACCCCCGACCTTCTTTATAAGAGTGTTAACACATCATCTTATGCCCAAGTGCGCTGCAACACAGTTGGGTATGAGGAATGTGCTTAGCACCTTCGTAAAGGAGGTTCCGAGTTCAAATCCTGACCTCAACAACCTACCCATCCAAGAGTCTGGCTGGTCGATCACAGTCCCGACGAGGGCTAGCCTACCTTTCAACATTTCCAATTTCACCCACTTTTGCACCCTAGCTTCATTCCATTTCTTTTCCCTCTTGGACCCCTCATGGGCTTCCCTCCTTGGCTTTATTCTGCCACTGCCACTGTGTCTTTCAATTTTGATTTTTCTTCTACTCCTAGCCACTCCTTGCCATCATATAAGTTGTTACGGCGGAGGAGAACTACGCGAGGAGCGAAGGCGTCATGACTACTTTGTGGGTTTATTCTGGTAGACCAAAGACAATGGGCAAGACAAATTGAGGACGTGACTACTGATTTATCGCTTTTAGTATTATTTACTGTTTTTGCCACTTTGTGATGGGGTATATATTTCCCCCTCTTGTATCTTTATGTTTTATCTTGGAAGTTTGGACCTGTACTTGGAGCCTAGGGATGACAAGAGGTTCTCCTCGTGAATATTTTGCTAAGTAATTCCAGAAACCTTCAACCGCTGAACCATAAGGGGTAACAATTTGGTCTGACACTGTCGTACCGCCCGCCTGCAACCGTCGGGTGTCTGATCGGGCCGCCTCGACAACTGCCCTCACGCACCCTCTTCCTCGTCGGGCGTTTCATTCGTTCACATCGACCGCAGTCCTCGCGCGCCATCTTCTGCGGTGCTGTGATACGCTCCTGATGTGTTCGCTTCGCTCGCATCTCGTCTCCATCCGCGTCCACCGTCGGCCCCTTAGCGCCTCCACTGAATTGTCGGTCGTCCACTCGATCCATGGTCGAGCAGCGCATCGATGTTGTCGAGTAGCGCCTCGACGAGCAGGTCTCCACCCTCGCCTCCTTGCAATCTACCATGCAAGCGAATATTTCCATCCTCGCCTCCCTACAGGCCACACTCCAACGCCTGGACGACCGCAAGGCCCGCGCCTCCATCCAGGAGCCACGTTATCATTGACCTTTCCCCCTTCCAGCTCCGCGGAACACGCGGCACCGCCGCCGCCTCCAATGTCCTTGTCTGCCCTTGCCACCACCCATGCTCCCTGAACCCTAGAGGTTCCTCACTTCAACGGTCTGGGTCCTCTCGGTTGGATTGTTAAGGCCGAGCAATTATTTGACATTCAGGTCACACCGGATCACCAAAAGGTCTCCCTAATGCTCCTAGCAATGGGGGGCCCCACATTGCATTGGGTTTGTTGGTTACGTAATTCCTCCCCGCTCCTTTCTTAAGCGGACATTAAGGTAGCGTTAGTCAAACGCTAAGATCAATGCATTCATGCAATGTCGTGGAGAGCTTGTGTCCTTTCCATAATTCATCCTCGGTGGACCAGTATATTGACGACTTCATTGAGTTGGCCAACCATGTGCTCGGCCTTCCGCCGGATCACAGCATGGGTTTCTTCCTCCAAGGTCTACATCCTCACATCCGCTCCCGCCTGCGCACTCACCATCCCTCCGCCATCTCAGACGCCGTGGAGATCACTCGCTTAGCGGAGGCAGATTTTTCAATCCAGTCCACTAGCCGGCCTTGTGGGCCTCCCGCAGCCATCAGCTCCTCACCGCGCGTTTCCTTTCTTCCGGTCGAAAATCCGCAGCCTCCTGCAACTGAACCAATCCCACGGTTCAACCCATCAGGCCGCCACAGCCTCCTCGACCGCACCATCCACCAGTTCATAATCGTCTATCGACCGAGGAATGCAATGAGCTGCGCAGTAAGGGTTTATGCGTTCGTTGCAAGCAACCCTACTCGCCAACCCACGACTGTCTACTCAAGGAGTTGTCTTGATGTGTGATGATGATGATGAATGAAATCGCAACTGACGACTTCGCTGCCTTAGTTCTGGAGGACCCACTACCAACTCTACTCGCCAACCCACAACTCGCCTTCAGCCTTCCACCGATCTAAATGCGGCCTTTCTCGTCCACCTGGGGGATGGCAGGCGGTCCAGGACAGGAGTCCTCTGTCACGGCCTTCCGTTTTTCATGGGCACCTATAGTACAAACGCAGATTTTTACGTTTTTCTTCTAGGAGGCATGGATATGATCCTCAGGATTGTATGGCTCCAGACTTTGGGTGATATTCAACACAATTGGGCTTCTATGCGGAAGACTTTCCAATGGACCGACCAACCATGCACACTCGTGGGGGATGCCTCCTCACACCGTCGTGCCGTCTCTGCACATGCCTCCTTACAACGTCGTGTTGTCTCTGCACGTGCGACTCAGCGCATGGCCTTCGCGGATTTCCAGGCCATTTTGTGGCACCTCATCTTGCTGGCCCAGCTCATACCGCCGCCCCCGGTAGCACCACCCCAAGCTCGCCCTTCTTTTTGATAAGTTTGTCGATATCTTCACTTCCGTCCCGGGCTTGCCACTCCACTGTCCCACCGATCACTCTATTCCACTCCAGAAGGACACCAGAGCGATCTCAGTTTGCCCTTACCGCTATGGCCATATTCAGAGGGATGAGATTGAGCGGTTGTGTTTGATATGCAGACAACTGGCCTTATCTGTCCCAGTGCTGGCCCTTTTTTCAGCCATGTCTTTCTTATGCGCAAGAAAAACTGCAGTTGACGCTTCTGCGTTGATTATCGGGAGCTCAACAAAGCCACTGTGCCCGATAAATATCCCATACCAGTCATCCAGGAGCTTTTGGACGAGTTGAGCATCGCCACCATTTTCTCCAAGATTGATCTCCGGTCTGGATACCATCAAATCTGAGCAGGTGCCTCGGATATTCACAAAGACAGCATTCCGCACTCATGAAGGACACTATGATTTTTTGGTCATGCCTTTCGGCCTGACCAACGGCCCGGGTACCTTTCATGCAACTATGAACAACATCTTTCGCCCGACACTACATAAGTTTGTTCTAGTGTTCTTCGATGATATTCTTGTATATAGTTTGACCTGGCAGGACCATTTACGCCATCTGGCGCTTGTTTTGGCTACCATGCGGTGATACTCGCTAGTCGACAACCCGAAGAAATGTGCATTCGATCGGCGCGATATCTCAAACTTGGGCCACACGGTGTCGGCTCGGGGAAATGACATATACCTGGACAAGGTTCGAGCGGTTATGCAGTGGCCGCAACCTCGCACAACGCGGGATGTCCGAGCATTTCTGGGTCTGACCGGCTATTATCGGCGGTTCATCCATTACTATGGCACCTTGGCTCTACCACTTACACGCATGTTGCGCAAGTCCATCAACACCACCTTTCATTGGACCCCTGAGGCAGCCTCCGCTTTCTCGGCTTTACATAAGTCCTTGATGACCGCCCCGGTTCTGGCCATGCCCGACTTCTTACAGTCAATCACGGTAGAGTGGGGCGTCTCAGGTACCAGTGTCAGGGCAGCTCTCATGCAGGTTGGCTGACCCATTGCATGTTTCAGCCGGTCCTAACCATTCGCTCTCGTTCTGCTTACAACAACGAGTTGATGGCACTCGTGTTGGCAGTTCAACATTGGCTACCCTATCTGCTTGGCCGACAGTTTGTGGTCCGGACGGACCACCGTAGCTTCTGCTACCTTCTAAGTCAGAAGATGACCACTCCCACGTAGCAAGTTTGGGCGACAAAACATCTGGGTTACGACTTCACCGTGGAGTTTCGTTCTGGCAAGACCAACATCGCGGTGGACGCGCTTAATCGCCAATCACGTGCAGCGGAATTGACATCCATCTCCAGACCGGTGTGGCAAGAGGCAGCTACCTTAGAGAGTGAGGTGGAAGTCGACCCTACACTGCGCGCCATCATTAACCACCTACGTACTGATGTGTTTGTGTGCCCACTGTATACCCTTGCAAGGGGTTCGACTACTATACTAGGGCCGCATGGTGCTTTCAGTTTCGTCTCCCAGTATTCCACACTTCTCACAAAGTACCACGCCACACCAGTCGTCGGCCATGTTGGTGCCTTCCGCACTTAACGTCGCATGGATGTTGCGGCCCATTATTGGCGGGGTATGATGCGCCAGATGGAGGAGTATGTTTCCACCTGTATGGTCTGCCAACGCACCAAGTATGAGGCCACGTTTCCAGGAGGCGTCTTGTAACCATTGCCCCTGCCCGACCTCATAGGGGAAGATTTGGCAATGCACTTCATTACGAGGCTTCCTCGTTCCTTAGGGTACAGTTGCATCCTTGTGGTTGTGGACCGTTTGTCTAAGTACGACCATTTCCTTCCACAATGACATCTTTTTACAGCACCGCTGGTAGTCGATGCCTTCACCTCAGGGGTGGTACGCCTCCATGGATTTCCCACTCGATCGTTAGTGATCGTGATCCAATCTTCATGAGTTACTTTTGGCAAGAGTAATTCAAGCCACATGGGACGTAGCTTCAGATGAGTACAACATACCATGCTTCACGTCGGGCCAATCCAAGGTCTTAAACCGTTGCCTCGAGACGTACTTACGATGCTTCACGTCAGGCCAACCACGTGATTGGGAGCAAGTGGTTGGGATGGGCAAAAGTCTCTTATAACGCCGTCTTCCACCACTCCGCTGGCATGACTCCTTTCCAAGCCATATACGGCCGCCCTCCACCCACCATCTTATAGCACCTTCCAAGGGAATGCCATGTGGGGGCCATGAGAGATCTAATAAGAGATCGCAACGAGACACTCAGGATACTAAAGATCCACCTCCACGCAGCACAACAAAAGATGATCCACCACACTAACAAACGCCATCGTCACGTGCTGTTTTAGATTGGAGAGTCAGTGTTCGCCAAACTCCGGCCCCACCGCCAGTTCTCCGTCGTACAACGGGGCCACCCAAAGCTGTCTGTCTGTTTCTATGGGGCTTTCGAGGTGATCGCACGTATCGGCGAGGTGGCCTACCGGCTTCGTATTCTGCACCACAGCAAGATCCATCCCGTGTTTCACATCTCGCAGCTTAAACAGGTTGGGGGGTGGGGGGCACACCGTCGAAGACTCTTTCCCATCCAACTTTGGGTTAGATAGAGTCATCTTGTACCTTCCTGAATCCATCTTGAATCGCACATCCAATCAGGCAACCGATCGTGAGTAGGTGTTGGTAGCTTGGCAGCGTCGCCCCCAGTCAGACGCTACATGGTGGGACTGCGACGACTTCACCACCCAGTTTCCAGAATTTTGCCTTGAAGACAATGCAAATTATCCAAATGGAGGTATTGTTATGGCTGAGAAGAACGACGCGAGGAGCGAAGGAGTCGCGACTACTTGGCAGATTTATTCTCGGAGGCCAAAGACGACGAACAAGATAAATTGAGGGGGCGACTCTTCGTTTCTCTTTTAGTACTATTTACTGCTTTTGCCACTTTTTGCGGGACATATATTTCCCTCTCTTGTATCTTTATGTTTTATCCTGGAAGTTTGGACTTTGAATTGGAGCATAGGGATGACAAGAGATTCTCCTCTTGAGTATTTTGCTAAGTAGTTCCAAAAACCATCTACCGCCGAATCCCAAGGGGTAACATAAGCCCTCCATTTTCTCGCTCTCCTTGAGCCCCCCGTCGGTCAACATTTCTTCCTTTTCTTTTCCTCGAGGAACCCAGACCCAGCTAGTATCGGTCGCAGACATTCTTAAAGACCCCAACAAATCTTCTAACCATGACCTTAGGGACAAAGTACATTTTCAAGGGCGGAATATTGTTACGACGATACATCCGCTTGAGTACACCGCCTCGCAGGAGTCATGGGAGCGCTTATAAAAGTCGTGATAATTTCATATAATATTTTGTAATTAATTAGTTTAATTAATTTAATTGATATTGATTAATTATTATTAATTAATATAGCTTGAATTAATTGTATTAATTAAGATATTTTATGATGGTGTGTGCACCCTCCCTTATCTATATAAGGAGGGGTAATTGTGTTTGGGCCCACCCTTATCTATATGAGGGGTAATTGTGTTTGGAGGCTTGGCTAGTAGTAGTTTTGGGTTCTCATTAGAGAGAAGCTCTTTGGAAAACCCAGCCTTCAAGAGTTGGTGGAAGCTTGTCTTCCGATTGTATCTCGTCTGTATGCCATGCGTAGTGTAATTTCTTTTACAGTAATAGAGACAGTTGACAAATATAGGGGGTTTGGATACCGTTGGTGCGACCAGCCAGAGTCCCTACTCCCGGGGGTATATATGCACCATGATCCTGGCGAAGTCGACGTTCGCACTTTCAAGGAAAAACTCCTAGCAGTCACCAAGTTCCGATGAGCCTCAAATTCGATGTTCAATCGCAGTCGTTTGCAAAGACCGACCATAAAGATTGCGACATGTATCTTTGGGGGCATCGTAAAATGAACCAGAAGAATCTGGAACTATTTCGGATATGCATCCACACACTCTGTTTGTCGTAATGGCATGAGTCGAGGGGGTTGCTGCGGATGGGAAGGCTGAATCGCATGTTGCATCGCCTCTTGAAGGCCTCCCATGTCAGTCCTAGTTGTTCATCGTGCAATCACGTGAACCATGAATGAGCTGTGTAGAGAAGCTGGAATAATGTCAGACGTGTTGGTGTCAAAAAAATTACTTGCACCGAATGAGCCCTTCCAGTGGATTTGTCTTCCATCGTAGGCGAGAAATTCCAACTTAGTTAACGAGAAGTGACATGAGCCTCTTGTCGTACACAAGTTGGCGGCACAGTGTATAGCGCGCACAATAGAGGTCCTTGATTGCTACTGATCTGTTTCTGTGCAGGCACTGTAATAACTTGAACGACATGTGTGAGGCCATTGGGCCTGGGCTGAATAACAGTAAGAGTTTCTTGGTGTCGTCTTTCCACGTCGGTTTGATTCGCAACAAGGGTCTGCATCTAGAGCTGTCACGGTTCCGGTTCGGTTCCGGTTCTGCTAAAATCATGAACCGAACCACTAAGGTAACAGTTCTTCATATTAAAACCAAAACCTTATTTGGTTTGACCGGTTCCGGTTCTGGTTCCGGTTCCAGCTTAATTTTTGGAATCGTCGTGCCAACGGTTCTGGTTACGGTACAACAGGAACCAAAACCAAACCGGCCAGTATCGGTTCGGTTCGGTTCCATGCGGTTCGGTCCGGTTCCAATCGGTTCCAACTAAAACCAAAATCAAATTTGACGGAATGAAATAAAAGCGGGCTGCAAATAGTAAAACTCAAAACAACATCGAAATAAAAATAATTTTGTTGCGCACTTCTCGACGGTCTTTTCCACGATCGGTGAGATATTATCAATTGCCTTCCTACGCGTATACACTTGCCATGAATTTTAGTTGGCTTGCACACGTCTCGTCGGCATGCTCAACCGTAACAACGTCTACAATTAGTTGTCTTTCATGATTACTAATAAATAGTAGTTGTATATCTTCTATGTATTTTAAATAAAATATTTCAAAAAAATATGTAAATAAAATTGAAAATATATTATATAACTGTATAAAAATCAAAAATACACGACAAAAATTGACTCCAAACCGCACCAATGTCAAACCATACCAAACAGTTTTTATGCGGTGAAGTTTTGTTCGGTCCAAAATCAACCTTATTTAGTGCGATTGTGGTTTGAGTTCAAACTGCAGCAGCTTCACTCGTGATAGTAAGTACAAATATTATAGATAAATTATAAAATAATAACAATATAATAATAATAATAAACGGGTTGCGGTTCGGTTCTAATTCGGTCCGGTTCGGATCGGGTCTAAAAATCTTGAAACCGCTTGAGACTTGTATATTTCGGTTCAGGTTCAGGTTCCGGTCCGGATAATAAAATGTAAGAACCCCACCCGGACCAATGTTGTTCACGGTTCTAAAATTCAAACCGGAACCCGAATAATTTTGCGAACATTTCGGTCCGGTTCTTTGCAGTTCCGGTTCGGTTTGCGGTTTTCGGTTTTAAGTGACACCTCTATCTGCATCAGTGCAATAAGTTGAGTCATTCCCCCTTGGGAGCCCCCATGTTGCGAGTGGAATGAGAAAGGGAGAGCGGGTGATGGGCCGACTTAAGTCCCCTAAAGCGATTGGAATATTCGAGTTGCCGCGAGACCCACGACAATTCCCTGTGATAGCCCCAAAAATAAATCCACCACCTTTGTTGTTGTCCTTTTGTGTGTGTTTTACTAGATTAATAATGAATTAAAAAGTAGGTTGCATGCAACTTAAAGTAGGGCAATGGGCACTAAAGGTGCTAGGTTCGCAATGTCCCGGTTGAAAAGTGCTACTCTAGAGGAGGGTGCAGGGCTCAAGGAGGTGAAGGCGTGGGCGGCTCGACGATGAAGATGGATTGTGTAGTTTCTTCTCTTTGTGCGTTTAGCGGAAGGTCTCTGGATCGAAGCAGAGCCAAACGCAGAGCCAAACGAAGAGGGGGGGGGGGACGTCACTCATAGATGGTGGAAGTAGCAACCAAAGATACATTGTCGACGTTGGTCGACATTGTGTTCTTCCAGGAGTACGAGACCGACTAGCTAGTTGGTGGACGATTGCGTGAGTCGAGACATGCTTCGATGAGCAGCGGTGTTGAGAAGCAGGAGGCTCGTTTCTGCCCATGCTTGTCAAATGCGTCGGTGGTTGATGGCGACTGGATGCAGCAAGATAGGGGGTCCTTGCAGGATGGCAACGCGGTTAGGAAGAGAGTCAATTCGAAGGATGCGGCGTCAGGTTTTGGATCTTCTGCGTAGGAACAACACCGAACTTTCCCTCTAAACGTGAAGAATGATGGCATGACATTGAATATGATGAGGAAGAGTGGCTCTAATACCAAATTGTTACGGGCTCGTTGTGAAATGTCGATAGCGATGTCGAAGGATGGTCTGAGGCGGGGATGGAGGCAGAGGGTACTACGGAGCCAGAACCGCGACTGCCTAGGTGGGGCGTGCTAGGGAGAGAGAGATCTACCAAGATCTCTTGCAAGACAAATAGAATGAACTTATGGATATCCTCATACCACAACATATGTCTTTAAATAGGCTTACAAGACCCATAATGACACTCCTAACTTCTAACCATGACATTCCTAACTCCTAACCACCAACAAGTAATAAATGCAAAACAACAATAATTAATAAAAATAGAAAAAATAACATAATAAAAATCCCACCCAATAATAACGAGGCGCGAAGCACGTAACAAAATTATATCATCATTATTGCCGCATTCTTTGGTATAATTGGTGAAAGATAATTGAAACTATTGCACCTAAATTTCATTGTATCTTCTAAAATCATAATTAATAATTACTAATATTGCATATATTAAAATTGCATATCATATACTAAGACTTTTATTCCACTAGTTTTACATAATCAATCTTCAATATTTGTTCATTTTTTCTAAATTTTCACTTAATTCAAGAGTGCCCTTACTTCCTTCAAAAGTCATTTACAAATAAGATAACAAAAACACAGCATTTAGAAAATCCTTTCAGGCATCTTCATACCTGTTAGAAGGAAATCCTGTAAAGGCACATATTAGGCCCTCTTCCTCTTTATGTTTTAGTCTCACATCTTGAATAGAGATTCTTCTCACCCTTTCTCTTCATATATAAGTGTACACATACTTGTAATTATATATGAAATGAGGATTAATAAGATTTCAAGTTATTTCTCAATATTTCTGGGTGTTTCTCCACAAGGTATCAGAGCATTCGGTCCAGCGAAAGTTCTCCACGCTCTGCCCTAGGCGGCTAGCATTCTGCTAACCGTGGTCTCCTTTCTCTATCCGCACGTGTGGCCTGCGTATCCTGCAGTCTTAGTTTTTCTAACCGCAGCTGACTTCCTCCCGTGGATCCACCTCATCTCCTTCCTCCACTCGTGTTTTTATATTTTTTTCTCCTCTCTTCCGTGGACCCCACTGCCCTCTTCATTCTCGCGGTCTATTTGGCGTCTTGTTCGTCACGTCTCTCTGCTTATTGCGGTCTACTGATGTCCGCGTTTTCTGGTCGACCTGGTTTACTCGCCATATCCTGCCCTCGCGGGCCTGCTCGTCGCAGTCTACATCATCTTCGATGATCTACCCTCTGCGACTTTCCTCTTAGGTCGCGGACTGCCCGAAAACTCTGCTTGCCGGTCTGCTCTTTCTCCGCCGCCCTACCCACAAGACCGCTCTTTGCTAGCTGCAGACTGCTTCTCTCTGATCGCTAGTGGCGCGCTGCTATTTCTTCTCTCAAGTCGCCTAACCTAGTCGTTGGTCGCTCTTATCTGCCTCTGTCTGCGGCCTTCCTCTCAGGTCGCCACAGTTCCTTAGCTTGCATCTGCCGCAACTCTCTCTCAGACCGCCGCTCTTCCTTTCAGCCCGATGTTGCCCTCTACCCGCGGGCCGCTTCAGTTTTCAAACCGTTGCAAGTCACTCTCTACTTGCTGCGGTCTCAGCCCGCTCTGCTTGTCGCAAGCTAGCTCATCTCCCGTGCGGTCTTCTCTTGCTGCATGTACGCGGTCTGCTCTTGTCGCCTGCCCGCGGTCTGCTCTTGCCATCTGCCTCCGCGGTCTGCTCTTGCCGCCTGTCCGCGGTTTGCTCTTGCCGCCTGTCCGCGGTTTGCTCTTGTCGCATGTCCGTGGTCTGCTCTTGCCTCCTGTCCGCGGTCTGCTCTTGTTGCTTGTCCGCGGTCTGCTCTTGCCGCTCAGACCGCACATCCAGTCTGTTGTGATCCTGCATAGAGCCAGACCGCCTGTCTTGTTGCTAGCTCGTCATTTGCGTGTCTGTCTTGCCTCTCAGACCGCACACCTGTTCACTAGTCTTTTTCCCCCCTAACCGCGTCTGGGCTTTATGGGATCTTCT
The DNA here is from genome assembly GCA_039583875.1 of Platanthera guangdongensis. Classification (NCBI taxonomy): domain Eukaryota; kingdom Viridiplantae; phylum Streptophyta; class Magnoliopsida; order Asparagales; family Orchidaceae; genus Platanthera; species Platanthera guangdongensis. The sequence continues at coordinate 274,830,156 of CM077151.1, read as the reverse complement.
GAAGCGCCTTCTCTTTCTGCTCGTGCGGCTATGACTGTTCCTGAGGTCCGTGATGAGTTGTGCATCACCACCATTTCTCTTAGTGGAAAGATGAATTTTGTTGAGTGGGTGCACTCTGTCCGCCAGGTTCTTCAGACAAAGGGTCTCTCGCACCATTTGACTAAGGAAACTCCTGCTCCCACTGATGACTGGCTTCGTGATGATGCTCGTGTTCATACTTGGCTCATCAACTCCATGGATGGAGAACCCTACCGCATGACCATGTATCATGAGACGGCCAAGACAATGTGAAATGAGCTTCATTCTCTTTACTCTGGAAAGGACAGTCTCTAACACTTGTTTGACATCATCACCGATCTTCAAAACATTGACTCAGGCGGTGCAGCTGACTTAACCTCCTTTGTTGCGTGTTCTAAGACTCTGGTTGAGTCCTGGATTTAGCATCAATCCCCCACTACTGACTTGGCTGCTCGGGGCGCTCAAAAGGAAGCTATCAGTATTGTCATGATGATGGCTCGCGTCCCACCTCATTTTCACATCGTTCGAGCTCAGATACTCTCTTCCTCCATTGTTCCCTCATTTTCTAATGTTTGCTCCATGCTGCTAAAGGTCACACCACCTCCTGAATCTCCCGGTCCTCCATCACCAACCCTTCTCCAGCACTCTGCAGCACTACCTCACCCTTTTCCCACTACCCGAGGAGGTCGCTCAGGCTCCCGCGGGCCGGGTCGTGCTAACCTATGTAGCATGAGGACAAAAACGGGATACAAGATACGATACGAAACGTATACGAGAAACGTGTTTTTTTATAAAAATAAGGATACAGGAAACGTTTTTAATTTTTTTAATTATTTTAATATAAGTATTAAAGAGTATTAAGATGAATAAGAGTGCATGTGAGCATAAAAATAAGTATTTTACTTAGGCCTCATTTGGTTCCGCATTTTCGCCAGCGTTTGCGGAAAACGCCACCGCATGGAGGGTAAACAAACGGTCGGTGGTGGCGTTTGCCGCGTTTCCTCCCGCCGCGCCGTGAACAACGGGGCAAAAAGCTCCTGCTCGAACAACCACCTTGCCCATCTGGTTCGAAAGCTCCGTCTCCACCCGCTAGTTCCGCCCGCCACCACCGAACCAAATAAGACCTTAATGTAAGCATGAAAATAAATATTCCACACAACAAATAAGTATTAAATGTTTAGAGATCATCTATGAAAGGCGAGTACAAATTTTAAGCCTGCACAAATGGCCTTAAATAACACTGCAAAAATTCATGAAATAACTTTGCATAATTTTAAAAGATAACAGAAATTAATATTCTATGATGAAGCCTACAAATCTATATTAACTTTATCATTTGTGTTGATCCATCTAAAGTTACAATGAAAAAGAGCTAAATGATACATTAATTCAACATAATATAATTAGAAAGAAATAACAGAAACATAATAGAGGTATCAAATGTTTAGAGATAGGAAGAGAAAGATGGGTCTGGAGTGCTGGAAAGAAATTCCAAAACCCAGAATTGAATATTCAGGGCTGGAACAGGGAACGCAAAGGGGGAAGATGGGTCTGGAGTTGTCCTGGAGGGTGTTTGTAGGCTGTTTGAAGTACTGGAAGTTTGCTGACAGGATTTCAAAAGAGGGGTTGGGAATCCTGGAGGGATGGGGGCTGGGAAAGGGATGGGGGCTGGGAAAGGGTTAGGGGACTGCTGGGAGGGGCTTTTCCGATAGCTAGAGAGACTTTTGGAGGCTTGTGCCAAAGTGATGAGGGGGGAAAGAGGGAGCAGCAAGTCTGACGGGATCCAAAAGCTGTGGAAACGGGAAGAAGAAGAGGAAGAGTTAGAAGAAGAGGAAGAGGAAGAAGAAGATGAGGAGGAAGAAGAGGAGGAAAAGCTTACGAGCATGACGTGGGATTTAGAGCGGGATTCGGCGCAGCGCAGCAGCTTCGAGTCTTCGACGGGCGTGAATAACCTAAAGCGGCGGTGAAATGAGGAGCAGGACTTTACCACACGGGAATTGTGTATCCCATTTGCGGGATACGCGATTCCGAATTAAATTTCTTTTTTTATTTAAAATTGTGTTTCCTAGAGTTTCGGAAACACGTTTCCGGGCATTTTTCGTATCTGGTACATGTCCGAGCCGATACGTCGAGCATTTTTAAGTATTTGTGCTTTGTAGGTGGTAACCGACCAAGGCGTAAGTGTACCTACTGTGGTAAGGATGACCATCTTGAGGCAACGTGTTACCGAAAACATGGTCTACCTCCTCATCCAACTGCTGACACCTCTTCTGCCACTCGTGTTGATCTTCATGAAGTGCGCCTCCAGCTCCAACAACTTCAAGGGATGCTCAACCGCCCGCCTGCCTCCGCTACCTCCCTCTCCAATGAAGGTATCACTTGTATCTCCACTAATCAAGGTTGGATAGTGGACTCTGGGCTACTCACCATATAACGTCGTTGAAACCACCTCAGTACTTGGACTCTCCACATCCCAAGTTTATCACAGTAGCCAATGGTGAGTCGGTGACACCGATCCAGTCTCCGACTCTGCTGATCCTTCATGTTACGGGCTCTTCATATTATGAGCTTTTCGTTTAATTTACTTTTTGTTAGTCGTCTCACCGCCGATCTTGATTTCTCTGTCACATTCACCTCTTTCTTTCATAATGCAGGATCGGCGGACGCAAAGTACCATTGGTAAAGGACGACTGCACAACAGGCTCTACCTTCTTGATGTCTCTCCTACCATTCTCTCATTTGTCTCCTCTGCTGACTGGCATCGGCGTCTCGGGCTTGCACCTCTTTGGGTCCTTCAAAAGGCTCTTCCTGAGATTTCTCTCTCTGTCTTTACTTGTGATTCATGCATTATTAGCAAACAACATCGTTCATCTTTCCCTCCGCATTGTACTTGAAGCGATGCTCCTTTTAATTTAGTACATTCTGATATTTGGGGCCCGTATAAAATAGCTAGTCTGTCTGATTATCACTACTTTATAACTTTTATTGATAATTATTCTCGTATGATATGACTGTACTTCATCGTCGCTCTGAGCTTTTATTCTTGAGACACACACTCAATTTGCCGGTACAATTAAAACACTCTGAACTGATAATGTTCGAGAATACACGAGTCATGTGTTTGATAATCTATGCTCCGAGTTTGGGATCAATCATCATACCTTGTGTGCTCATATTCCCCCAACAGTGTCGTTGAGCGCAAAAATATACATCTTCTCGATGTTGCTCGCTCCATCATGTTTCAAATGCAGGTTCCCAAGACGTAGTGGCACTTTGCTGTCTCCACGACATGTTATCTCATCAACCGTCTACCCTCCTCCGTCCTAACCTATGTCATTCTGTTTAGTCTTCTCTTTTCCTCCACACCACCCTTCTCTCTCACGCCTCGGGTATTCGGTTGTACTTGCTATGTCCATCTGTTTGGCCCTTTCATTGACACGTTTGCACCTCGAACAACCAAACATATGTTTGTTGCCTACTCCCGGACTCATAAAGCGTATGTGTGCTACTCTCCAACCACCCATAAGGTAATTGTCTCTACCGATGTTACCTTTTTGGAGGACCAACCGCTTTCCTCTACTCCAAACCCCCTGCTTCCACCACCGTTAGTACCACGCCCCGTCATTCCAGTCACGTCTCCCCGGTTCTCGGTCCACACAAGGCACCTCTTCTGCGTACCTATACTCGTCGTCTTCCTCGCTCCGCCGCCCCGCCGCAGTCGTCTTTACCCTCTGGCACTATGTGGCCTGTTGATCCGGCTCCTGCCTCCACGGCTCATCCCCTGGCGAATTATGTATCTTTACATTGCCCATCCTCGGCGCTTCAACACTTTACTACTTCATTATCTTTCATCTTTGTACTTAACTCTGTGCAGGAGGTTCTCCAACATCCTGGCTGGCTGGCGATCATGGAAGAAAAAATGACTGCCCTTTGGGCTAATCAAACATGGGATCTGGTTTCTCTTCCTCTAGGACAGAGTTGTGTTGGCTGTAAATGGGTCTTTGTGATCAAGCATGCTCCCAATGGGACGATTGACAGTCTCAAGGCTCGTCTTGTGGCTCGTGAATTTACTCAACAACAAAACCTCAATTATGAGGAAACGTTCTCAACGGTGGCCAAGCTCAACATGGTTCGTGTCCTCTCTTTGGTGGTACATCATCAGTGGCTCTTACATCAACTAGATATCAAAAATGCATTTCTCAATGGCGACCTACAAGAAACTGTTTACATGCAACAACCTCCCGGGTTTGAGACACAAAAGTCTCAAGTTTGCCACCTCAAGAAATCGATTTATGGTCACAAACAATCTCCACGGGCATGGTTTGACAAATTCAGTAGGGTTGTCCGTGAGGTCGGTTTTACTCAGAGCTCAGCAAATTTCTCTTTATTTACCTGTCATCATACAATATACAATGTTCTCCTCTTAGTGTATGTCGATGACATCCTAATCACGGGTGATTTAAATGGAATACAAATGATTAAGCAACACCTGAATTCTGTTTTTCAAACGAAAGATCTGGGAAATCTTCGGTACTTCCTGGCATAGAGACTGCAAGACGTCCAGATGGTCTGGTCTTATCTCAACAGAAGTACTGTCTCGACTTTCTTCAGGATGCTATCTACTCCGAATGCAAGCCGATTGATACTCCTATGGATGTCAATCACAAGCTATGTGCTCATACTTTTGACATTGATCATCTTCTTCTAAGCCCAGAATACTATCGATGTCTTGTTGGAAAATTGATTTATCTTACAGTTACAAGACCAGACATCTCTTTTGTTGTTGGGGTTGTCAGCCAATTTATGCATTCTCCGCAGATATCTCACCTACAAGCCATCGAACAGATCTTAAGATATTTGAAAACAACCCCTAGTCAAGGGCTGATATACAAAACATCTTCCTCTTTCTCTCCAACATTGGTTGCATATTTGGATGTTGACTATGCTGGCTCCCTGAATGATAGGCATTCCACCAGCGGATTCTGTACTTACTTTGGAGGTCACCTTGTTACCTGGCGCAGCAAAAAACAATCCGTGGTTGCTCGCTCTTCGGCCGAAGCAGAGTACCGGTCGATGGACTCTGTTGTATCTGAGCTAACATGGCTTGAGAGTCTCCTAGGTAATCTGTGAGTCAAACTTTCCTCACCAGCTACTTTACTTTGTGATAGTCAGGCGGCTATACACAACGAAGAATCCTATTTTTCATGAACGGACGAAACACATTGAGGTTGAGTACCACTTCATTCGGGAAAAAGTTCAAATGAAGAAGCTCGAGTTGAAAGATGTTCCAGCTACTGACCAAGTTGTTGATCTACTCACAAAGGCTTTATCTCGTGTTCTGTTTCATCAGTTCTTGTCCAAGCTTGGTGCTTATGACTTGTACGATCTAGCTTGTGGGGGAGTGTTAGAAGGAAATCCTGTAAAGACCCATAGGCCCTCTTCCTCTTTATGTTTTAGTCTCACATCTTGAATATGGATTCTTCTCACCCTTTCTCTTCCTATATAAGTGTACACATAGTTGTATTTATGTATGTAAAGAGGATTAATAAGATTTCAAGTTATTTCCCAATATTTCTTGGGCGTTTCTCCACAATACCCAATATAAACGATATAGATCGATGTTAATTATAAATTAATTGGAACCTCTTTAGTCACTCCCAATCTAAATCAAAATTAATTAAGTCATCATCTTATATAAATTCAATACTTTTTCTAACCGTACACTTTTTATGTGATAATGCTGCCAAATCTTTTTTCTTCATACTTGACCACCATCTCTAGATCAATAAAATCATATAACAATCCCTCATCTGCTCAATCAAATTAATCTCAACCAAGGTTGTTAGGATCGAGATCCTAGATGAGATCGTTTTGAGGTAGGGTCGGATCAGATAGTAAGGTCGGATCGAGGATCGCTTTACAAAATCAGGATCGATTTACAAAATCTGGATCGTAAGATCTTACGATCCGGATCGCGATCCTGACAACCTTGATCTCAACACAAATTTTACATAGTAAATCATTGGGTCATGAAACAAATTGATTATCTAAAACTAAAGCAAATTTTCAAGTCAATGTTCCATTATAGCTTCATGCCTTATAAGTTTGATTTATCTATATTTACCGAAGTGTTGAACATCACCTTTACTCTCAAATATTGAAACAAAAATGCTTTTTTCTCTAACCATTTGCAGCCGCTCAGTCTTGAAAATTTCATTAAAATCTTTTGTCAACCACGACCACAATAAGGAAGACTCTTTCATTAGAGACAAAATGTATACCTCATTTTTTTCCTTTGCAAGCTGCTCCATTATTGTGAAGACTCTTTCAATTCCAAGGCTAACTCCCACAGCAGGTAGCTGTTTTCCGCTAAACATACCAATGAGATTATCATACCGTCCTCCAGCAGCAATCCAGCCAACCTGAAGTGTAGTAAGTCGGAATAATGAGCTAGAATCGACAACAAGTACCAAGTGATATTTTCTAACAGCATGGGGCAGAATTACAGATCACTCCAGTGTAATAATCAAGGACTCTTGCAAGACTCAAGTCAAACACTATTTTTCCCAAACTCTTTGGCTTTCCAAGTGCTATGAACAATAACTCAAGTTCATTCAATGCACCTGAAGAGCCACCGTGTCCCAAAAACGGTCTATCCGTGCCTTTGAGCTCTGACAAAAGTTCAAGTGATGAACCTCTTTTCTTTACAAATGTGCCAATCCTGTCAGCAGTTTCAGCAGCTAAGCCTTTCTCCTGGACCTAGGAAACAATATTTGAAAGAGAAGTAAAAAAATTATCAAAACATAATTAAAAAAATAAAATGAAGGAAAATTTGTAGCACACCTGTAAATTTATATTATATAGCGTCAATAATTACATTAGGGATAGTTATGGCCCTTAAATTATAACATAAGTCCAAAATATTTTATGATTATGCACTACATAATGGCTATTCTAGGTAGCGTAAGAAATTTAAACCATAGAAGCTATTCTTGTGTTTATACAGTTAAGATACAAATTAAAGGAGGCTTGAAGAGAAAATCTTGGTTAGCAACACAATTCAGTAATATTCACTTCATCCGAGGTATGGACAAATTGAGTGTGGGTTGTCACAATGGGGTGGAGACATCAACCCCTTCTCTGGCCTAATATTATTTGAAATTGTTGCCACAAAAATTCTGATAAGCTTTAGAATTAGTTGAGTACCACAGAATTTTCAAAAATGTAGGATCAACATTGAGTTAGTATTTAATTTAAAGCTCAAGTGCTTTCAAGCGACATTCAAAACAAGGAACTTTGGTCTGTTATTTACAAATGATATTAGTTCTACTGGGAGAGACATCTTCTGAAGTAACTGAGAAGTTGGGAAAGGCTCATACTGGTAAAGTGAAGAACGCATATATATTATATAATATTAGAAAATGTTGATCTGGTATAGCATTAATCTCATGAAAAGATTGTCTGAGAAGTTTAAGTGTGTTAGATCTATTATATAAGAATGCATATATATGTGAACATAACCTGGCAAAATGAAGTATTTTTTTGAAAAGAGAATACGGAAATTTAATGAATAGATTTTATTAAACTAAAATTATGGTGACCTTGTGAGATAGACATAAAATGAGAGTGTTAAGAAATACAATTTTAAAAATATGTAATAGGTGATTACATTAAAGGGATGCTCATAGTGGTACTTCCTACTGAAAATTATACCAAAAAATAAACACAAGTCAGTCAACCAGCTCTATGAATCAATTCTAAATATCAAAGAATTCTTATGATTTAGGCGGAATGTAGATTGTAATTCTTTCAACTTCTTGAACTATAACGACGGATCAAGAAACTCCACTAGAAAAAAATGGAAGAGAAAATTTGTGTAATATATGTGATTCTCCCGCGGCACCCTAAATTTCTCTCAAACTTACTTTTTGTAAAATAGAGAGGAGAAGCGATTATAAAATTCTTACTTTATTCATTAATACTAGAATGGGGTTCCTTGGAATGAAAGAACAAAAACTATGAATTAATAGGGAATCAATAAATTCTTTTTCGGGAGTGATTCATTCTTCCTGAAAGTATCATACAACTCAACATTGTACAATGATCTTCAAGTGTGCTTGTTCCCTCTTATCCCTTACTATGACAAGTCTTTGTGAAATCATTTCAGATTGTAATAAAAAAAGGTATTAAGAGACCTTCATGGCCCAACCATAGAGACTCTAAGACTCCCTTACAAATGTGTTTACTCCCATTTTGAGACTCAGGTGGCGTTTGGCGCGGCTTATTGTCTGCGGTGCGGTGGCACAGCTCCGCAGTTTTGCCTAAAAGCACTGTTTGGCGCGGCTTGTAATGCAAAATGTGTTTAATTGAAACCGTGGTTTTCTCCTATAACCCATCCGCGGTTTTTTTCATCGGTCAGCCGCAGTTTTTATTTCCTCCTGATAACCTAGTGCTTGCTCTCCTCTCCCGATACAAACGACGACGATCGGCCAGCACTCTTCCCCGTCGACGACGATTGGCCAGCACTCTTCCCCGTCGACGAGGACCGGCGGATCTCCAGTGTTTCCCATCTACGAAGACCGGCGAAGCGCTTGTCTCCTCTCCCTCGCACCGGCGCACATCTCAGGTTTGTTTCTCCCTTGTATCTCACGATTCCGTTCTTCCAACTGCACCGGCGGTAATCGTGCTTTTTTCTTGCTTCTTTGCCACAGGGTTCTTCGTGTTTTGCAATAATTAGGGTTTCTCCACCTGCAATAGCAACCGGTCTCACTTTCGCTGAGGTATACCCTTCTTCCTTCCCCTCCTTTGCAATTGGTTTGTTTATGTTGGTAGAAATCCATCCATTTTTTTTTGACATTCCTGCACTCAGGGTTTGAGAGGCGTCTAGTGTTGTATGTGAGTTGTGTGTGTATGTATGTGTGAGTTGTATGTGTTGTGTGTATGTGTGTGCGTGTGTGTTGTTGTATGCGTGTGTTAGTTGTATATGTATGTGTGTGTGTGTGAGTTGTATGTATGTGTGTGAGTGTGTGTGTGTGTGTGAGAGAGAGAGAGAGAGTTGTATGTGTGTGCTTGTATGTGTGAGTTGTATGTGAATCACCTATTTTATTTTCTACTTTGTATGTGTGTGAGAGTTATAGTTGTGTGTTTTTGTGTTGTTGTGTGTTTCTGTTGTTTTGTGTGTGTATATGTGTTGTATGCGTGTGCGTTATATGTGTGTGTGTTATATGTGTGTTGTATGTGTGTGTGTGTTATATATGTACGTGTTATATATGTATGTGTGTGTGTTATATATGTATGTGTGTGTGTATATATGTGTGTGTGTGTGTGTGTGTGAGTTATATGTGTGTGCTTGTATGTGTGAGTTATATTTGTGTATGTGTGTGTGTGTTATATGTGTGTTGTGTGTATGTGTGTGTGTGTTATATGTGTGTGTGTGTTATATATGTGTGTGTATTATATGTGTGTGAGTTGTATATATGTGTGTGTTTTATATGTGTGTGTGTTATATGTGTGTGTGTTATATGTGTATGTGTGTATGTTATATATGTGTGTGTGTTATGGATAAAAATCATAGGGGGACTTTTTTGTGCCTTCCGGATAACATGAACGTGAAGTGGCTACGTAACCGCTTCAGCCGGGAGGGAGGGGGGTTGTTTGTGTAATCTTTTATCTGCTATTTTAATTTTTGTTTTGCTTGTTGTGTTTGTTGTACTCTTTGACAAGTGTTTTTTGTACTTGGACAGCTTCTAAATTTGAAATGCTGCTAAATTTGTTAGGATTACTCTGCAAAATTCTATTATTTTATGTTACTTTCGTAGTAATAACTGTAACTAATGCATGTGTGCAGTCTAATATGTCTACCGATGATTCTGAAAATTCAATAGAAGACGAGGAGATTACAAGAAGATAGTATATGATTGCTTATCATCAGAATGTCATGACAACAATATCTTTTGTATCCGAATATACCTCTATGTTACACCTTCCAGACCACGCATGACTCAAAACAAACAGGTGACAAGTGAGTTGGAGAGCTACTTCGTGGACCACAAGTGAGATTTCATGACTCTTTCATGATGAGTCGGGAAATATTTATGGATTTATTGCATTCTCTGGAGGAGAAGTGTGGATTTCAGGGAACCAGAAGGGCTGCATCCCGAAAAATCCTAGCTTTGACGATATACATATTATCACATAATGAATCAATGAGAAAAACAATTGAGCGATTTCAGCATTCAACGGAGACAGCTAGCAGGTTTTTTTCTAGAGGTCTCCGCGCTTTGTTATAGTTAGCGAAAGAAGTAATTTAGCCATCAGATAGGTCTTTTAGTAGCACTCCGCTATAGGTTCTGTATGATAGACGTTACATGCCGTTTTTTAAAGACTGCATTGGAGCAATAGATGAGACTCATGTCCACGTGTGCATACCAGTTGGAAGTCAAGTACTGTACATTGGGAGACACGACAGTCCAACTCAAAATGTCATGATTGCTTGTGATTTCAACATGTGCTTCACTTTCGTTATGCCGGGCTGAGAGAGATCAGCGCATGATAGTCGCATTTTTTATTTTGCCACAAGTGATCCCCGTTACAACTTCCCGCATCCTCCTCCAGGTAACTGCCAAAAAAATTTCTTTATTAATTAATATAAAAATAAATTGTTGTTAAATAATTTTTAATAATTTACAGAAAATATTACTTGGTGGATTCTGGTTATCCGCTACAAAGAAACTACTTGAAACCGTATCAAGATACACGGTACCATCTACCAGACTTTGCTCGTGGAGGTCGTCAAGCAGAAGGACGTCAAGAGATGTTCAATCATGCACACTCATCGTTTAGAAGTGTGATTGAACGATCATTCGGGGTTTGGAAGAAGAAGTGGGCTATACTGCGGGACATGTCAAGCTATCGTTTTGACAAACAAGTAGCAATTGTGCTCGCCACAATGACTTTACATAATTTCATTCATCGGCACCCTTCACGTGTGAATATTGATTTTAGTGAGTGCGAGCACAGGAGTCGTGATCATGGGATGACCTCACAAGGGCGGCAGGAAACATGCACTGACACTGCAGGTGGTGTAGAGAGGATGATCGCGCTACGTAATATCATAGCTGAGCAGTTGTATGGAGCTAGAACATAGGACAAAAAGACAGGTGTTGGTACAATAAAATATCTGTATCGAACATTTTTTGGGTTCTGATGTTATTTTATTAAAAAAATATGTTTATTCCAAAAATTAAATTGTTCGCAATTAAAAAATAGGGAAAACAATTTCACTCAAAACTCCGTTTTGTTTCCAAACAACTTTTTGAAAACTCTGTTTTGCAAACTACATTTCACCCAAATAGTTTTTTAACAAAACTCCATTTTCCGGAATCAGCACTTTTCTATCAGTAGCTTACCATCAGCAACAGTCCAACCAAACAGAGCCTTAGATTCGAGAAATAGATAACACAGGCAAGCAAAAATGAGATAAAAATAACATCAATATGATGGAGAAATAGCCTCCATGATGATGTGCTAGGAAGAAAAAAACAGATTGACCAAAGATAACATGATACAAATTGGACATATTGACTTAAAGTAAAATAGAGTTGACACTTCAAGTGACACTCGTTGGAAAAGAATGAATGAAGATTAAAGCTAGCTCCAAGTACTTACGATAAGCCTAATAATTATAATGGTGGAAATGATTGATTAATCAACTAAATGTATTCCATTAAGCAGTCAGACAAAATGTATATAAACAAAAAATTTCAGCCAAAAAGCATAAAAGTTATATCACCATTGCATGCCACTAAATAAGCTTACGTGTAAACTTGATGAGGGGAATTGAGATTAGACAAAGGAGAACTGGTTATAATGATAACATATGAACTCATAAATCAGAATATAACAAAGATAACCAGAATGCTGCAAGAAAAAAGTTTCATATCTCAGTATGAACATAAACTTTTGAAAGATACAACAATAGAAAATGATGGAGCTATAACAGCCTTTTAAATGAGAAATTGATTTCTATTTGATGACAAGTGCTTCCACATGGGGGGGGGGGGGGGGGGGGGGGGGGGGGGGATGAACAGCACTCACCAGTTCATTTTTCTCTTCTTCAAATGACTTCTTACCCAATTTGTCAATACTCGAACATACTGTTCTAAACTTTTTGGGTGAGACAGCACAGATTTCAAGCATTCCCTCTGTTTTCTGTGATTCAATTTAGCCTATAACATGAGCAAGTAAATTGTTAGAAAGAATATCCATAAACTCGTAAGACAAGATATAAAGTACACTTGCATAAAAGCATAAAAACTTTTGTGTGTTCCACCACTGTAGAATGTATGTGATGGCTGATTCATCAGATATAATAGAAAAAATGGAAAAAGTGTCAATAATCAAGAAAAAAACTAACTCATATGTTGAAGGCAGGAAAATCTCAACTCCAAAATTCGGATCAATGCAGCCTAAGGTTACTGATCCTACGATCAAACTTCACGTCTCGAACAGCTAAAATAGGAGAGAGAAAATGACTATAAGCACACCACAAGTGCTCCAGCAGTGAGGTCCCATCACATACCCGAAAGTTTAGGAAAAAACTTTCCCTCCACAACCATAAGCTGGGCGAGGTGCTAAACAGGCATGGTCTTGGCGAGTATCCAGCTTGGGGTGACCTTAACCTCTTCCAAAAGTGCCAATTCTAGTACCCCTGGGGGGTTATTTATAGAGAAATCCTGGGGGGGTATTAGCGAGTATCCTGCCTCTGCTAGCGAGTAACTAGGGCTACTAGCCCATACTCGCGAGATACTTGCCCAAGCTCACTCATGCTCGTCTATCCTCTCTCAAGCTTGCTTCTGCTCGCCTCTACTCGCCCAAGCTCTCTGTGAGATCTGTGAATAGGTGTCTCCTTAAACCTTTCTGAATTCGACAAATTACGGGTTATACATCATAATTGCTGATATTGAGTGCATCTAACAGTTCAGTCAAAAATAACCTCGAAATCAGAAAACCTCACATCATACTGATGACCAGCTATATCAAAATCGCACTGATAAAATTCACGGTATCTGCCTTTTGATTGGTTATCTCTTCTATAAACTTTACCTATCTGGTATCGTTTCAGTGAGTAGTTGTTATTCATAGCAATATGTCGTGCAAAAGCAAAAGTCAGATCATATCGCAAAGAACCTTTGGGTAATTTTAAATAAATAAAACCCATACATTTGAAGTTATAAATAAAACCCATACATTTGATGAGATGGAAAACCTTTGGGTAATTTTAAATTGGATAGATTATGCTAGAAAAATAATTTGAGGTGCATGTCAGATTCTTATAGAACTGAATTTGCTAAAATAAAATGAATGAGTCCTGTTAAAATATTTTGATGAAGTGTTGCTCATTAGAAAAATTTAATCAGACAAATATGAAAATTAAAAAGGAAACATAAAATTGAAGAAAAATATATACTACTATCAATAATGGAGACGCATTTTATTATCAATTTAAGAACTTTAAATAAGATGGACATAAGTGCTTGATTATTTTATTAGGTTGAGAAAATTAGTAGCGGATCATTATTTCCATAAAAATTACTTTGTTGTTAGGGTAGATTGCACCCGTGATCGCTTCATGGATCATGCCAATTAGACAGACGCTCATACAAGGACCAAGAGGAACCTACTCAAAAATCTGAAAGTGTTGTGGGCTAATGGAGTGTGCTCGAGACCTCCCAAAGAGAAGGTATAGGATCGATACTCTGCATCGAGAAAAACTAAAAAAAAATAGAGCGCTGACATAATGTTGGAGAGCAGTAGGCATAGGAATGGAAACTGTGCTTGACATAGGGGTTATAGGGAGAGTTATTTTGTTACCATGAGAATGAAAACAATGATAGCAGTAACACCTTAGAAGGAGTCTCTACAGACTAATTGATGGAATCACTATCCTCAGGGAACCTGCAGCCAAAAAACAATATTTGGGATGTTGTGAAATGGCATGCTAACATTCAAGGTGAACAATCCAATGTAGAGAAATCAACTCTTTTGATCCCGATGCACCGTCAATAAACAAATGGTCGAGGTTGTGTGAAGCATGCCTAGGTCCATTCTTTAGTTGTTGGGCACAAAAAGGAACCCAATAAAAAGGTCACTAAGGCTCTATTTGTTTGGGCGTTTCGCAACTCCGTTTTGGGCAAACGCCGCCGGAAGGAGGGTAAACAAATGAACCTCTGGCGGCATTTGCTCGTTTCCACCCGCCCGCCTTGAGAAACGCCCCAAAAAGCACCGTTTGGAGCAGCCACCTCCCCCTTCGGTTCGAACTCTCCGTTTCCACCCGCCGGATCGACCCGCCACCGCTAAAACAAATGAAGCCTAAGAGATATTGAGTTCCCTATGCGATCTTCACTTACAATGGAGAAATCTTTTAAAATGTCCTGAAAAATATTAACATTTGCGACGTGTTGTTTAACATAGTCTTTTAAATGCGAAGAGACATCATATGTGATGGAAAACTTAATACACATTGATTGAAAAAGGATAGAAATATATTCAATCCATCTGAATAGAAGGCTCAGTTTATGTCTTTAACATAGTCTTTTAAATGCTTGAAGTCCATCAACAGTTTTAACACAAGTTGTTTTAGGTATATTCTAATGTTTCTATGTGTGAGACAGAATCTGATCAAGCATGTTTCATGACTTAGGGATTGTTTCGTGGGGAGGATCCTGCGCAGCCGCAGCTCCCGCTCGTTTGGCGGGACCACGATCGTGCGGCGGAACCCGTACGCCCCAAAAATATCCGCGGATTTCATCGGTGGGAAATAATCCCTGCCAAACCAACTCTTAGGCTATGTTTGGGACAACATGGCGTGGGAAAACCCCGGTTAAAAACTCTGTTGTTTTATTATTACTTTGATCACAGTGTTTTTGAACGTCTACGCCCCATTAACATTGCTTTGATGCAGAACACCATTGCAGAAGGATGTTTTCAAAAGCCAGTTCGGATCAAGTATGTTTTATGACTTAGGGCCCGTTCGGATCTCTGGCATTGGAATTGTGAATTGGAATTGTTGCAACAGAATTTCAATTCCAGTGTTCGGATGTTAGGAATTCCTTTGTTTGAATTGGAATTCAATTTTGTACTATAACCAATTCTTAGGGGTAAAGACAGATATTTCATGGAATTCAGTTTTTTACTATGGTCGTCGTTGTCCGATCTCGTCGTGGTCACCCGATCTCGCCGCCGCCCGATCTTGTCGCCGCCGCGGCCGATCTCGCGGCGGCACCTGATCTCGCCGGCGGCGCCCGATCTCGTTGCCGCCTTCCGATCTCGCCGCCGCCACTCGATCTCGCCGCCGCCACCCGCCGCCGCCGCCCGATCTCGCCGCCTCCGCCGCCCGATCTCGCCGCCTCCGCCGCTCGATCTCGCTGTCGCCGCAGCCCGATCTCGCCGCCGCCGCCCGATCTCACCGCAGCTGCCATATCTCGCCGCAGCCGACTAATCTCGTCGTCGACGCCCGATCTCGTCGTCGACGCGCTGCCGCCGCCCGATCTCGTCGCCGCCGCCTGATCCGCCGATTGATCACGCCCCCGATCTCGTCGTCGTCGCCCGATCTCGCCGCCGTCTCCCGATCTCGTCGCCGTCTCCCGATCTCGTCGTCGTCTCTCGATCTCGTCATCCCTGCTCGATCTCGCCGTCATTGCCCGTTCATAATTAATTGTTAATACACTACCTGAAGTTGATTTCTTTGGCATTGTGTTCATATTTTTGCTAACTTTTATATTTTCTGAGATATCGTAAAAGAATAACTTCATCCATCGCATTGTTTTATTGCAATAACTTCGTCCCGAGTGACACAACACTCCAACTTCAAATTGTCGTTGTCCCCCGTTCCTGTAGACATGAGAAAAAAAATTCTAAACCAATTTCAATTCTAGAAATCCATCTTGTAGCCGAACAATTACATTGGAATTCAAACCAATTTCAATTCTCACATGAATTGGAATTGGATGAATTCCAATTCCGCAATTCCAATTCTTGTGATTTGAACTGTATTATCCTTTTTATTCCTCAAGGTCTCGCGCATATTGACTATTGTAACATATCTTCTATTGAGTGTCGCAAGGTTTCATATTCATGTCAAGTAACTCTTCTCACCTCTTCTGTTGTTGGTCACTTTTTTGCAAATATGTTTCCTCTTCCAATGTTGGCCACTTTTTATAAATATGTTTCCTCTTCCACTTCCCTATTCTCCCCTATTCTCCAGGCTGTTTCTTTGCAAGTGTTGAAAATAATAATTTGTTTCCTCTACCCCTCTTCTTCAAGGTTGTTTCTCTACAAGTGTCTCTCTCTTCCGACTTCTAAAGTTTGTGTGCTCTGTTGTGATTTTGGAATTTATGATTTTCCATTTTAAAATAAATGCATATGCTTTGTTTGCTAGATAACCAATTTTGATGCTTGAAATATTTTTATATCAATTTTGACATACTGGGAGGGTTAGTGTTACAAACATGATATATTCTCGGGAGGAATCCAGCAAGGGGGGAGGGCCGGCGGAGGTGAGGGAGAAGAAAAGAGGGAGAAAGAGATGAGACTTAGGGAGCAGTCCTAATAATCTTCATACATTCCAAGGTGCCTTACCTCTAGAACTCCTCCCCCTTATATAGATGAGGGAGGGAACCATACAAGGAAAATAAAAATTCAGCAAGTAATTAATTAATCTCATTAATATTAAATTGATTAATATTAATTAAATTAATTAACACAAATTAATTACAAGGAACAATCATGGCGGTTTCCAAATGCGCGCTCCATACATTATGACGAGGGGGGTCCACTTGAGTGAATGTGCCCGTGAGCATAGCGGCTTCCATATGCGCTCCCATGATTCCTGCCAGATGGTGTGCTCAGTCAAATGCAACGTCGTAACAATATACCGCTCTTGAAAATTGACCTTGTCCCCAAGGTCAAGATTACCAGATTTGTCAGGGTCTTTAACAATAGGAGGGGCATATAATTTGTGGCCGCTGGGTGGAAACGGTATGATAATATGAAGTACGGTTATAAGGAAATGAATGGTAGCAGGGGTAGCCATTGGTGTAAACAGGTATGATGAGAGGAGAGTAGAATTGAAAAAATAAAATAAGAGGAGATTTGTCTTTTAGTGGGGTGTTGGGGGCTAGGGATGACATGAAAATGGGATAGAAGAATGATGGGCGGCTGTAGCTAGGAGAGTGTGCTGCACGTTTGGGTTTTGTTTTGGGGAAGAGGAAAAGAGTAAAGAAGGAGAGAGAAAATGGATGTGACAACACAAGGGAGGAAAGAAAATTATGGCAGGTAGCCACCTTTTGGACTGATGGTATTTGGTTGAGAAATGGAGGGGGTGGGGCGAGGGCGGGTATGGAAGGGAAATGAGAGACAATAATGGAAGTGGGGCCCGTTGTGGCCTTAATTAAAAAAAGGATAGAGGGAGCATGATGGTGGTGTGGCCGGCTGGAAAGGACAGGGAGTGGGTTATTACCAAATTCGGCTTGGTAATAATTAGGGCGTCGTGCGACTCGGGCCGGGCGAGGTGTGGCGCGCTTGGGAAAAAGCGAGCAGCGGTTTGGTTCTGGCGGCGGAAGGAGCCCGACATCCTTGCTGGCTGATGATGCCGGGATCGGCACAGGAAAGGGTTGGCACATCCTGTCGGCGGCTGACGATAGATCCCGAATGGCGACCGCATCCTGGCGCTGGAGAAGTGTCGCTGGAGGAGATCGAGCCAGTTCGTTCCGTCGATCACGCCTGGCGCCGGCCTCTGTTGTTGGAGCGATGCGGGCTGGATCGGCAGCGGCGTGCGATCCTGCTTTCAGAAGCGATGCTGGAGGTGGTATTGTCCCGAGCAGGGGAATGTGCATCATGTTCGTGCCAGTCGGTGAGGGCATATCCTCCTGTTGATCATGCTCATCGGGGAGGGCACGCTAAAGGCGTGCCAGAGCTCTTTCCTCCTTTAGGCGTTTGTCAATGGTGCGATGCTGGGCAAGGAGAGCAATGATCGCCTGAAGCTCTTTGCGCATGTCGTTGATGAAGTTGAAGCCAAAGGCGGGCACCGGGCTGGTTCCCAGCGGCTGCAAGGGCAGCGGGTGGAGATCGGCAGGTCGGACCATTGTTACCGACATGATATATTCTCGGGAGGAATCCGGCAAGGGGGGAGGGCCGACGGAGGTGAGGGAGAAGAAAAGAGGGAGAAAGAGATGAGACTTAGGGAGCAACCCTAATAACCTTCATACATTTCAAGGTGCCTTACCTCTAGAACTCCTCCCCCTTATATAGATGAGGGGGGGAACCATACAAGGAAAATAAAAATTCATCAAGTAATTAATTAATCTCATTAATATTAAATTGATTAATATTAATTAAATTAATTAACACAAATTAATTACAAGGAACAATCATGGTGGTTTCCAAATGCGCGCTCCATACATTATGATGAGGGGGGTCCACTTGAGTGAATGTGCCCGTGAGCATAGCGGCTTCCATATGCGCTCCCATGATTCCTGCCAGATGGTGTGCTTAGTCAAATGCAACGTCGTAACAGTTAGCAATTTTTTTTTCATTTAAATACAAGTGCAAATTGTCTTTGATTTTCTATTTTCTTGTAGCTCCTATTAAAACTAGTTTATTTGTCCATTTTTTTCAAGGTGTGATCTGGCAATGCGTGAAAACTTTTGGGATTCATAAATTTAAAAGTAATGTGAAAACTTCAACCATTAAGATATGTTCATGATTCCTCCAACAATATGGTTCTTCAAACAATTGAAACTTTGGAGTACAAAAATAATTGAAGCATATTATAGTTATTAAAGATTCAAGGCACAAAAGGATTCTAGATACTAGACGCATGAGCACACCTAACGAATGTAATGCAAAATCACATCTCATTTTAAACAATCAACATCAAACATCAATTAATCTTCTTGATTAGATTCTTAATTCATTCTACCCATCAAACATTCATTATTCTCTATATTGCTTAAGAAATGGGATCGATGAGATCGCTTGCATCATAGAGCAACCTCAAAGCTCAATTATATTTCACAAATACGAAATCTTTCAAACATTGAAGAATTATTAACTTATTTTTTTTTTTTTTTGAAAAAAAAGATATACAAAGAAAAACTTCACCCAAATGCGCCTGTTATACTCCAAAGGCGCAAAAAAAGGCATGTGACAAGGCTATAAGGCACATGCCAAGACTATAAGGCATGCACCAGGGTTGTTGTGCTAAGGCGCAGATCTCTGAGTCTGGCGAGCCTTAAGCATTAGGCGTGTCTTTAAGAACAAGGTGCATATATAATTGAAACTCCAAAGTAATATTTTTGATTAAATTGATTTTGAAACTCCAAAGCAATATTTTTTATTAAATTGATTTCACCCACCCTGAAATATTGTATACATGGCAGTATTGTCATTGATAGCTAAACAACCACCACACAGATGTTCCATTAAACAAATAAATTTGCAACTTCGTTCTGAACAACAATGAAATAGAGTTTCTCCAAACAACGCAAGTTTTGCTACCAATGGTCCCTACAACTCCATTCATTTTTCACCATTGCTTTCCACACCACATCATCCCAAATAGAACCTTAGGCCCTGTTTAGGAGAGCAGTGAAAGCTGTGAACGCAGTTATGGAAACCGTAGATAGAGTTTGGGTAGGTGAAATCACAAACGCTATTTTCCAAAAATGACAATTTAGGACAAAATACCAACACGGTGGTGTGTGCCTGGTTAAGCTTTAGCGATCGGGTCTAGTCCCAGGAAAAATGTAATTTAGGAGAAAACTTTAACGAAAGTTCCAAATGCAGATAAACAATCATCAGTGTGTTTACTG
Source organism: Platanthera guangdongensis (assembly GCA_039583875.1). NCBI lineage: Eukaryota > Viridiplantae > Streptophyta > Magnoliopsida > Asparagales > Orchidaceae > Platanthera > Platanthera guangdongensis. The sequence continues at coordinate 274,810,267 of CM077151.1, read as the reverse complement.
ACACCGTTTCACATTGCCACAACTCAAACGGCACAACTACTGCAAGCAGAGCCTTGGTTTAATTCCAAAATACTTCCCAAATATGTTGAACTACACTAAATTGGCACATACTAGGAACTTTGAAGTGAAATTTTAATAAATCATTATTATAAATAATAAGTTGAAGATTGAAGCACATCGCACTGGCAGAACTACACTACCAAGCATTTACAAAAGAATCTATATTTTATGGCAACAATTTAGGTGACTAGGAAAAGAATAGTGAAGGTATTGACTGATTATTGGACTGAGTTGATAAGCCAAGCATTTACAAAAGAATCTATTATTATTGGCTTTTTGCTACTAGGAACTTTGAAGTGAAGTTTGTCGGCTATTTGCAAGGTCATATATCAAATTGGAATCCTCGACGTATTTTCTAGAGAAAGTCTCCCTCAATTCAAAAAGAGGAGTATCAAGAGCCACGGCTCCGGCTTCTTAAAAACACTAGTGACAATTGAAAAGGCATCTCTTATAGCCATTTGGTTATTCATAAAATCACGAGTGCCCTAAAGGAAAGCGAATGTGGGTTAATCTGTAGAAATATCTAATCATTTGAATGAGAAGAACGATTATCTAAACGACTTTGTAGAAAGATAATATCATTTCTGTTAGAATAACTTGTATTGGGCCCATGTAGTATTTGGTCCATTTATGCCTCTTCTTCTTTAGTCCCATATCTTGTATAGGATTTGTCTCCTCTCTTTCTCTCCTATATATTTGTATACTCTCTTTGTATTTAGACACTCAAGAAATATACATAAGTTTTCAGGCCTTTTCTACATGGTATCAGAGCCAGGTTGCACCTCTCACGGTCTGTCTTGATCCTAGCCGCTTCCTCCCGCGGCCTGTCTCTCGCGGCCTGTCTTGATTCTAGCCGCGCTTCCTGGCGGCCTGCTCTTTCAGACCGCTTCCCTCTGCTCTTGTTTTCTCCCCGTGGATTCACCTTCTCCCTTCCCCCCCTTCCTGCTTTTATAGCCTTTCCTCTCTCCGTGGGACCACCTTCTTCTTGTCCGCTGCGGCCTCTCTCCTAGTCGCGTAGTCGCGGCCTCCTTTCTATCCGCCGCGGTCTCTCTCTTCTAACCGCTCGAGTTCCTACTCGCGGTCTCTCTCTTCAGATCTGCCTGACCGTGCGGGCTGTCTCCTTCTCGCCTGCATCTTGGTCGCAATCTGCTCTATTCTCCTCAGTCCGACGCGACTTGTCTCAGTCCCTACTCGCGGACTCCCTCTTCTAACCGCTCGAGTTCCTACTCGCGGTCTCTCTCTTCTAACCGCTCGAGTTCCTACTCGCGGTCTCTCTCTTCAGATCTGCCTGACCGTGCGGGCTGTCTCCTTCTCGCCTGCATCTTGGTCGCAATCTGCTCTATTCTCCTCAGTCCGACGCGACTTGTCTCAGTCCGGCGCGACTTGTCTCAGTCCGGCGCGACTTATCTCAGTCCGGCGCATACGATCTGCCTGACCGTGCGAGCTGTCTCCTTCCCGCTTGCATCTTGGTCGCGATCTTCTACCGTCTCCTGGTCGCCCGACTTGTCTCGGTCCGCCCGGCCTGTCTCCATCCGCCCGACTTCTCTACCCGCCTAAGGGTTGCGGCCTGTCGCCATGACTTCCTCTGGTAATTCTCCCAGCTCAGCGGCCAGCCCGCCCCCTGTCCCTCCGGCCTGTCCTCCAGACCGCCCGGCTTGTTCTGCCGACCTCCGTGACGAGCTCCGGATCACAACTATTTCTCTCTCTGGCAAGAAGAACTTTATTCCTTGGGTCCATTCTGTTCGGCGGGTTCTCCAGGCTAAGGGCCTTCTCCCGCACCTTACTCAGGCACCTCCTTCTCCACCTACGGATGAGTGGCTTCGTAATGACGGTCGTGTTCAGACTTGGCTTCTGAACTCCTTGGATGGTGAGCCCTATCAAATGGCTATGTACCACGACACCGCCAAGGCTATGTGGGATGCGCTCCATTCCTTGTATTCTGGCCGCGATAGCCTCCAGCATCTTTATGACATCCTCACTGATCTCTTCAGTCTCGACGCTGGCGGCGCCTCAGATATGACATCTTTTGTCGCTCGGGCTAAAACGCTTGCTGAAGCCTGGATCCAGCACCAGCCGCCGACCACTGATCTTGCCGCTCAGCGGACTCAGAAGGAAGCTGCTTGCATTGCCATCCTTATGGCTCGTCTTCCTTCTCATCTTCAAAGCCTTCGTGCTCAGGTCCTGGCCGCTCCTACTACGCCCTCTTTCTCGGATGTCTGCTCCATGCTTCTCCGGGTCTCGCCTCCTCCAGATCCTCCGGCTCCTTCTCCACCGGCTCTCCTTCAGCATGCCCCTCCGCTCTTACCCTCTCCTCCCACTTCTACTCGGGGGGGACGGTCGGGCTCGCGGGGCCGTGGCCGTGGCGGCCGTGGCCGGCCAAAGTGCTCCTTCTGCGGCAAGGATGGCCATCTTGAGGCGGCTTGTTACAAGAAGATCGGCTACCCCCCTCGCCCGACGGCTTCTGCCGTCACTGACGCTCCTCCGGATCTCGCGACCGTCCGTCTTCAGCTCCAGCATCTCCAGGGGCTGCTCAATCCCCCCTCGGCCTCCGTCGCCTCCGTCTCCCACACAGGTACTGCTTGTCTCTCCCACAGCCCGGGTTGGATTATGGACTCTGGCGCCACTCATCACATCACTTCGCAACGGCCTGCCGAGTACTCGGGTTCTCCTTATCCGCAGTCCATCACCGTGGCCAATGGGGCGCTGGTTCCTGTCTCCGGCTCGGCCGATCTTTCTATCCACCCCTCCCTCCTTCTTCGCTCGGTTCTTCATGTTCCGAGTTCCCCTTTTAACTTACTCTCTGTTGGGCGTCTTACGCGTGACTTGGATTGTTCTGTTATATTCACTTCCTCTTCTTTTGCTATACAGGATCGGCGGACGCGGACTACCATTGGTAAAGGTCAGCTGCGGAATGGGCTCTACCTTCTCGATACCTCTCCGCTCGCTCTGTCTTCCGTCTCCTCCACTGCCTGGCATCGCCGCCTCGGTCATGCCCCTCTGCCGGTTCTCCAGCGGGCCCTTCCAGACCTTTCTTTTACGTCTTTTCAGTGTGATTCCTGTATTCTCGGCAAACAGCCACGTTCTTCGTTTCCTTCGCATTGTACTCGAAGTGCGGCTCCTTTTGATCTTGTTCATTCGGATATTTGGGGGCCCTTTCGGATTCCTAGTATATGTGGTTATCGTTATTTTCTCACCTTTATTGATGATCATTCACGCACCACGTGGCTCTACTTACTTCGCGAACGCTCCGAGCTTCCCCGGGTGTTTCGGGCATTTGTCCTCGAGACCCGGACACAATTCCATACCACCCTCAAAACTCTCCGTACTGATAACGCTCGTGAGTACACCAGCCACGACTTTACCACCTTATGTACGGAATACGGGATTCTCCATCAAACCTCTTGTGCGTATACCCCGCAACAAAATGGGGTTGCCGAACGCAAGAACCGCCATTTATTAGATGTTGCCCGCTCCCTCATGATCCAAATGCATGTTCCTAAAGCCTACTGGAACTTTGCGGTCTCCGCTGCCTGCTTTCTCATTAATCGCCTCCCTTCCTCTGTCCTCAATTATGCGACTCCCTTCAGCGTCTTGTTTCCCTCCACTCCGGCTTTCCCTCTCTCGCCCCGTATCTTCGGCTGCACCTGCTACGTCCACTGCCTCGGGCCCGCCTCCGATAAATTGGACCCTCGGGCGGCGAAACACATCTTTGTTGGCTACTCCACACCCAGAAGGGCTATGTTTGTTACTCACCCGCTACCGGCAAGGTCATTGTCTCTGCGGACGTCACCTTCCGGGAAGACGAACCGTTCTTTCCTGCTCCCTCCCCTCCTGCTTCCCCCCCGCCTCCTCTCCCACCGTCCTTCCCTCGTCCCGTTATTCTGCTACTCCACCACCACCCCCGCTCCCTCCCACCCCCGCTCCTACCATCAAACCACCCGTTATCCGGGTCTACACTCGTCGCCCTCCATGTTCCGTTGCCCCTCTGCCGCCGACCTCAGCCATGGACACTTCGCGTCCCTCTGATCAGGTAACACCCCCCACTGCCCATCCTCTGGAGGCCTACGTCTCTCTTCATCGCCTCTCTCCACCTCTGCACACTTTTGCTACTTCTCTTTCTTCGGTTTCTGTTCCTAACTCTGTACAGGAGGCGCTTCAACATCCGGCTGGCGGGCCGCCATGGAAGAGGAGATGTCTGCTCTCTGGGCTAACCAGACATGGTCCGTAGTCCCCCTCCCTCCGGGTCAGACACCGGTCGGGTGCAAGTGGGTTTTTGTCATCAAACATGCGGCTGATGGGACGATCGACCGTCTGAAGGCTCGCCTTGTCGCTCGCGGCTTCACTCAACAACAGGGGCTCGACTATGAGGAAACCTTTTCTCCGGTCGCCAAGCTCAATACCGTTCGGGTCCTCCTTTCTGTCGCTGTTCATCGCCAGTGGCCTCTTTTTTCAGCTGGATGTTAAGAATGCCTTCTTAAATGGGGATCTCCAGGAAACGGTCTACATGCAACAACCGCCCGGGTTTGAGACCACGGGGGAGTCTCAGGTTTGCCGCCTCCACAAGGCTTTGTATGGTCTCAAACAGTCTCCCCGGGCCTGGTTTGAGAAATTCAGTAAAGTACTTCGAGCTGTCGGCTATAGCCGAAGCTCGGCTGACTTCTCGCTCTTCACTCGTCACCGACCATCAGGGACGTCCTGCTATTAGTATATGTTGATGACATCATCATCACAGGCGATGACTCACAAGGGATACATGCAGTCAAAGCACATCTGAACTCGGTCTTTCAGACAAAGGACCTGGGGACTCTGCGATATTTTCTGGGTCTTGAGGTTGCCAGGCGACCGGACGGCCTTATTCTCTCTCAACGGAAATACTGTACTGATCTTCTTCATGATGCTGGCCTCTTAGGGTGTAAGCCATGTGATACCCCTATGGATGTAAACCACAAGTTGTGTGCTCAGGCTTCTGACTCGGATCTTCTTCTCCAGAACCCCTGAATATTATCGACGACTTGTTGGAAAGTTGATCTATCTTACTGTTACCCGCCAGATATTTCCTTTGCTGTGGGTCTTGTCAGTCGATACATGCACTCTCCTCGCAAGTCTCATCTTCTGGCGGTGAACGCATTCTGAGGTACTTAAAAAACAGCCCCGGGTCAAGGACTTGTGTACCGGACTTCCTCGTCTGCTCCTACCTTAGTGGCATACTCTGATGCGGACTATGCGGACTCTCTTGATGACCGGCGGTCTACTAGTGGTTTCTGCACATACTTTGGGGGACATTTGGTTACATGGAGAAGCAAGAAACAAGCCGTCATTGCTCGCTCATCGCTGAGGCAGAATACCGCGCAATGGCTTCTATTGTATCCGAACTTACATGGCTTAAAAGTCTTCTCACTGATCTGGGTGTAAAATTACCGTCTCCTGCTCTACTTCTTTGCGATAGCCAAGCGGCTATACATATCGCCAAGAACCCAGTCTTCCACGAAAGAACGAAGCACATTGAAGTCGATTGCCACTTCGTTCGAGAGAAAGTTCAAATGAAGAAGCTCGTTTTGAAGCATGTTCCAGGGACGGAACAAGTTGCAGATGTCCTCACAAAGGCTCTCCCAAAGCATCCTTCTATCAATGTTTGTCCAAGCTTGGTGCATACGATTTGTACGCTCTAGCTTGCGGGGGAGTGTTAGAATAACTTGTATTGGGCCCATGTAGTATTTGGCCCATTTATGTCTCTTCTTCTTTAGTCTCACATCTTGTATAGGATTTGTCTCCTCTCTTTCTCTCCTATATATTTGTATACTCTCTTTGTATTTAGACACTCAAGAAATATACATAAGTTTTCAGGCCTTTTCTACAATTTCAAAATTTTAAAGGAAAAGAGAAAATAGAATAACAAAATACAAGGTAAATAAATTGATTTAAACATCAATGAATCAAAATATGAAAAATGGAATAAGAATTAACTTAAGAAACTAGTGACCTCATACATACTTTCAAAATGACAGTTATAATCATGATAACTTGCAATTTTTTTATAATCATCATAACATTTTCTACTTATTCTTTTCATATTAATCCAATATTTCCACCATTGGGGTATTTCTACTCTGTTGTACATGCACAAGTCACTTAAATCAATTTTCTACAATCTTATCATCGATAGGTAGCACTCATATAACATCTTTAATACAGTTATCATCATTTTAAACTTTATCCTCCCTAATGTTACCAGACATTCAACTTAATATTTTTCATGGCGACTTAAACTTGTTTGTAATAAAATTCATTGACATTCGAATCTACCAGCTACATAAGCTTACAAATATCGGCATATCCATGAAAAATGTAGAGAAACGGAGTATTGAAACCTGTGGGCTATATTTCTTGTATTAACTTTCAAGTATGAGTACATATATATAAGAAGAGAAGAATAGAGAAGTCCCAAAAAATACAATGTGGGACAAAACATAAGACACACATGGGCTTGAATGGGTCACAATTACAATGAGCTTTTACTTATCTTTTTAGTATCTTCTAACACTCCCCCGCAAGCTGGAGCAAACAAATCGTAAGCACCAAGCTTGGATAGGAACTGCAGATACAATGGCCGAGGAAGAACTTGCTCAGAGGCTGGAACATGTTCCAATTCAAGTTTCTTCAGTTGGACCTTCTCCCGGACAAAGTGACAATCAACCTCAATGTGTTTTGTTCGCTCATGGAACACAGGGTTCTTTGCAATATGTATAGCAGTCTGACTATCGCAGAACAGAGTTGCTGGTGAGGAGAGTTTGACACCCAAATCACAAAGAAGGCTCTCCAACCAGACAAGTTCAGAAACGACAGCAGCCATTGCACGATACTCTGCTTCTGCAAAAGAGCGAGCAACAACCGATTGCTTCTTGCTACGCCATATGATGAGATTTCCTCCAAAGTAGGTACAGAAACCAGCGGTGGACTGTCGATCATCAAGCGAGCCCGCATAATCAGCATTAGTGTACGCGACAAGAGATAGGGATGAGGATGACTTGTATACCAACCCTCGTCCCGGGGCAGCTTTCAAGTACTTGAGGATGCGTTTGACGGCCTGTAAATGAGAGACCCTTGGTGAATGCATAAAGCGACTAACCACTCCAATAGCAAAAGAGATATCAGGCTTTGTATAGTTAAGTATATCAGTTTTCCTACAAGGCGCCGATAATATTCAGGATTTGTAAGCAGAGAATCTGATTCTGTTCCATGAGCACTTAGCTTGTGGTTGACATCAATAGGTGTTTCTGGTTTACATCCGGAATAACCAGCATCCTGAAGAAGGTTAAGAAAATATTTCCGTTGAGATAGGACCAGGCCATCAGGTCGACGAGCAACTTCAAGTCCACGGAAGTATCGAAAGTTTCCCAGATTTTTTGTTTGGAAGACAGAGTTTAAGTGTTGTTTGATCTGGTGTATCCCGATGGAGTCATCGTCAGTTATCAAAATATCATCTACATAGACTAAGAGAATAACAGTCTCTGTTGATTGATGACGAGTAAAAAGTGAGAAGTCAGCCGAGCACCGCTGAAAGTCAATATCATGAACAGCCTTGCTAAATTTTTCAAACCAAACTCGAGGGAACTGCTTGAGACCATAAATGTTGAAACCGAAAACTCGGTCTCTTGTGGAGTTCACCCTTGGGGAAGGGTTGATCGCACACTTAATTCTCTCCAGCAAGTCAAATGACAAAAGAAAACTGACTCGATGGCTCGGCGTGGAGGTCCCACCACACACCCGGAAGATCTTGGAGTGCTTCCCCTACTTAGTCAAAGGCCGAGCTAAGGCTACCTCAGAAAGCGCTAGAAGACTGGGGAACAAGTAAGCATGTCTTCTGAGGTACTCATTGGGTCCTATTTATAGATTTATGAAAACGGCCTGCAAATAGCCAACCTCCGCTCTTCCAAACAGCTATGTGCAGTCCAGGTTGGTCTGCCAACAGCGTAGCTCCGTTGTTCTAAAAGGCTATGGGCAGGCCAGCGGGGGCAAAATGGTAAAGAACATCATGGGTCGCTGGGCGAGTCCCCGTCCCCCTAAAGCCTCTGCTCACCTGGGGCGGCGAGTACGGTCTTGGCTGGCCCTGCTGGGCCTCGGCGAGTACGGGCCCGGCTGACCCTACTCGCCGGCTTCACCTGGCGAGTGCGAGCCTTTTGGCTCTATTCCCCCCGGATGATTCCACCTCGCCTGGGCGAGCTGGGGCTGTTGAGCTCTGGCCCCTTGAGTGCTCGCGTGGGGCCAGGACTGCATGATCCTGCGGGTCGGCTCTTGAGAAATTGAGCCCGACGAATGTTGAGCTCCGCTCGACGAACGCCGAGCTCCATTTGACGAACTGAGTGGACTGGGCGGGCTTCTCTCAACGCCAAGGTATAATGGCGTTGAGTGTTTGGACTTCACTCAACGCTAAGGCGGAACGACGTTGAGTGTCTGGACTTCACTCAACGCTAAGGCAGAACGGCGTTGAGTGTCCGGACTGGCTGGTACTCGCCGCTTCTACCTACCTCCTGCGAGTGCGGGCCCGGCTGGCCCTACTCGCCTGCCACTAGCCGGATTCACATGGGCGAGCTGGGGGCTGCCGAGCTCTAGCCCCCTTGGTGCTCGCCCGAGACTTGAGAAAAGAGAGTCGCCGCCGGTCTGGTTCCTGGCGACCCCACTCGCCGGATACGGGGTTGTACAATAAATAGCTTCACGCAGACGGCATACCCGAGACTCCCCCGTGGTCTCAAACCAGGGAGGTTGGTGCATGAAAACAGTCTCAGGAAGATCGTCATTAAGAAAGACATTTTTAATATCCAGCTGATGTAGAGAACCAGTGACGGTGAACAAGTGAAATAAGGACCCGGACAGAGTTTAGTTTGGCGACAGGGGAGAAGGTCTCCTCATAGTCCAAGCCTGTTGTTGAGTGAACCCACGAGCTACCAGACGGGCTTTGAGGCGGTCGATTGTCCCATCGGAGCGTGTTTAATGGCAAAAATCCATTTACAGCTAACGCAAGACTGGGCGGAAGGAATAGGTACCAGATCCCAAGTATGATTAGCCCAAAGGGCTGACATCTCAACATCCATTGTCGCACGCCACCCAGGGTGTTGAAGAGCACTTGCACAGTGTTAAAAATAGAAATAGAGGAAAGAGCAAGAGAAAATTTGAGCAGATGAGGAGAGAGCCGATGTAGCGAAATGTAGTTTGCGAGTGGAGGCAGGATCAGCTGACCGCGAGATAGTACCGGTAAACGGTAGCAGTGGTTGGGCTCCGGAGTTCGGATTACGGCGAGTGTAGACACGGAGGAGACGTGGTTTTGGTGGTGGTCGTGGTTCCGCATGGGGTGTTGGAAGAAGAGGAGGTAGAGAAGTCGTGACTGGGATAGTAGGATGAGGCACGGGTTGCAAAAGTGGAGGGGCTGAAGTTGATGGGTGAAAAGGTTGGTCTTTTAGGAAAGTAACATCAGCAGAAAAAACCACTTTCCGGTCGACTGGAGAGTAACATACGTAACTTTTTGAGTACGAGAGTACCCCACAAACATACATTTGGTTGCACGATAGGCAAATTTATCCGTAGGCGGATCAAGATTATGGGCATAACAGGCACAACCAAACACCCGAGGAGCGAGAGGAAACAGAGATTGAGAGAGAAAGAGTAGGCTAAACGGAGTGGTGAAGTTGAGAACGGAGGAAGGCAGGCTGTTGATGAGATGACAGGCAGCCGACACTGCAAAGTTTCAGTATTCGATGGGTACGCGCATCTGAAGCATTAAGGATCGAGCAACATCAAGAATATGACGATTTTTGCGTTCAGCAACACCATTTTGCTGAGTAGTATAAGCACAATGGGCTTTTACATATATTTTTACTATCTTCTAACAAAAGCAAATAATTTGAACTTATATAGTGAGTTCTAGTTCACCATATCTAAGTTATAGAGTACTATGAACAGAAGAATAACCAAATTACCATGACATAAGGTTCATATGCAGGAAGATGATACAATAAATCTAGTATTAAAAGATGCATAAATGATTATGATAATGAAAATAACATAAGACATGAAAAATGCATCATCCCATCACACCATACCTTCAGTAAGTATCAGACGACTATAAGTTATCTAAAAAGATAAATAAAATAAACTATTTTAATGTAAATGAGAAAAATACAAATCTTCTCTAGAATCGCAAATTTAAAAAAAAAATCAGTATATTTTGATTCAGTAACATGAAATGAGGTCTCACTTTAGGAAATTTAGGCAGCCTTCTCGTTTCATTGCTCTCAACGATCTCTTTGATTTTCTCAAGAATGGAACCAAGTACAGCATCCTCAAGATCAAAGCATGGTGACAGTTGCCTGCCCACTGAACCAAGGCTGAAACATTGTCAGTGGCTGCATCATTTGCAGACCGAAACTAATCTATCAGAATTTGCCTCACTATAGTGGTTCCTCTTCCCAATGTCTTTTTGTTCTTCTTTTCACACTTCTTCTCATCTTTTTTGTTCTCTCCACCATAATTAATATTATTCCCACCACCTACTTCTTGTTTATCAATTGAATCATCCATATCAATTGCATACAAAGATATTACCATTTCCCAAGAAAGAATCTTTCCAAACTTCTTCACAAGCTCATTTACATTGTGCAAAACTGCAACAGAGTCTGAACCAGAAGCAAATTTTTCAAAAATGAAGCGTAATTCCGCATTCATCATGTTCAAACTAGGACATCTCTTCTCAAATTCTTCCTTAATAGGCTTGTGGAGCTTTTCGTTACCCAAGAGAGCAATGACAGCCTTTGTTTGACCCAAGCTGATCTCACTCATAGACAGAACTGAAATTGCTAACTGTACCACTGAAGCTAGTAATGTCTTCTCCTTCCCATAACTCGAATCTCTTACCCCGGTCTTGTTGATGACAGAATTCAAATCCACACTAATCATTCGATGCAAATACATCACGGTTTCTCTAAAGTTTTTATGAACAACCGGGATATCAATGAAAGGCCCAGAACTCACCTAACCAACAAGCTTCGATCCAAAGAGCAAATCTCTCATATCACTGGCCACATCAGTCGCATTCTTGACGGAGAATCCTCTCTCGGAAGGAGATAAATTGAAGATGGCAGTGTCGACCCTCACTTCTTCGCAAGACAACGCTGCAATGGCATCAGATAGCTTTGTCAGCGATGATACGCATAAGTCTAGGATACACAAAATCCCAACGGAGGGGACGTCGGATCTCACTATAATGTCGATTTCATCCCTGTTAATGCCGTCGAGATCATCCGAGCGTTTTCCGGTTAACACGCATAAAGAAGTGACGAGACCAAGCGGAGATCCGAAATCTAGGGACTCATGACCCGAGCTGAGATCTAGGGCTTTCTCGATGAGGCTGAGAAGAGGGTGACGGACGGCGGAGTCAGAGAGGACGAGCTTGTTGAGGAGGACGGCTATGGAAGCTCGGGAATTTTCTAAGGTAAGGAATCTAGATGATACATTTGGTGGAGGAGGAAGAGAAGGTGAAGGGGACTGGGAGCGGGAAAGCCTCTCAAGGGCTGAGGAATCGACGGTAACCTTGCGAGGCCGCGAGCGATAGCATATATGTATGCAGAAGATAACGAAGATCCCTTTCCTAAGACCGTGACGGCAGTAGCCTCCCCTCCAGTGAACGCCATTACAGTGGCCGGAGGGAACTCACGCCGGCTTCGGTTTGGTTTGATTGAGCGGTGGCGGAGAATGTAACGGCTAGCCGTTACAAGATCACCGGCGTGATCGCCGTTGCCGGAGGGAAGGGGATGCCTTCCAGTACCTATACCTGCTGCTTTACTAATCTAGGATCTACACTAAAAGACTACTAAAATACTCTTCATTCATGAATCCCAACTAATACATGGTTTGGCTTTATAGACCTTACTAATTACAATGACCAGTAGGGCTTGCCACGTGGTGGCTATATAGACGTACATTCCTGCCCTTCCGACTAAACGACGACCTCGTCGTTTGATTCCACCGGGGTCAAAAACCCCAAATGATGATGTTCAGGATAATTGAGCAGCTCTCATGTGTCAAAAAGACACGTCCGCTTGGATCAAAACAAAGATTGTTGTAGAAGTTGAATGAAAGACTCCATCGTGTGTTTGATTCCACCAGGATCAAATACCCAAATGCATGCCATAATTGATGAGTACTGATCGGTGGGAGTTGATGATGCCCATTGCTTGGAATGGCTCGGATGAGAGTTGAAGATGCAGTGTCCGGGAACAAGTAGCAGTCAGGACAAGTGGTGGCAGAAAGAAGGAACTTGCCCTGAGGTAGACCGTCGTAGTTGACACAATCAGAAGCTCTCCATTGTGGTGCTAGAGGACGATGTTGGCTCTGCATTGCTGGTACTGAATCAAAATGAGAAAAACATGGATTGTCATAAATATGATCATAATTTGGTGCCTGAGGCCAATGTCGTCGAGCGTGTGGGTGGTGAATCCAGAAAAAGAAACATGGATTGTGATATATATGATTGTAATTCTGAAGGTTTGGCTGCGGATGATCAGATTGGAGTACATTCGGCGGTGGCAATCTGGTAAGTGGGAAGGATTTACGTGTCTATCCTTTCGTGAAATATCTTGATCATATGGAGGTTTGTCCTGAGCAGGAGAAAAAGAAAAGCTTGCTGACGAGGTTGATGAGTAAAGCTAAAGTCCGTTGAATTTCTTGAAATTTTCTCGAAATATTCTCTTGCAATTCTTGATTGATCACAATTTGATTTTTGAAATTGAGACCATCATTCATCATTCTATGAGTAGAATTACCAAAATTATTTCCCTTGTCAAAAACACTATTCTCAACTGATACTCCAGTGAAATATACTTGTTCTTTAGCATTGAATCTGTGGAATCCATGCTCTCATCTTTGTTGTCCCCTCTATTTTATTATTGCAGGGAATGAATGGGTACTCCCATAATTGTTGCTGCTTGCCCCATGTCTTCCCAAACTCCGAATAGTGCTGGTCATAAGGCTCAAGGTATGAGGAAGAGGGAGAGATTTCCTGTAATCAGGCGGCGTGTAATGCTGCAGGTAAGCGGTCGGAGGTGTCAGCCCCACACGTTGCTCTGATGGATGAAAACACATTTGATGCTGCGGCGGTAAAACGTTTGACAATTGGCTCCACCGATGGTGGTAAGGAGCTAGGCTGAGCGCCTGCAGGTGTGATGTTCTGCTGCTCTGCAGCTGTTGGTGATGCCAGGAGAAACCCTCCCTCATTATGATTCCCCTGCTATGCTCTATTACTGGATGCCTTCCGGAGAGCAGTGATGGAAGGGTGGATTAACAGCTTTCCTCCTACTGTCTATAGACTCAAGCGATAGACAGCTGTCTATGGCAGATCATGCGCCGATGCAATTCTTGAATTCGTCGGAGTTGGATCTGTGGATCAGAGGTGGAAGACTGTTCTGTTGCGGATCTTGATGGCTTCAGATCCACAGAGCCCAGGAAAAAGATCAATGCAACCTGATGGCAGGAGGCGGGAGTTCATCTCGGATGAGCAATGTTCTTGTTGGTATCCGGTGATGGATGTGTCGTTGTTTGAATCGCCGGAGCCAATTTTTTCCTGAATTGCAGGAGCCAGTGAATATTAATGCGCCGTTCTAGATCTACTACCGGTGAAGAAGTAGTGGTTAGGTCTTCTTTTTTTTATCTGGATATTCTGGAAGGAGTTGGATCTCCACGATCTCGTGTCCGAACTTGCCGAAGTTCGACGAGATGTCCAACGAGATTGCAAGAGCAGGCCGGAAGAAGAAAGATGGCCTCTCCGGCGATCTGATGAATGCGAACTGGTGATCGCCGGTGCCGGAGGGGAAGGGGATGCCTTCCAGTACCTATACCTGCTGCTATTACTAATCTAGGATCTATACTAAAAGACTACTAAATACTCTTTCATTCATGAATCCCCAACGTTACAGAGAAGCAGGCGGGTCCAAAGGAGGGGTTGAACCGGCCGGGGGAGGCTGGGCTGGAGAAGCCCAGATTTGGCGACATTTTCTATGTCTAGCCGGTGCAAACAGAGGGCCGGTGGCCTTTGTTTACCCGCCGTCGTGATTTGGACAAGTTCAGATTTGCAGAAGCTCGTTTGTTTATCCGCCATCGGGTAGTGTTTGCTCTAAATAGTTCGGCGTCTCCCTGCTTCTGTTTGGAGGAGACGTTGCCGGATGGCGAGTAATAAACAGGGCCCAGCGGAGTTTGCTCCGTTTACACCTGTCGGACAGAAAAAATGCAGTCAAATCGGAGATTTTCCAACCCCGCCTCCCCCCCCTCCTCTGGTTCGACCCTTCCGTTTGGACCCGCCGACTCCTCCTACCCCCACTCAATCAAACGAAGGCTGGGGCTCAATTTGGCACGGTTGCAGGCGACTGGAGAAATAATGGTGGAAAACAATGTTGGAATAATCATCTGTTTTACAGAGTGGTGGCAGAATCTGTGAAATCTTTTAGAAGAATTATGTTGTTAGTGTTTGGAAAAAAAATTATATATCAATAATTTTATTAAAGCATAATAAAAATATAAATTAAATAATATAAGAAATAATGTAATATATGTTATATTATATTATATTTAATAAACTTTAATATATTTTAATAATTGTTCACGAAAAATAAGCATTTATTAATAAAATTAAGTTGCAGCTCAAATGATGATGAGAGGTGAAAAAACTTCATATTTAAACATGCTCGGGCTGGAGTAGTCACGGGATTGGTGACCTCCGGGGAAGTTCATGTGGTGTCCGCTCGACTATCGAGTTTCGCTCATCTAAGGGAGGATGTGGCCTCCAATAAACCCACCTGTAGGCATGGAGATGAGTTGGGTCGGTTGGGCTGCAACCCTCTAAGGGAGTTTAAGGAAGACAGCTCGGATATCTTGTGAGGTGGATTGAACCGCCGCACGCCCTTTCTAACAAAAAACTGGTTTTTTGTTGAAAATGGGCCGAATGTGACGACCCTAGCCCGGCTCCCGAGAAAACTCGTCTCACCCGCAATTATTCCACCGCAACTTCACGAGTTTGACCTATTTGTTTCGTAACTGCTGAATTTCTGAGTCCTCTATGCCAACTGGACGGACTTTCGTCCTCAAATCCTCTTCTACCGGCACAGTTGCCGACTCGATCACAACGCTCGTCTTCATTAAGGCTTTCCTCAAAACTGAGACATGGAAGACATCGTGTAATCCACTAAACTTTGTGGATAACGTCAATCAGTAGGTTGCTTCTCTAATACGTTCCACGACCTCGAATGGTCCCAAGAACCTCGGACTCAACTTCTTGAGTCGGTGAATCCGCGAAACGCCTTTGAACGGCTTAATTTTTAAATATACCCGGTCGCCTATCGTAAACTCCACATTCTTGTGGCGAGCGTTGAAATACTTCGTATGCTGATCCTGAGCAACTTTCTTGCGCTCCTGAATGGTTCGCACCATCTCATAAGCATCAGCCACCACCTTTTTTCTCAAAAGCTTGGCGTCTCCCGCCTCTGTCCATGACATCGGTGTTCGACACCGACTTCCATACAAAGCCTCGTATGACGTCATCTTTATACTTGTCTGGAAACTGTTGTTATAGGTAAACTCCATCATAAAAAGGTGATTTTTCTCACTTCTTACCAAAGTCAAGGATACACATCCTCAGCATATCTTCCATTGTACGATTCGTCCTTTCCGTTTGACCATCGGTTTGAGAATGGAACGTCTTACTAAACTTGAGCCTTGCGCCCAGACTTTTCTGTATTAGTCTCCAGTCCTTGAACGTGAACCGTCCATCACGATCACTGGCAATACTCTTGGGAATTTTGTGCAACCACACAATATTGCAGACATACAGTTCCACCAGCTTCTCCATGTTGTCCTCCTTCCCATTTATGATGTGCGATTGGTGCGGGACTTCGAGTCCCTTGGCATTGAGTGTGTAGCCAGAGGCGAGTCTAGCACGGCTCGGTTGAACTTGATAGAGTTGTAGAATGACTTGTCCGACCGTGTTCGGGAAGCGACCAATGTGGATGTGGAGTTCCAGCCACTTGTGGTGAAATCTCAAAAAGGCGAAAGTATTGCCTGGGAGATGATTGATGAGATCTTAAGGAAGGATGGAAGGATTTTTGTACCGCAGTTCGGCAAGCTCTGTGAGGAGTTGATATTTGAGGCTCATTTCACAAAGTACTTCATTCACCCGGACAGTACAAATATGTACTTGGATATGAAGAAATCATTTTAGTGGCCTGGTTTGAAACAGGAAGTAGCTTTGTACATGAGTCGGTGCCAAACTTATGCCTTAGTGAAGGCCGAGTGTCAAAAGTCGGGCGGGTTCTTGAATACTCTTCCTATCCCTGAGTGGAGAGGGTTTGGGTTGCTTGGGCTGCAGCCCGGATGATGTCAGCTGGGTCCCACTGGGTCTCCCTCGGTGGACGTGGTCATACCAACCCACTGATGTGAGAATCTTGGGCCTCCCCAGCCGGACTGCAGTCCATCATCCCCCACCCGCTCTCCATAACCGCTCGCAGCCTAGCCCATTCCGGGTACCCAATACATGACTTAATACGGCTGTGACGGGTTGTTGAGGTCACCAAGGCGTTGTCATCCAGCCTTGATCCCATGACCTCCTTCGTAAGAGGGTTTTAAACAACCCTCTCACACCCATCCACGCTAACCCACAGGTCGGAGGATTAGAACCTCCCTCTGATACCATGTAAAAATTTGTGAAACACGGAAAACGAGAAATAAGGTCGCAGGAACACTCAACCAAAATCAAGCCAAATAAACCAGATACAACTATGAGAGCAAGTAAATCTTGTACTATCAAAAATCTTTATAGTGCGAGGCATACATGTCGACACATGATTCGTCAATGTACTCGATAGAAGCAAAAAACAACCAGGCAAAATCTAGTCGTGCGGTTAGAAATCGTAACCGCCGACTATGCCGAACTTTACTAAGGAATCCGCTGAAGCCGCTAAGTCGCCAGACCGCAACCTAGCCACACAGACACCCCATTATTCCAAATGTTGAAGAAACTCTGTCAGCAATCAGCAAGCCGCCTGACCGCGAGGTCGCCTAGCCGGTAGATAATTTGCGAATAGCTGCTTCCGAACTGAACAGACAGACTGTCAGAAACGGACAAGCTTATTGAAATGAGAAAGATTGTTGATGAGAAGACCGCCTACTCGCAAGTCGCGACCTGCTGCTAACCACCGATTGTAACCACAAAGTCCGCACTGATCCCTGGCGCAATTCAGAACCAAGTCTCTGGTTTCTCAGCGCTATCCGCACAATCTGCATAGCAAAAAACTGTCAACTTCTCAAACCGTGCAGATAAAAAAACATGTCTGCTGCAACCAATCGAGCTCACTTACTGTTCATTTAGGTGTGTTATTTATGTGATAGGGGGTCCTATTTATAGACGCAGAGAGGAGTGTGGTTACCGCCCAAACCGATAGGAACACCACCCGTCTTGCAGCTAGCACAAGGCATATCCGCACAGCACGGACACGAACCCAGCCCACCTTGTGGCCCCAACAAGGTCGAATAAGCCAGTCCGCCAAAGGCCAGAACTAGGATAAATCCGCTATACCCACGGACACTGTGGATGCCACCACCAGTCCGCAACATCCTGCAGACATAGCTCCAGTTCGCACACCATAGCCCGAGACTAAGGCACAATCCCGCTAATTCAAACTGTCGGATAGACAGGCAGTCTGCACACTCTGAGCCCGCAGCTAGAGCACAAACCAGGCTCAGCCAAGCTGTCGAACTCGGTGGATAAAAATGCAGTCCGCACTACCCGAGGAACTCTGCGGACTGAGCACGACCAGACTTGGTACAAAACAAGACCAAGTCCACACCACCAAGAGTCCAAAGCGCGGACTCCAAATAGGCGAACTCAAGAACCAGTCTGCACAATCCGGCGGACTCCAAAACCAGTCCGCACTAACCGGCAAACTCAGCGGTTACACAAAACCGCTCCACCAAAGCAAGTCCAAGGGCACAAGTACATGCCGAACTCACGAGCTCCACAAGTGTCCGCAATCACGCTGGACTCGGCGAACTCCAGATGAATCTGCACTCCCACGAATAAACATCCTATCTGCCTGGTTACAACCTGAGAACAAGCTGAAGCTGACCCTTGCCGACCTGGCTAGTCGCCACTCCTGTCCGCCAGTTCGCGTGGATAGTCCGCCCAGGCCGCCATTTCTGTCCGCCCAGTCCGCGCGGATAGTCCGCCCAGCTCGCCACTTTCACTTCAAAAATTTAACAAGCCCGCTCCTCGGGAGCAGCTCAGTTGGTGGTGCGAGTGCTTATTCTCGACATCGTTGTTGGTCAGGAGTGCTTGCGTAGAACAAGCACGTACTGTCTTTAGAAATTCTTCACAGCTTTGGAGAACACTTTCCTGTAGACGACGTGTCACGACCCGCATTTTCTCCGAATTTAAGAAGCATCAGAGTACGAGAAAACACGCGTTGTGATGACATGTCGAGCAGGGGATAACTGCCGACGCTCAGGCAAAACACTAACTACTTTAGTTCATGAAAATTCTTAAGTTTAACTGATTAGAAATCCAGTTTAGTAAAATTAGCTGTATCCCTCGGCTCAGTGGATCAGCTAGCCCACAATTTAAAAAATATACTATTACGCGGTGGAAAATACTTTGATTAAGTTGCTTTTAACACCCTAAGAGAGCATAAGAATCCTATGGGGACAACTCATGATACGCGAGACTCTAGATTTAGTATAATATATATAAGGTAGTCTTTACGCTATTTGGAAAAAAAATAGTGTCTTAGTTTTATAAAACATAAAGGCATGAGATACATATAGTAATGTTGTAGGGTTTTAAAATAACTAACAACCTAGCATAAATCATACCCAGAGAGCAAGTAGACAATCTCAAGTAAAAAGATAGCAGTTAAAGTAATATATCTAGTATCACAAGTAAGACTATCAGTGGGCGTCAATAACCTGACACGAACCCATTTGGTGAGCATGTATGTCTGTAAGAAATAAGTAAACTACCTCACAAGTCAAGGAGAAAGATCTCAGCAACCCAAGAGATCACCAACAACTTCAAAGAAATCTAGCATGAGGCATCCGAAGGAAGAACACCTCAGCAAGTAAAAAAAACAAATGTTCAAGAGCATTAGATCAAAATAGTACAAGAAGGGGGGGGGAGGGTTTACCAACTCAACCATGGAGTGCTATCAAACTTAGCAAAAGCAATAACTAGACAGTAAAAAACAAACACTGTCCAAGGAAGGTCAAAGTATAGCAAATATGAGAAATCAGGAACAAGCCCTGCTCAAAACCTGCAGAGGCTACAAGGCAAACATATGACAAAAAAATAGCAATTTTAAAGGAAGAAAACTAACAATCCTAACTTGTTAGTTAATAACAGTAGTAAAAACAACATGGATCTGGGTTGGTGACAAAACAGTCCTCATCCAAACAACCGGTTCCAAAAATTTGTTCAAGGGTCTAACAGTGGCAGCACTAGGGTCCAACACAACAACATACCAGCCTATACCTGGGACAAAAAGGTGGCGGCCACGGCTCAACACATAACACCACCCCTATTTAGAGCCACAAAACACCACTACCTTCCATAACTCACGATTCGGCCTTCCAGAAAATAGTCGACAAATAACCCCAAACCCAAAGGAAATTCACTCGGGAGAAGGAAAATAGACTAAGGCAAAAGCGTCGAGTTCACTCGACGCCGCGTTGAGTGAGTGCCACTCACTCAACGCCAGGCACCAAACTCGGAAGGCGTCGAGTCCACTCGACGCCGCGTTGAGTGAGTACTACTCACTCAACGCCAGACTCATCTCACCGACCAACGGAGTTGAGTGAGCTCAGCTCACTCAACGCTGTCAACGCCCGCTGCCAAAGGCGTTGAGTGGCTTCAACGCACTCAAAGCTTTGGACTTAGAAAACTTAACAAAAACCGGCAGCGTTGAGTCCATCTCAACGCTGTCAACGCCAGCCGCCAATGGCGTTGAGTGGCTTCAACGCACTCAACTCCTTGGACTTAGAAACTACAGAAGTTGGCAGCGTTGAGTTCACTCAACGCTGTCAACGCCACACCAAAACCGAGCCTACCCATGAAGAACTCAACATTATAACACTACAACAAACTGACAGTAGGCCTAAAAATTGCAGTAATAGTGAGATCTGACAAGGCTAAGCAGCATTCCTAGGTTCTAAGAACAGAAATTTAAACAAAATCTCAATCCGGAAGTTAAATCAAATATCTGGACAGGAAGTAAATTCAGTAGGCTTAACAATTGCTTGTCATGATTAAGGAAAAACTAGACATTTGTAAGGTCTGGAATTAATACTTGACAACAAGGAACAAAAATGAAGAAGTTCCTACTTGGCAAGGGCAAAGAGCACGACTTGCCTTAAATCCAGAAATTTTCTTGGTCAGCACCTTCCCTCTCTCTCGGATCTGGCAGCAAAGCACATAGCCGAGAAGTCTGGAGTTTTGGAGAGGAAGAAGGGTCAAATCCGAAATTCTAGACTACTCGAAATACCACGAAATTTGGAAAACTTATCATAGAAATGTAAATCTAGGCGAGAGCAACCCGGATCCACTCTCAAACGATGATTTCGGCCGCAAAATCTCCTGAAATCGGCGGTCAAGGCTTACGGTTTTCCGCCGCTCGTCTTTCTCTCGCACAAGCGGCGGTTACTTTCCGAAAGAAGGCAGTGAATAGTTTTTAATTCTATTCTAAGGCTATATATAGGCACAACAACCTAATAAATAATTAATTACTATATCATTAAATAATTACATTATTATATAATACACAAAAACGACGCGAAAACCGAACAACCTCGAAATTCGCCTCGTAGCTAAATACCCACGCTACGAACACAACTGCGAAGTCGAAATCAACATTCGACGAACAGAACTCCGGCTATCACCACCCAAAGCCAAAACACAAGCATTCCCCGAGAGGCCTCACCGAGTCACAAAACCAGACCCGGCTTGCTAGGGAATCTTGCCAATAGGCTACAAAACAAGCCATTCAAGGAACCTAAAGAGCTAAGACCATGCTCCAACAATGGCACAAGCCGAAAATGCGTCAACGTAACGCCAAATAAAGGTTAAAGAATTACAGAAAAACCGGGGGCGTTACAGTCACTCCCCTAAAAGAAAATTTTGTCCGAAACTTTACGCACACAACTTCTACTATAGAAGGAAAGTAACAAAACAAGAGTTATAAGAAAGAAAACATACCAAGTAAGATCAGGAGAACAAATGAGGGTGAGCCTCACTCATAGCGACTCTAATTCCCAAGTCGCGCTTTCCATGTCCTGATTCATCCACAAAACTTTAACCATCGGAATGGACTTCCTCCGCAGCACCCGATCTTGAATATACAAAATGCGTACTAGCACCTCAACATAAGAAAGATTTGGCTCTAACTGGGGCACAACATTCAAAACTTGCCCACTGCTCTGCACACACTTCCGTAATTGGCTTACGTGAAAAACATCGTGTACGCCAGGGAAGTTTGCTGGCAAATCCAGCCTATAAGCTGACACACCAATCCGCTCAACAATCTTAAACGGTCTCACATACCTTGGGTCCAACTTCCGGTTCTTACCAAAACTCTTAACACCAACTATCGGGGAAACCTTAAGAATCACCAGGTCCCCTACAACAAATTCCAAGTCAGATCTACGCCGGTTGGCGTTCTTCTCATACCGCTCCTGAGCTATCCGAAGTTTTTATCGAATCAGCTTCACCGCAACTTCCATTTCTTTGAGCGCGTCTGGACCCAACAACGGCCTCTCACCGACCTCAGTCTAAAACAGGGGAGTTCTGCAACGTCTCCCATACAGCGCTTCGAACGGAGCCATTTGCAAGCTCTCCGGATAACTATTGTTATAGGCAAACTCCATAAGCCTCAAACGCTCATCCCACGCTCCACCGTGGTCTAAAATATAGCATCTGATCATGTCTTCCACTATCTGATTCACTCGCTCTGTCTGACCATTAGTCTGTGGGTGGTAAGCGGTGGAATATCTCAAATCCGTACCCAACCCTTCTTGCAAACTCTTCCAGAAGCGAGATGTAAACCGGGAGT
Organism: Platanthera guangdongensis; assembly: GCA_039583875.1. NCBI lineage: Eukaryota > Viridiplantae > Streptophyta > Magnoliopsida > Asparagales > Orchidaceae > Platanthera > Platanthera guangdongensis. The sequence goes on along the minus strand of CM077151.1, from coordinate 274,788,080 downwards.
CTCGGTCTGAAATGATGCCGACTAGTACACCATGCAATCGGATGACCTCATTCAAATACAGCTCAGCAATTTTCTTCATCGGATAGTCAATCTTATAAGGTAGGAAGCGTGCACACTTCGTCAATCTGTCCACAATAACCCAAACTGAGTCATATCCTCTAGGAGATCTCGGTAAACCCGTAATAAAATCCATTGAAATGCTCTCCCACTTCCAAGTCGGGATTTCCAACGGAGTCAACTTGCCACCAGGCCTTCCATGATCGGCCTTAACACACTTGCAAGTATAACACTCAGAAACAAACCTTGCTATATCACTTTTCATACCATACCACCAGGCAATCTGCTTTAAGTCATGATACATCTTGGTAGATCCTGGGTGGTAGGCAACACTAGAACTATGCGCCTCTTTGCACAACATATGATAAATGTCCATAACAGCGGGGATACAAAATCTGTCGCGGTACGTCAAAGTACCCGCATCATCAATAGAGAAATCCGGCAACTCCCCTTTCTCGGTCCTCAGATACAAGTTCAATAGATCCAGATCATCCTTTTGATGTAGCCTTGTAAGTGAAATCCAAGAAGGCTCTGCTACTGCCAAACTACTCTGCAAATCGCAGCTCCCCACAGAAATGTCCATCAAAAGGAACTCTTCCGCTAGACGCTCGGCGGAGAGGTTGAAAATCTTCCCCGTCTTCCGACTCAGGGCGTCGGCCACAATATTAGCCTTGCCCGGATGGTACTGGATCTCAACATCGTAGTCTGCCACATACTCCAACCATCGGCGTTGGCGCAGATTCAATTCCTTCTGGGTGAAGACATACTTTAAACTCTTGTGATCCGTGAAAATCTTGCACTGCGCGCCATAAAGCAGATGTCTCCACAACTTCAGCGCATAAATCACGGCTGCAAACACTAGGTCATGCGTAGGGTAGTTCCTCTCATGAGTCTTCAGCTGCCTTGACTCGTACGCAATCACCTTTTCATCTTACATCAACACGCAACTCAGACCAATGTGTGATTCATCCACATAAACATCATACTCCACACCCTAAGTAGGTAGAGTCAAATGGGAGCAGTGCACAATCTATCGTTGAGCTCCAGGAAGGCTTCCTCGCACTTCTCGCTCCACACAAAGTTTGCGTTCTTCTGAGTCAATCTAGTCAAGGGTGCAGCCAGGGTAGAAAAACCCTCCACAAATCTTCTGTAGTAGCCGGCCAACCCTAGGAAGCTCCTAATCTCTTTGGGCGTGCCTGGCCTACTTCAATCCATCATAGCAGCGATCTTTTCTGGGTCAACTGAAATCTCACGCTCATTCACCACATGACCCATAAAAGATACCTGAGGCAACCAGAACTTGCACTTGCTCAACTTGGCGAAAAGCTTGTGGTCCCTCAAAACTGATAAAACTAAGCGCAGATGCTGATCATGCTCCTCAGCACTACGAGAATAAATCAGAACATCATCGATGAACACGACCACGAAATTATCCAGGAAGTCCTTGAACACATGGTTCATCATATACATGAAGGCTGAGGGCGCGTTTGTCAAACCAAACGACATCACCAGGAACTCAAAATGCCCATGCCTCGATGTAAAAGCAGTCCGTGGAATATCTGCCTCACGGATCCTGAGCTGATGGTAGCTAGAACGAAGATCGATCTTGGAAAATACTGCACTACCGCGCAACTGATCAAACAGATCGTCAATCCTTGGCAAAAGATACCTTGCAGCTCAGTTGGTGATGAGAACGTTGAATGGTTTGCTTATCAAGGGTTGCGGGTTTGATACCTAGCGCCAACAATGCGCCTTGCTGAAAAACAGGCGGGAGAGGCGTTGAGGTGTATTGGGCTGCAGCCCTGTAGCGGGCCTACGGGTGAGACAAGCTATTCGGCCCATGATGGGGTGCGATAGCCTCTGAGTTCTAGGCCGGGCCGTTACACGACGCCAAACTATTTCTAGTCGCTTAGCATTCTCCAGGCTTGGAAGAATCAAACCATCTTAGCTCGAGAGTGAGCCGAGTGCGCAAACAATTAAAAGAGAACCAATAACGGATGCAACAAGGCTTCTTACATGGAAAATCTCGGAAAGTGAAAAAATTACGGGGTCGGTTCAGCGAACAACAAATCCACAAATTTTCTTGAGTTTATAAGTGTTAGAATTCTCGAGTGGGTGATTGGTCACTGCTCCAATTACAAGTACTTGAAAGTGAAAAGATGCAAAGTCTTCTTTCGCGCTCGTAGGAGAGGCTTCTAAAGCAAGCACTGAAGCAAGTACTGAAGCAGAGCGGATCGAACATTGAAGTAGATCTCCAATTCGCTCTTGAAAGAGGACTTGAGAAGCAAAGGTGGTCTTTCAACTACGAAGGAGGTCTTCAAGTCACTCTTGAAGGAGAACTGGAGAGCCGATGGAGGTCTTCAAACTCCGAAGAAGATCTCTGAGTGGTCTTCTCTAGAAAACCTCAGAGCTATCTTTTCTCTTGATGGTTGCTTTTCTGGATCACCATTTTAAACAGACAAATGAGGTTGCACGATTCTGGCTATTCGGATCACCATTTGTTTTTTGAAAACAATGTCAATCCCCCCCCCTCCCGGCATGCTCCCCGGCGAGGATGGAGGTGGGGGTGATGACGGGAGGCCTTAGCGTTGTCGGTGCGCGCGAGAGGGGGTGCGCTCGAGGGCGTGCGCCTTGAGTGGCACACGTGGGGGGAGGGATATGCGCGCAGGTGCGCACGCATGCACACATGGGTGGGCACAGTGCACAGTGATGCTCACGGAGCACTGTGCTTGTGGCGTGTGCAAGTTCGTCGCACGTCCGGCTCCCGAACATTTTTACTTGGTCAAGGCGGTTCATTTCGGCGATCCGGTCGGGACCACGATTTCGACAAGGCCGATCTGATCCAGAACGAATTTACGTGAACCCCTATCAAGCATGTTAGTTCTATTATATAAGAATGCCTATACATATTAACATAACTTGCAAAGTTAAAATTGGGTGGCAGAATGGAATGCTTTTTTGATAAGAGAATACATAGATTTCGTAAATAGATTTTATCAAACAAAATTTGTGGTGGCCATGCCACAGACTTTTAAATTGTGAATGTTAAGAAAAACTAACTTTAAAATACATAATAGGTGATTACGTTAAAGGGATGGTTACAGTACTACTTCCTATTGAAATTTATACCAGAAAATAAACACAAGTTAATCCACCTATTCTATAAAGTTTTGTTTGAGAAAGCTTATGATGATCAATAAGCAGTTAATTGAAAATTGATGCTTACATGCAGATTTTATAAAATAAATGATGAATAAGTAGTCGACTGTTTGGATAGTTTGTTCATAAGTGCTTATCTAAAATTTCATTCATTCATAAGAGTCCGTTTGTTTGGACGTGATTTTTTTCGCCCGAGCTTGATTTTTTTTCGCCCGAGCTCAATTTTTTCACCCGGACGATTTTTTGCCCGGGAGCGATTTTTTCGCCCGATCGCGTTTTTTTTCGTCTGGTAGTGATTTTTTTCTCCCGAGCGAATATTTTGCCCAGGCCCTTTTCTTCGTCCGGCGCATTTTTTTGCCCTGGCGCTTTTTTTTCGCCCTGATGCATTTTTTTTGTCCGGGCGCGCTTTTTCGCCCGGACGCGGTTTTTTCGCCCGGCCGCGTTATTTTCGCCCGGGCGGGTTATTTTCGCCCGGGAGAGCTTTTTACGCCCGAGCGATCTTTTTTTGCCCGGACGCAATTTTTTTGCCCATGTGCGCTTTTTGAAAGGGCGCGTTTTTTCTCTCGGGCTCGATTTTTCACGTCGGCGCAATTTTTTCTACCCAACAAATTTTTCGCCAAGGTGCAATTTTTTCACCCGGGAGAATGAAAAAAATGCGTTCGGTTGAAAAAATCATGCCTACGCAAAAAAAAACACGCCCGGACAAAAAAAAGCGTCAGAGCGAAAAAAGTGCACGCGCGCGAAAAACACGTATGGGCAAAAAAATCGCTCCCCTTTGCACCCGAAAGAAAAACCGCATCCAGGAAAATATCGTTTGCGGGGAGAAAAAAATTGCTCCCTGGAGAAAAAAAATCGAGCTCGGGTGAAAAAACCGGCCCGGGCGAAAAAAACGCACCCCGACGAAAAAATGCGTCGGGGCGACAAAATTGCGGTTGGGCGAAAAAAATCTTGCTCGGGCGAAAAAACGCACCCAGACGAAAAAATCACGGCCGAACGAAAAAACCACACCCGGGCGAAAAAAAACTCGAACGAGACAAAAATATCGCGCCCGGGGAAAAATATCGCGTCCGGGCGAAAAAAAACGATCCAGGGCGAAAAAAAACGCTATAGCTAAAAAATTGTGTTCAGTTGAAAAGATCACGCTAGGGTGAAAAGATCGTGCCCGTGCGAAATGATCGCGCCCGGGCGAAATAATTCCCGACCGGTCGAAAACATTGCGCCCGGGCGAAAAAATCGCTCCCAGTCGAAAAAACCGCTCCCTTGCGAAAAAATTTCAACCGGGCGAAAAAATCGCGCGCAAGTGAGAAATTCTCTCGCGGACGAGAAATTCGTGCCCGGGTGAAAAAATTGCGTTCGGATAAAAAAATCACATTTGGACAAAAAAATCATGGAAATGACTTTTTAAAGACATAATCGCTTATGCGAAGCTATAAGCTGGACCTCAGCTGCTTACGAAAAATTAACTTATCATTAATTTTAGGTGATTGTTAACCGCAACCAGTTATTGACTAGTCGCGCCCTAAAATCTCCTAAATATTCACGACTTTTTGAAATACGTCTTGTACATGCAATATCAGAAAAAAGTGTTTAACACAAAAGTTGTAGATATCGACGAGATCTACAACTTTCGTGTTGATCACTTTTCCTAAAAATGCATGTACAACTTTAGTGTTGAACACTTTTCCTGAAATTGCATGTACAAGGTGTATTTCAAAAAGACGCGAAAAATTATGAAATTTTGGGGTGCGACTAGCCAATTACGGGTTGCGGTTAACAATCGCCTAACTTTAAACTAAGTGATTTTCTATAAGTTGCGCAAACAAATAGTTATAAAACTGCATTTATGTTTTAAATAGAGATTATTCATCAGCATAAGCTGTCTCAACAGATCTTATGCTGATGAATAAGCTGTCTGAAACAGTCGACACTGTTTGAGACAGCTTATGATGATGAATAATCAGCTAATTGAAAATTGATATTTGCATAGAAATTTATAAAATCAATGATGAATAAGTAGTCGACTGTTTGGATAGTTTGTTCATAAGTACTTATCTAAAATTTTATTCAATCATCAGAGTCCATTTGTTTGAAAGTGTTTTTTTTTCCGCCCGTGCACAATTTATTTGTTAGGGCGCATTTTGTTCATGTGGTCGCGATTTTTTTCTCCCGTTGTGATTTTTTTCGCCCGAGCTCGTTTTTTCGCCAGAGCTCGATTTTTTCACCTGGACGAATTTTTTAGCCTGACGCGACTTTTTCGCCCAGTCACGATTTTTTTCGTCCGGTCGCGATTTTTTTCACCCGAGCGGTTTTTTTGCCCGGACGTGTTTCTTTTCGCCCGGTAGCGTTTTTTTCGCCCGGTCGCAGTTTTTTTTTGCCCGGGGGCGATTTTATTTTCACCCGGTCACATTTTTTTCGCCCGACAGCATTTTTTTCTCCTGGGCGGGTTTTTTTTTCGCCCGGGCTCATTTTTTCGCCTAGGCGCGTTTTTTTTTGCACAGGCTCACTATTTTCGCTCAGGCGCATTTTTTTCGCCCAGACACATTTTTTCCGTGCGGACGCATTTATTTCGCCCGTGCACAATTTTTTCTCCGATGTGCGATTTTTTTGAAAGGACGCTTGTTTTCTCTCGGACACAATTTTTTCACCCCGAAGCAATTTTTTCTCCCCAGCACAATTTTTTCACCGCGGTGCGATTTCTCGCCCGGGAGAACTTTAAAAACGCGTGCGGGTGAAAAAATCATGCCTACACGAAAAAAACGCACGGGGAAAAAATACGTGTCCGAGCGAAAAAATCGCACGAGCACGAAAAAATCGCGTATGGGCAAAAAAATCGCTCCCCGCTGCGCCCAAAAGATAAAATGTGTCCAGTAAAAAAATCGCTTTCGGGGGACAAAATCACTCGCTGGCGAATAAAGCCGTGCTGGGAGAAAATATCGCGCCCGGGCGAAAAAATCGGATCCGAGCAAAAGAACCTGTCCAAGTGAAAAAAATGCGTAAATGCCAAAAAAACGCGTTCAGGTGAAAAAAACACATCGCGGCGAAAAAATCGTGCCCAGACGAAAAAAATTGCGCCCGGGCGAAAAAACACGCTCAAGCGAAAAAGTTACGGTCTGGCGAAAAAACCACACCCACGCAAAAAAACTCGCACATGCCAAAAATATCGCGTCCGAGCGAAAAATATCCCCCCGGGGCGAAAAATATCGCCCCCCCCCCGGGCTAAAAAACGCTCCAGGACGAAAAAAACACGCTATGGCTAAAAATTTGCGTCAGGGCAAAAAAATAACGATCGGGCAAAAAGATCACGCCCGGGCGAAATGATCGCGCCCTGGGAAATGATCGCGCTGGGGCGAAAAATTTCCCGACTGGTCGAACAAATTGCACCCGGGCGAAAAAATCGTGCCCGGTCGAAAAAACTGCTTCCTTGCGAAAAAATTTCGCTTGGTCGAAAAAATTGCGCTCCGGTGAGAAATTCTCCCGCGGCCGGAAATTCGCTTTCGGGTGAAAAAATCGCGTCCAGATAAAAAATATAACATTTTGACAAAAAACCACGCAAATGACTTTTTAAAAGATAATCGCTTATGAGAAGTTATAAGCTGGACCCCAATAGATTATGAAAAATCAACTTATCATCAATTTAAAAATAAGTGCCTTTCTATAAGCTGTACAAACAAACAGTTATAAAACTACATTTGCGTTTTGAATAGAGATTATACATCATCATAAGCTGTCCCAAACAGTGCATAAATCTATTCTAACTATCAATCAATTCTTAAGATTTAGACAATGTGCATTGTAATTCTTTCAAATTCTTGAGGTATAATGACAAATTAAGAACCTCAACTAGAAAACAATGGAAGAGAGTGTGTGCTATATATGGTGATTCTCCCATGGCACCCAAAATTTCTCTCGAGCTTCCTTTTTCGTAAATTGTGGAGGAGTAGTGATTATAGAACTCTGAATTTATTCATTAATACTTGAATGGGAGTTCCTTGAAATGAAAGAACAAAAATTAAGAATTAATATAGAACCAATATATTCTTTTTCGGGAGTGATTCATTCTCCCCGAACGCATCATACAACTCTACATTGTATTACACTCTTCAAGTGTGCTTGTTCCCTTTTATCTCTTACAATGACAAGTCTTTGTAAAATCATTTTCGATAGGAAGAAAAAAAGAAGGTATTAAGAGACCTTCATGCCCAACACTAGACACTAAGGCTCTCTTACAAATGTGCCTACTTTCATTTTGGGTTGATAGATAGATAATACATATGCAAGTAAAGGAAAGATAAACAATAAAACCAATATAATGGAGAAATTGCCTTCTTGATGAAGTGTTATGCAACAACACTCAAGCATTTATCCCACTATAGTGGGGTCGGCTATATGGATCCTTTGTACATCATGTCTAGTGACTAGACTCTCACAATGCCTAACAAGTGCCTCTAATGATCTCCTTTGTACTTCTTGATGAAGTGTTATGAAGAACAAATAGATTGGCAAAAGATAGCGTGATACAAATTGGACATATTGACTAAAAGCAAAATAGAGTAAATATTTCAAGTGATACTCAATGGAAAAGAATTAATGAAGATTAGATGCTAACCCCAAGTACTTGTGATAAGCCTAATGATGATAATGGCGGTAATGGTTGATTAATCAACACAATGTATTCAAACTTTATCACCATTGCATATTGCATGCCACTAAATAAGCTACAAGTAAACTGGATGAGCGGAATTGAGACTAGACAGGAGAAAACTAGTCATAATGATAACAAATGAACTCATAAATCAGAATATAATAAAGATAACCAGAATAGTACTGCAACAAAATGGTTTCATATCTTACTATGAATATCAAATGTTGAAATTAAGATGCAGCAATATAAAATGTTGGAGCAATAACGGCCTTTTAAATAAGAAATTATTACAATTTTTTATTGCAACAAGTGCTTCGACTTGAGAGAGGGTGGGTTACACTGTAATTGTTGTTCATTAAAATTTGAACAACACTCATGAGTTCCTTTTTTATCTGTTCAAATGATTGGTTACCCAAATTGTCAATACTCGAACATACTATTTTAAACTTTTTTGGTGAGACACCACATATTTCAAGTATTCCATCTAACAGTTTTTTGTGATTCAACTTAGGCTCCGTTTGGGAGAACTTATTTTCACCGGTCAAGCGGCTGCGACCACTTGACCGATGAAAATAAGGCTCCGTTTGGGGGAACTTATTTTCACCGGTCAAGCGGTCACGACCGCATGTACCGGACCTTAATTAAGTCCCGGTTCATGCGGTCGTGACCGCTTGACCGGTGAAAATAAGTTTCCCCAAACGGAGCCTAAGTCCCCCCAAACAGATCCTTAACCTGTAACATGAGCAAACAAACTTTAGCTATATACTATATACAGATTAAGTAAGCAAAGAGAAAAAATGAATATTTTACTAATAATTATTCATGGTACTCAACATGGAATAATAATTATATAGTGAAAAATTACGGTTGCATGGGGATGGGGACGAGATACGAAACTGATATGATAAAAATGAATTTTGAAAAACCTAGGATATGAATTACGTTTTTAAAAATCACTTCTTCATTTTTATTAATCATTATATCTTACGTATTATATATTAAACGAAGACACAATTTATGTGTCATAAAAAATATATCATATCTTAAATATAAGTTAAGAAAGTGGAGAATAATTAAACTCTCTAAATTCTTCTCTACTCTTTAAATTCTTTAGATGATTTAATGGTTTTGTTATATGGTAATTATCAGATAATATAAGTCCAAACACAAAATAAGAAATAAAACAAAAATAAAGTAAGAAACAAAAACAACAAAGCATTCATATCACACATGAGACTTTTACTAAGGTTCTCTAAAAATGTGCTCTCTTTCACGTGGGAGAATTTTTGGTACGTGCTTCGTACCATGAGGTACGTGCCAGAATCCTAATTTTATGCCAAAATATAGTCATGTTAAAAAAATAATATAATATTAATCTATGTATTTTTACGGTCATTTTAAGATCTCATATGTATATATTTTGGGAAAAAAGTAAAGTTACAATTGCAAATAAGATTTTTTATTAAAACTATTTCACAACAATAATTCTTCACGTCTAAATTATGGAAGAAAAAACTTTTTTTTGAACTATTTTAGAATTATAATTCTGCAAAAATTGCAATTCTAATTTATAGTAGAAAATCATTTTACAGTTGTAAATGAGGTTACAACGGTAAATTAGCCTACAAAAATGGTCCCGCACCAACACTATGGTACGAAACACATACCTAAATTTTTCGCCTTTCACGGGCGGCTCTGTGGACTAGTATTGTCTTTTCCCTAAGGTGATGAGTCTTTTTCACTACGGACTTCAACTCAATAAATCTTTTTCACTAGAAATTCAAACTTTGTGCAGTTCTTTTGAAGAGAGAGTTTTGTAACACTTTACAGCAGTGTTGTTTTTTATAGTGTTTTAAATCAAGCAAATTTATCTTCGGAGAGAAGGTAATTAGCTGAATTCTAGAAGAACGGGGGTTAAATTTACAATAAAGAGAAGAGAGACCGGAAATCATGTGTTTCTGATGATTGTAGCATTAGGGTTTCGTGAGGAATAATAGAACTTTAGTTATGGTCCTCATTTCCATTTTAGATCAAGTTCCAAAAAAGCCCATGTGTCACGGACGGCAGGAAGTCGACGTCTTCTCTCATAATCTTCGATGGCTATATTTGAGTTACTTTGAACTCGGCCAATGATCTATGCGCGCTTCGGTCAACGATCTGTGAGTGCTATGGTGAACGTTCGTTGAGCGAGGTCTTCACAGGGAAGGCAGTGCGGTCAGCGTTCAGAAAGTCTTGGTCAACAATCTGTGATAAGCCTTCTTAGTCCTCGGAAAAACTTTATTTGAGCTTGAGTCAGCGACTGGTTATCGTTGAGGTGTGTCACTCCTCGCGATCATCTGGCCAAACTGAGGCATGTACTCTACCACATAAAGCATGTACTGGCGCAGCGTATAAATTTGATCCAACAACTGGTCTCAAAAAGAGGCGAGAAGGCACATGTCCTTCAATCGGTGCCTCATGTTCTCCCCATGGATGATAGTCATATCAATTTCGATGGAGTAACCTCTCCAGGTTGGTCTAAATAATCTTCGTCTGACCAATAACCTTCATCCTCACAAATCTAACACGTCGCTCGTCAGTCATATCACATCACTCAAAATAGTGGCCCATCTCTTGGAGCCAGTCGCTAAATGCCTTCGGGTCCCGGTGGCCTTCAAAGGTAGGATCGTCAATACGTATGTGGCGAGTGATGACGTCCTCCGCCCATAGTGCATTACGTGGGTCAAGATAACCGTCATAGTAGTCGTCCCGCCCATTGTCAAAACTGCTCTGTGCTTCATCACAAAGGGTTGTGTGCTGAGGTGGATAGTCCTTCTGAGAACAAAAATACCTGTCTGAGGCAGGTCTTGGTCGACAATCATGAATGTGATTGAGGGGTCGTCTCATATGTGGGTCGGGCTCTCATTATGGTTGATTCCTAGCACACCAATCTTGAGGCAAAGAAATCCTCTATTTCCAATATAGATTGGAAAAATTTAGACTTAAAAATTGATTTTGAATTTCTATTTTGTTCTTCAAAAGCACAAACAAACAATAAATTGAAATAAAATCTCCTTTAAATGCACAATTGAACAACATAATTATTATTAAACCGCAAAATCTAATTCCAAACCCCTAATTCCTTCCACACAACCAAACTTTTTCTGAAAATGAGACCTCTCATAAGATGATCATGACTCTTTCCTAAAACCATAATTCTAAGAAAAAAAACATTCATTCAAGGTAGTCATGAATATTCCGTTCGTTACGGAGGAAGAAGAGGAAGCCATTGCGCAAAACTCTAAATTTTATGAGAAGATTGAAGACGAAAGATATCAAGGCGTGTCGTTTATATGCATTGCGGCCGTTATATCACTCATGCGCGCCTGACAACACCACACTTGAAGACCATTTAGCATAATACAAAGTTGTTTATGGAACTGTTGTTCTAGGATTGGAAGGACACAAAATTCTGAGGGCCACCTCTCTTGTTGCCCACGGACAAAACCGAAGGATGAAACACATATATCTTATATTTTTTGTGGTATTTGTTCATATTTTTTATTGGATTTAGTATTAAGGGAAAACAAATTTTATTGGATAAATTAAATATTGAAACATATTTATGTAATCAGAACATCAGAAGTTGAGATGTTGGGAACTCGATAGAAAAAAAATAGAAGATGGGAAGTCCCTCTGAAACGACTGAGAATAAAAACCTGGTAGATAAAACAAGATAGTTGTTATTCGCAAATCATAAACGTCTATCCACAGATCAAATTTTTCATGTTTATCCGCAGACAAACTCTAAACTTTAGCAATTGATGTATTTTTTTCCTGAGCAAGACCCAACAACGAAAGAACTTATTTGACAACCTTTTGATCTTATGCTGACGACTCCAACCCAACAATTTAACATGAATTTCATCATTTTGACGTGAAATTCAACATTTTGTCGTGAATTTCACCATTTTATCTCCAATATTGTCTCAAAAAGTTGACAAAGATGTTTCTTCATTGTCGGACACTACTCATGAGAATGAGACATTGATTGCTAAAGTTTAAAGTTAGCTTTTGATCTTATGCTGACGACTCTATCCCAACAATTAAACATGAATTTCATCATTTTGACCTAAAATTCAACATTTTGTCATAAATTTCACCATTTTATCTCCAGTATTGTCTCAATGAGAATGAAACATTGATTGCTAAAGTTTAAAGTTAGTCTGATGATAAACATTTATAAATATATAAAAAAAATTAATCTGCGAATAAACGTTTATGATTTGCAAATACCACAATCGCCTAAAACAATAGCAGCTGGGGACGCTACAAATACAAAAAAATAATGAAGCTGGGTACTTACGAAAAATTATTGCTTACACTCAATGCATACAGGCGGCATGCACCATAACATTGTGTATACATTGCGATTATGCCCACATTGCGATTACACTGCACATGCAACACAGAATCCACAATAATAATTGTTCTTAACCTAAGCTATGGCTTTCAAGCCGCTCAGCGAGGTCCCTCTACCCATTCATTCATCTGCTAAAAAGTGAGCTCCTTCGGATCCTCGATAATCTTGGATAGGGTTTGCAGAAAGACGGCAAGATCAGCTCCATAAATAATGCGGTGATCCGCTGTAACATTCACCTGCACACGAACTCGCACCGATGATATTTTCCGAAGAAAAAAGCTGAAAAGTTGTCATTTTTCATATTTCATGTAACCACGAAACACCCATGCGTATGCGTTCAAAACAGGCATATGCGCGCAGTTTTGCACGCCAATAAACGAAAATGGTTGAAAAGTGCGGGAAGACATGTCTACCTGCATCTGATTTTGCACACCAATTCTACCATCCTTAGTAGCCACCACAGTAGGTTGTGACCCACCAACAGCCATGATCGCTCCCTGGAGCATTTTAATGGTTAAAGAGTATTTAAAAACAGGCGTTTGATGGTCTGAAGATGGAGGGAGAAGATCGAGACTTACAGTTTTAGGCGGCAGGATTGCATCAAACCGATCGACGCCAAACATTCCGAGATTTGAAAGGGTGAATGTGCCTGAAAATTAATTAAAACTTTATGAACAGTGATTTAAATTTTCTTTTTTCGCATGATTCTGCAAGTGCGTTTCCCAAAGACTGAGAATTTCAGCTATTATTTTTTGAAAACTTGTAGTTGGTTGTATCTCACATTTAATAAAAGGCCTTATACATGAATGAGGAAAACTATTGCTATTTGAAAAACCCTAAACCCACGTGTAAACTGTTCTTGTGGTGGCCAATGTTGTATGGTATTTCTTAGGGATCGGCATCTCTAAGGCTTCGTTTGGCATACCGGGGGCGGTCGTAAACACATGGGTTGAACCGTCATTCATTAATGATCGCCTAACAAACTTCATCCGTTTAAAGCATAAAAGTGGATGAACTTCTTTAGATGTGCGTTGATGAATGAAAGTTTAACCCACATGTTTACGACCACCACCACCATGCCAAACGAAGCCTAAATCTGGGTTACATCTGCACTTTGTTTTGCACAAACCCTTCTATGCAAATTCTAGCCGGTACTTTAAACGGAAATTTCCCTTCTCTTGAATATTGAGTAATTCGCTCAAATAGTTTTACAAGATATGCAGCTTCCCTTTTTTGAAAATTTAAATGACTCAAAGTAGTTTTCAGCTTTGGAAAAACAAAATGGAAGGGTGTGTTAATCCAACAGGGAATTATGATTTGAGCATTCTCCTGCGACACGTGAACAAGGTAGAGAACGAAATAGCTAACTTCTCAGTGCAAACATATTTTATCAAATGTGGTCTGACATAGGTCTTGGAAAGTGTTATGGGCCTAGATCACGGGATCTCATCGATGGTGGTGGTAGATACGAAGATATAAGGGAGCCGAGCTTAACCCACAGAGAATGTGGTGGGAGAGGAAGAAGGGAAGGCTTGCTAAACCTTAACACTAGAATGGTGATGAAAGAAAGGAACTAGAGAGAGAGAAAAGAAATTTAATTAATTCATTCATATCCTTCTCATAACCCAAGGGGGTCTATATATAACACTGCAAAGTGGCATGGGTGTAAATAACCCCCAAAACAAAGAGAAAAATACGAAAATAATAAAATATTGTGGACTCGTACATCGACTTGATTAATAAAAGACACCTAACATAAACACATGACGACGCGCTAATTAACGGCATAGATAATTGAACGTGTGCACCATAGCAGAGAGTTGGAGGAACAACCATGGAAGAGTACTGGCCCAGGTTGTAGTCTCTGTACATGACAAAGTCAAGGCTCTCCAACAACTTTATATAAAATGCAAAGATTAAACTACCGTCTTTTTGGTACCGTTCGTTTGGAAGGAATTAGAATTGGATATTTGATTGGTCTATTTCGAATTCCAACGTTCGCCTAATAAACAATATTGGTAAATATTGTAGAATTGATCAATTTTGTTGTTCGTTTGTTAGATAAAATTCAATCTTAGAATTACGCATGCTCGAGAAAAAACGCATATTTTGCAGAAAAAACATGCCCGGGGGAGAATGCGCGTGACTGGGCGAATAGCGCGGGCCCGGGCGAAATAGCGCACACGGGCGGAAAAGCGCGCGCCCGGGGGGAAAAACGTGTGCTCAGGCGGAAAAACACGCGTGTCGGGGCGAAAAGCGCATGCCCTGGGGAAAAAAAGCATGCTTGGGGTAAAAACACGCGCCAAGGCGGAAAACGCGCTTCCCAGCGGAAAACGAGAGTCCGGGCAAAAATGTGCAGCCGAGCAAAAAACGCGTACCGGGGCGATAAAAGCGCGCCCGACACAAAAACTGGATGCCCGACCGAAATACGCGACCCGGGTGGAAAACAAGCGCCCGGGCGGAAAACATGCCCTCGGCCTGAAACTATCCAAATCTTATATAGATTGGAAAGAATTGGCTTTAGTTCACAATGAATTCCATGGAATTCATTAAAATTTCAATTCCAACAATCAAGCCCGCAAACGAACGACAAAATTGGAAATGAACCTTCAATTTCAATTCCAGGAGAACAATTCCGTCCAAGCAAACAGACCCTTGAGGATTTGAGAAAATATTGATGTGTAAGTGTGAATGATGGGGATCAAGATCTATTACTATTGTGCTTCATGCCTTAATTTTTCACCAAAACACTTCGTATGAAAGAGATACAATAAACTTAAAGGATGTTAAATGCTTACTACTTTTGAAAGATGTACCCGTATGAAACACAAATACTTAAAAATGCTCCTGTACCAAAACACTTTGTATGAAAGAGATACAATCAACTTAGAGGATGTTAAATGTTTACTACTTTTGAAAGATGTGGTTGTATGAAACATATATAAAACGTTGAGAAAACCTTGTATATACTTCTTGAATAATGAAATTATAAGTGTGAGTACAAATATATAGGGAGAGAGAGAGAAATCCCTATTACAAGATGTGGGACTAAACATCCTAGTTAAGAGGCTAAATGAGCCTTTACTAATGGGCTTTTACATATATCATTCAACACTCCCCTACAAGATGGAGCATACAAATCATAGGCACCGAGCTTGGACAAGAACTGATAGTATAGAGGTCGTGGTAAGACCTTGGTGAGGATGTCAGCAACTTGCTCGGTAGCTGGAACATGCATTAACTCTACCTTCTTTAATTTAACCTTTTCTCGAATGAAATGACAATCAACCTCAATGTGCTTCGTCCGTTCATGGAAAACAAGATTTTTGGCAATGTGTATGAAGCCTGACTATTGCAAAATAGAGTGGCCGGTGCGGAAAGCTTGACTCCTAAATCATCAAGGAGATCCTCAAGCCAAGTGAGCTCAGACACAACAACTGTCATTGAACGATACTCGACCTCAATGGATGAACGAGTAACAACAGACTGTTTCTTGCTACGCCAAGTAATGTAATGTCCTCCAAAATAAGTACAGTATCCACTTGTGGAACGTCGATCATCCAATGAACCAGCACAATCAACGTCACAATAAGCACTCAGAGATAAGGGAGACGAAAATGGCTTGTATACAAGTCCCTGTCCAGGAGCAGTCTTCAAGTATCGAAGAATGCGCTCAATTGCTTGGAGATGAGAGATACGTGGCTCATGCATGAATCGACTTACAACCCCAACAAAAAATGATATATTGGGTCTCGTAACAGTGAGATATATCAGTTTTCCCACAATACGACGATAATACTCAAAGTTTGGAAGAAGTAGATCAGAGTCTGAGACATGAGCGCAGAGCTTGTGATTACTATCCATGAGAGTGTCAGCAGATTTGCATCCAAAGTAGCCCGCAACATGCAGCAAGTCAAGACAGTACTTCCTTTGAGATAATACCAGTCCAAGTCACCGAGCCACCTCGAGATCAAGAAAGTAACGAAGGCTTCCCAGGTCCTTTGTTTGAAACACAGTTGTCAGATGTTGTTTGATCATATGTATTCCTATAAGATCATCTCCCGTAATCAGAATATCATCAACATACACCAAGAGAATCATTGTGCATGTTGGACGACGCTGGGTGAATAATGAGAAGTCGGCTGAACTCCGAGTGAACCCAACCGCACTAACAGTCTGACTGAATTTGTCAAACCATGCCCGAAGCGACTGTTTGAGACCATAAAGTGACTTCTTCAGACAACAGACAAGAGACTCCCCCGTGGTCTCAAACCCGTGAGATTGTTGCATATAGATGGTTTTCTGCAAATCACCATTAAGAAAAGCATTTTTGACATCCAATTGATGCAACTTACAGTGCCAATGAACAACGAGCGAGATCAACACACAGACAGTAATCAGTTTGGCAACTGGAGAAAAAGTCTAATCATAATCTAGACCTTGTTGTTGAGTAAAACCACGAGTCACCAAATAAGCTTTCAAACGTTGAAACGTCCCGTATGGGCCTTGTTTGAGGGCAAACACCCACTTACAACCCACGCAAGTCTGTCCAGAAGGAAGAAGGACAAGATCCCAAGTGTGGTATGCCTAAAGAGCAGACATTTCTTCGTTCATAGCCGCTCGTCATCCCGGATGTTGGAGAGTCTCCTGCACAGAAGTAGGATGGTAATAGAGGATAAAGAAAGAGCAAACTAGCGAAGTTCCGGAGAGAGGCAGTGGAAGGAGACATAATTCGCCATTGGGTGTGCAGTAGTAGTTGTCGGATCTGCATGCTGCAAAATATCATCAGAGGAGGGCATCTCCCGTATGGCAGTGGATGAAAGAGGGCGACGAGTATACACACAAGTGATAGGTGGTTTGTGAGGAAGAGGCGTAGTAAGAGGAGGTGGGTTTGGTGGAAGTGTAGGAAGGAGAGGTGGAAGGTTGGAAGTAACAGGGACATCAGGCCGCGAAAGGAGTGGTGGAAGGAGAGAACCAGTTGGTTGAGAATGATATGGCTGGACTTCGAGAAAGATGACATCAGCAGAAGTAACAACCTTGTGATTTTTAGGAGAGAAACATACATAACATTTCTGAGTACGGGAGGAACCAACAAACATATATTTCGTGGCACGAGCAACGAGCTTGTCTATGGACGGGCCAAGATTATGAACATAGCACACAACCAAACACACGAGGGGTGACTGAAAAGAGAGTTGTGGAGGGAAAGAGAAGGTTGAAGGGAACCGCAAAGTTGAGAACCTAGGAAGACATGTGGTTAATAAGAGAATATGCAGTAGAGACAGCGAAATTCTAGCATTTCTTGAGGACATTCATTTGAAACATAAGAGAGCGGGTAACCTCCAGGAGGTGACGATTCTTGCGTTCAGCAACACCATTTTGTTGGGGGGTATAGACACATGAGGTTTGGTGGATGATGCCAAACTCAGCACATAGGTTGGTAAACGCATGACTAGTGTATTCACGAGCATTGTCAAAATAAAGAGTTTTCATTGTAGTGGAGAACTGGTTGCGAATTTCAGTGATAAAGGTATGGAAAACACCCGACAGTTCAGAGCGATCAAGAAGGAGATACAGTCATGTCACTCGGGAGTAATCATCTACAAAGGTAGCAAAGTAACGATAGTAAAAAACATTGGTGATTTTGTATGGTCCCCAGATATTAGAGTGAACAAGATCAAAGGGAGCAGTACTCCGAGTGGGATGAGGCGAGAACGTAGAACGATGATGTTTTTCATAGATATAAGACTCACAAGTGAATTCCCGGATAGAGACATTGGGAAGAGCTTTGAGGAGTATGTTTAGGGGAGTGTGTCCAAGACGGCGATGCCACTCAAAAGAGCTAACGGAGGACAAAACAGTCAGAGAAGAGGGGTCAAGGATGTCGAGCCATTCGAGAGATGCCATTTTCCAATGATAGACTGTGTATTGCGATCCTGCACAACATACGAGGTGGAGGAAAATGTTACGTAACAATCAAAATCTTGAGTAAGACGACTAATAGAGAGATGGTTGAAAGGAGAACCCGGAACATGAAGAACAAAGCGAAGAGTGATGGAGGGAGTAATGTGCAAGTAGGCGGAGCCAGAGACAGGAATGGTGTCCCCACTTGCAACAGTAATAGACTTGGGATGCACCGAGTCCAAGTAGCGAGATGGTTGTCGTGAGGTAATATAGTAGGAGGCCCCTGAATCCAAGATCCAGGACGAACTATGAGCAAGACAAGAAAACACACAACCAGAGATGGACACAACAGAGCTCGAAGAATGATCGATCCTCTCTTGAAGTTGCTGGATTTGGAGTTGCAAGTCAGCAATGTCATACGAAAGGCTTTGTGAAGTAGAATGGGCAGCCATGGGCAAAGAAGTCGCAGCGGCTAAGAAGAAAACCAACGGCGAAGAAGCAATCTGTGCGACAGGGCGAAGTCGCAGCGGCTAGTGACAGCAAAGATACTCCGGGAAGACCCAGCAGCCAAGTAGATAGCACCCAACGGCAAGGGAAAAACGCGAAGAGCAACTGCAGGAGAAGCAACCAATATGTAGCAAAACCAAAGGCGACAAAGCAGAGCCAGGCCGCAGCGGGAATTCAAGCCGGCAGATAGGCATGAGCAGTGGAGAAGCAGCGGCTAGGGAAGGAGGCCATGCCAGAGAGGGTCGCGGTTTAGGATGGAGGAGATCGCGGCGACAAGGAATCCGCAGCAGAGAAGCCAGCGACAAGGTCGCCGCGAGAAGAAGAGAAGAGGTCAACAAGACTGGCCACGACCAGAAACGGAGCCCGCAGCGGTCACGGTGACAACACACCAGCGGCAAGAAGGGCCACGGCCAGAAACGGAGCCTGCATCAGTTAGAGAAGGTCACAGTGGACAAAAGCAGTACCCGCGGCGACTAGAGGCAGCAGACAAACGCAGTACCCGGCACAAGAGAGGCCAAAGAACAGTCCGCAATGGTCTAATGCCAGACCGCGCTATCAAGGGAGAAGGCCGAAGGAATGAGGAGACCGCACGGTTAGGGAGAGACGATCACAGTGACAAGAGAAACCAGTCCATGCGGTTTGGGAGAGAAGACCGGACGAACAGTCCGCGCGGTTAAGGAGAGAAGACAAACCCAACGGTAAGGGAACAATCCGCAGCGGCAAGGAGAAGCAACCCGCGGTCAGATCGCGCGGCAAGGAGAGAGGACCGCGCGACAAGAGGAGAGGATCGCACGACAAGGTGGTCCACAAAACAAATTTGAGAAGCAACCTGCGGTCAGATCACGCGGCAAGGGGAGAAGACCGCGCGGCAAGGTGGTCCACGGACCAGACTTGAGAGAGTATAAAAGAAGGGAGAGAGGGAGGGAAGAGGGGGAAGTGGATCCACAGAGAGGGAAAGATGCGGGTAGGAAAGAAGAGACCGCAACACGATGCGGTTAAGGAAGGTAGAGACCGCCGGGCAGACCGGTAAGGTGGTGGGCGGTTAGAAAAAAAGCAGATCGGAACCTCGCTCTGATACCATGTAGAAAACGTTGAGAAAACCTTGTATATACTTCTTGAATAATCAAATTACAAGTGTGAGTACAAATATATAGGGAGAGAGAGAGATCTCTATTACAAGATGTGAGACTAAATATCCTAGTTAAGAGGCTAAATGAGCCTTTACTAATGGGCCTTTACATATATCATTCAACAAAACACAAATACTTAAAAATGTCCCATGTATCGACTCGAATGCGATTTTGAAATGAGAAACATTTAAAAACCAATTTCCGAAATGCCGAAAAAACTGTATTAATTAAAAATAAATTTTAAAAAAGGAATTATTTATCCCGTTTTCGGGATGCGTCACTCCTGCAAATTCACGATTTATTAGGTTTCATTTCTCTCTCTTTTCATTTGAGTTAACAATCATGCTCACTGAAAGCACCTTATTGCACCATCGACCCCCTCCTGCGCCGTCGACGAATAAGTCTGTCGTGAAATCCTGCATCGTCGGCGAGTCCTTTATCGTCGACAAGATCCTCTGCTGTCCACGAGTTCATATTAACTCGTAAGTATTGTGCTTTCATTCATCTGCTTTCACAATCTAAAGGAAGTTGAAGTAGAACCTCTGGAATCCCGCGCCTCAAGGAGGGATTTTATTGGACTGCTTTCACAGCACCTGCATCTTTGGCGTTGAAGTAGAAGCTCGGGAATCTAGAGGCAGTTACTTTATTAAATTGCTTTCGCAATCTCTGAAAGTAAGTTTAAATATACAATTTCTGTTTTAAGTTATATCATATATGCATTGATATTATTATTGGTATCATCATTTTTGCCAATAAATTTATTTTGTATGAGTGTGTGTGTTTTCTCTCTTTAGCTTCATATGTAGTTTGTTCTTAAACAAAGTTGTGCTTTCATTTCTCTTGAGATATATTTTTGCAATACAAATTTTATAGCCAATGTCTCATTTATGTTTGTTTCAATACATTTCTCATCAATCCTACTTTGTTAGGAGTTTGGCATTTATTTTTTGTTATGTTTGCATAATTGCTCATTTCGATTTATAACATTATATGTTGTTTAAATTAAGTCTTTTCTTGTGTAACATGGATTCAAGTTGTCGTGTGACTGAAAATGATGAAAAATCTCTTTGTAAATATGTGAGAAGAGCGAACAAATTAACTAAAGGAGGTGAAATAATAAGTTGGACATGTAATTTTTGTGACATGTCATACAAAAGCTCATACACTGGTGTGAAGAGCCATTTATTAAAGATTAAAAATAGAGGAACGGAGTATGTACCAAGATTCCGACTTTCGCATGCAAGGGTATGTTGAAGGAAGATAAAGATGTTCAAGAGCTTATCGAGAGACGACTTCCAAAGTTGATATCGGTGGTTCCTAGTACTTCAAGTGGAGTTGGAAGTATCAAAACTGTTGATGATAAATGAAGAAGAAATGACGATGCAAGTGTAAACAGTATCAGAGCCGGTGAGAATCCAATTTCTAGTGCCTCCAATCACGAGGATAGGACACATTTGAATGTCATAATTGCTAAAGGAGTTTATTCAACGGGCTGCCATTTAATCAAACAAGAAATCAGTAGTGGAAAGAATCTTACACATTTGTTGCTAGCCATAATCTTGCAGGATATATACCACCCAAATGTAATTATTGGAAAGAACCATCTTATTGTTGAAAGAGAAGATTGAGATTGAATTAGATTTACTTTTGTACGACGGATGTGGGTTGGGAAGGTTGTTAGCATTGTAACAGACAGCTTAGAGTGATCCACATAGATGGTCATTCGTCAATTTTCATGGCGATCACATATTCAAAAGCAATGTTTCTGAAGCCGGTTAATTGTAAAGACCAAACAAAAGATAAATATTTATTGCATTGATTACAGAGCTATGACGCGAAGAAAATCTATAGATGGAGGACACGTGATGCCCTAACTCTAAATAAAAATGCAAGGAATCACGATGTATAGAATGAAGCCAACGACAACCCTACACATGTGAGAGAAATGCAAGCACACACAATCTGATGAACAAGATACCTACGACATAAACCCTAAACCCAATGCGAATACAAAATTTCAATCATGCAAATAACTCTGACGAAAGATTGATTAAACAATAAAATTTACCGATATCTTTAATCATAATTAATCGTGTATGTTCAACTTAAATAGTTAAAGATCATTGCAAATTAACTGAGAGTGCATCTGAATTCAAACCTGGTATCCACTCGCATATTTCGTCGTCGTACCACGCTCCACCATCGGAAATTGCCGGCCTATTAGTTGGAACTAATCGGCTAGGCAAAAGCCGTTCAGCACTGGCGGCCATATTTTTGGGGCCGCTCTTTCATCGTCCGCACAGACCACTACAGTTTGAAATATCTCCTTGAGCAACGTGTTACGTGTCCCGGAATGTTGTCGGAGATGGAGATAATGGCAGTGGGGGAGGATACCGTGGAGCCGAAACCGCGGCTGCCTAAGCGGGGTTGCTCGTTGGAGGAGAGAGTCACCAAGATCTCGCAACAAGGACAGAAATTAGAACTTCATTCATTTATGTCTTGATACAAAGACTACAGGTCTATTTATAGGACCACGGGGCACACCCGTAAATACGAGGGAACATTAAAATATTAAAAGACGTTATCACATGATACGACCCCTACTAATAATACCATCACACAACTCGATCTAATAAGTACGTTGACCGTAACGTAATACCATCACACAACTCGATATAATAAGTACGTTGACCGTAACATCACTCCCACCGTCCAAAAAGAGCCTGTCCCCAAGCTCGAGGGAGATCACGCAAAGGCGAGCGTTACTCGATGCCTTCCTTGTCCAAGTCCTCAACGTCGAGGTAGAAAAGCTTCTTACATCTGTGTCCGCGAGTGTACAGCTCGTCGCAGTTAAAACATAAATCCTGAGCGCGGCGGTCCAACATCTCAGTCCGAGATAAGTGACGGACCGGCAGGGCGGGAAGACCCCCAAGGCGTCACTGTTGAGTGTTGATCTCGGTGGGCAAGTAGGGCTCACGGGCCAACTGGAGGCGGCGGTCGCATATTCTGGCGAGACTCATAGCAGTCACTAAGTCAGGCGGGACCTCATACTCGACATCTAGGCGTAGGTGTTCTTGAAGTCCAGCAGTAAAGATGTTGGCTTGCATTGCTGGGGGTAGTGCGACATGGGCCAGAAGGAGCCGGAATTGCTCCAAGTAATCAGCCACTGTGCCTGTTTGACGGATTGTTGTAAGAGCACCAAGGGGGTTGCTGCGGATAGGAGGTCTGAAACGTAGGTCGCAATAGCGCTTGAAGTCGTCCCATGTCAGGCCCGGATGGTCGGTGAGGAGACGTGTGGCCCAAAGCAGAGCTGAGTCTAGTAGGTGAAAAGATGCGAGACGAAGCCGCTCAGTGGCTGGAATTTGTTGGTGGCCGAAGAATTGCTCGCACCTGGTGAGCCAGGCCAAAGGATTCGTTTTGCCATCATAGGTGGGGAAGTCCCATCTGGTGTAGCGTGGCTGGATAGCCATGTCTTGTCGGAGGAAGGTCGGCGGCTCGTGGCGGATAAGCGGTGGAGGAGGCGGAGGCAGAGACGGTTGACTGGAGTTGGCGTGATCCGTAGGTGGAGTGGTGATCACGGGAAGTGTGGCGGTCAGCTCATTAAGCTTGAGGGTGATGGAGGCAATCTCGTCCCGATGGCGTGCTTCGGCATCCAGATGGCGTATTTCAGCGTCCCGAAAACGGGTCTCGATCGAGGTCCTGAAATCTTGGAGAGCCGCCAAGAAATCTGAAGTGTCGGTCATCGTGCTAGCGGAAGTCGCACGCAAGAGAGAGCAGGTGACATGCCGATTAAAATCTTTTGATGCGGCAATTTGGGAGTTTCTGCGGGAGCCGCGTCGCCGCCCAATTATGCCCCCAAAAAGGTCCAAAGGTTCGTGCACCCTTGGAGACAATTATAAAAGATGTGGCATTAGGTGTGTAGAAGGCGGCTCCAATAAAGAGGACGGTGGGTGGCTGCGTGGCTCGAGGATTGCGGGACTCGAGGGATAAATTAACCGGCTAAAACAATAATAATAGCCGGCTGGAATTGGGTCTTCCCCCAGGCGTGCGGAAAAAAGACCGGAATTAATAACCGGCTGTTGTGGGGCTCGAGAAACAAAAGCTGCCGATCCGGTTTCCTTCTACGCGCGGGGCTCGAAAAATCCCGCTGGTCGGATGAGGGCGCAGCTGCGGGGGAGGGCTCGAGAACCAGGCCGCATGCACGAGACAGCAGCGCGGCCGCTCGAGGATGGGGACAGGCACGTCGTGCGGCTCTAGGAAGGCGGAGCGAGAAACAACATCAATTACCGCGTCGATGGTGGGCGGAGCCGCGTTCAACGGGGACGGCGGTGCTTGGTCGGCGAGGGTTGGGATGAGCTCTAGCAAGAGAAGAACAGGGTGAGTGTTTGGTGTTGTGTTCTTATCGATCGCAGGAACCCTAGCCGAAGGTGGGGCGGCGACAGAAGCAGTAGGTGGAGTTGCGACTGGTATGATGGTGGACGTCCCGACGGCTGTGGCTGTTTGTGGGGGAGAATGCTCTAGCGAGAAGAAAGTACAAGTCGTCGCCGTGCAAGGAGGACTGAGCCTCTGATACCAGATGTTACGTGTCACGAAATGTTGCTGGAGATGAAGATAATGGCAGTGGGGGAGGATACCGTGGAGCCGGAACCGCGGCTGCCTAAGCGGGGTTGCTCGTTGGAGGAGAGAGCTACCAAGATCTCGCAACAAGGACATAAATTAGAACTTCATTCATTTATGCCTTAATACAAAGACTACAGGTCTATTTATAGGACCCCGGGGCACACCTGTAAATACGAGGGAACATTAAAATATTAAAAGACGTTATCACACGATACAACCCCTACTAATAATATCATCACACAACTCGATATAATAAGTACGTTGACCGTAACATAATACCATCACACAACTCGATATAATAAGTATGTTGACCGTAACACAACACTTGACGACAGTTTCGCAGCAACGGTGGGTGAGCAAATTATTGGGATTCGACTTCACGGTGGAGTATAAGGCTGGTACCCTCAACAGGGTCGCGGACGCCCTCTCTCCCAGGCGTTCCAACGAAACCACCATTATATGCACGCTCTCTCAGTCGGTGGCCTCTCTCTTGGATACCATCCGTGACGACATCCGTAACTCTCCGTCCCTCACCGAGTTATTCAGGCGGGCGCAAGAGGGCCTTTTACCGTCCATTTGGACAGATCGCGACGACCTCATTTTCTATCGGAACCGTATTTACTTGCCGCCAACATCGCCCCATATTTCAGCCATTTTGGCTGACACTCACAACCGGGCTCATGAAGGGGTCCACAAAACTCCTCACCGCATCCGTGCCGAGTTTTATTGGAAGGGCCTACGCCGTCACATCCAAGATTTTATCGCACAATGTGTCACATGCCGACAACAAAAATCGGCCAACTTGTAACCGACCGGATTCCTGCAACCGTTACCGGTGCCCACCCAAATATGGGCCGATATCTCTACGAACTTTGTGGAGGGACTTCTGCGAAGCAAGGGAAAGTCCGTGTAGATGGTGGTCGTGGACCGATTCTCCAAAGGGGCACACTTTTTTCCGCTAGCTCGCCAACTCATTGCGAAACGTGTGGCCCAACTATTCTTCGATGAAGTCTTCCGCCTACACGAACTACCTGAGAGCATTGTCTCGGACTGCGACACGGTTTTTACAAGTCGTTTCTGGAAGGAACTCTTTCCCTCAAGCGGGTCAAAGTTAGCTTTTCGTCTGCATATTGTCCTCCATCGGACGGTCAAATGGAGGTCGTCAACCGCACTGTGGAGATGTACCTTCGTTGTCTAACGGGCAAGCATCCCAAGGATTGGGTCAAGTGGCTTCCATGGATTGAGTGCTGCTATAACACCTCTTATCATTCTGCCCTACAAACCACGCCGTTCCGGCTCATCTACGGCCGCGATCCGCCCAAGCTTCTCACCTACGAGCAAGGTCTCGCCAAACAAACCCCAGTGGATCGACAACTCCTAGACTGGGACCGACTGCTCACCATGGCCCGTGATCATCTACTCCAAGCCCAGCACCGCATGGAGACAACGTACAACTGGGGACATCGAGACGTCTCCTATGCAGTTGGGGAGTGGGTGTGGCACAAGCGCCGCCCCTACCGCCAGGAGACGCTACATCCGACCAACTCCTCCGCCAAGCCGGGACCGCGGTTCTACGACGCTTTTCAGATCGACCAACGCATTGGCCTATGTTATTAAAGGCGCGTCTCAGGCTCCAGGCTTAGAGGTTTGCGTCTTCGTGCGCCTTTAGAATATAAAGGATGTGTCTGAGTGAGATTTTTGTTGTAAATATTTTTCTTCAAAAATTAAGAAAAAATAATGTAAGAACTCAATATTTTTTATCGATTTAGTATTTGTGAAAGATAATTGTGCATTGAGACTTAGATATGATGCAAATGACCACATTGATTTTATTTTTCAAGAGATATAAATGATAGTAATGAATGATTAATTAGTAGACTAGATGAAGAATTTGATCGAGAAGCTGAAATGATGTATGATGCTAATTATTTAAAATGTATGTGGTTGCACCTTGCCTTCGTCAGGCGCGCGCCTGCGCGTAGGCTCCAAGACCCCTTTGCGTCTTGGTGCGCATAACGCCTTTAATAACTAAGGCATTGGCGAGGTTGCCCACCGACTCTGACAGCCACCAGGGGCACGCATCCATGACATGTTCTATGTCTCCCAACTAAAACGCTTCTATGGCTAGCCACCCACTGCACCGATCGTGGACATTCCCGCTTAGCTTGAGGACAAGTTGTCTTCCGACGTGGAGGAGATGTTGCGGCATCAGTCGCGGAAGCGGAAACAGACTCGCATTGGGGACAAGTCTATCGTCACAGAAGCGCCGGCACAGGGATGAGGGCATGAAGTCGCATACCTTCTACTTTTATTATATTTTTCTACGTAATTTTAATCCCACTGTCTAAGCCCAAGTGGGGTGGGGGGGCCCACAACTTATATTTGTATTTCACTTTATAACCTCTAGGGAGGTATGGACCGGGAGGCAAGAAGTAAATTTCAACAAAGAAATATATGAAATCGCTCTTCACGTCGGACCACCGAAGTAACCTCTAGGGTTCCTCCCCCACCCTAATTTCAACAAAGTAACCTCTAGGGTTTCTCCTCACCCTAATTTCCCGAGCCGCTCTTCTTGGAGGCGCGACCCGTCGTTCTGCAAGCTTCCGCCGACCAAAACTGGAGGGGCTTCCTCCTCCAAGACGGCACACCCGCTCTCAATCCTTGGCCCATAACACCCTCATGCCTCTTATTTATAATAAAACATAATTAATGCATATGACATTAACAACTATGATTGATCGTGGATGCGGAGGGACCGATTACGATAAATATAAATAAAAACAACGAAATAATATATGAAATCGCAGGTAAACGACGAGCTGGACGCATCCGTGGAGTTGGATCGTCGATCCAGAGATGATATATATGACAGTTAGCCAATTGGCCCCAAACAGGACCAAAACTCGTCCTCTGCATCAGATTCACATCTTCATTCCACATCATTCTCCCCAGCTTGAAATAATTCATCTCCTGATGAATAGAGATCAGAATCATCTCGGTGTGTGCCTGATAAGAATCGATAAGGTCCATCAGAGGTTGCCCCATTATCGTCGACGACAGTGCAACCTCGCCAATGGTACTCTTGTCGCTGTCCGCCAGGCATCACTCCAATGGAACTTCGGTGTGATCATAAGTTTACACAGTGAATCTATAGGCGATGGACCAAAAGGCAGGTGGGGCTCAGAAGTGGACTGGGTGCCGGACTGAGGATGTGGAGGTGTAGACTTAAAAGGCTATGAAGGTGTAGGCTCAAGAGGATCACCAGGAAATGGGTCCACATGCTCGTGAGGCTTGTAGTACGGCGTACAATCCTCAGTATTAAACATTACATGAATACTCATGCTCATCGGGATATCAAGATCATAGATATTTGCTCTGATTCGTTTCATGATTGTGTAGGGATCCATTCGCCTAACACTCAAACTTTAGTGGGCCTCCCATGGAGCCTCATAATGCAGATTCTCACCATCACCTACTGCCTTTCATGAAATACCTGCTCATGCCAAAGAACATACGCATGTGATTTATAAGATTTATTACCAGTATTAATCATTCGTTTAACCAACTCATGAAACTCATGCAAACGATGAACAAATGATTCAACAGACACATGTAAATGATGAACAAACGACTCAACAAACACATGCAAATGATGAAAAAATGATTTAAAAGACTCATGCAAATGATGCAAATGAAACACGATAGGTACAACACACTTGCTAGGGGAAAATCTATTAATGAATGAATGTCTCTAAAATGTGGTGGCTTATCAGGAGGTTCTTTCGGTGGGTTGTAGAAAAACTCATCTAGTGTGTGATGAGTGACCAAGTGACTGGGTGAGACATCAACACTCAAAGAAGATCTCACAAGATACCAAATGTCCCGTGGGAATTGGGGAATTGAGACACATCAGGGGGCTTCACGAGAGGTGTGTGAAAATTTATCATGGATGCGACGATCACCTGAGTGGATACCAGAGACACCGACGATAGGATGCGATTCAAAAATGTGGTGAGTGTCGCTGACAAGAAAGAACTCATCCGGTGGGTCAGCAGACAGTGTGTCCCAAAACTCATCAAGAGTGCATTGTGTTACAAGGTAGGCTCTCAAAATAACGGGAGTATGCTCAAGTGTGCTTAAGGAAATCCCTACATACGTGATGTTCCACTCAAGATTCATTCTATGGGGTAAGATCAGAGACAATAACGAAAGAGATGACAATAAATTGATACTTATAAATGAGTGGCTCACCTAAATCTCATCCTCACTGAGATGTGGTGGTTCATCACGAGGCTCAATAGGGGGCTCGCTATAGAACCTGTCAACAGGGTCATGATCCTCCAGAAGAGTACCATCGTAGAGGGGTAGTGTCTACATAAATGGATAACATAGCCACTACCAGGTCAACACTAGACATAGGCCTACTCTTTAGAATGAGTTTATAGTTGCGGTGTCAAGAAATGAATCTATGGTAGGTGTGCTAACTAACCCAAGGCAAGGTAGAAGAAGGGATGTAGGTAAGGGAAACAACACTATAGAATCAACAGATCGCTCAGACTCACTCTCAATTGAGGTCATAAAAGAAGAGTCAGAAACAAATGACAAACCACTCACTAGACTAAGTAACCTCACTGGGGCGAGAGAATTCTATATCAGGTATCATTTTTATCGTGTCTGACAGGATAATGGTAGGCAACACGGTGACCTCGATGTGGAAGGTACTCGTACAACGGAGGTCAATGTGTGAATCAAATCAACCAGCTCTTGCAGATCTCAAGGAATGTTCATGCCCATTGAAGGGCGAGCTGATATGTCTGCTCGAGGGACTCCAAGCTGTGATAAGGCAACTCAGTACATATGTCAAATCAAAATTCAGATCAAAATCGGGAAGTGGTCATAGTTGGCCTCTCTCAGATATCACTCTCCATAATTAACTTATCAAAACGATCCAAGTATTCAGTGACAGACATAAATCTTTTCTGAAGGGAAAATAATTGTTCGAGCAAGAGACTATGATACGATGAAGGCAAATACCTCTGACACAACATACGCTTCTATCCACTCAACTAGTGATGTGATAAAGACGATCTTGTTCGCGAGTCCTCTCAATGCAAGACCAATATGCTCTTGTCTGATCTAGAAATCTAAATTTCACAAATTTGATGCGCTGCTCACCGAATAACTCAAAATGATCAAGATAATACTCCATATCCATGACCAAATAACTAAAAAACTCGAGACTCGATGAGCCGTCAAAAGAGGGGGCATCAGTACGAAACTGTCACTCGATATCTCTCTCAAAATGAAGATCCTCATAATAATCATCCATAAGGTAATTGATTCATGTTGAAGGATCACCGCAACCCGCTCGCGTTCAGGGATATGAACGATGACAATCATCATATTGATCGTCTATAACATAGTGAGATCGTGTCGGTGGATCAATACAATCTTTATAAGTGGTGTGTTGTGATCAAGAATAATCATCATAGTAGCGAGTTGATCTCCATGAAGGGGCTCTATGGGAGCAGGTGTACATGTACTCGGGATCCCCAAATATAGGAGAGGAATAATAGTGATATCTGGCCATGAATAAACCTATAAATTCTATAAATGTGTATCAAAAGAGTGGTCGCAACCTGCCTCTGATACCAATTAACGCACGATGAATCTATATACGGCTGGTGAACGATGCCCTAACCTTACATGCAATGTAAATGAGCGCGCAAAAAGTGCAATGAGCCTAAACACTATCTAATGAAGGGTTAAAGGCTTGGTGCGTGACTACTAGAATGCAACCCTAATGTGGGGTGCAATATCCGACGACGAATTCAAGACATAATAATAAATAACTAAATGACATGCGTATGATTTTGACAAAAGCAAAATAAATTCTTTAAGTAAACAAGCAATAATTTTCCTCTGCGTGGAGGGTCAAAGCAAAAAACGTGCGGCAAATTGATTCTGCAAATCACGAGAATAATCCAAAATAAACAACTAATATTCAAGATATCCAAACCAACACGAAATCACAACATCATATATTAATAATGAGAATTAAAGTTCCATACAACAAATAACAACTCACAACGCATGGGGGTTGTTGTAGGGTGTTGGTTGGTTGTCCTGACTGTTGAAACTACGATCTGGTGGTGTAAATGATGGTTGGATGGTGAGATGGCTATTGGGAATGGAGGGCGAAGGTTGAGATTTGCTGGAATAGGCAAGAAGACAGCCAAGAAAACCTAGATTGGGGTAGATCTGTCAGGCTGTAGAGAAGAGGGAAGGAGGGGTTGTGGTGGCTGTTGGGGGCTAGGGGTGGGGTCGGCAAAAGGTGTAGAGGGTGGCTGGAAGGGCGGCGATAGCAGGGCAGCAGGAAGGAGACAATAGTAGGCAATTTGGAAGACTGTAGGAGCGGCAGATTGCTGGACAACAGTGATAGGAGGGCGGCTGGGTTTTGGAGAGATGCAGGGGAGACGGTAGGGGGATTTGGAGGTGGAGGAAGGTGGCTAGGGATTAGTGTTACCTTTGGGGAGCGGGAGAGAGTCTAGAAGTCATCACCTAGAGTTCCACGGAGTTGGCACTGTGGAGGGATCGTTGGAATCCGAGAATAGTCTTTCTCCAAATTCTGCAATAGCCTCCAAGCAACCCTCATGCCTTTTATTTATAATAAAACATAATTAGGCTACCCAGCATCAACGGCTATGATTGGTGGTGGATGTGGAGGGCCAGATTAAAATAAATATAAATAAAAACAACAAAATAATAAATGAAATCGTAGGTAAACGACGAGTCGGACGTATCCGTGGAATCCGGAGATGTTATATATGGAGGTAACCAATTGGCCCTGAACGAGCCCAAAACTCCTCTGTCGCGGGTCCGCATCTCCATTCCACATCAATAATAAAGATTCATAAAGTAAACTCTAAATAATTGGTATAAAGTTACCCATGATGATGCTTATGATGGTGGTTATTCTTGTGAGGTTAGATTTAGATTAAAAAAAGAGAAAGCTAATTATTTTCCAGTTTCCACTATCTTAATGTACTGAAAAAGCATGATTCAGCTAGAAATTTCGCAATAGTTCCAAACATGTGAGAAGATATCCTTATGAGAACATTTAAATTGTGTAGCAGTACATGTTAAATGATCTTTGATATAATCTTTCTTTTCATATCTATTTTAGCACCGTGCAATTTCAAATAGCTCACATGGCATCTGAATGTAACACCCCCCGAGAGACCTCGCAAACGCATATATTGCATGACAGTCGATCCATTGATACTATTAATAGGTATGTCTCATGTGGATGTCTCCTCACTTTGAATAATTGCAATGGTAAGACGTGGCACTTTGAAAAAGTATGAATCACGCGATGGATCCACATGATCATCTCCAAATGTCTTCAACTTTCGTGTTCAACTTTGTTCCAAAACTTCACTTATAACTAAGAAGCCAACCATTTTCACCTCCAAATTATGATGTTCCAACACAGATGGACATAAAACTGAAGCAACTCACTTGAAGTTGCACTCACAATAAATAGGCAACCAACTTTATTTTCCTCAATGACAAGTAGAACACATGGAAACTTTAAAAGCACTTGCATTACCATAATATTTATACTCTATGATGTTGGCTACTCAAATATATTGTTCCGGTGATTCGACATACATTTAAGTCTCTAACTCAAACCAATGTTCTTCTCATACCATAATGTAACCTCATCTCACATCGCAAAAAGTAAGAAAATAGCCATTGCATGGCTCCTGAAAGGAAACAAATTTTATCAGAACACGTGATATGAAGAATCAAAAATATATTGATCACTACATATGAGACATGCACTCATTGGAAGAACATCACTTGAACTTGTGCCCGACAAATTTGATCTATTAGCATCCACAGATTTGTACTTATGGTTGTCATCTTCTTGCTACAGCTCCATCGTTAAAACATGAATTTTCCATATCATGCGCCTTTCCTTCTTATTAATAGAAATCCTTACTCCCATATTTGGCAAATGACTTACTTTTTCTTGATTGGAGGTATAACATTTCGGTAAAGGTCGCCCTCTAGCCAAAAATCGATCTTATTGTCATCTTCTACACCCTCTTTTTGTTGCCTCTAACAAAATTTGTTGGAGAGATTTTTGGTCATGGACAAGGACTCCAACTTGAATCATAACCGTTTAAATGTTGTTTCCTATAAGACCAATGTCAAGACCTCATCTGCCAAAACATTACTGAATAGTCAAAAAAGCTTTCTTACTCATCTTTTCTTTATCTTTATAATTAATATTTGCTGGCATATTCAAAATCCCCATGAAAGGCTTTCAAAGGAGACACAGGACATGATCCCCATCAAAAGATAATTGTTGGATTAGAACATCACTCATCTTGGTTAAAACAACATTGTACAAAGGGATCACACACATCAAAGAACACTAAGACTTATGTGGTTCATCCTCCACAAGGATCTATATCCATGGGAGAGAGGAGAAGATATGATCCACTAAAGAGTAGAAGCCACCATAACTGATGTATAAATAGAAAACACTCATCAACACCTCCCAAAAACTCAGTACACAACTCCTGACAAAAAAGTCTCAAATCCCTTGAGAGAATTATAAGAGAGAATAACACAAAATAGAATTAATCAAGTATCTAAAATTACCCGCTTCAAAAGTACCTCAAAATAGTACCAATATACGTTTCTAAAAATCACTCTGAATTTCATTAACTATGGTATCTTCTATTCATCAAAATAATACACAATACTTCTAAATCTACTTTTTCTTCTATTAACTTCTCCTTTCTACCTGTATTTCTCTCTTCCCTTTTTTTTACCTTTTTTCCTTCACTCGTGAAAACCAATCCTCTCATTAGGCAACTCAATGCAATGTGCTATGTATAAATATATATCATCTAACTTGTCCAACTCAATTTGAACTGAGAAAATCCGAACAGCTTGTGAGTCAATTAGTAATTGAACACAGATCTATACGTATTATAAACTACACTACGCTATAAACCAAATACGGTAAAACAGCTATCAACATTTTCCCTCAAATTGAATTATAGTTATGGTCTAAGCCAGACTTGCCAATAAAGATGCAGAACAAAATTGAGGCAAATTCTATGGTGAGAATATCAAAAAATTGTACAGATGATGGTACATGGCAAAATAAAATAACTTCATTATCACAGTCATCTCAAAGAAGTGATGAACGGCCTCAATGTATTTAATGGCATTCATGAAATACATGATTTAAATATTTTATGCAGGATGTAAAAATGCTAAGATCTTTAGGAGGCAACACAACCATAACATTCCCTGAAAAAAAGTGTCTAATGATGGATATTGAGACAGATCGGTGGTTAGGAGTTGTTGAGGAGAGGCACACCAGTTGATGAAATTAGTGCAGTGATGGCTTGAGATAAAAGGGCAAATAAAAATAGTTTGGCCCTTTGTATGGAGATAAGAGCTTGTTGTGATTAGAAAATGTAAATGGCAAGTGGCAACGATAGACAATATATGACTATGTAAGCATATAAGGGTTGGACTCCCGATATCGAAGAATGTTTCGTTCTAGCTGAGTGAGAAGAGATTGCAGGCACCAATTGAAAAAATCTTTTCTTGCTAGTCGATATCGAAGGAGGTTGTTGGCTCAAAACTGAGAGAAAGAAGGCCAAGAAGGAAGTAGCAGTCAAGGACATTGACTGAGAAAAAAGCCCACAGTCGAAGTTGAGAAATTTTAATACCATGTAAAAAATTGAAGGATTGGTGAGGATCTATGAGGACTTAAGAGAAGCAAAGATTCTAAGATAATGTCGCCCAAAGATCGGTGGAGAAAGTATCAAGAGGGGAACACTTGGAGTTTGACAAAGACTGTGAAGGGGGTGAAAATATTCTCAACACTGGTATGGGTTGAGAAGGCTTCTTCAAATACGAAGAATATCAACAATGAAGGACGTGTTGGAGGATTGGTACTTGAAGGAAGGAGAGCTTGAAAAAATTACGAAAGAAAATAAGTGAGGTCCAACTCAATTTGAACTGAGAAAATCCGGACAGCTTGTGAGTCAATAAAGATGCAGAACAAATTTGAGGCAAATTCTACGGTGAGAATATCAATTTGAACTGAGAAAATCCGGACAGCTTGTGAGTCAATAAAGATGCAGGACAAATTTGAAGTAAATTCTATGGCAACGATAGACAATATATGACTATGTAAGCATATAAGGGTTGGACTCCCGATATCGAAGAATGTTTCGTTCTAGCTGAGTGCGAAGAGATCGCAGGCACCAATTGAAAAAATCTTTTCTTGCTGGTCGATATCGAAGGAGGTTGTTGGCTCAAAACTGAGAGAAAGAAGGCCAAGAAGGAAGTAGCAGTCAAGGACATTGACTGAGAAAAAAGCCCACAGTCGAAGTTGAGAAATTTTAATACCATGTAAAAAATTGAAGGATTGGTGAGGATCTATGAGGACTTAAGAGAAGCAAAGATTCTAAGACAATGTCGCCCAAAGATCGGTGGAGAAAGTATCAAGAGGGGAACGCTTGGAGTTTGACAAAGACAGTGTGAAGGGGGTGAAAATATTCTCAACACTGGTATGGGTTGAGAAGGCTTCTTCAAATACGAAGAATATCAACAATGAGGGACGTGTTGGAGGATTGGTACTTGAAGGAAGGAGAGCTTGAAAAAATTACGAAAGAAAAGAAGTGAAGTACAACAAAACTACTCTTGTAAAAATTAACAAGTTGATTGTATTGATGTTCCATAAGGGCCTGCAATAGAATACAAAAATTAGAGGCATAAGTGAACCTCAATCAATACACGTTAAAGACTATGCTACAGATGAAATAAAATAAATAGGTATACTGACAACAATTTAACAAATTAATGAAAGATAACTAAATCTCCTATTTCTCTTTGACCAATAAATTGATTGTAATATAATAGTAAATATTTGAACCCAAAATGATCTAGATAAAATATTTAACAGCTTTGGTTTAACTAAACATTGTGTAGCTCTAGATGTAACCCACTCTAACAATCAACCCTCCCTTCATAGATTTAGTTGGATCATGAATTATAGGGTGGAGGTTGTCGGCATTACCTTCTTTTAATTAAAGAGAGGAAAGATGAGCCGTGATTAACTTGTTTGCTCATTGCGACTTAAGATGACTCCATTGGTATCTCAAGAAGTATTTACTCTAGCTTGGTAAGTCTCCCATGTCTAAGTCTCGTAGAACTTTTAAGGAACTCTCAAGGCCACAAAAGAAAACTATCTACAGGCACATGAGATTAGAAGGAGATCAGAAGGTGTTCAGTATAGTGCCCAATATAATTAATAAATCCAGAATACTGAATACCAAATGCTGAATAGCAATAAGTTCCTATTAATATTATTGTTAACATACAGCATACATTCCCAAAAAGAGGCCTTCTAAATCATTTGGCATTGGAAGATATTTGAGGAATGAACTCTACATAATTTCTAGAACTCAAATTGAGAAGTTAGATTTTGTAGAAAACAAAAGTCGAACCTTGTATATACTTCTTCATATCTAAAATAGAAGAGAGAATACAAATATATAGGAGAAGAGAAGGAGAAAGAATCTTATACAGGAGATGTGGGACTAAAGGAGAAGAGAGAAATGAGCCTATAAATGGGTCTTTACATTATTTTTCTCTATATCATCTAACACTCCACCGCAAGCTGGAGCGTATAAGTCGTATGCACCAAGCTTGGACAAGAACTGGTAATACAACTTGCGAGTAAATGCCTTGGTAAGGACATCAACAACTTGCCCAGAGGCAGGAACATGTTCGAGCTTTAGCTCCTTTGCTTGAACCTTTTCTCGAATGAAGTGACAATCAACCTCAATATGCTTAGTCCTCTCATGAAACACAGAATTCTTTGCAATGTGTATTGCAGCTTGACTGTCACAGAACAATGTTGAAGGTGAGGACAATTTGACTCTCAAGTCCATTAGAAGATTTTCAAGCCAGGTTATTTCAGATGTAACAACCGCCATCGCACGGTACTCGGCCTCAGCAGACGAGCGAGCAACCACCGTCTACTTCTTACTTCACCATGTGATAAGATTTCCTCCAAAAGTATGTACAGAACCCAGTAGTTGAACGTCGATCATCCAACGAGCCCGCATAATCCGCATCCGAGTATGCAATAAGAGAAAGGGAGGAAGATGACTTGTACACAAGTCCTTGCCCAGGGGAAGTCTTCAGATTCTGAAGGATGCGTTCCACTGCCTGGAGATGAGAGACCTGTGGGGTATGCATAAACCGACTGACCACACCAACCGCAAATGATATGTCAGGTCTTGTAACTGTTAGGTATATCAGTTTTTTCACAAGACGACGATAGTATTCCGGATTCGGAAGAAGAGAATCATTCTCCGATCCCTGAGCACACACCATGTGGTTGACTTCCATCGGGATTTTCATAGGTTTGCAACCCGAGAGGCCAACATCTTGCAGAAGGTCAATACAGTACTTACGCTGGGATAAGACGAGGCCATCAGGTCGTCGTGCTACTTATAGTCCAAGAAAATAGCGAAGATTTCTCAGATCTTTGATTTGAAAGATAGAGTTTAAATGTTGCTTCACATGGTGTATCCCAGCTGAGTCATCACCAGTGATAAGAATATCGTCCACATAGACCAGACGTATTATAGTCTCAGTTGATTGGTGACGAGTGAAGAGAGAGGAATCTGCCGAACTTTATTTGAAGCCAATCTCACGAACGGCCTTACTGAATTTTTCAAACCACGCCCGTGGAGATTATTTGAGACCATAAATAGACTTGTGAAGTAGATATACCCGAGACTCCCCCGTGGTCTCAAACCCGGGCGGCTGATGCATGTACACTGTTTCAAGAAGATCGCTCTTCAAGAAAGCATTCTTGACATCCAGCTAATGGAGGGGCCACTGGCGATGAACAGCTAAAGAAAGAAGGACCCGAACCAAATTCAATTTTGCAACTGGGGAGAAAGTTTCCTCATAATCAAGGTCGTAATGTTGGGTAAAGCCCCGGGCCACAAGCCGAGCCTTTAAGCGATCAACTGCCCCATCTGCGGCATGTTTGATAGCAAAGATCCACTTGCAGCTAACGCAACTGTGACCAGGAGGAAGGGGCACAAGATCCCAAGTGTGATTACCCCACAGAGCCGTCATCTCTTCATCCATGGCGGCGCGCCATCGCGGATGCTGGAGGGCTTCCTGCACAGAGTTAGGTATAGAAATAAAGGAGAGAGAGAGAGCAAAGGTAAGAAGAGGCGAAGAGAGCTGATGTAGAGAGACATAATTGGCCTTGAGATGTGCCGTCGAGGAGGACGCCGGATCAACAGGCCGCGAGATCACACCGGTAGAGGGAAGCTGTTGCAGGGCATCTGGACGTGGAGGACGACGAGTGTACACTTGAATAACAGGAGGTTTGGAGGGGATTGGTGGTGTTGGGGGGATCGAAATGATAAGAGATTTGGACTGATGGTGTAGAGGGGTAGGGAGACGTGGTGGTAGTGGAGATGTTACGGGTACGGAGGGCCGATGTAGAGGAGGAGGAAGAAGGGGATCAGAAGGACTGGTGTGATATGGTTGGTCTTCATGGAAGGAGACATTAGCAGACACAATCATCTTACCAGTGGTTGGATCAAAGCAGACATACCCCTTCTGAGTGCGGGAGTAGCCAACAAGCATCGCCTTGGTAGCCCGAGGGGCTAGCTTGTCAGTGGAGGGACCAAGGTGATGGACATAACAAGTACATCCAAACACACGAGGTGTGAGAGAGAAGAGAGTTGTGTATGGATAAAGGAGAGTGATGGGTGCCACAAAGTTGAGGACGGATGATGACATGCGATTGATGAGGTGACAAGCTGTAAAAACGGCAAAGTTCCAATAAAGAGGAGAAACCTGCATTTGAATCATAAGAGATCTAGCCACATTAAGGAGGTGGCGATTTTTTCGGTTCGCTATGACATTCTGCTGATGGGTATAGGCACACGAAGTCTGATGTAGAATATCGTACTCAGCGCAGAGATTGGAGAAGGTGCGACCAGTGTACTCGCGAGCATTGTCTGTACGAAGTGTTTTGACACAAGTAGAAAACTGAGTGCAAGTTTCCATAAGAAACATACGGAATGTAGTTGTGAGTTCGGTTCGATCACGAAGTAAATACAACCAGGTAACTCACGAGTAAGCACCGATAAATGTAACAAAATATCGGTAATTAAAAACACTAGGGACCTTATAGGGCCCCCAGATATCAGAATATATTAAGGAAAAAGGAGCATTGCTCCGAGTGCATGAAGAAGGGAAAGATACACGGTGTTGCTCGCCGAAAATACATGATTCACAAAAAAATTCTTAAAGAGAAACAGTAGGAAGAACTTTCTTGAGAATCGGAAGAGGGGCATGTCCCAGACGACGATGTCAATCAATTGTGGAGACAGTGGTGAGAGCAGTGGGAGAAACATCGAGGAGATACAGCCCGTTGGACAGTCGCCCTCCACCAAGTATAGTCCGCGTTTGTCGATCCTGCACAACAAATGAAGAGAGTGAGAAAGTAACGCAGCAGTCAATATCTTGTGTAAGACGGCTAACAGAAATGAGATTAAACGGGAGTGCCCGAAACATGAAAAACCAAGGATAAGTAGGGGGGAAGGAGTAAGAGGCAGTTTGGCAGTGCCAGAAACCGGGATCGTTTCACCATTAGCCATAGTGATGTTCTTGGGGTAAGGAGTATCTAAATATTGAGGCGGTCGCTGTGGAGAGAGATAATGTGTAGCACCAGAGTCTACAATCCAGTGAGAGCTATGTGAGAGGCAAGACATACTTTCATTGGAGATCGAGGCGGCAGAGCCAGAGGAGTGACTAACCGCTCCTTGAAGCTGTTGGAGTTGAGCCCGTAATGCAGCAATATCATCACTAGTTGTGGAGGGAGGTGAGGGAGCGACCGTTGCAGTACGATGAGGAGGCAGACCATGTTTGCGGTAGCAGGAGGCCTCCAGATGGTCATCCCTGCCGCAGTAAGATCACTTAAAGAGAGTTTGACTACCTTCACTGCGTCCCCGAGACTGGTGACCACCACGAGCCGGTGGACCATGAGCCGGTGGACCACGAGCCGGTGGAGCGAGAGTGTCCACGGGATGCTGAAGGAGAGCGGGAGACGAAGTCAGAACATCCGGAGGTGGAGTAACCTTTAGAAGCATTGAGCACACATCCGTGAGGGATGGAGTAACAGCGGATGATAGAATATGAGCGCGAATACTATGAAGATGTGAGGGGACACGCGTCATCATCATAGCAATCCCCACTGCATCCTTTTGCTGTCGTTGAGTTACCAAGTCCGTAGTGGGAGGCTGAAGCTGGACCCAAGTATCGACAAGAGTTTTAGCCCGCGCAACAAAGGAGGTAATGTCTCCAGTAACTCCAACGTCAAGGGATTGAAGATCAGTAAGAATATCAAACAGGTGTTGAAGACAGTCCTTCTCAGAGTAGAGAGAATGAAGATCAGTCCACATAGCATGAGCGGTCTCATGGTACATAGCCATAAGGTAGGGCTCGGTGTCCAGAGAATTGAGAAGCCAAGATTGAACTCGTCCGTCGTCACAGATCCACTCATCAGTGGGTGCAGTGGGAGGAGTCTTGGTAAGATGATGAAGAAGACCTTTAGTTTGTAGTACACGCCGAACGAAGTGTACCCATTCCACAAAGTTTTGTTTTCCACGAAGAGAAATAGTGGTAATGTGCAGCTCATCCCGGAGCTCAGAAGGAGCAGCACAAGGATAGCATGAGAGAGGAGTAGAATCAGCAGCAGTGGTGGAATCGAAAGCCATATATCCCTGGGCGGGTAGGCACAATAACCGAGCGATTAGAAGCACGCGGCTAGCCGGTCAGCACCAACGGCTTAGAAGGGCAGAGAGTGGTGAGGAGACGAAGCCGGAGAGAAGAAGCCGCGGAGAGGAGAAGCCGCAGCGAGTAGAAGAAGCCGCTGCGGGTAGAGGAAGCCGTGGAGAGAAGAGGTAGCCGCTGCGAGTAGCAGAAGTCGCTGCGAGTAGAAGAAGTCGCCGCGAGTAGAAGAAGTCGTCGCGGGTAGATGAATGCGCGGAGAGAAGAGGTGGCTGTCGTGAGTAGAAGAAGTCGTCGCGGGTAGAGGAAGCCGCGAAGAGAAGCAAGCAACGACAAGAACAGGTCGCTGGAGGCAGCGAGAAGAGGCGGGCGAAAGCTAGTCGCCACAGAGAGAATAAGAAGACAGACCGAGACGGTCAGACCGGCCAGCAAACCGAAAGAATAGACCGCGCGATTACAACAGGTCGAAAGCAGCAGCAGACTGTGCGGTTAGCAATAGACCGCAGCAAAGGCAGAGGCTGAGCGGTTAGGAGCAGACCACAACGGTAAGGAGAAGACCACAATAAAGGGCAAGACCCAGGATCTAGCAGCAGATCGCAGCGGGTAGGAAAGAAAGGAGAGACCGCAGCGGATAGAGAACGCAGAGACGGTTAGAAGAAAAACTAACCGAACGGAGGTGGGATCCACGAGTCAGAGAGTGGAAGGCTATAAAAGGGGGCAGAGAAGAGGGAAGATAGGTGGATCCACGGGAGATAAGAAAGAGGCGGGTAGAGAGGAGAAAAGCCGCAACAACAAGCGGTAAGGCAGAAGACCAAGCCGCCAGGTCAAAAAGAGAAACCGAGAGGACATGGAAGAGGAAAGCCGAGCAGTTAGAGACAGGACGGACCGGTTCCCTCTGATACCCTGTAGAAAACAAAAGGCGAACCTTGTATATACTTCTTCATATCTAAAATACAAGAGATAATACAAATATAAAGGAGAAGGAGAAAGAATCCTATACAGGAGATGTGAGAGTAAAGGAGAAGAGAGAAATGAGCCTATAATTGGGCCTTTACATTATTTTTCCCTATATCATCTAACAGATTTCATAATTTATTAACTCAATAGAATAACAACAAGAACCACTCAAGCCTTTATCCAACTACAGTGGGGTCAGATATATGGATCTTTTGTCGCCATTGTGCCCTATCTTTAGTCATAATCTCAATAATGCCTAATTACATCAGGCCTTTCTTTATAGTTTCATTCCAAGTCTTTATTGGTCTACCCCTCCCCCGTTTAACATGCCTAGTGACTAAACTCTCACAACGCCCAATAGGTGCCTCTAATGGTCTCCTTTGTACGTGTCCAAACCACCTTAGTCGAGCTTCTCGCATCTTCTCTGCAATTGGTGTCACTCTTGTCTTATCCCCGATACATTCATTCCTAATTTTATCCAGTCTCGTGTGTCCTCACATCCACTTAAACATTCTCATCTCCACAACTCCTATACACAATTCACTACCCAACACTGAAAACCATAGAGCATCACTGGTCTAATTGCAGTATGGTAAAACTTGTCTTTAAATTTTAATGGTACTTTACGATAACATAAGATCCCCGACGTGCCTTGTTGAAACCGAAATTTGACTTTCGTGAAGTTCGAACTCTTGTGGAAGGGGTGACCGCACACTTTCTTCTCCCTGGTGAGCTTGAACGACCAAAGACTTAGAACTAGAACCGATCCAAGGCTCCAGCACAGAGGTCCCACCACACACCCGGAAGATCATAGAGCGCTTCCCCTCCTTAGCATGTGCTAAGCTAAAGGCACCTCAGAAAGCACTAGAAGATCAGAGAGAAAGAAATTGGAATGCTTGAAAACTCCTTTTCTGAGGTACCCCCTTGGGTCTATTTATAGTTTTTGAAGTTGGTCTGCCAACAGCGTACTTCCGCTGTTTGGAACGGTTATATGCAGTCCAGGTCGGTTTGCCAACAACGTAACTCCGCTGTTTTGAAAAGTTATGGGCAGGCCAGCGGGGGTGGAATGGTAAAAATACAACACATCACTGGGCGAGTGGCTCTTGAAAACCTCCACTCGCCTGGGGCAGCGAGTGCTCGATGGGGCTGGCACTCGCCACCTTCTTCTGGCCCTGGGCGAGTGCGGGCCCAACCTGCCCCACTCGCCCGTTACTACCGAGAGCTAGGAGCGAGTGTGAGCCCACTTGCTCCACTCGCCCCACTTCCATCCCACACCACCTAGGCGAGTCGGCGAGGCTGCCGAGCTCTTGCCTCCCTTACGACTCGCCTGGGACTTGGACTGCCTAATTTGACTGGTCCGGCTCCTGTCAATCCCCCTCGACGGACACGTGGTCGTTGCGCGGCCCTCCTCTTGGTGGAAATCACAATAGGGCAGCTCTGCCCTGCCTCTCGGTCTCCTCCTCTGGACCCCTCTCCTCCTCCCTAAGGCAATCGTCATAGCCTGGTGTTGATCGGGGATAGGGGGCCTCTGGCCTTGCCTCCAGCCTGGGGGGGTAGAACTGACCCTGGCCCCCTTGGCGGTTGTCACCTCCGTGGGCACCTCGCCGCGGGCCATGGTCTCGCCACTCCGGCTTCCTCCAGACTAGCTGATTGTTTGGCTCCTGACGGCCCCACCTTGGCTGTTGTTGCTGTTGCTGCTCTCTCTGTCTAGGCTCAGCTCTCCGTACTTCCTGGCCCCTGCCACTTTCCGGCTCCTCTTCCGTGACCCACTTGGCCAACTTCCTAGCAAACTCTGGGTTCGACGCTTACCCGTCGACCTCCCTGGCTGCCCTCTCCATCAACTCCTTAAAGGAGAGGAGGAACCCTCTTCAGCTCCATCCTGAAGAATCCATGCTGCAACCCCAGGGTGAAGGCTACCATGAGAGTGTGAGTTGGCATCTCTGGAACCTGGAGGACCTCCTCCTGGAACCGGTCCACGTAACTCCCCAGAGTCTCGTTCACTCCCTGCTTGATGAGAAACAGAGACTCAGACTCCTTCCTCTTCTTGAAAGTGGTGAATCTCAGCATGAACCCTCAACGCAGGTCC
This sequence comes from Platanthera guangdongensis, assembly GCA_039583875.1. Taxonomy (NCBI): domain Eukaryota; kingdom Viridiplantae; phylum Streptophyta; class Magnoliopsida; order Asparagales; family Orchidaceae; genus Platanthera; species Platanthera guangdongensis. Next base: position 274,744,743 of record CM077151.1, on the reverse strand, counting down.
TCGAAACAGTAGATGGAGCTGGCCGACAGCTGGTGGAACCATTCTCTCTCCTTCTCCTTGAGGGTGATGGCGAAGAGCCTGCACTTGAACACATCCGACATCTGTCGGATCGAAACTACATCCTCGAACCACTGGATGTGTTGAACCGGGTCGTCCTTTCTCGGTGTAGTAGGACATCTCCGGCTCGCAAAACCCCTCTGGAACAGGGGCGGATGAAAACAACTTGCTGAAGGGGCTGCCTCCCCCTGTCGGGCGAGCTGGGCAATCTCGCGCGTCGATCTCGCTAACCCACACGCACTCGCCGAGTGAGGGAACAGAACTCGCCCTGGGAGATCTTGCTCACTTCTCTCTGCAACTTCCTTCCCACGTCGCCTATCAGGGGCGTTCTCGCCCAGGGTTGGGGCTGCGACAACTGGTACCGCTGGCGTCGAGCACTCGGCGCACGTGCCGAGTGTGAACATGACGAGGTTCCGCTTTTCCAGCAGGAAATCCTCGAACATCCAGAGGGTGGCGAGAGGACGGGGGGTGGCGAGTTGGCCCTATCAGATCCCTGTCCTTCACCTCCAGTTATTGAGCTTACGAAGGATTTTCGGAGCTAGTAACTCTCCACGCTCACCGCACAAAAATGTTGAAACCGAAATTCGGCTTCTGTGAAGTTCGAACCCTTGGGAAAGGGGTGACCGCACACTTACTTCTCCCTAGTGAGCTTGAACGACCAAAGACTTAGAACTAGAACCGATCCAAGGCTCCAGCACGGAGGTTCCACCACACACCTGAAATATCTTAGAGCGCTTCCACTCCTTAGCCTATGCTGAGCTAAGGGCACCTCAGAAAGCACTAGAAGATCAGAGAGAGAATATTGGAATGCTTGAAAACTCCTTTTCTGAGGTACCCCTTGGGTCTATTTATAGTTTTTTGAAGTTGGTCTGCCAACAGTGTACTTCCGCTGTTTTGAAAGGTTATGGGCAGGCCAGCGGGGGTGGAATGGTAAAAATACAACACACATCACTTGGTGAGTGGCTCTTGAAAACCTCCACTCGCCTGGGGCAGCGAGTGCTCGATGGGGCTGGCACTCGCCGCCTTCTTCGGACCCTAGGCAAGTGCGGGCCCGGCCTGCCCCACTCGCCCGCTCTTGTCGAGAGATAGGGGCGAGTGCGAGCTCACTTGCTCCACTCGCCCCACTTCCATCCCACCCCGCCTGGGCGAGTCGGCGAGGCTTCCGAGCTCTCGCCTCCCTTCTGACTCGCCTGAGACTTGGACTGCCTAATTTGGCTGGTCTGGCTCCTGTCGATCTCACTCGTCGGATACGGGATTGTACACGCTTCTCCACTTCAACCAACCTACTTGGATTCTATGTATCACATCTTTATCAACACCTCCATCTTTTTGAACTATCAATCCAATATATTTAAAACACTCACTGTGGGAAATATCTTGATTACACAACTTACTAACAATGTCACTCATCCTTCTTGTACTGTTAAATTTAAGATCCATATACTCTCTCTTTGCCCTGCTCCATTAACTCAATAAAAATAATGAATAATTTTTTACTTACAAACAAACAGAAAAAAATTAATATTACAGAAAGTGAGAAAATATTTATGATTTCAAGTTCAAATTTAACCATAAAGTCAAGGCGACTGTCATTACTAGCGGTAATGCCTATAATTGATTAGCTCCAAATGTCCAGGTCGAATTTCCTAAACCTATAACTTGGCTGAGATCATTTCCGACTTTCAAGCTAAGATATCTTGTAATTTTCTAAAAAATAAATCGTAGTCCGCATACACCCTTAAAATTTTGAATAATTTTAGACTTGCAAACAAACCTATGTATACTTTACTAAAGTGATACACATTTTATTCCAAAAAGGATGATGTAAAGCCTTTGTCTGCTTCCATCTAACCTCATACTGCTACTTTAAAAAATTAAACTCATTATGCATCCAAAATCCTAACTACACTTTTGATGAATGATACATTATAAAATATCCACTTTTTAGATCAAATCTAGCCCAGAGATTTTGACCAACAGCCTTTGACACTGCAAAGCATAAATAGTATACCGTGATTCATGATTTCTACCAACGTTCATAATTAAAGAACTCTCAGGCATATCACCTCTTATTGGCTCAAAAGTGTCTCAATTCTGTGAAGCAAGAGACAGATTGTATCTATGAGTCCATAGCTAAGTTAAAAAAATTATAACACGATGGAGATTAACTTGCTAGAATGCTATAATATACATCAAAAACTTCTAAACAATGCAGGTGAAATTGCTATTAATTCTATAAAATACAATAGTATAAATACCTGAATTGTACTCTTGAGGCTGGAGAAGCTTTGCCCGAGCCTTATTCACCAACTCCTTCCACCTCCTTGAAAGGGAGTAAATGTCCACCTTTTAAACAAACATGCACATCATTATTTTGAACATAAAAATCGAGAAACAAGAAGGTGACATCATAATAAGCATCATCAACCTTGTCTGCATCTTCAAGGACAGGGGTGATGAGTCCTCCATCAATAGCAACAGCAACAGCAATGTTAATCCTGCTGTTGTATGTGAAACTCTGACCATCTCTGCAACAAGAATTAATTACTGGGTGCTTCGCTATGGCCATAGCAGTTGCCTTGGCCAACAATGCAGTCATGGTAACCCCCTTTGACTTTATCTGAATCAATTTTCAAAACTTCAAAGATCAAGAATGAGATAGAAGCATAAAACAAAAGTTTCTTTTTTTAATGGAGTTTAGCTCAAAATGTGGTAGATTTACCTTGTTGTAAAGTTCATCAAGTGCATTGGTAGTGAAAGTGTAACCAACGCGGAATGTGGGCACGGAGAGGCTCTCCAACATGTTCCTGCTGACAGCTCCCTGCATGGTACTGAAGGGCACAACACTCCCAGGCTCAATGGATACCTTCGCAGGGGCGGATGGAGCAGTGGCGGACGGGGTAAAGGTTGGTGCAGTGACTGCGCCGGCGACGGCTGCCTCGACATCCTTGGCAACAATCCGGCCCATGGGGCCTGTCCCGGATACCAAGCGAAGTTCGACCTTGAGATCTTTGGCGAGCTTCTTGGCGTATGGCGTGGCCACGATGCGCCGGCGGTCATCATAAGCCGGATGCGCGGGGGAAGCTAGGGTGGTAGTGGATTTCTCCTGATGAGGGGAAACTACAGATGCGATGGAAGATTCCTGTGGTGAAGGTGAAGGTGAAGGTGCAGATGCTTCTGAGGAGGAGGAGGAGGATGCATTCGATTTGGCGAGGGGGATCTCGTCCTCGGTCTCGGCTAGGAGGGCGATGGCGGAGCCGACGGAAGCTACATCTCCGGCGTCGACCATAATGGCGGCGAGATAGCCATCGTAGAAGGTCTCAACGTCCATGTCGGCCTTGTCGGATTCGACAACAACGACGCTCTCCCCTTTGGAGAGCTTATCGCCCTCGGATTTCATCCATGAAACGATTTTTCCCTCGGTCATGGTGGAGCTGAGCGCCGGCATGAAGATCTCGCGGATCTTGGCCTCAGCCGGACGGCGGCGTAGGGGGGCGATTGTAGAGGAGAGACGGAGGCGGAGTTTAGGGTGGGAGGAGGGGAGGAAGGAGGAGGCGAGTTGGAGCTGAAGAAAGCCGGCCATTGCGGGCGAAACGGGAGTGGAGGAGGTGGAGGAGGAGAGGGTGTGGGCCGTGTGGCGGCAGTCGTGTTTATTATTAGCGTCGCCTCGCCTGGCCTCGGTCGCGCCGAGCTTCCGGCGGAGTTCTCTATGACTCCTTCCCTCCGGAATTTCGGCCGTTTTTAAAGGGTGATTGTTAACCGCAATCAGTTATTTTGCTAGTCACACTTCAATGTCTCTTAATTTTGACAAAAATGGGATATCAGTCCCTATATTTTGATGTTGGTTTGAAATTGGTCCCTGAAGTTTTTTTGGTTTGAGTTTGATCACTAAACTATTCTGCCGTTTTGAAATAGATCCTAATTTATTAAGGGAATTGATATACGCAAACCTCCACCCGCTATCCGCAAACCGAGTTAAGTAGTTTTTTAGGGTTTTATTTTTTTATATCCGCAAACAATGATGGCGAAGGTTTGCATATACCTCCACCCAACAGCAGCCATTTTGAGGGTCAAGATGATCCCAAATCGAAAAGTGATCAACACAAAAGTTGTAGATCTCGGCGAGACGAACAAATTTCATGTTGACCACTTTTTGATATGGAGCCATCTTGGACCTCGATTTGGGCCCCGAAATCGGGGGCGGCGGAACTGCTACAGTAAACCGTTCCGCGCCCCCGATTTCGGGGCCCAAATCGAGGACCAAGACGGCTCCATATCAAAAAGTGGTCGACATGAAAGTTGTTCGTATCGCCGAGATCTACAACTTTCGTGTTGATCACTTTTCGATTTGGGACCATATTGACCACCAAATGACTTTCCCGTACAGCCTGTATATATATATATATCCATACATATATGTTTACACTTATATATATACATATAATAAATAATAAGTAGGGGCTTGCATGCTTGGAGGCGTCGAAGAAGGTGACTGAGAACCATGTATGCAAATGTGGTGGTCGGGCTCCATGTTGACGAATCTGACTCGTATGCGAACTTTCGTCGCGACAACATGATATTGCCTATAATTGGAGAGTGCATTACAACGAACGGTTGCAAGGACCACCGCCGGCAACGGGACAAGTACATTACTGACATTGGATAATTGATAATGAAAAGTGGTATGTAAACATTTTTTATGCAATTTCACTTAAAGTTTTTTTTTTCAAATGGTAATGTTACAACTATTAATATTTTTTTTCTCCATATGCAGGCAAAAACACTGACAAAATACAGTGACAGATTAGGCCAAAAAACAATGCTAAATATTTTCAAGGCAACTTTAGAGGCTAGTCACGACTTCTTTGACTTCTTTTCAAGGCAACTATTAATATTGATATCTTCTTATTTTGCACGCTAAAACATTGGTGTGAAGCAATGTCATATAGGCTACAATCATAACTTCTTTTGAATGTTAACTATGTTGTATGGACTTTAGAAAAACTAAAATTAATTAAATTATGATGATATTTTGGGAAGTTATTAATATCTATGTATTTGTGGTGTCATTATTGCGCCTAACAATTATGTTTGCGGATAACAAATTTATAAACAGTGGTTTGCGGATAACAATTATGTTTGCGGATAGTAAATTTGAAAAACAGTTTTGCGAATATCAAATATTTGCGGATAGCGAAAAGTGGTTTGCGTATATCAATTACCTTTATTAATCCGTTAACTTTTTGGATGGAAAAGTGACATGGCAGTGCAGTTAATGATTCTCAAAAATCTCAAAAATAAAAAATACAAAAGGAGCTTGTTAATGATTCTCAAAGCCACGAAGTGGAGGAGCGACGAACCAAACAAGTGGAAAACTCGCCGGCGATAGGATGCCGATAGAAGCCACGAATCCTACCACATGGGAAATAAGAGCTTTGCCTGCGTTGGATGCCGATGGGGAGCACAGAGCAGGCGGCGAGGGGGAAGGGGGGAGCGGATCCGGATCCCCTGGAGTTCCGGAGGGGCTCCAGGGGGTGGAGTTCTAATTTTACGAGTAAATGGAGCGGAATCACAAAAAATGGTTAACACGAAAGTTGTAGGTATCCACGAGACGAACAACTTTCATGTTCAACATTTTTTGATATGAAGTCGTTTGGACCCCCGATTTGGGCTCCGAAAAAATTCTGTCCGAAAATTATTAATTTAATAATTTTCGCACAGAATTTTTTCGGAGCCCAAATCGGGGGTCCAAATGACTTCATATCAAAAAATGTTGAACATGAAAGTTGTTCGTCTCGTGGATATCTACAACTTTCGTGTTAACCATTTTTTGCGATTCCACTCCATTTACACGTAAAATAAGAACTCCACCTCCTGGAGTTCCCGGAGGAACTCCAGGGAATCCGGATCCGGGGGGGAGCTGGCTTAGGGTTTATTTGAGAATGAGAATGGGGAGGTGGCGTAGGGGGGAGAAGCTGGAGTTATACCATTAATAAATGAAATGACAGAATTAATAAAGGCATGCCATTAATAAATGACACTTCATTTTTTACATCCAAAAAGTAACGGAGAAGTTAATAGGGACCCATTTAAGACAAAATAAAAGTTTAGGGACCAAAATCAAATCAAAAAAACTTCAGGGACCAATTTCAAATCAACATCAAAATATAGGGACTGATATCCCATTTTTGCCCTTAATTTTTCACGTCTTTTCGAAATACGACTTGTACATGTAATATCAGTAAAAGTGTTCAACATTTCGTGTTGATCATTTTTCCTAAAAATGCATGAACAAGACATGCTTTGGAAATATGCCTAAGTTTTGCGCCTTTTCGAAATACGTCTTGTACATACAATTTCAGGAAAAGTGTTCAACACGAAAGTTGTAGATCTCGTCAATATCTACAACTTTCGTGATGAACATTTTTCCTGAAATTGCATTTACAAGGCGTATTTCGAAAAGACGCAAAAAATTGAGAGGTTTTGGGGTGCGACTAGCCAATTACGGGTTGCGGTTAACAATCACCCTTTTAAAGTCATTTAATTAATAATATTTTTTATATCCAAATAAAAATATAGAGATTAAGGTGGCGTTTGGCGCGGCTTATTGCCTGAGGTGCGGTGGCACAGCTCCGCAGTTTTGCCTAAAAGCACTGTTTGGCGCGGCTTGTAATGCAAAATGCGTTTAATTGAAACCGTGATTTTTTCCTATAAGCCATCCACGGTTTTTTTCATTGGTCAGCCACAGTTTTCATTTCCTCCTGATAACCTAGCGCTTGCTCTCCTCTCCCGATCCATATGACGACGATCGACCAGCACTCTTCCCCGTCAACGAGAACCGGTGAATCTCCAGTGTTTCCCGTCGACGAAGACCGACGAAGCGCTCGTCTCCTCTCCCTCGCACTGGCTCACATCTCAGCTTTGTTTCTCCCTTGTATCTCACGATTCCTCCGTTCTTCCAACTGCACCGGCGGTAATCGTGCTTTTTTCTTGCTTCTTTGCCGCAAAGTTCTTCGTGTTTTGCAATAATTAGGGTTTCTCCACCTGCAATAGCAACCGGTCTTACTTTCGCTGAGGTATACCCTTTCTTCCTTCCCCTCCATTGCAATTGGTTTGTTTATGTTGGAAGAAATCCATCCAATTTTTTTTTGACATTCCTACACTCTGGGTTTGAGAGGCATCTAGTGTTGTGTGTGTGTGTGTGTGTGCTTTTTTCTTGCTTCTTTGCCGCAAAGTTCTTCGTGTTTTGCAATAATTAGGGTTTCTCCACCTACAATAGCAACCGGTCTTACTTTCGCTGAGGTATACCCTTTCTTCCTTCCCCTCCATTGCAATTGGTTTGTTTATGTTGGAAGAAATACATCCAAATTTTTTTTGACATTCCTACACTCTGGTTTGAGAGGCATCTTGTGTGTGTGTGTGTGTGTGTGTGTGTGTGTGTTGTAGCATTGTGTGTGTGTGTGTGTGTGTGTGTGTGTGTGTGTGTGTGTGTGTGTGTGTGTGTGTGTGTGTGTGTGTGTGTGTGTGTGTGTGTGTGTGTGTGTGTGTGTGTGTGTGTGTGTGTGTGTGTGTGCGTGTGTGTGTGTGTGCGTGCGTGTGTGTGTGTGTGTGTGTGTGTGTGTGTGTGTGTGTGTGTGTGTGTGTGTGTGTGTGTGTGTGTGTGTGTGAGAGAGAGAGAGAGAGAGAGAGAGAGAGAGAGAGTTATATGTGTGTGAGTTCTTTGTGTGTGCTTGTATGTGTGAGTTGTATGTCTGTGAGTTATATTTGTGTATGTGCGTGTTATATGTGTGTTGTGTGTATGTGTGTGTTATATGTATGTGTTTGTGTGTTATATGTGTGCTGTGTGTTATATATGTATGTGTTTGTGTGTTATATATATGTGTGTGTTATATGTGTGTGCTATATATGTGTGTGTTGTTGTTGTTAATATGTGTTTATGTCCTTCTTGTTATGTATTGTTGTTCATATTCTTGGACTTGTGTGTGTGTGAAGAGAGAGAGAGAGAGTTGTATGTGTGTGTGTGTGTGTGTGTGTGTTATGTCTGTGTGTTATATGTGTGTGTGTGTTATATGTTTGTGTGTGTGTTGTTATATATGTATGTGTGTGTTGTTGTTAATATGTGTTTATGTCCTTCTTGTTATGTATTATTGTTCATATTCTTGGACTTGTGTGTGTGTGTGTGTGTGTGTGAAGAGAGAGAGAGAGAGAGAGAGAGAGAGAGAGAGAGAGAGAGAGAGTTGTATGTGTGAGTTATATTTGTGTGTGTGTGTGTGTGTGTGTGTGTGTGTGTGTGTGTGTGATATGTGTTGTGTGTGTGTGTGTGTGTTATATATGTATGTGTGTTATATGTGTGTGCGTGTTATATATGTATGTGTGTTATGTGTGTGCGTGTAATATATGTATGTGTGTGTGTTATATATATATGTGTGTGTTGTTGTTAATATGTGTTTATGTCCTTGTTGTTATGTATTGTTGTTCATATTCTTGGACTAGTTTGTTTACTTTTTTTATGGATGGTCAAATCCAAAGATGGTGAGGTGTTCGTTTTTTGGGACAATACAAATATCATGCATTTTTGTGACATATGCATTAAAGAGATATAGTTGAGGAATCGACCTACCACTTATTTTAATAAAGGGGGATGGACAAATGTTATGAAAAAAATTGAGGAACAGACTAAAAACATTATGATAAAGCGCATCTTAAAAATAAAGAGATCATTTGAAGGAGTGGAAATTGTGGGCAGAGTTGAAACGTGGTGAGACCAGACTGGGTTGGAATGTCTCAAGGAAGATTATAGATGGCTCAGACGAGTGGTGGGATGAAAGATTGAAGGTATTCATTTATGCAAATAAATTATTTTACCTTTAAAAAAAAAACAAGTTTTACGTTAAATTTATGCATTTTCAGGTTGTCCCGAAAGCAAAAAAAATTTGTTACTCTGGAATCCAACTAGACTTGGAGGAGAAACTGAACCTGATGTTCAGTTTTGTTGTTGCTTCAGGACATCATGCTTCCACCCCCAACACTATTAATGAGATTCCATAGTCTATTGATGAGAGGGGAATGTCAGATGGTGATCCTGAAGACATTGCAGTCAGCGAAGGACCACTGTCATAGGAGATCACAACCACATCTGAAGTCGGAAGGAAAAGAAGTAAAAGAGAAAAACTAAGTTATTAGCTCCGTGTTAGAAGATTTGGCTGAGTCTTCAAAGACCATTAGTCGATGCATCCAGGAGGCACCCACAAGAAAGTCTTCTTCCGAGTTTAGCATTCGTCGGGCAATAGATAAATTAGCCACGTATCTGAATGTGCTCTCTGATTAAGATTTCTATGATTTTGTCATAACTTATTTTATGGACAAAAATCATAGGGAGACTTTCTTGTGCCTTCCGGATAACATGAACGTGAAGTGACTGTGTAACCGCTTCAGTCGGGGGGGGGGGGGGGGGGGGTTGTTTTGTGTAATCTTGTATCTGTTATTTTAATTTTGTTTTGCTTGTTGTACTCTTTGACAAATGTTTTTTGTACTATTTGGACTGCTTCTAAGTTTGAAATGCTGCTAAATTTGTTAGGATTATTCTGCAAAATTCTGTTGTTTTTATGTTTCTTTCGTAGTAATAACTGTACCTAATGCATGTGTGCAATCTAATATGTCTACCGATGATTCTGAAAATTCAATAGAAGACGAGGAGAGTACAAGAGGACAATATATGATTGGTCATCATCAGAATGTCGTGACAACAGTATCTTTGGTATCCGAATATATCTCTATGTTATACCTTCCAGTACCATGCATGACTTCAAAACAAATAGCTGACAAGTGGGTTGGAGAGCTACTTTGCGGACCACATGTGAGATTTCATGACTCTTTCATGATGAGTCAGAAAATATTTATGGATTTACTGCATTCTCTGGAGGAAAAGTGTGGATTTCAGGGAACCAGAAGGACCGTATCTAGAGAAATCCTAACTTTGACGATATACATATTATCACATAATGAAACAATGAGAAAAATAATTGAGCGATTTCAACATTCAACAGAGACAGCTAGCAGGTTTTTTCTAGAGGTCTTCGCGCTTTGCTACAGTTAGCGAAATAAGTAATTCAGCCATCAGATAGGTATTTTAGTAGCACTCCGTTAGAGGTTCTGTATGATAGACGTTACATGCCGTTTTTTAAAGACTGTGTTAGAGCAATAGATGGTACTCACGTGTGTAACATCCCGACTTTTATTGGGCCACCAAAGCCCTAGTGGGCCCAATAAAAGTGGTCCGAACCCTACCCATAACCCGGTGGGAGATAACCCTAGTCAGGAAATAGAGCTAGAGAACTCTGAATTGAGTTTTGTCAGTTCTTGTGACCTCGTATAGTCAATACGAGTGCATCAGAACTCGTTAAGTTGGACCCCATGGTCATATAGTGGATGTGACCATTCCTCGTAAAACGCAATGAGAGCGAGATTTTGGATATCGAGCTAGAGAACTCCGAATTGGGTTCTGTCGATTCCTGTGACCTTATATAACCTAGACAGGTGCATCAGAACTTGTCGCGTCACAATCTGAGATCTAACGACAGATTTAGACACTTTGACCGTTTTAGCGCGTTGCGACGCGCAAATTTTGGACTTTCGCCAAACGGACTCCGATTCAACCCCAATCAGTGGCGTTGGACTCGTGTGGTCAATACGAAGTCAACGAAATTCGTCCCAGTCAATTTCAACGACAATTGGTCAACTCGCGGTCAAATCAAGCATAGTTGTGCACCGAAAAGCGTGCGTACACCAATTGTGACACGACACCCGAACTTTGACCCGACGCCAATGACTTGGACACACTTTGACTTTGACTAGCAAGGGGACCCACCCTAGGTTTGACTTGGTCAACCCCCCCCCCCCTAAAAACCCATTTTTTGGATTTTTCTCCAAATGGGGGGCCCACCCCCTCTTCATGACCACTTAGGGTCTTGCCCCTCACCCACTTTGGGCCCCCAACCAGCAAACAACCCACTAGGAAGTGGAGGCCCATTCACACCTTCTCTCTCTCTCTCTCTCTTTCTTTCACACCCTAAGCAAAGCCCAAGCCCATAAGGGCTTCGCCTTTTCCCCACATGGGGGAAATGTTGGGGCCTCCAGCTGTCCTTGGATAGCTGGAGGGTGGGGATTAATCCCTCCCTAAGGAGGGATTAATCCCACATTAGCAAGGGGAGGTGAGCTCCTCCCCCCAAGCCAATAAAAGACCCCCCTCCTCCTCTCCCCCTCAAGCTCTCTGAGCAACCTCCTCCCCCTTGCCCAAACTCTGCCGGAGCCCAGGTGGCCGGAAAAGGCAAGCCAAAGGAACCCTCCCCCTCCACCGCCGCCACCTTGGCATGGCCGACCAGGCCGGCCCCTCCCGAGCCCACAAGACCCAGGTGGAGACCTCCTCCCCCCACTTCCCTATTTTGGACGACCAGCATGTCCCTCCCGACGGCCGGAGCGCCGCCAACGCCACCCGAGCTATGCTCCAGGCTGGGTGGTGCCCAAGGAGGAAAGTCCCTCCCCCAGCACCGGTGGTGGCACTGGGGGAGTGCTAGACCACTGGGGGCGGCGACCCCCAGCGGCGGAGAGCGGCGGTTCCGCCGGAAAACGCGGCTCCGGCGGCACCCTCAAAACAGAGCGACGCTTTGTTTAGAGCTGGCAGCAGCGGCCAGCGGCGTATGGCCGCTGAGTCACCGCTGGCGAGAAGCCCGACCCCCAGCGCGTCGGCGGGGGGTGGTGCGATGAGTGCCCAGCCACCCGAGAGGCATGGTGACGCTGTGGTGATGGGAGCAGAGCTCCGCCACCCCGAGCTCTCGGGATGGGCGTTTCCGGCGGCGGTCGGCGGCGGAAGGTCGTCGAACCACCGCCCAGTTACTCGCCAGCCACCGACGAGTCGATCGGGGATGGCGGTGGTGTCCGGCAGTGGCCGGCCGGCGGTGGCAGTAAGTCACTGCCTCCTTCTCCGGCGGGGAGGGATCACCGCCGTTCATCTCATGAAAAGAGATGAACGGCTGGGATTTTCTTAATCCCCGCCTCCACCTCAGCATCAGCGACCCCCCCCCCCCCCCCACAGCGGATCCCCGACTGAACCGCTGTGGGGACAGAGGGACGAAACGCGTCCTGCGGCTCAATCTCAGCCGTAGGATCATGTTGATCTGCTATAGGCAGACCAAAATCACAGGGCATAATTTTTGAAATTTTTTTGGGCCAAATCTATGCCTCTAAGAGAAAAGTGACCAACATGAAAAATGTTTTCCATGATGAAGGCTTGCTGCACAAAAATTTTGAGAATTTTTGCAGTTGATTTAGTGTTTTTAAAAGGCAAAATAAAATTTGTTTGGCTAAATTAAGAGCCCAAAATACTTTGGAAAATTATAAAAAATTACTACACTTATTTTATGACCTCCTAAGGGTTGTATCAAAATTTGGGGTCATGGGGATAAGTTTTGATATTTTTCCTAAAATTTGGAAGTCTAGGGTCGCGCTCGGAACTTATTCCGCTCATTTTCCTTCGAAGGTGGAAATTGGAGCGCGCGACCACCCCTTTTATAATCAAATAAGTAATTCAATACTACTCCAGTCTCGTACTAGACAAGTTTATTTTAGTACTTTCAATTCAGTACAACTCTAGTCTCGTAATGGTCAAGCTTATTTCAGTACCACTCCAGTATCGTACTGGTCAAGCTTATTTTAGTACTTTCAATTCAGTACAACTTCAGTCTCGTACTGGTCATGCTTATTTTAGTACTTTCAATTCAGTACAACTTCGGTCTCGTACTGGTCAAGTATATTTCAATACCACTCCAGTCTCGTACTGGTCAAGCTTTTTTTTGTACTTTCAATTCAGTACATCTCCAGTCTCGTACTGGTCAAGCTTATTTTAGTACTTTCATTTCAATACTACTTCAGTCTCGTACCAGTCAAGTTTATTTCAGTACGTTCTATGCAGTACTACTCCAGTCTCGTTCTAGTCACATTTCATTCCAACACTTTAAATAAGCAGCATAATCACCGCACTTGTCCTCATTGCAACTTTCTATTATAATCTCGGGTCCTGCTCTGACGAGCAATCTTTGTTAAAGTTGACTCTTAGTTAGGGATAATCGGAGTTGAATTAGTACTCCAGGTCTAGCCCCAAATAATGCGCTCCCACGCTCCTTGTTGAAAGCAGAGCTAAGTGCCGACGCCCGAAGTCTAAAGCCTAGTAGGGCAGGCCGACGTAGACTCGATGTATATTATGGCTGTCTTTTGTTTGATTGTTTGTAAATTATTTGTGGTGAAATAGTGGCGGGTCAGTCCGTCTCGCAGACCGTTCGTACCGGTGCGGGAAGGTCGACGACACAAGACGACAGGGAGATGGGTACCATAGGTGACCGACCGTTATATTATTCCCCGTCGGGTTTTTCTCCGCTGGTCGGCTAAAACGTTTCGCCGGATATAACTCACATCCAAGAGTACACAAGGTTGTACGTTAGGGCCTGGGGTTGTGTGGTATGACCACCCCCAGAAGTGGCAGGACTGACCACTGTCACCGACGACCACATAGGTGAGGCCCGCAGGGCTCGCTACCCTGCTAGAACAGAAGCGGTTCAAACTATGTCGACATAGGGTTTGTGTGCGCGGCTATGAATGTCTGCGGTGTGTGCGCAGCTGTGAATGCCTGCGATAGAATTCAGGATGTGAAAACCTAATATGCTAGTGGAGCCTTGTTATAAATGATTTATATTGCTGCTGCTTTTTCCAGTTATACTATTCTGCACTCTTTTATAGTTGCTCCTAGCTATATGAAATGTTGTGCTAACTCTCTCTTGCTTCAGCTATTTACTTTTATTGGGTGGGTGTGTGCTCGTCCCCAGGATATGGATCCGGGGAGGAGATTTGTTTTCCACTTAGTTCTGTGACTAACAGTTATCTAAATAACCATTCACAGGAAATGGAGCAACGTAGTGACCCGCTGCCACAAGAGATTATGCCAGCGACTAGGACTACTCGAGCAAATGCACCCCCGCCGTCCCCAGAGTTTAGAGACGTGAGTACCACCGAACAGCATAGAGAGTGAGAGTGTGAAGGTTATATGTAGTACATGTATAGCCCACGAGCTTATATAAACGCTTAGGCTTCGGCCCTAAAACCTCTGTTTTATTTTAATGTGATATATATATATATCTGCAGTGGTTTCATGTTAATGCTTCCGCTATACTCTAATGAGTTGTGAATGTTGTGATTCGAGCCGAGCAAGGCGGCCATCTAGTGCTTAGACATGGAGGATCGTTTTTCCTAAGGAGCACTGGGTGAACGTCTTGGGCCAGTAGTATCCCTCCGGCCCGACCCGGGCAAAAGGTTGGGGGGTCCTACAATATGCACGCGTGCATACCGGTTGGAAGTCAAGTATCGTACATTGGGAGACGCGGCAGTCCAACTCAAAATGTCGTGGCTGGTTGTGATTTCAACATGTGCTTCACTTTAGTTATGACGGGTTGGGAGGGATCAGCGCACGATTGTCGCATTTTCAATTTTGCCACAAGTGATCTCCGTTACAACTTCCCGCATCCTCCTCCAGGTAACTGCCAAAAAAAGTTTGTTTATTAATTAATATAAAAAAAATTGATGTTAAGTAATTTTTAATAATTTACAGGAAAATATTACTTGGTGGATTCTCGTTATCCGCTACAAAGATGCTACTTGAAACCGTATCAAGATACACGGTACCATCTACCAGACTTTGCTCGTGGAGGTCGTCGAGTAGAAGGACGTCAAGAGATATTCAATCATGCACACTCATCGCTTAGAAGTGTGATTGAACGATCATTTTGGGTTTGGAAGAATAAGTGGGCTATACTGCGGGACATGTCAAGCTATCGTTTGACAAACAAGTACAATTGTGCTCGCTATAATGACTTTACATAATTTCATTCGTCGGCACCCTTCACATGTGGATATTGATTTTAGTGAGTTCGAGCACAGAAGTTGTGATCATGGGATGACCTCACAAGGGTGGCAGGAAACATGCACTGACACTGCAGGTAGTGTAGAGGAGATGATCACGCTACGTAATATCATAGCAGATCAATTGTATGAAGCTAGAACATAAGACAAAAAGACAGGTGTTGGTACTATAAAATATCTGTATCAAACATTTTTTGGGTGTTGATGTTATTTTATTTTTAAAAAAATATGTTTATTCCAAAAATTAAATTGTTCGTAATTAAAAAAAATAGGGAAAAAAATTTCACTCAAAACTCTGTTTTGTTTCAAAATAAATTTTTGAAAACTTCATTTTGCAAACTCCATTTCACTCAAACAGTGTTTTAACAAAACTCAATTTTTCTATCAGCTGCTTACCATCAGCAACAACCCAACCAAACAGAGTCTAGGTCTGTAGCACGATAAGTTGAGGGCCTCTTGTGCCTAGCTTGTGGCTTTATGTGCCAACCGTGAGAGAACGCTAGTTGTTAGTTATGGTATTAACGAGGTGAGGTGAATCTATTTTTTCTGTTAGCAAATCATTACTATTAACAAATCATGAAATTTGAAATTGGCTATTTGAAAGTTAATTGGTTACCATCAAAGCACTCAATTTTTTTAAAAAAAAATACTCCAAAAAATAAATATTTGTACTACACTATATCATTTGCCTTAGAAATTGAGTTGCAGGTGCCTCAAAATATATTTGATTTTTAATTCTTATAAGGGTGCGTTGTATATACGAGTTAAGTGTATATAAAAATATACACGTCTTTTTGAACCACGTCTTATACATGCATTTTCATGAGCAGTGTTCAACATAAAAGTTGTAGATCTCGACGGGATCTACAACTTTCATGCTGAACACTTTTTAATTTGAAGCAGTTTAGATCCCTGATTTGGCCCCCGAAAAAAGTCACGCCGAACAAATTTACGGACGCCCGGGTTCGGCGTGTTTTTTTCGGGGGCCAAATCGGGGGGGGGGGGGGGGGGGGGGGGGGGGGGGGGGGGCTAAACGCCTTCAAATTAAAAAGTGTTCCACATGAAAGTTGTAGATCTCGACGCGTTCTACAACTTTGAAGCCATTTCAAATAACATAAATATTAATATTTTGAATATTTTTTGATTTGCTAGAAACAAAATATGATTTGATTATAACAACACTCATAAAAAATAATTATAGACAAAGATAGTTCATTAGTTATTTTAAAGTAAATTAAAAATATATGTCAAAAAGGTGCTGTTGTTATAAAGTAAATTATTATAACTAGCAAATTATAAAATTCAAAAATAACTATTTAAAAATCAATTAATTACTAATAGTAAGTCGTCAAAAAAAATTAAAAAAAGCTGTATTTTTAGTGACTTTGCATTCATTTCAAAATTGAGTCTCCAACAAAACATAGATTCATTGTAGTAAACTATGACTCTGTTTGGCACGGTAGTGATAGTCGTATGGCTTAAAATGTCATTCGGTAATGATTACCTAACAAACATAAACTGTTTGGACATATATTGTTTAGCATTATAAAATTGTACTAGTTCTCATGATTTTGTGCATTAAAAAGGATAATAAAAGAATGATGTTATTAGCAAATCTTGTATGACTTCTAACAAATCATTACTATTAGCAAACCATTAAATTTAAAAATGTCTCTTTGAAAATCAGTTGGCCACTAGCAAACTATCAAAAAAATTCATTTCCTTCCCCCTCTTCCACTGCACTACTGCGGCTGATATATAATTTAGAGGGTTGATATTAGCAGTTCCATTCTCGCTATTCATAGTCAAAAAAATTATAAAAATACTCATTATATTCGCACCCTTCTCATTCTATCCGCAGTCCAAAAAGTTGCAAAAATCATCTCCATCTCTGCATCCCTATATGCACACAAAGATGAAACGAATGACATCAAAGCTCCTCTACAACATATATGTATATATGAAGTATCAAGAAGATAAACCCTAAGCAAAAAATAAGATTGAAGAAAAACTTGAGCGTCGAGTAGAGCTCCGAAGAGAGCAGATCTGGCAAGGTAGAACTCAGGCGACCACAGATTTGGTGAGGAAGCTCTGGCGTGCGTAGATTTGCAGAGGAAGAGCTCCTACGAGCCCAGATCTGGCGTGGAAGAGCTCCGTCGAGTGTTGTTTTGGCGAGGAAGTGCTTCGACAAGTGCAGTCAAGAAAATCTCCAAAGTCCGAGAAGAACTCCTTTAACGAGAATAGTGCTCCGGCAAATGCAGTCAAGAAGAGAGGTAGATTCGATTGGAAAATGTTGCAAGAGAAGGGAGGAGCGGAAGGGAAGGCCGATATTAGAGGGAGAAAATGATAGCCGACACATGTAATTTAGTTTGCTAGTAGTATTTTTTACAAGTGAAAAGTAGAAAAATTGATTGAACCCGTTTTTATTGTTTGCTAGAAATCAAATAAGGTTTGCTAATAACAACACCCCCAATAAAAATATGATTGACTTCAAAGACTCCCAAAAATCTCTTCAAGTGCCCAATATTATTGTTTTTTATTTGCAATATCTTTACTGTTGGGATCAAGAAAATTGATCTCTGCTGTTCGAATCAAGGGGTGACCAAAGGTTACTAGCTTAGTGGTCGATCCACGTAAGACTCGGCGAGAAGAAGCTAGCGAGCACAGAGAACAGCTCCGGGTTGCCTACAAACAAGATCTGTGTGCTGCAGCGAGGAGGTCCCGCCACATACCCTGAAGTCTATAGGAACTTCCCCTCATAAAGCCATTGTTGAGCTCGACATAAAGTGAGGAGGACGCTGAACTCACCCATCATAGGGGGGGGGGGTCCCTTTGACTCGTGCCTCAGGGTCTTATTTATAGGCAAATCCAAGGGGGAGGGGGTCTAATCTATGAACGCCGCTCCCGCCTTGACCAAAATGTTATTCCCATAACAAGAGGGGGTGTGAGTACTCTCCTGAAGGCTGACGAGTACTCCCACCGAGTACTCACGACGAGAACTCTCGACGAGTACTCTTATGCAACGCCTTAGTCATTTTGATCTCGACGAATTACAAGTTATACATTTACAATATTACAAGGAAAAAAGTTGTTTTTGGTGAAACATTCAAAATTGTCAAATAGACCCTCATGCCCATTCAATAAATAACAACATATATTATGATCTATTTCAAAAAAAAATTAAATTGCAATGTCGATTCAAGTATTTACATAGCCCTAAATTAAAAGCAATGATGAAAATCCATAAAATTTAAAAAGTTTTTAATAGAGCTCTTGTGCCTAGTAACCAGATTGTCATTAGGCATGTCAGCGATGTTTTTGAGGAATAATGTCATTATGCATGACATGCAAAAAATTGAAAAGTTATGTATTACTATTTTTGCAATAATAAACTAATATTGTTTGTCTCAGATGGGGTACTGTCGCGATTGGTTGTAGGGGCGGAGCCCTGTGTCTATGAAAATTATAATCCAAATCTACATTTCATTACTTGAAGTTGAAAATGCATTTTCATGAACATGTCATTTGTGTGTGATACCATCTCCAAGGGGAGTAAAGTTGTGGTAGTGAGCATTCTTCTTTATCTATAGTCCCACAAAATGATTTACAAAACCAATAAAATTTACTTTTTGGATGTGAGGAAGCAGTGTCCAATGGAGATTGTTCAGTCACAAATACTGTAACAAGATAAAATCTAAAATTTACTTTCAAAAGTGGAGTTTTTGCATTCTGATTGGGAAGCACCACCAATATTCTCGCACCACCAATTACAATATATCTCAATTCATCAAGTTATTTATTAAATGTTCTTTAACTTGTTGTCAATTATCGCTCAGGTTTAATGATTCATTCATCACACGGAATTCACAATGGCCATCTGTGAGCACTTCAAAAACATCAATCAAGTGATCAAAAATATAATATAGTAGTTGTCAGTGGACTCTATCATAGAATTTATTCTTATGCTTACTTTGTTCCTCAGATAGTTTTGGCATTTTCCCTTGTGAAAGTTGAGCTCCAACAAAATATGTTCAAATAGTGACAGATTGTGTCTTGTACTTTTATAGCCATCATTGAAATTTTTGAAACTCCCTTTTGGTCTTCTTTTTAGTTTTATTGGCAAGAGAGGCTCTTTCGTTCTACTAGATGTTGGATCTTTATTTTCACATAATTTATTTATAATCTCTTTTTATTGATGCTCATTTGTGTTTTAATTCATTTCAATGATTCCCTTCAACTCAATTAATATATTTGTCTCTCAATTTGATGGATTCTAGAATATTTGGTATTTCAAAACTTCCTAAGGAAAATGATAATTGCTTCCAATATTTATGAACTAATCATATCAGACAAGTTTTATTTTGTAAGATATATGGTGCTAACGTACTCATGAGCACATGATAACCCGACTGCAGGCCGGCTTGTATGAGGACAATCTACACAAACAACTATCAACTTACAATCGTTATTTTCCTCTAACTTAAACCAAATGCAATGCTTGTAATAAGATACGTCCAAAGAGGTCGGAGCACAATGAGTCTTAAAATTCTTGACTAACATGGATGGAGATATGACCAAACTATTCCTTTATCTATATATGTTATACATTTAACATTTGATAGAAAGCCTTCCAAAAGGTTGCCAACTTTCCAATGAAAACTTCTAAATTTTTTTTCAACTTGCAATAACCCTCTTCTACTCAATTTATTGTTGAGTTACTTACATGCAAATATTTATCAATCTAAACACATACATAGTACTTCAAAAGGTCAATCCACATTTTATATATAAGAGATAATATTGGGGTATGTAGTAGAATAAACAATCAAAATAACATTGTATCTCAATACTATACTCATTTTCGTTTTTTGCATTCACTAAATGTTGTCAGACACCAATTTTTTTTTTGAAATCCTTCCTTTTATTTGAATTGTTTTTACAATCTACTAAAATATTTTTATGAGCTTGTGCATGATATAAAGTATGTTTGGCATTAAGAATTGTATATTTTATGGCATTCGTCAATATTAAATCTTTATATGTAACCAATACATTTGACGAGGAGGTTTCATTCAAAATACTTTTAAAATGCCCTAGCACAGATGTATAACTTGACTCAGACTCTTATCAGATATAATTATAGAAAAGGAAAAAGTTGAGAAAAATATTTGTTGAGTATATGTAATGCCAATCACATAAAATAATGACAATTAGTATCAATTTGTCTTGTATGTATCATCCACATTAAAAACACAGTAGAAAACGTTTTACTTGTTTAATAGCAATCTGATGCGCAAAGAATAAGATCATCAAGTTTTTCCCCTTTCATAACTCGATTAAAACTCAAATAGCCACTATCAGTTAAATATTTGTACAAATATTATATAAGTGTGACACCATCTTATTCTTTCTTCTGCAACTTATATCTCTCGTTATAAATCATCTGCATCACTGTATAATTGTCACCATTTCTCCTTTCTAGGGTTGTTAGTATATTTCTTGGTTTATCATTGAATACAAACATGTCACGAAAGCATGTGCTTCTAAATGCACCATTTCATGATTTGTATCCCACATTTTACTTGAAAAATTCATTCATCTGAATGTGTATTTTCTTTCCAATCAAAGCAAATAGGCAACCACTGTGCTTCGTAGTTGTTTTGCTTCATCGCGGGATGCGACTGGCTAGAGAAAAAATTTGACTCGCTTGCCGCCGGAGGTGGGGCCGGTGTACCGATGTAGCCAGCCACCACGATCATTGGATCGCCCGATGGCCCCTCGTCGTAAGCTCCCAGGCGTCGCCTGAAGCACGCATCTAAGCCCCGCAAGTTGCCCGAAGCACACCTCAAGGGAAAAAATTGACCCGCTTGACTATAACAGGGGAGAAAAACGCATCATGGCCGCTCGATGTGCAAATGCAGTTCCACCTTGCATCCTTGGTGGGTTTGAGTCCACAACACCTAAAAATCCCAGCGAATGGAGTCTAACCACTCCTACGCTCAATCATTATTTAATTAACCTAAAAATAAGATTAAAATTATATTGCACAATTTGATCAATGCACATTTTTTCAACACTAATCACATCTCTTCATAACTCAATGCGAAAAGCGATTAGTACACTTGCTAGTGTGATTAGCGTGCACGAATTAACTAGACTACCATCCTTGAATCCATGTTTGGAACCTCCTCTATCATCAGATAAGTCAACAGCCTCCTCTATAATCTTATTCATTAGCCAACCCAAAATACTAATAGCCAAAAAATAATCTATTAACCATTTAAAAGTGATGATCAGCCAAAATAGTTGAAACCCAAATATATGGCCAACACAACGCGGTCCGTCCGATCCCGCCGACTAGAATGTTGACAATGGAAGCGACAACTCACGTTTTGTCATATTGTATGCCCCGTGTATAAACTGTGCGGATATAAAAAGGGCACGAAAGAAGTGACAATAAATAAATTGACGGAGTGCCCTAAATTTGATGAAAATTGACAGAAAACCACGAGTTTGAGCTCATGCTCGAACTTTACTCAGCAAATTTGAACTGCTCATGAGCCGGCTTATCTTCTAATGAAAGGAGAAAAACAAAGTAAATTCAAAGAGAACAATCATGAAAGAGTAAATGACGACGGTAATATCGGCTATGGGAAGATGTGGACGCAGAAAAGTAACTATAGGAAACCAGAAAAGGGGGATTGGAGCTGTTAGGAAAAGAAGTAGAAGGGAGCTGCGGATATGCTGGAGAAGCATGAAATCTCATTTTAGCTTCTCTCAAAGTGTGAGGATTCATTGTTTTTTTAAACGCCTTGTTAACTCCAGCACTTCTCTCACAACCGAAAAATCAAAACACCTCTCAAAAAACAATGGCAGCGGGAGTAGAATTTTTCCACTACACCACCATTCCAATCAGAGCCTATATGATTAAGGCTCTGTTTGGGGGCATATTTTCACCAGTCAAGCGGTCACGACCGTATGAACCGGACTTTAATTAAGATCCGGTGCGGTCGTAACTGTTTGACAGGTGAAAATAAGTCCCCCAAACGAAGCCCAAGTACCAAGAAGTAGCCAAAAAAAATATACAGAATGGAGTAAACAAGCACACAAAAGAGAAAACGCTAGAAGAATATGTTTGGGCAAATAACGCATATACAGTCATAAAATTGCTAGAATGATAATAATATTTGAGGTCATTAGAGTTAAGAGGAAAGTAATGCTTGAAGTGTGATGAAAACTGACACAAGAACTGACAAAAGAAGTTTGAACATGCTCATGAACTGACAAAAGAAGGCTGGAAAGCAAATTTAAAGAGTTGTAACAAAGAAATTGTCAAAGAGTAAACGTTGGAAGAAATACAATAAGCACTAGAAAAGGCATGCCAAAAAACATACAAATGCAGATCACAAACACAGAATAGAGCGAGCAAGTATAATATGTTTGGAAAAAAAAAAAGCACGTCTAGTAAATCTCCATACAGTAATTATAGTCATAGAATTGCTAAAAATATAGCAGTGGGCCGCGGATATTAGTTGTTTCCATGCAAGTTGGGTTGGTAAGGCAGCACGCGAAAAGTCATTGGCATCTGGTCGGCGTATTCTGGGTCTTTCTGATGATAGCTGATCTCCAGTTCTCTCATACTGCCTTCTATGGCCAATTGTTGATGGTGCTATAGTTTTAAGAACAGAATAGTTAGATATATATAGCTGATTTCATCTAGTGAGGATAAACAGAACTATCAGGACAAGACTTGAAGCATGCAAATACACACATATAGGGCCATTTACCGGGACCTCCCCTCTAATTCTTTGCTAAATTGCTGACAACACCCCTCTTATTTTCGAAATTACAAAAACTTCTGCTAAAATTTTCATTTC
This sequence comes from Platanthera guangdongensis, assembly GCA_039583875.1. NCBI lineage: Eukaryota > Viridiplantae > Streptophyta > Magnoliopsida > Asparagales > Orchidaceae > Platanthera > Platanthera guangdongensis. The sequence goes on along the minus strand of CM077151.1, from coordinate 274,721,845 downwards.
ATTACAAAAACCTCCCATGATGTTTTCATTTCATAACATCAATGCATACCCCCCCCCCCCTCGGTGTACAGTGTCCACGAGATATATTCTTCATGGATGTAACAAAATGAGAAGTCTGGGGGAGGTTTTTGTAATGGAATGAAAATTTAAGGGAAGTTTTTGGTAATTTCGAAAACAAGAGGGGTGCTCTCAGTAATTATGCTAACTTATAGGGAAGGTTTGGGTAGTTATTTCTCTCTCTCTCTATACACACGCAGACACACACAAATATATAAAATATCCACTTATGGTGTAGCACAGTCGACCATCAAATGTGGACAGTTTGATTTAGCGGATTCCTTCGTATGATCGTCCCACGATCATCGTTGTCATTCGATTAAAGCAATCTAGCCCTTAGGGATATAATCTAAACCGTCTGATCTCACTTAAATCAATCTAGCCCTTTATTATTTTTTACTGGAGCTCTTATACCTACTATGGTAAGGTGTCTTAGGCATATTTTTTAGCCTAGCATTACCCTATAATGTGAAATTATAATTTTATCCCTAAATTTATTGAAAAAAGAGGATCATATGACCTGTCTTTTAATCTCACAAAAAATTGTCTATGGTGAGTTTTGAACCCAAGTCTACACTATGACAAGCAGAGATGTCAACCATCACACAAATAATTTTTGTTAAACAATATTGAACTACGTTATACATATATATATACACACACGCGCGCGCGCATACATGTGCAAATAATAAACTAAGATCTTTAGAAAAATTTTAAATGAAATATATAATGCTTCAGCAATTGTTCACGTGGTCTCCCATGCGTGGAGATGGGCGGAGCACTCCCGAAGACGGGTAGAGCTCGCCCGATCGCGACTAGAGGCCATCCGATCGCGGCTAGCGTGAGTGTTGTCTCGCACTCGCGGGAGACACGGGAGGTCCCCCGTGCATTGTCACTTGTGTGTGTGTGTAAGAATAAATTTATATAATCAACAACTCTTAAATTTTTTTTAAAAAAAATTGGACCAATGGTAGTTTTAAAAAAGAGGAACATAACCTTTATTTATTAACTTTTAATTAAATAAATAACCCTAATTTTAACAGTAATTTGAAGAAAAAATTTAATCAAGGTTTATATAATAAATTGGAAATATTTGTTTAAATCTCAATTAAGAGGGTTATAATAATCTTTTTATAAATTCCCACATTTATTATTCTTTATAAATATCAGAAGTGTAGATGTACTGACAAAACCATATGATATACAGGTCAATTAGGAAAGGTCGCCATCCACCAATTTTTTCAAGCTAGAAAATTAATTGAAGTATACACTAGTAATATAGAAAAAGGTGGATTCCACCAGTTTTTTTAAGTTAGGAAATAAATTGATTAAGAAATGGAATTGTGCACATTTCTCATTTTCATTTCTTGTCAATGCTACGGTTTTCTCTTTCTTTTCTCGATTACATCACATTTAGGCTCTGTTTGGCATGGCGATGGAGTTATCACATTTAGGCTTTGTTTGGCACAACGTTGGAGGTCATGAACATGGTGATTATGAACCGGCATTTGTGAATGCCCAATTCACTTAAAGAACATCTACTTTTATGTTCAAAACTAGTTTTCTTTTCTCAATAGCGGTCATAACCATTGTCATGCCAAACATACATTCCATTATGGTGGTGTTTTTATCCAAACTCACCGGAACAAAAATGCCGCGTAAAACGGAGCTTTAATCATGAGTACTAAATCTTATTTTTTTGTGTCAAATATTTAACAACGGTTATTTCGCCATGTCAATCGAGTCGTGCTCTCCTTGAGGCTTCCTTAATGCCGACGGCTCTGCTTGTCCATTTATGTTGGTCAAGATCCGGCTATCCAGACTATGCTTGCACTTTCCGGAGCTAGCTTGTTATAGCTGCTGTTGCAAGGGTCCATGAATTTCCGCCTTTATGATACGTGAGGGGGATTATCACGGCCTTAGGCTTTTATCATTTTAGTGAGGGGAGTGTTTGTTATCGGCACTCGGAACTCCTGCCTTAGTCACACATGCCCCTGATTATCCACGTGAGGGGAGTGTTTGTGATCATGGCGACTCAATGCTTCTTTCCCGAAGTCACAATGGCCCTAGGTTGTTTTTATGTTGTTTGGTTGTCCTGTGGTAGATTTTACCGAATATATCCAGAAGCAGTACTCTAAGAGCACATATAAACCAATTAATAGACTAAGAAACAAATATAACTTAAAAAGAATAAATGATAAAGACAGACAGACACAATGTCGTGGTTTCGTAAAACTTGGGTGACTTCACCTACATTCATGGGGAAACAAACCTTCAGTGGCTTCGCCTACTTTCATGGGGAGAGCGTGAGTTTCCAACAATTGAGAATAATTAGAAATTATATAGAATACTTACTGATGTATGGCATGAGTCCACCTGCCTGCCACCCTGGAGTCCACCGGGGGTCCACTTTGGAGTCCACCAAGGGGCCTTATCAGGGTCGCGGCCCATACACCCCAATCCATTGCCGACTCCACTATAGAGCCGATAGGTTGATAAAGAGCTCTGAAGCGAGCTCTCATCACCAACTGATCCGCACTTGAAAGCTTTTTATCAAGGAGGTCGGGGGGATCGAGCCTCGGCCTCAACAACCTATCGGCCCTGTAATGGAGCCCCAAGATGGGTTGGGGTGGACAGGCTGCGGCCCTGATAAGGCCCCTTGGTGGACTCCAAGGTGGACCCCCGGTGGACTCCAGGGTGGCAGGCAGGTGGACTCCTGGTCTTGCACTATAGAGTCCACCTGCCTGCCACCCTGGAGTCAACCGGGGGTCCACCAAGGGGCCTTATCAGGACAGCGGCCCGTACACCCCAACCCATCTCGGGGCTCTACTACTGTGCCGATAGGTTGTTGAGGCCGAAGCTCGATCCCCCGACCTTCTTGATAAAGATCTCTCAAGAGAGCTCTCATCACCAACTGATCTGCGGCCCTGATAAGGCCCTATGATGCAGGGACAGGAGTCCGCCTGCCTGCCACCATGGAGTCCATCGGGAGTCCATCGGGGGTCCACCTTGGAGTCCACCAAGGGGCCTTATCAGGGTCGCGACCCGTACACCCCAACTCATCCTCGGCTCCACTACAGTGCTAATAGGTGGTTGAGGTCGGGGCTCGATCCCCCGACCTCCTTGATAAAGAGCTCTCAAGCGAGCTCTCATCACCAACTAATCTGCGGCCCTGATAAGGCCCTATGATGCAGGGACATGAATCCGCCTGCCTGCCACCATGGAGTCCATCGGGGTCCACCTTGGAGTCCACCAAGGGGCCTTATCAGGGTCGCGACCCGTACACCCCAACTCATCCTCGGCTCCACTATAGCGCTAATAGGTTGTTGAGGCCGGGGCTCGATACCCCGACCTCCTTGATAAAGAGCTCTCAAGCAAACTCTCATCACCAACAAATCTGGCTCGCTTGAGAGCTCTTTATCAAGGAGGTCAGGAGATCGAACCCCGACCTCAACAATCTATCGGCCCTGTAGTGGAGCCAGAGATGGGTTGGGGTGTACGGATCGCGGCCCTGATATGACCCCCTGGTGGATTCCAAAGTGGACCCACGGTGGACTCCAGGGTGGCAGACAGGTGGACTCCTGGCCCTGCATCACTTACTTTCATTTTACCCAATTGCGACATCCCTTATGGTGCAGATTTATGGAGATCGTTTGAGCATCTTTAAGTCAATTTCAACCAGAGACCGACAGTTTTAGGATCATCATATTGACAAGCAGAGACCGTCATTTCAACCAGAGAGATTTTTCGTATTTTCTATATTTTTTTGAGACGTGGTTTGGAAGTTAGGTTAAATCACGCAATCAGGTGATTCAAGACAAATGGAGTTTAACCTAAACTCCCCCCCCCCCCACAATATATCATATGGTCTTGACCTTAGGGTTTTCTTCCAGAAGTTGGCGTAAAAGAGAAGAGCTACTCGGTCCACTCGTTGGTGCAGCGTCGAGGACCTCGTCCGGTGTCAGATCCAGACTCTGAGGTGTCGGCACCAAAGTCACCAAAATCTATCGCCAGCACGTCCACAACAAAAGCCTATACTGCTCATTTTTGGCTATTCCAAAGACGAGAATGTCCTACCCTTGCACTCGACCACCTACCAGCCCTTCCCCCATTTAGAACCCTATAGATTCATCATGTAAAATTGGTTTAGAGCCTCAAGTTCAGGTTTAGTTTGTGATACACGGTAATATAGTCTATGGCTTTATTATGGCTAAGCACGGTGACATTCAAGCACGATCTGATTATGTACACAGGATGTGTATCATTTAGTCCATCACCGCTACCCCTCTTCTCTATATGAGGATCTATAGTAGGTTTATGCTTGACCCGAGTGAAATTCTAACGAGAGCATCCACCCTTTCATAAAGATTGTGTTGGCCTCCCATCAAGATTTGACTATGCTAGGGATGCCAACTTCGACTAGAACGATTATTAGGGGCCACATCGAAGATGGTGCCATACAGAGAAGGACCTCGAGTATAGATTTTGGAGAATTCCCCAACTTTTGATGGTTTACTGAATAACGAGATATTTAGTTAATAAATTGTACATATAGAGTACTATTTGGATAGATATGGGTTAGTATGTGAAAATCACAGTAAATTCGCTAATGTTAGACTCCTTGATTAGATTAAAGCATATTGGAGTAGGATATTTAGGACTCTTGAGTGTCATCTTCTTCACCCAATTACTAATTAGGTAGATATAAAGAAAACATTATGTCAGAAATATCTTTCAACTTCTTATAAGAGACATCACCTAGAGCAGCTATTTTCCCTACAGCATTGACACATGTATGTTGTTGATTATTGCGCTAGGTTTGACAAGTTAGCAGTGAACAGTAACATCCAAGAGGACTCTGCGATCATTTTTAGATTTTGGTCTGGTCATTGGTCAGAGATATATAATGATCACAGCCAAATTTAGTATAATCACACCCAAATTGGCCCATCATAAGGAGTCCTCCCCAATCTGAGACCACCATCATGTATATTCTTGTCCATGTGGACACGAAAGACAGAACATGTGATATAAAATTCTCTCACCTCGATGAGGTTCTCGCTCATAGATGTATTTTTGCGTACATGGTCCTCAGAGTCTCCACATTTTAGTGTCGAGTCATGTCCCGAGTGAGAGACGAGAGATGATATTGACCTTATAGTGGTTGCCTTACATGTTTTTGAGGGCACTACCAAGGTCGATCACACTCATTTGGAGGATCATATTGTTCTATGAATTTTTCAATGAGCTTCTAGATGAGCCCCCATTTGAGCCACATGATGAGCTCTACACTTTTGTAAACATTTGACATACTCCATAATTGCCCCCTCATGTCGATGCCTCTGGCATTTTCAAGGTGATCATCACATTCGCGACAAAATTTTCTACATAACGTCCGGTGAGCCTCCTGGTGAGTCATATCTTCTACGAGATAATTGGCGCGATATGAACACATGTTTTTGTGTCGATGTCTCGTGCAATCATTTGGGTGTTCTCCGCACACTCGATGAATATTTCTATACTCGGCCCAAAGAGTCTACTCAAAAACAAAACCTTCTTAAGAACATCCACCATATCGTAGAGTCAAGTCTTCATTTACACGAACTATGTCTTATTTTAATGTAGGATTATATTAAATTATGAAATATTCAACACGCACAAATAATCACAAGAAAGAATAGATATTCAGATAGGGTGGTTATGATTCACACACTATTTATGAGGTTTCCCCTTTGGAACTGCTATGAATTTGAGTGGTTAGGTGGATAGATCCATACACGGTCTTGAGATAGATTGAGTCAAATTCATCTAAGTAAATATCACTGAAAAAATGGGTGTTATTTCTGTAACATCTTGATTCTGATGAGAGTGGTCTGATGAGGGTGGGGAGTGCTTTAGGGGCAGTGAAACCCATACAAAGTAGTTATTGGCAGGTTTCTAGGATGATAGGCTTCTACGTGAAAGGAGGAGTGAGAAAGAACATGATCTCAAATCAAAATTGGAGAAAATTTGTCAGGCTTAAGTAATAATTCAAAATCTCAAATATCAGAGGCGACTTTTCAGAGCAAGCAATGGAGTTGTGTTGGAAACTTCATAATTAAGCGTTCTCCAATGAGAGTAGTCTTGGAACAGGTGACCTCCTGAGAAGTGCACATAGGTCACCTATGGAAAAAGGCAAAATCGTGGGATCAACTAAGTATGTGTTGGGATGAACTAAAAGCAAACAATACTTCTAATACTGTGTAGGTTGGGTCATTAAAAATTATACCAAAGTTAGACCTCTTGCAGTATGATGGGTGGCTTGGGGATGAAGAATGTGAAAGATGGTGCCCATGCAACATCTTAAATTCAACGAGGGCGGTCCAATGAGGGCAGGGAGTTCTTTGTGAACAGTGAAGCATGTACAAAATAGCTCATGACAAACTTCTAGAATGACATGCTTCTAGGTGAAAGGAGGTACAAAAATGAACCGAATCTTACATTGGAATTAGGGGAACAATTATTGGGTGTAATACTGTCAGTTACCTAGCAATCATATTATTATGAGTCTTTATGAATTAAGTCGAGTATATGGGTCTAGTTGTATGAGTAGAATTGTACAAGTTGAGTTGCATGAGTCGTATCGAGTCGGGTCGTAGTTAAGAGTTATTTATGCATCTCTTATGTTGTGGTTAATTTACGCTTGTGCCATTGTGAGTCCTATATATAGGGACTTTTACGTTATATATGAAGCATCAAATAATTAATTCAATTTCTCTATTTATCTAACTCTTCTCTTTGACTAGTTCCTTTTCTCATCTTCTTCCCCATTCTAGGGTTAGCCCCCATTATACTTTTGTTACCTCCGACAAACCTCATAAATAAGAACATAACAAACTTGGTATCAGAGCTACGTTCCAGGTTCTTCCTCCCTTTCCCGTGTTATCGCGACAAACATCACCACCTGTTGTTTGCAACAAAGGCCTCCATCGCTAACAACAACATCCGTCGAGCTAGGTTTCTGCATTTCTGGTGCTATCGCAGCTAGCGCCAACAACAACGTCGTCTGTCACCAACATCAGGTTCATTCTAGCGCCACAGCAGGTCTTTACATCCGACTCGATTTCTTCCAGTGCCAACAACAACGTCGTCAATTGCCAACAGTAGCACCCAAAGCCACCTCGCTCCTCCATCCATGTCGTCTCCCACACATGTGTGATTAACCCTTCAATGCTCTTCCTACAAGCGACTCGGTATCGACGTTCCATATCACAGCTTAGATTGTTCTTCATCGACGATCCATACCACAACTTCAGCCTTCTTCATCGACGATCCTCATCGTGTGTCGTTTTTCATACGACGGATTAGGGCTACCGTCAAGGTCTCCCAGTAAACACCAATTTTCTAGTTGCAATTGCTAGTGAGTCTCAGTGACAACTGACGACTAGTCATTCTCTCCCTCACGTCGTTGATCTCCAGGGACACGATCGAGCCCCGCGACTTCGCCGCCTCCGGTATCGTGTCTGATAGTGCTAGAGTCGCAAAAGCCTGACAAGCCTTCTGCAACTTCTCCGTTTTGTGTCATCTTTTCTGTTGGACGCATGTCGTACACTTCCTCAAGCCTGTCATCACCACCTATCGTTTGCAACAGAGACCTCCTTCGCCAACAGCAACGTCTGCCAAGCTAGGTTTCTACATTTCCTATGCTATCGCGGCCAATGCCAACAACGTCGTCCGTCACCAATAGCAGGTTCATTCCAGTGCCACAACATGTTCATTCCAGCGCCACGACAGGTCTTTACATCTGACTCGATTTCTTCCTGCGCCAACAACGTCGTTCGTTGCCAACAGTAGCACCTGACGCCTCCTCGCTCTTCCATCTGTGATGTCTCCCACACATGCATGATTGACCCTCCAACGCTCTTCCTTCAAACGACTCGGTATCGACGTTACATACCGCGAGTTACAGTCTTCTTCATCGACAATCCATACCACAACTTAAACCATCTTCATCGACAATCCTCATCCCGTGTCGTTCTTCATACGACGACTTAGGGCTGCCGTCAGGTCTCCAGTAAACACCGACTTTCCAATCGCAATCGCCAGTTAGTCTCAGCGACGACTAGTTCTCTCCTTCACATCGTTGATCTCCAAGGCCACGATCGAGCCCCACGCCTTCACCGCCACCTGTATCGTGTCCTGACAGTGCCAGAGTCACAAAAGCCTGAGAAGCCTTCTGCGACTTCTCCGTTTTGTGCCATCTTTTTTGCTGGACGTGTGCAATTCACTTCCTCGAGCCCGTCTTCACATGGGGATTTACTTAACTGATTTAATAAATAATTCCTGATTGTATTAATTACTTAATCAATTAATTATATTGGACACAAAGATAAGTGCCGCGGAGGAAGCCACCCTCTGTCTGATGCTATAGCCTATAGGAGCTGATGGTCGGCAGGTCTCGGCTTAAAGCCAAAATTGGTCGATTAGTGATGTTGGGACACATCGGGGCTCCGCTTCCACCAGCACAACTGTCATACCAGACAGAACATGCTGCCCCCTTCCATCCTACCTTGCTTTGGTCCCAATCCCGCCTCTGATTGCTCCACGAAAGTCGTCGATGTCGGTGCAACCCCTGCCACTATTGGACCCAACAGACCACCTACAACAGTTGGCCCTCTCCGCAGTTCTTGTCGCTCCACCATCGCCTTCAGTAGTTTCTGGCTTTTCGACCCGCAGTTTTCACGACCGGCATGGTCGCCTCCCAGCCCAGCGGTGGTGCCTTTTGCAGCCATCGTCAGTCCCCGTGATCGCCCCCACAACCCTTGCTCTGGCCACCTGCTTTATTGGCCCCTCCAGATCCATTCCTTCTGCCGACCATTTCCCAGTCGGTATCACTGCTTCTCCTCTCCGCAACTCACATACAACCCAATCTTTTGTCGACTTCGTCCGTCCACCAGGCACACTCGCCTTGCATCCAAATATGTCACGAAGTCTCTCCTCAACACATATCGCTGCCACACTTGCTCCATTCAAACTTTTATACCATCAGAGAGCACACTGACGACCTATCGCTTGGTGCAGCCTCTGCTACATCGACGTGTTAAAACAAATTGTTCTGGCGGGAAATCAAAAAGGCTGATGATCAAGTCATCCAAGTACCGCTCGAGTTTGAGGGCAATTTTAATTTAAAGGACGGGTGAAATGTTATGGGTCCAACATTGTCAGTTCTAGTAATTATATTATTACGAGTCTTTAAGTATCAAGTCGAGTGTATGAGTTGAGTTGCAAGAATCGTAACAAGTTGATTCGTAGTTAAGAGTTATTTACATATCTCTAATGTTGGAGTTGCTTACGCTTGTGCCAATCACGGGTCCTACACATAGGGACCCATGAGTCATGTATGGAGCACCAAAGAATTAATTCAATTTCTCTATCACTCTAACTCTTCTCCATCTCTCTTTAGTCTCATCTTCACTTCCTTTAGTTTCTTTTCTCACCTTCTTCCACATTCTAGAGTTAGCTCCCATTGTATCTCCCCACTTTCACTACCTCCGACAAACCTCTTAAATAAGAACATAACAGACAAATTTTCAGAGTAAATGGAGTTGTGTTGGAAACTTTGTAGTTAAGAGTGCCCTGGTGAGAGTAGTGCAAAAATGTACGACCTTCTGGAAACACTCGTAGGTCGCCTATGAAAAAGGAAAAAATCATTCAGTACAACTAAGTATAAGTTAGAATGAACCAAAACGAACAATACTTTTAATATTGTGTGAGTAAGGTTGCTACACATTCTATATTTGATGTAGAGGATTTTATTCTAAATGATGAGTCACCTTGCTATTGAGACCTTCAGCTTGACACTTTACCACAACCCATCAATGGCCAAACCCCATCCTGCTCATTTTTTTGCAATTTCAAAGTTGACGACTCTCCTTGCACTGACTGCCTCCTAGCCCTTCCCAAACTATTGGAGAACCCGTCTTCGTGCACGACCACCGCCAATGACCTCGTTGGAGCCTCCATCCACAACTCTACTCAAAAAGCTCCTCTCCCGTTAACTAACATTCCAACAGCCATCCATACCCTCCAACAACCACCCCCCACCCACCTTTCCAACAACCTCCCAAATCTCGGGCAAAACTTCTCCACATAGGATCACCCCCACCCGAGCCTCCCCGTCACTCCTCATCCCCTTTTATGCCCCACCAACATTCCCGAGCCCTACATCCTCTTCCCAAAGCCTATAAAATCACAAAACTTTACAAACTCCACAGATCCCTGAACCCTAGAAATCCCTTACATTCATAGTTCTCGGCCAACCACTCATTTAATACTTCACATGGCACCTACAACCACCCCAAACTTGCCTACCAAATACTCCACCAACAGTGCCAATGTTACGGTCGTAGCTCTCAGAATCGGGCTGGGCCCCAAGCAGGCCTCAACCATCACCTGGGCCATTCCTACAATTCCCAGCATGGGTACTGTAACATGTCGCGGCCCATCGACCCCAACCCGTCAACAACCTACCAGGGTTATACTGACCGCGGTGACGGGTTGGGGTGTATGGGTTGCGGCCCTATTACGGTACCCAGAATGAGTATTGTGGGAGGGAATCGTGGGAATTTCCCAGAAGGAATCAACTTGCCTGGGCCCAACCCGGCCCAGCCCAGTTCTAGGAGCTACGACCGTAACATAAAAGTGCACTTTTATGTTACGGTCGTAGCTCCCAGAACCGGGCTGGGCCCCAGGCAGGCCTCAACCATCACCTGAGTCATTCCCACAATTCCCTCCAACAATTCCCAGCTTGGGAACCGTAATAGGGCCGCGGCCCATACACCCCAACCCGTCACCGCGTCCAGTATAACCATGGTAGGTTGTTGAGGGCAGGGATCGAGCCCCCACCCTCCTTGATAAGGAGTCTTAAACATGACTCCCATCACAAACTGTTACGGTACCCAGGCTGGGAATTGTGTGAGGGAATTGTGAGAATGACTCAGGTGATGATTGAGGTCTGCCTGGGGCCCAGCCCGGTTCTGGGAGCTACGACCGTAATAGCCAATTACTCGTTAAGTTAATATTTTAGTTTTTTTTCACACTATGGGTGCACTTCTTTTATTCCTAGTAACATTATGCACAAATTAATTTGGTTCTTTTAATTTCAGCATGTGTGCTTTATTCGCTGCTACATTAAATTTTAGCACCTTTAGTTAATATGCAATCATTATTTGTTAATCTAATTGTGACATTCGTGCATACTTTTAAAATATTTATTTAGTTAATTACACGTTAAAAAATTATCTTGCATGATTAAGTTAGTTGCATAACATTAGGGTTAGTTTTAGGTCGTGATTACTTTTCTCATTAGCATCCTTGTGTGCATGCACTCACAAATGATATAAGTAATAAGTCGTTGTAGAGGGCCCTCAATAACTAGGTGGACGATGACCGCTAGTGGGCAAGATATCTTTCAGGAGCTATGGGATTGAGACAATGTCGGAGTTCATGCAGCTACTCCAATTCTTGTCTAGCCTACAACAGGAGCATGACAATCTACATTCATCTAAGATGAATGCTTCTAAGTTAGAGAAAATGATGGAGATCATATCACATATTTTAGTCAATTTTAGTGACTGGCAATTTTAGGATCGTCTGATGGACAATCATAGTCCGCCATCGTGATTAGCGCGCTTATTTGTACTTATATGTATGTTTTATGTTAGCCGACCCCACTATAGTGGGATAAAGGCTTGAATGTTGTTATTGTTGTTGTATATGTATGTTTTATGTTCTTCTGAGCCGTTTTTTGAAAGTTAGGTTAAATCACCTGTCCAGCCAATATGAGTCATCGGATAGTTTAACTTAAACCCCAATCTATATATCATAAAATCTTCCCCTAGGGTTTTTATTGAGAAGTTAGCTTCAAATAAAGGAGATGCTTGGTTCTCTCCTCGGTGTGACATCGAGGATCTCGCACTATGTCGTCGTTGTTTCCAACCTCTGGGGGTGTCGACGCCCATGTCGCTGTCATCTGCTGCCAATCTATCCCAGAGAAACCCCACCCCGCTCATTTCTAACCATTGCAAAGCCCACAACTTCCTCCCCTTGCACATGACTACTCCTAGCCCTTCCTCATTTAAAACATTATAAATTTGTCATGCGTCATAGATCCCATCACTTCTTCACCTTATATATTTTACACGACGATGAACCTTTTGATCTCAACTTCAAAAGCTCTGAACCCCTTGGAAGCATCTTGCAAAGAGCCAACAAGCTAATACTAGGGCAAGCGGTCATGTGAACCCTTCCACCTCAAAAAAATAGTAGTTGAAGCATGCTCGAGCCCTTATTCCCTCAAAGACAACACCGTGGACAAGGGTATGTGAACAATCTCTGGTGTGTAAGCAGATATAAGAGAGCTCTCCAATTGTGAGAGAAGTGTCACTGTGCTAAGATAGATGATGCGTTGTGATAGGGATGTCACTGTGCTCTTGATGCAACACTTGTTTGCATTTTTATTTTACTTTATCTCGTACTTTTTGTAGCGCATGTATTCACGCATTTTATGTTTTAGTTTCTCTCATATTGTAACGCGCTTGTTAATTGTGCGTTGTCGTTTGACTTATTGGAGTGACCAGCAAATAAGATCCTGAATGAATGGGTCCGTCAAATTAGGAGTAGTGGTAAATTAAGCAAGCAAGTAAATTAAAATATAAAATATATTCTGAAATTAATATTTTGAAGGGAGAAGCCAAAGTATATGTTTTTTCCCAACCCTTGATTTTCCAACTCTTCATTTTCCAAAAAAACAATTATAATGGCTTTTGTGACCCCCACCTTTAAAGACTAGTTTAATCGGCCCTCTTTTATAATTGAAACCCCCATATCTTTAATGCTGTCAGCCCCACATATTTAATCTTGTCCGTTTCCAAGAATTACATAAGTCATCTCTCTCTTTATAGCCTTGCAAATTCCGATCAAAACGAGGCGGGAAAAGAAGAAAACGACAAGTCATTTATAGACTTTGTCGTTTTCCTCACCCGGCGCAACTATCCGGCGAATCTCTCGTCTCCCTCGCAACTCCTCAGCCCGGCGTTGCCTTCCCCTACCCCGACAACCTCTGTCGACCCAGAGACAGGCCGCCTCCGACGGGAACGAGCAGCTCCGACTCGTTTTAGCTTCGACATGCTATCCCAGTTCAGCCGTCCTCCCGACTCACCATTCCACGGACCGTCGCCGCCTCTTGCAGCTTCGGCATCTTCCGGCGTCCCAGATCCAGGCCTCCACCGGCGGGAACGAGCAGCCCTTGCTCGTCTCGGCGCTGACTTTCTATTCCAGCCCGCCGTTGATGGCACCCATTGGAGCGACCCTACCACTTATCTGGGGTTAATAGTCACATGACTATGCCCCGTTACTCACCATTGTCTCGTAGAGTTCTCTATCGGGGAAGTGTATCAGGATTCTGTTATGTGTTATGTCGCCCCCATCATTGTCTTCCATATCTTATTAGGTAGAGCATGGCAGTACGATAGGCGCGTCGTGCATGATGGTGTACGAAACTCCCATTCGTTCGATCACCGTGGGCGCAAAATTGTTCTTCCCCAGAAGAATAGTCGTGTACTTACGGCTCCTGGGAGGACCTCATCATCATCTCTCTCTCCTTCCCTGGTTACTGTGACACCACTCCTAATTAGTGCTATTCTTCTGCCTGGACCCCCACTCCAGGAAGAATCACTTGATTCTAGTGAGGCATCCGTCGTGAATGTTGCTCACACTTTTTGTGATCCCACTTTTGGTTCACCTTATATAGATTTTGTTTTGGGCGATCACACTTTTGGCTCACCTCACTATTCTACGATAAACCTAAGTATTTGTTTTTTTCCCAACCCTTGATTTTCCAACTCTTCATTTTCAAAAAAAACAAATATGATGGCTTTTGTAACCCCCCACCTTTAAAGACTAGTTTAATCGTCCCTCTTTTAAAATTGAAACCCCCATATCTTTAATGTTGTCAGCCCCACATATTTAATTTGTCCGTTTTCAAGAATTACAGAAGTCATCTCTCTCTTTATAGCCTTGCAAATTCTGATCAAAAGGAGGAGGGGAAAAGAAGAAACCGACGAGTCATTTATAGACTTTGTCGTTTTCCTCACCCGGCGCAACTACCCGGCGAATCTCTCGTCTCCCTCGCAACTCCTCAGCTCGGCGCTGCCTTCCCCTACCCCGACGACCTCAGTCGACCCAGAGACAGGCCGCCTCCGACGGGAACGAGCAGCTCCGAATCGTTTTGGCGTCGACTTGCTATCCCAGTTCAGCCGTCCTCCCGACTCACCACTCCATGAACCGTCGCCGCCTCTTGCAGCTCTGGCGTCTTCCGGCGTTCCAGATCCAGGCCTCCGCCGGCGGGATCAAGCAGCACTTGCTTGTCTCGTCATTGACTTCCTATTCCAGCCCGTCGTCCTCCCCCCCCCCCCCGATCCCTGCCAGGGGCGGCGAAGAACCACCATTTTCCTCTCCAGCTATACAGTCGATCCTCTGTTTGGTGTTTGGATTTGGTATACCCCTCCCAAAACTCATCTTCCCCCTTCACTGTTAGTATAATTTTTATGCCACATTAATATTTGACCAGTTTTAAAAAACAGAAATTGCTTGTTTAATATATCATTACTCTTGTTTGCCGTTAACTTAAAGTCGTGTTTGCCTCCTTATCTTGCTAATACATGTGGATGAATTACTCATAACGTTGAATACGAGCGAGTGGTAGACATTTTCTGAGCGTTTGCAAATATTTGGACGACGATCGATTGAAAATTCTCGAGTCACATTCCACCAGTGCGACTTATTAAAAATTTGATAACTAAGCTTTATCTTTTAAAATCAAATCTCAATTTTGGGAATGCATCAGTTTGGTATCAGAGGACTGTTCGATTCACTTTATTGTGAATCGAACGATCCTGTTTTAAATTTTATATAGTTGTTTTAAAATTTTTTGTTTTTAAAAAAAACAAAGAAATTTTTTATTTTAAAAAAAATTTCAATTTTTTTTTGAGTCCTCTTTTTTCAAAAAAGAGGAAGAGTCGCATAAATGCTAGCAAAGGCGACCTAGCTAACCGAATGAGTGAACTGATGAAGACGGAAGAAGCACTCACCGCCAACGTGAGAAATAAGAACCACATAGCAAACAACTTGAGAACCACCATTAATAACCTAGAAGCTGAATGTCACCTGGGAATAAATCAGCCTCCTCACCAAAATCCTAAGCCCGTAGATCTTGCACAGCCTGACCATGGACTCCGTCGCCAACCCCGCTGGGACGATGGGGTTAAGCCCGATGTAGGTGATTTTGAGGGTCACGTAGAGCCCGAGAAATGCCTCGATTCATGTGAGCGTGTGGAAAGGTTCATGACATGAAAACAAATGCCTATGAATCGTCAAGTTGAATATGTCGTCCTTAGGCTTAAAGGACCCGCACTAGTTTGGTGGGGTCAACTTGAGCGCACTCGTTACACATTGGGCCGAGCTCCTATCACCACGTGGGTAGAGTTTAAGTTGCAACTGCGGAAGCGATATGTCGTCCCGGAATATCTGCAAACTCTTTATCGAAAGTTCCACAACCTTTGATAGGACAAGATTTCCGTGGATGAGTACACCCACGAGTTTTTAGTGTTGCGGTATAGATTAGACTTGCATGAGGAGGACGATATGACGGTGTCCCGTTACCTGAACGGGTTCCACTATGCTATTAGGGATGAGTTAGAGTTGCACGACTTTAGAGATTTGGGTGAAGTGTCTAGTCGAGCATGTAGAGTGGAGGCTTCACTTCAGAAGAGGACATCTGGGCATAGGTCTACTGATAGGCCTTTCTCGAGCACCACCACCACTGCACCCACCTCTAAGAATATTGATCCTCTTCCTCCTGTCACCACTAGGACCCGAACTCCTCCCACTGTCCTCACCCGAGGTAAGGAGCTCATGGGATCCAAGCCCAACACTGGAGTATTCTGATGCTTCAAGTGTATGGAGCCTGGGCACAAATCTTCTGAGTGCACGCGATGCCACTTCGTCGCAATTACTGATTCATCTGATGGGCGTGAACCAGAATATGAAGTCTTCCTTAATGACTCCAAACCTGAGCTCGTGCCTGAATCTGACAACGTTATTGAGGTCGAGGGAGAACAAGCTGAACACCTAGTTTGTATCCTTCGTTATAGCTTGATTTCCCCTAGTGAGACCACTGACCGTGATTTTCAGAGACACAAGATTTTTCGCACTACTGCGCGCATTAAGGGACATTTTTGTTCCATCATCATTGACATCGGTAGCATGAAAAATTTTATTTTCCAACGTATGGTTGAGAAGCTAGGACTGGAGACGCACCGCTTGGAGCGACGCTACCACTTATCTGGGGTTAATAGTCATACGACTATGCTCGTTACTCATCATTGTCTCGTAGAGTTCTCTATTGGGGATGTGTATCAGAATTTTGTTCTATGTGATGTCGCCCCCATCGATGTCTGTCATATCTTGTTAGGTAGAGCATGACAGTACGATAGCGCGTCGTTCATGATGGTGTAAGGAACTCCCAATCGTTCCATCACCGTGGGCGCAAAATTGTTCTTCTTCCCCAGAAGAAGTCTTGTACCTACGGCTCCTGGGAGGACCTCATCATCATCTCTCTCTCCTTCTTTGGTTAATGCTACACCACTCTTATTTAGTGTTATTCTTCTGCCTGTACCCCCACTCCAAGAAGAATCACTTGATTCTAGTGAGGCATCCGCCGTGAATGTTGCTCACACTTTTTGTGATCCCACTTTTGGTTCACCCTATATAGATTTTTTTTGGGTGATCGCACTTTTGGCTCACCTCACTATATTCTACGATTATGCATGAGATTGATTTCAAACTTTTTTAGGCTAAGTCGTAGTAGGGGAATTGATTTGGTCCCTAGATTTTTCCTTCCTACTAGGGACACACGTTTTAAAGGATTCCTCTGGTTGGTTTTACAAGGTAAATTTGTGGACAATTTTAAAATTTGTCTTGCTAGTCAAATTTTCACGAGTGTTATCATTTTGATGATTGATCTGGGTTTCGTAGTCGCACGAAGGTGTCTAGCAAGAGCACATATGACGTTGTTTGATTTAATGATTCCACATGCTGATCTCGCTTACTCTCTGTTTTGCTCCTCACCTCGTTCATTCTCTTCCCCACTTTATGATACTCCTTTTTCCGTTGCTCTGTTTTTTACTGGTCATTTACGCATTATGTATAAAATTATGACTAATGGTTTGGGAGTACTTTTGGAAAACTTTAACTCCATGCTGACTTTATCATCAGGAGTTGTCTTTTTCCAAGGGAGTTTGATTTCCAACAACTTTCAGGAAAGAGGTTGTTCCTTTAGGTCTTGTGCAACAACGACGGGTCCTTCCCGCGTTCCACCATCCATCACAGCAGGGCCGTGTCCCAGTAGTCTCTCGAATCAATTTTTAGTTGTTTCAGTGGCAAGTTTAGTCATATTCTCGACGGGGTCGAGTCCTCTCAACCGCGGGAGAATTGATGCAACCCTTGTTTGCATTTTTATTTTACTTTATCTAGTACTTTTTGTAGCGCATGTATTCGCGCCTTTTATGTTTTAGTTTTTCTCATATTGTAACACGCTAGTTAATTGCGCGCTGTCGTTTGACTTATAGTAGTGACCGACCAATAAGATCCTGAATGAATAAGTCCGTCAAATTAGGAGTATTGATAAATTAAGCAAGCAAGTAAATTAAAATATAAAATATATTCTGAAATTAATATTCTGGAGGGAGAAGCCGAAGTATTTTTTTTCCCAACCCTTGATTTTCCAACTCTTCATTTTCCAAAAAAACAATTATGATGGCTTTTGTAACCCCCCCCCACCTTTAAAGACTAGTTTAATCGGCCCTCTTTTAAAATTGAAACCCCCATATCTTTAATGTTGTCAGCCCCACATATTTAATCTTGTCCGTTTCCAAGAATTACAGGAGCCATCTCTTTCTTTATAGCTTTGCAAATTCCGATCAAAAGGAGGCGGGGAAAAGAAGAAAACGACGAGTCATTTATAGAGTTTGTCATTTTCCTCACCCGGCGCAACTACCTGACGAATCTCTCGTCTCCCTCGCAACTCCTCAGCCCGGCGCTGCCTTCCCCTACCCCGACGACCTCGGTCGACCAAGAGACAGGCCGCCTCCGACGGGAACGAGCACCTCCGGCTCGTTTTGGCGTCGACTTGCTATCCCAGTTCAGCCATCCTCCCGACTCACCACTCCACGAACCGTTGCCGCCTCTTGCAGCTCCGGCGTCTTCCGGCGTTCCAGATCCAGGCCTCCACCGGCGGGATCGAGCAGCCCTTGCTCGTCTCGACGCTGACTTCCTATTCTAGCCCGCCGTCCTCCCCTCCGTTCCCCGCCTGGGGCGGCGAAGAACCACCATTTTCCTCTCCAGCTATACAGCCGATCCTTTGTTTGGTGTTTGGATTTGGTATACCCCTCCCCAAACTCATCTTCCCCCCTCACTGTTAGTATAATTCTTATGTCACATTAATATTTGACCAGTTTTAAAAAACAGAAATTGCTTGTTTAATATATCATT
Organism: Platanthera guangdongensis; assembly: GCA_039583875.1. Taxonomy (NCBI): domain Eukaryota; kingdom Viridiplantae; phylum Streptophyta; class Magnoliopsida; order Asparagales; family Orchidaceae; genus Platanthera; species Platanthera guangdongensis. The sequence goes on along the minus strand of CM077151.1, from coordinate 274,703,200 downwards.
ACTCTTGTTTGTCGTTAACTTAAAGTCGCGTTTGTCTCCTTATCTTGCTAATGCATGTGGATGAATTACTCATAACGTTGAATACGAGCGAGTGGTCGACATTTTCTGAGTGTTTGTAAATATTTGGACGGCGATCGATTGAAAATTCTCGAGTCACATTCCACCAGCGCGACTTATTAAAAATTTGATAACTAAGTTTTATCTTTTAAAATCAAATCTCAATTTTGGGAATGCATCAATTTGATATCAGAGGACTGTTCGATTCACTCCTATTGTGAATCGAACGATCATATTTTAAATTTTATTTAGTTGTTTTAAAAATTTTTGTTTTTCAAAAAAAACAAAGAAATTTTTTATTTAAAAAAAAAATCTTTCAAATTTTTTTTGAGTCCTCTTTTTTCAAAAAAAAGGAGAGTCACATAGATCGCATAGATGCTAGCATAGGCGATCTAGCTAACCGAATGGGTGAACTGATGAAGACGGTAGAAGCACTCACCACCAACGTGAGAAACACGAACCACATAGCAAACAACTTGAGAACCACCGTTAATAACCTAGAAGCTGAACGTCACCTGGGAATAAATCAGCCTTCGCACCAAAATCCTAGACCCGCAGATCCTGCACAGCCTGACCTTGGACTCTGTCGCCAACTCCGTTGGGACGATGGAGTTAAGCTTGATGTAGGTGATTTTGAGGGTCACGTAGAGCCCGAGAAATGCATCGATTGGTGCGAGCGTGTGGAAAGATTCATAGCATGGAAACAAATGTCTATGAATCGTCAAGTTGAATATGTCGTCCTTAGGCTTAAAGGAACCACACTAGTTTGGTGGGTTCAACTTAAGCGCACCCGTTACAACTTGGGCCTAGCACCTATCACCACGTGGGCAGAGTTTAAGTTGCAACTACGGAAGCGATATGTCGCCCCAGACTATCTGCAAACTCTTTATCGAAGGTTCCACAGCCTTCGACAGGATAAGCTTTCCGTGGATGAGTACACCCACAAGTTTTTAGTGTTGCAGTCTAGATTAGACTTGCACGAGGAGGATGATACGACGATGTCCCGTTACCTAAACAGGCTCCGCTATGCTATTAGGGATGAGTTAGAGTTGCACGACTTTAGAGATTTGGGTGAAGTATCTAGTCGAGCACGTAAAGTGGAGGCCTCACTTCAGAAGAGGACATTTGGGCATAGGTCTACTGATAGGCCTTCCTCGAGCACCACCACCACTGCACCCACCTCTAAGAATACTGATCCTCTTCCTCCTGTCACCACTGGGACCCCAACTCCTCCCACTGTCCTCACCCGAGGTAATGAGCCCATGGAATTCAAGCCCAACACTGGAGTATTCCGATGCTTCAAGTGTATGGAGCCTGGGCACAAATTTTCTGAGTGCCCGCGACGCCACTTCGTCGCAATTACTGATTCATCTGATGGCGTGAACCAGAATATGAAGTCTTCTTTAATGACTCCAAACCTGAGCACGTGCCTGAATCTGATAACGTTATTGAGGTCGAGAGAAAACAAGTTGAACGCCTAGTTTGTGTCATTCGTTATATCTTGATTTCCCCTATTGAGACCACGGAGCGTGATTTTCAGAGACACGAGATTTCTCGCACTACTGCGTGCATTCAGGGACATTTTTGTTCCATCAACATTGACAGCGGTAATATAGAAAATTTTGTTTCCCAACGTATGGTTGAGAAGCTAGAACTGGAGACACACCCCTTGGAGCGACCCTACCACTTATCTGAGGTTAATAGTCATATGACTATGCCCGTTACTCATCATTGTCTCGTAGAGTTCTCTCTCGGGAATGTGTATCAGGATTTTGTTTTATGTGATGCCGCCCCCATCGATTTCTATCATATCTTGTTAGGTAGAGGATGACAGTACGATAAACGCGTCGTGCATGATGGTGTAAGGAACTCCCATTCGTTCGATCACCGTGGGCGCAACATTGTTTTTCTTCCCCAGAAGAATAGTCTTGTGTCTACGGCTCCTGGGAGGACCTCATCATCATCTCTCTCTCCTTCCTTGGTTATTGCTACACCACTCTTATTTAGTGTTATTCTTCTGCCTGGTCCCCCACTCCAGAAAGAATCACTTGATTCTAGTGAGGCATCTGTCGTGAATGTTGCTCACACTTTTTGTGATCCCACTTTTGGTTCACCTTATATAGATTTTGTTTTGGGGATCACACTTTTGGCTCACCTCACTATTCTACGATTATGCGTGAGATTGATTTCAAACTTTTTAGGCTAAGTCGTAGTTGGGGAATTGATTCAGTCCCTAGACTTTTTCTTCCAACTAGGGACACACGTTTTAAAGAATTCCTCTGGTTGGTTTTACAATGTAAATTTGTGGACAATTTTAAAATTTGTCGTGCTAGTCGAATTTTCACGAGTGTTATCATTCTGATGATTGGTCTGGTTTTGTAGTCGCACGAAGGTGTCTAGCAAAAGCACGTACGACGTTGTATGATTTAATGATTCCACATGCTGATCTTGCTTATTCTCTGTTTTGCTCCTCACCTCGTTCATTCTCTTCCCCACTTTATGATACTCCTTTTTCCGTTGCTCTGTTTTTTACTGGTCATTTACGTATTATGCATAAAATTATGACTAATGTTTGGGAGTACCTTTGAAAAACTTTAACTCCATGGCTGACTTTATCACCGGGAGTTGTCTTTTTCCAAGGAAGTTTGGTTTCCAGCAACTTTCAGGAAAGAGGTTGTTCCTTCAGGTCTTGTGCAACAACGACACGTCCTTCCCGCGTTCCACCATCCATCACAACAGGGCCGTGTCGCAGCAGTCTCTCGAATCAATTTTTAATTGTTTCAGTGGCAAGTTTAGTCATATTCTCGACGGGTCGAGTCCTCTCAACCCCGGGAGAATTGATGCAACCCTTGTTTGCACTTTTATTTAACTTTATCGAGTACTTTTTGTAGTGCATGTATTCGCGCCTTTTATGTTTTAGTTTCTCATATTGTAACACGCTTGTTAATTGCGCATTGTCGTTCGACTTATTGGAGTGACCGGCCAATAAGATCCTGAATGACTGGGTCCGTCAAATTAGGAGTAGTGGTAAATTAAGCAAACAAGTAAATTTAAATATAAAATATATTCTGAAATTAATATTTTGGAGGGAGAAACCTAAGTATTTGTTTTTTCCCAACCCTTGATTTTCCAACTCTTCATTTTCCAAAAAAACAATTATGATGGCTTTTGTAACCCCCACCTTTAAAGACTAGTTTAATCGACCCTCTTTTAAAATTGAAACCCCCATATCTTTAATGCTATCAGCCCCACATATTTAATCTTGTCTGTTTCCAAGAATTAAAGAAGCCATCTCTCTCTTTATAGACTTGCAAATTCCGATCAAAAGGAGGCGGGGAAAAGAATAAAACGACGAGTCATTTACATACTTTATCGTTTTCCTCACCCGGCGCAACTACCCGGTGAATCTCTCGTCTCCCTCGCAACTCCTCAGCCCGGCGCTGCCTTCCCCTACCCCGACGACCTCTGTCGACCCAGAGACAGGCCGCCTCCGACGGGAACGAGCAGCTCCGGCTTGTTTTGGCGTCGACTTGCTATCCCAGTTCAGTCGTCCTCCCGACTCACCACTCCACGAACCGTCGCCGCCTCTCGCAGCTCCGGTGTCTTCCGGCGTTCCAGATCCAGGCCTCAGCCGGCGGGATCGAGCAGCTCTTGCTCGTCTCGGCATTGATTTCCTATTTCAGCCCGCCGTCCTCCCCCCCCCCCCCCCCCGATCCTCGCCAGGGGCGGCAAAGAACCACCATTTTCCTCTCCAGCTATACAACTGATCCTCTGTTTGGTGTTTGGATTTGGTATACCCCTCTCCCCAAACTCATCTTCTCCCCTCACTAATAGTATAATTTTTATGCCACATTAATATTTAACTAGTTTTAAAAAACAAAAATTGCTTGTTTAACATATCATTACTCTTGTTTGTCGTTAACTTAAAGTCGTGTTTGCCTCCTTATCTTGCTAATGCATGTGGATGAATTACTCATAACGTTGAATACGAGCGAGTGGTAGAGATTTTCTGGGCATTTGCAAATATTTGGACGGCGATCGATTGAAAATTCTCGAGTCACATTACACCAACGCGACTTATTATAAATTTGATAACTAAGTTTTATCTTTTAAAATTAGATCTCAATTTTGGGAATGCATCAGCTCTCCATTTATTCTCCACCATGAAGCAACTTGTCGCGGATGCGGAGGAAGGAGAGCAACATCCTCCGATGTGGAGGGTATACATGCACCGCGAAAAGACCACTAGTGACACGTGGGCGGAAATAATTAAGTCGCATGTATCTTTCCCTTTTTGTATTTGGACGGGGGATGTTATATAAACCCACGGGGGCAATGTAATCAGTATCTTGGATAGAAATTTAAAATAGTGGGAGCCATAAAAGTTATTTTGTTTCCTCCCACTTCCTCACTTCCGCTTCCCTCTCATATTTAGGATTGCTATCGGTCTCCATTCTGAGTGGCAACTATTTGGTTTGACCAGCCTCGCTTCCCACCACGATTTTCGTCGCCAGAAGCATTCATTCCAGCGCCATAAGACATTCTCTATGCTCGCGTCTAGGATCCACGTCCCTGCAACCCGCAACCGCCTCTCACTTTACAGGATCGACGTCTCGTGCTCGTCCACAATGTTTTCTGTGCTCGCGTCCAACTCTTTCCACCCGTGAGCGCCATCTACGCACCTCTCGCAACCATCCCAGCATCGGGAAGGAGCATTATTTCAACGACTGATCGTGTCATCCTTGAAGCTCCCAACACCGCTTCTTCCGGGAACCTTGTTTCTGGTATCACAAGCCAGACAATGCTTCCATCGCTCATCTGAAAGCGCATCGCCCTCCCTCTCGAGTGCATGCCCCCAGGGCTCCGCTTTGTGGTCCACTTTGACACACCCACGTCTCAACCTCACGTGGATTCAGCCATCTCTCGCAGCCTTGATGCTCAAGAGGAGTTCATCGCCTAGCTCCAGGTCCTCAAGTTGCGGATGGATGCTAAGTTTGCGCCATGAGCCATCCTTGTCGGCCACCCGAGAGCTTCCCCGACCTCCAATGAGGAGTCCCCATTGCTTCTCGGGGTACACCCGGACCTTCCCCTGGATCCTCTTTCGCTGCCGACAAGCTATCCATCTGCACTCCGCTCGTTCGACGTCCCTTCCTTTAACGACACAGACCCGATGGGGTGGATCGTCCGCACTGAACCGTTCTTCTACGCTCATCGAAACTCGGAGCCGCGCAAGGTCAGCACGTCCCTCACCGGCATGGAGCGCTCTGCTCTCCATTTGGTCTGTTGGCTATGTCAGTCCACGTCAACTGCATCGTGATCGGACCTGCAGCAGGACCTTGTTAGTCATTACATTGTCAGTTACTCGAGCTCCTCCATGGAGCGTCTTTGTGGCATCATCCAGACAGGGTCTGTCAATGACTGCATCGAGTAATTCATTGCATTGACCACGCATGTGTCGGGGCTTCCTATCGATCATTACCCCAGCTTCTTCATGCATGGCTTACTATTGCATATACATGACCGCCTGCGCACGCACCACCTCCCTTTTATTGCTGAGGTCACGGACCTCGCCCGTTTGGTTGAAGTTGAGTTCCAAGTTTGTTCGTTGGATAATGGACAGCCTCCCCCGATGGCTCCTCCTTGTCCGGCCCCCAGACATGCCAGTAGTGCTCTGTCCCCTACGGATGGAGGCCCACGGCCACCCTGCCCTCCTAAGGCCACCACCGCACCCTCCTAGGCCCCTAACACACCCCCGAGTATCCAATCAAGAGTATCACGATCTTTGCACGAGGGGCTTGTGGTTCTGATGCAAGCAGCCGTACACTCCGACCCATGATTGCTTATTGAAGACCCTTCGGGTCCTCATTGATGAGAAGGAAATTGAGGTTACCCTAACAAACTTCGAGACCGTGAAAGATGATGTTGATACTGGTGATCCTACGCTCGCAGTCTTGCACCGCCTTGACCTTCCCCTCTTTACCATCGGCGGGATTTTTGTTCCAAAGATAACAAAGCTCACCGGGACACTACAAAGAATCCCAGTGGTCATCATGATTGATAGTGGGGCAAGCCACATCTTCATTTCACATCTCCCAGTGGATCGTTTGGCGTTGTCGTTGACCCTCGTTCCATGTTTTGTTATCTGTTTGGGGGATGGCGTCGACGGGCGACTGGCGGTCTCTGCTCAGGGCTGGCCCTCACAGTGGCCTTGTGCCCCTTCCTGGCTAACTTCTATGTCTTCACATTGGGTGGGGTGGAAATTATTCTAGGAGTGGGATGACTCTGCACCCTGGGCGACGTCAACGTCAATTAGAATCGCATGACAATGTGGTTCACCCAAGAGGGGACTCTATTACTGTTGACGGGCGACCCAACTCTCTGCAGAAGACAACTGACATCGATTGAGGTGCATATTCATGGCACATGGTCGAGCAGGAGGCCCCACAATTGCCCCCCCTGACCCTACAGGCTTATATGGACATGTCTATGAGCGTCTTTGCCGACACGGCCCGCATACCACCACCTCGTCCAACGAACCAACGCATTTCCTTACATGCCGGCGTGAAATCCATGTATGTTCTCCCTTACCATTACAACCACGCATAGAAGAATAAGATTGAGACGCCTGTTAGCGACATGCTAGCTGCGGGTATAATCCACTCCAACGCTAGTCCATTTTCGAGCTCGGTTCTCCAGGTCCGCAAGAAAAATGGCAGTTGATGTTTCTACGTTGACTGCCGAGAGCTCAACAAAGTCACAATCCCAGACAAGTATTAAATTTTGGTTATACAAGATCTATCAGATGAGCTACAAGGATACTCCTACTTTTCTAAGTTGGATCTCTGCTTCGGCTATCACCGGATTCAGATACGGTAGGAGGATATCCCAAAGACGGCATTCCGCATGAACGACGACCATTACGAGTTCATCAACATGATTTTTAGCTTGATGAATGCGCCCACCACCTTTCTGGCGACCATTGATGATCTATTATGGTCGGCTTTGTGTAGGTACACCTTGATTTTCTTTAATGATATTCTTGTTTACAAATCCTCCTAGCGAGATCACCTCCTTCACGTAGTCAAGTGCGGACGCCACTCTGCAGGAGCATCATTTTATGGTGAACCCCAAGAAGTGCGTTTTCAGTCAAACCGAGATTAGCTATTTGGGGCAAGCAATCTCTGCGCTAGGAGTCGCAATGGACCCGAACAAGGTCCAGGCCATCCTACAATAGCCCACCATCACTCTCTCTGAGAAGTCCGAGGCTTTCTGGGCCTCACTGGGTACGACCTGTGGTTCATTCGGGATTATGGCAAGATTGACAAACCCCACTTTAGCATGTTGAAGAAATCTGATACTGACGCATTCCAGTGGACCACAGAGGCAACTACAAGCCCACAACCTTCCAAGTAAACCAGCAAGCCATCAACATCGCTCCAGTTTTGACCCTTCCGGATTTCTCCCAGCCGTTTGTTATAGAATGTGATGCCTCAAGCACATATGTCGGCACGGTGTTGATGCAATAAGGATAACCCATGTTTGCTTTCACTATCCTCCCCCGCTCCGCTTATGAGTCAGAGCTTATGATGTTGGTCCTTATTGTGCAGCATTAGCGTCCCTACCTGCTTGGTGGATGTTTCACGGTCCAGACAAATCATCATAGCCTCTAGTACCTCCTGAATCAGAAGATTTCCACATGAGCGCAACAGGTCTGGGTTGCCAAACCATTATCATACTATTTTTCGATCGAATTCCGCGCTGACTCCTCCAACTGCGTGGCCGACTCTGTCATGATAGCCAATTATTGCTCATTTAACGGCTATTTAGAGAGCAATATGGAAGGACCCCGCCATTGTCCAGCGTGAGGTTGATGTTGATCCACTCCGGCAGATTGTTGCGACCTTACAGGAAGATGCCACAGCAGTACCTCCTTAAATCCTAGAGTGAATCACCTCCACCACATGGGTCGTTTACTGCTCTCAGCTTAGACACAACTCATCCCACGCCTACTCGCAGAGTTTCACTCTGTTTACTCAGAATTCTGCGACCCCGCAAAGTGCTCAGCATGCTCCATGCCTTCCGGTTAGGGAAACCTCAGTTTGTGTTGACCACCCATATAGCCCTGTCAACTCTGCAATCATCTTCAGAAAGATCATGGACAACTTCGATGCCGACCGCCGGACCGCGCGGTCATATATATTGTTCTTTTCTAAGGGTTCTCTAGTGCCCCAGGTAGCACGTAATTTTAGGGCCTACCCATTCGGGCAGACCCCCACTAGTATAAATAGGGGTGAACTATAAGGTGCCCCAGGTAGCGCGTAATTTTAGGGCCTACCCAGGTGCTGCTGTCGCAGGTGCTGCTCCCGTCTCCCGTTCGGGCAGACCCCCACTAGTATAAATAGGGGTGAACAATATCCATAAGGCACGCTGATTCGAATCCCCAAGCCAAGGTACACCAATATGTGATTTTTGGCCTCGGTTATCTTCTCCAGAAGGCCGGAGAAGCGAGAATACCAACTAATATCTTAAATAAGTGAAACGGTTTGGCAGACTGTTATCTTCTCCAAGAGGACAACTCAAAATCTGCATAGGAGTAGCTTGCTGACTATTATCTGCACCTGGAGCTGATTGAAGCATCATCCACAGAGATGTAAAAACAACTAACATTCTGTCAGATGAGAATTTTGTTGCGAAAATGACAGATTTCAGCATGTCGAAGACAAGACTAGTGTTGCAGATGGAGCAGATCAATCTAGCGGAATGAGCTCTTCGATGGCAGTGACATAATTGACTAGAAATGGTAGTGGATCGAAGGCTGGATGGGAAGTACTCGATGAATTCGTGGGGGATCTCACTAAATTCTTTTGCTTGCGAACATAGTAGGCAAGAAGCATGGTGTTCAAGGAGAAGAGCTTCTTGATAGGGAATGCATCAGCAGATAGCGACACTAGTAGCAATTTCATCATCGAGAATCGTTGTCCGCCGGGAGATATTTGTTGTCGGCTGGCGAAAAAGGAGGAACCTCTCGAACGAGACAGCGGGAGAGGAACCTTTCGCGTAATAGGGCACGAAAAAGCGAAGGAGGAACCTTTCGCGTAATAGGGCGCGGGAAAGGTTGTATACCACCCTCTTGAATGTACGCCTCAGAAGAGGAACCGCAAGTCTCGCATTGCTATCAGAAAAGAATTAAAAACGGTGTTTTAAAAAATCTTTATTCTCAAAGCATTCAAAACAAACGGCTCCAAAACTACGTTTGTGGGTCGAATGGAGCTTTCTCATAAGCATAAGTTGTACCAAACAAAGCCAAAGATGTGATACATAGAATTCAAGCAGGTTGGTTGAAGTGGAGAGGCGTGTCTAGGATCTTATGAGATTGTAAAGTACCATTAAAACTAAAAAGCAAGTTTCACCGTCTTGCAATTAGACCAACGATACTCTACGGTTCTAAGTGTTAGATAGTGAATCATGTACATGAGCAAAGAATGGAGTTGCGGAAATGAGAATGCTTAATTGGGTGTGTGGACAGTGGACACACGAGATTGAATAAATTTAGGAACGAATGTATCAAGTATAACTGTATAAGATGGGAGTGACACTAGTTGTATAGAAAATGTGAGAAGCTCGTTTAAGATGGTTCTGACATGTACAAAAGAGATCATTAGAGGCGCATGCTAGATGTTGTGACAATTTAGACACTAGACATGTTAAACGGGATAGGGGTAGACCAAAAAACTTGGAATGAAACTATAAAGAAAGACATGATGTACTTAGGCATTAGTGAGATTATGACTAAAGATAGGGCGCAATGGCGATAAAGGATCCATGTAGCCAACCCCACTATAGTGAGATAAAGGCTTGAGCGTTGTTGTGTTTAACTACTACAAGAGTTTGGGTGGCTGGGTTGGAAGTATTCAATGAAACCTGAAAAACTAAATTGAAGGACTGCCTAAAGCAGTTTGGATTCTTTGGTTTTTACTGCTTGCACATTAAACCAGATTGCAATTGATGCGATTTTTCATTTCCCAAAACTGAGCCGCAATCGAACTGAGTAGTGCAATGTGAATTGCAATGCAATTGGCCGATTTCTAAAGATTTTCAAAGTTCGTTGATGGATTAAGGGTTGAGCATCATAATTGAGTTGATTTTGAACCGACTGAAAATAATAATATTATGTTTATATTTATTAGTCAAATTAAAATTTTCAAGGATTAACCTAGAACCAAGAAAATGACCATATCAACAAACATTGAGTGTTAAAATCGAGAAATGGTGACTTGAGTCAGCTCTGTGCACTACTTGCATGCAGTCCATTATATGGACACAAACAACAACAATGCATGTGTGTACATGTACATGCAATGACTAGCATATCCGGTAGCTTGTAAAGCTTCCAGCATATCGTTGTTGTTGTTTTTGAGTAAACCTAATTTGGATCTAAATGGTATTTGTAGATGAAACACTATCTTGGAGCTACTACAACATCTTGTTGGTGAGAAATTTAGTTTGGAAGCGGCTTCAGTCTTGGCATTTGGCCATCATCGTCACCTACATGGAAGAATTTGGTGTAGTTTTGGCGGCGCGTTCATTTCACCGAAACGCCTTTTTTGTCGGCAATTGTCGGAGCTCCAGACCTCTGATGGAGAAATTTTTGAAACCTGTGGACTCGTGGAGACGAGTCAAAACATCCCTAAAATTTTCATAAAGTTCCAAGCACCTTTATTTTTCCGGTGAAGTGGCGGCCCCACCGGCTGCGTCTACTCCGAAAAAGATGATCTCGACTACCCGTATCAGCCGAGGGAGGGCGGAGGTGCAAAGTTGTTCAACCGTTAAAATTGATCATCTAAGAGACATAACCCGAGCTTTTTAATTCGTCTGCCAAATAAATGAGAGGGATAAAAATTCCTTCTGCATCCCTCTTGAAATCTATAAAAAGGGCTCTACTCATTTATTTGAAGGAGCCGGTAATTGGAGAAGAGTACATATTTTGCACTATTGCGTTACGACACCAAAAAAACTTCGACGAAAGCTCGTTAGCACCTTCGTCTGACGCTCTCCCGAGCGCGCTAACACACACAATTCTCTCGAGCGCACCCCCGTGTGCTCCACTCTCGCAGTCGCCATTGTGCGCTTTGTTCTCTAGCGTGCCCATGCGCCCATAATTTGGAAAGGCGCCCATGTGCATGCAATTCCAAAGAACACGCATCAGCGCTTCACTCTTAAGTTCGCTCCAGTGACGTGAACGCAACAACAAATACGTTGCTCTAGTAACATACTGCAACAACGAACACGTCGCTCTGATGCCCGCTCTAATGAACATGCCGCTCTAGTGAATACATCGCTACAGTGAACTCATTGATACGATGCCCGCTCCAGTGAAAATGTCGCTCTAGTGAAAACACCACTACAATGAATACACCACTACAATGAACACGTCCCTCCAGTGCTCGATCCAGTGAACAAACCGCTCTAGTGAGCACGCCACTTCAGTGAACATGTCACTACGGTGTGGGCACCAGTAAACATGCCTCTAGTGCACGCTCCAGTGAACATGCCGTTCCAGTGCACGTCCCGCGCTTCACCTTTAAGTGTGCGCCCTCCGCACTCCAGTGCAAGCCACCGCGGCCCGCTCTCCAGAACGCGGTCCACTCCAAATGCACTCCCTCGCGCACCGCTCTCCAGAAGACACTTCGTTCACAGAAAACCACTCCGCTCTTAAGAAGGTGCTTCTCCCTCCAAAAGGTGCTCTGCTCCCCAGTGCATGCCCAGGCGCTCTGCTCCCCAGTGCATTCCCAGGCGCTCTGCTCCCCAGTGCATTCCCAGGCGCTCCGCTCCCCAGTGCATGCCCAGACGCTTTGATCTCCAATGCATGCCCCCGCGCTTCGCTCTTCGAAAGATACTCCGCTCACCGAAAGGCGCTCCACTCTCCAGAAGGTTTCCTGCCTTCCAAAAGGCACTATGCCTCCAATGCGCAACTTGCGCTCTGCTCTTCGGTGCGCGACCCCACATTCCACTCTCTAGTAAGTGCCCCACCCCCACACTCTGCTCTCCAATGCATAACCCCATATTCCGCTCTCCAGAATGAGCCTCACGCTGCTCTTCAGAACATATCACCGCAGGCCGACCTCTGGAACGCACCCCCACACGTAGCTCTCTAAATGGTATCCTTGACACATACAACCATCGAAAAATAGTTTTAACATCATAGTACTACAAGCCCATGGTTTTTTCCCTTTCTGGATTTTCAACATAAAAATCTTGGTTTTGATTCTAATTTGACTATGCCCGTATTTGGTTGACTCTTGAGATAAGACGAACCTAATCTATCAAACTCAATGAGTCTGGATCGATCCACAACATTAATAATTACGTAAATTTCCAAACAATAAAAATAGAAAGGAACAAACTCAAAAGTCAAATGTAGAAGCATAAAAACAACATCCAGATTTGTATTCCAACAAATTTGTATTCCTAGCTTTATGCATATTATTCATGCCTACTAAACCATAAGCAAAACAAAATTCAAGAATCTATTTCTATCTAACAAAATGTAACAAGTCCAGATGATTACCAATAAATATTTGAGCCTTTTATTTTCTTCTTCCAGCATTCTTTCCTGCATATTGTGAGAAGGTATAAGTCTGGTTGGTTTCAGTGTGCTTGAAATGTGATGCAACCTCGTCTAACATAAAAGCAGAGAAAAAAAGGAAGAATTGGATTCATCAAGCATACATTCTTTCTGAGCATCTTCAAAAAGTCCATCTGCAAGCCATGAGAAAGCCATGAGAAAACCATGAGAAATGTCTACCAACCTGATACCATTCTCACATCCATCAATAGAGGGCTGATGGAGAAACTTTAAATAAAAAGAGTTACCTGCTTCTCCCGAACGCTAGTCAAACCATTCTGGAGCGCTTCCTCGATTGGGATAAGCTCCTTAGGGTTGAGAGAGTTTAGATCCTCCCCCTTTAAATGCCTGCTCATAACCGTCCCAAAACCCCATGAAAACGCCAGCATCAACTAGACAAAAAAAACTAATGTGTTTTTAACTTTTAAGCAACCTGAGTTCGATCTGCATGTTATCGTTTTCCTTCTTGATCCGATCGATTTCCGCGCTCAGATTCTGCAATGTGTTCCCACAGACTATGAAAGCACTCCCCCAAATCCGCTCTAATCACATAGATCGCATATAGCCGTCGAATTTTACCTCGTGAGCCGCATCCCAGAGCTTCTTACCCGAGTTTTGCTGGTACCTCTCCAGCATCTTCGACAACCTTCAAATCGCACGGCTACCTCATCAACACATCGGAAAACTACGACAAAACCTAGATCGAAATCGACGGGGACACATACGTGGTAGAGGGGCTGCAGTACTCGGACAACTTGCCGAGGCTGGAGAAGATGACAAGGGAGACCTGCGCGTCACAGAGTACGCTGATCTCCCTCGCTTTCTTTATGATTCCACTCCGCCGCTTCGAGAATGTCACTTGCCGGTTCGTCGAGTTCTCGATGCGCTTGATCTCCGTATTTCCCCGCCCCATGTCGGAAGAACACCACCAAGGAAGGAAGAAATGGGACGGCGGTTCTCCGCCGGTAGGGAAGGGGGCAGGACCAAAGCGATCGTAGAAAATGTGGGCTGAGACGACGAGGAAGGAGATGAAGAAGGAGAAAAGTGTTTTCCATCTGAGGAAGGTTGGGAGAGCGCTTTCCGATCAGCTCAGGAGAGAACTGACTGCCTTGGGATGGGAAATGTACGAGAGAGTGAGATGCAGTAGTTGCAGATTCTGTTATAAATGCCCACTCTTCAATCCTGTATTTCTGCAATTTAAATTTGTAATTGTTAACAGAAATACATCTCATAATTTTCTATGACTTTTTGAAATACATCTTCTACATATAATTTTAGAAAAAGTGTTTAACACGAAAGTTGTAGGTCTCGTCGAAATTTACAACTTTCGTGTTGAACATTTTTCCTAAAAATGCATGTACAAGACGTACTTTGAAAATATGCACAGATTTTGCGCCTTTCAAAAATACGCCTTGTACATGCAATTTCAGGAAAAATGTTCAACACGAAAGTTGTAGATCTCATTTCCTGAAATTGCATGTACAAGACGTATTTCGAAAATGCGCGAAAAGTTACAAGATTTTTGTCTGTGTCTAGCCAATAATGAATTGCGGTTAACAATCTCCTTTAAATTTATGTCGGTGATATTTACATTTGACTATCAATACTAAAAGATTGAATTTTTTTAGTTTTAAAATTTAAATTTGCACCGCACTACACTGCTGAAATTTTTATCGCACGAATGTACAAACATCTCTTGTTTCTGTAGACGTCGATGACGTAAAGCTTGTCGGAGATACCTCCGAAATCTCAACCGCCACCTACGTTCGTTAATCGGTTCTATCCTACCACAGTAAACTCGCCATCTTTGAAGTATCGCTAACTCAGATCATTGTTTCATCAGTGTGGCGTTGGTTTAGTTTGTGTTGTCTGGGATGAACAGTATTGAAATGAGTTTTGAAATAATGATGGACATCTCAATATTTCATATGCAATAGCAAACAAAAGTCATCCCTTCAAAAATTATCAATCTTGCTCGTTAGCAGCATTAGTGCGGATAATCAAAAGTATAGTGTTAAAATTAGCGCCCTAAATATAATTTTATACCAATTTAACGGCACCCTACAAAAATAACAAAAACTATTGCAATGATAATCTTACAAAATAGCTCTTATCAATAATTAAGAGGTAATATAGATTTTGTAATTATAGAAAGTCTATAAATAGACTCTTGAGCTCCGTTTGGCGCAACTTTTTCTGCACTGATAAGGCTGCGTTTGGGGCGTTTATTTAGTTCCGATTTCAAGCCAGAATCTTTCAAAAGGGAGAATGGAGCTTCTTCGGTCCAATTGAAAAGGGAGCCACCATTCCGATTTGAAACCGGAATGGAGCAAAAACTAAACATCACCAAACATTTGTTGTTCATTCCGTTTAGATCGAAATGGAGGGAAAATAGGTTCTCAAATATAGCCTAAGTTTGGATAAAAGCACAACTATCATAGAATGCAAATTTGACAAGACAATGATTATGACCGCCACCAAGAAAAAAATAGTTTTGAGCATAAAAGTGGATGAAGTTCCGTAGGTGAGATTGAGCGTTCGCGAACGGTAGTTCATAATCACCGCATTAATGACATCCACCGTCATGCCAAATAGAGTCTCGATCTCTGGGATAATTTGAATGACATAAATTCTTCTCACTCATTGGTGGAGTCCACCCTGAAATTTCGAAGTCAAACCGGCAAGACTCGAACCGAGTACGCGTGAGCCCGACCGGCCCGATTACACGCATCGAAGCCGCAAGCCCCAGAAACCCCCAAGGAGGAAGCCGAACCCGCGCACGTACAACAGGGCTATGCAGGCGCATAGGCAGGCGCGCACGTTCGGCCCGCACGACCGACCCCCGCTCGGTCGCGCCTCGCGCGCTTGCCGGCGGCGATGGCCTCCGCCGCCAATGACCCTCGACGTCTTTGGCCACCTCCGCCGCCGTCGGCCGTCACCGCCTCCGGGCACCTTGCCCGGGCCGCCCGAACCACCCAGGGGGGCACTTCCATCATTTTGCTAAAATTGATGATCCAGGTGACCGAAATAGAGCGACGACATTCGCCAACACTAATCACTTACCAACACAATCACCACCATGACCCTTCAAAAAACTATAAATAAACTCTCAGTTCTTCATTTGAAGACAAGCAACTCCGAAGGCAAGAGAGATCTTTGAGGTTTTCTGACGAGATTATGGATTTAGGTTGATTCCCTGCTTAGGAATTCGCTCTGCTTCTCTCCTTGCGTTGAGGTTTCAACAAGCTCCAAGCCACGTCAACCACCTCCGCGAGAGCGCTCCCATCAAGGCTCCGCTTCAACGTGAGCGCTCCCTACAAAAGCTTCGTGGATTTAGAGAATTTTCCAGCCGGAACGCTCCCACCAAGGTTCTGTGAGCTCAGCAAAATTCCAAGGTCGGAGTGCTTCCATCGAGGCTCTGAGGTCATCCGTTTTTTCCTCATTTTTTGTACTTTGTACTTGCAATAGTGTAGCGGCCCATCGCCCTACGAGATTAAATCTTCATCTCTGTAATCTCCAAGGAACTAGTGGATTTTGGCTCGACACAGATCCAACCACGTGGTTTTTCACCCTTTTCGGGTTTTCCACTGTAACACCCTGCTCACTCCAAGGAATATAACGAGTTCAGTCGGGACTCCACGCCATATTAAATGAACAAACGAAAGAGTTACTAGATGAATATAAATCAAGAACTATACAACTACATATATCAGAATCTATAAGCTAACGGAAGCATTTTAATAAACTTGAACCAGAATGTCCACAACACTATAGAAATGACAAAACAACAATTACATAGTCTTGCTTTATAGGAATGTCTTACACACATCAAATGTTTAAGCTACTACGTGATTTCCATATATCGACGCGCAGACCAGTAATACATGAGAAAGCTATAACAAAACTTGGGCCTTCGAGGGCCTGCACAGTTTGGGCTCTCGCCCGCTATTTCCTGCACGGCTTGCCAGCACCGGTACCTGTACAAACCACAAAGGTGTGGCAACAAAAGACAGTAACGAGTCAGTTTTTGTTGACCACTATCTACGAACGCGCAGTATAATGACCTCACCTCATACTCGGGGCAGTGGTATTCCTTCCATGCATATAAGTCAACAACAAGTAGATATATAGGAAGAGTGTGCGCTTTAAGCACCATCCATCACAGACGATGGCACGAACGGCCAAACGTCTCGTGCACTTAGGGCACATTATCAGTGTATCGGATTCTCAGGGTCCCACCACCATCCTCAGTCCCAGACCGATGACAATAATGAGCATTCACTAGTCAGGCACGTAGCCACGACTCTCTCCTATGCCAACGACGATTCCAAGTACCTTAGGATTCTAGCCCGAAACACAAAGTGCGAGTACAGTTCAGCCACATCATGTTGCTCAAATTGTCGTTTGTACTACGTCCGACACAGGTCAGCTTTCCCCTTCCCGACACCATATACATTATTATAAAAACGATCATTCTGAGTGCAAATGAATTCTCCTGTGCCAAAAAAATGTTCTAGCTGCCAAAATTATGGTTACAAAAAATAATAATAACGCACGAAAAATAAACAAACGCCACAAAAGAAGAACACCGAGATTTAAAGTGGTTCCCCGAAAATTTGGGTACATCCACTGTGCAGGCAGAGATAAATCCACTAATAATTTCTCAAACATATAATACAGCTAAAATAGAGGAATAAAATTGAACCGAGAAAAAAGAAGATGAAAAATCTCGAACCCTCCAAGATCCGATCGTACACGTTGCGACGAGAAATCAAGACGGCGGTGAGAGACGAGGGCCGGCTACAAGGAAAGAAGGACCTCCGATTTGGCGGCCGACGAGAAGAGAAAGTCGGCGGTAGGTGCTTCGAAGAGAAGCCAACAATTTTTGACCAAAACTTGACTGCTGCACACCACTATATATAGGTGGTGGAAGAAACCCAAAATAGGTATGACGGCCATTATGGAAGGAGATCAATCCCTTCCTAAAATCATCAATCATCATCAGATTAATGAGGATGCCAAATTTGGAGCGGTCTCCAAAACGGGTTGGTGGCAACAATGGAAGGTGATCAAATATCCCTTCAAAGAAATCCTCCATAAATACCAGAATAATGGAGATTACATAATTGGAGTGAATTCCAAAAATATCCCCGACCAAGAAAGGAGTTTGGCGAAAGTTTGGGAGGGGCGATAACATAACAATCTCCACCTTGACGCATCTCCCATGACAAGCTTCACCTGGTTGAGATAAGTCCAAGATGCTCCAACGGTCACCAAGATCCAAAAGCTAAAGAGACAAACTGAATGAACTTTGGCCGAGAACGGATCACAAGAAAACTCCTCTGATTCTGAGTGACACACAAATTGTACTGACATTGTTGACACAAAAAATGCTCCACCTGGAGCTAAAATACCAACTTCTCCACCTCCAGCGGTGGCCTCCCATAACAAAACTTAACCTGTCAAGACTTCTGGCCATTGATGTGCGCGCGGGAGAGAAATTGAAAAAACAGAAACACCAAGAAAAGAATGCAAACAAACTGACATCAACATGGAAAGATGAACCCCTATGAGAGCTGGTTAAAGACGGTTTGACTAGACACACTCTAAGCTCATAAATGAGAAGTACCAAAGAAAGAGCTTAGGTAATATGGGGATAAAAACGCACTCAACAATGAAGTTCTTGACCAGGAAATAACTCAAAATAAGAGTTATATAAACACAAGCATAGAGATAGCATGACTGAGAAAAAACATAGGAGAAATGATGGTAAGCAAATGAAGAGATAGAAATGGAATAAAAAAGGATGAAAATACAGGAAGAAAACACACCAAAAAATAAAGAAAGGGATAAGTGAAAAGAAGTACTAAGGGACGTCCTCATTGACATCCTCAAGGTATAGGGATGCGACAGATGTTTCCTTTTCATCACCAGAGATCTTTCCCTTCTCCTTGTTCTGAAGCTTTCAGCAATCCTTTATTCCATGGCCTTTCTTTTTGCAATAGTTGAAGTAACTATCTGAACTTTTCTTGGACTTGCCTCCTCTGCCTAAACCAAACTGACCCGAGAGAATAAAACTGAGCTTTCAGCAATGCCTGAGCCGGACGACTTCTTTCGGATGTCATCTGAGAGTAAGCTGTCGTGACCTCCTCTAAGTCCAAAATATCCTTACTGTAGGTGAGGGTAGTGATCATGCCCTCATAGGACTTTGGAAGAGAGTTCAGAAGAATAACTGTCTTGTCCTCTTCCTCCACCTTGATATCCATGCCGAGACACTCAGATAACAATTTATTAAAACTGTTCAGGTGGTCATGTAGAGAGGAACCCTCCTTTGTGCTGAACTTATACAGTTGTTGTTTGAGGTAGATGCGATTGGGGAGAGACTTTGTCATGTAGATACTCTCCAGCTTTGCCCAAAGACCAGAGGCAGTCGTCTCTGAAAGAACTCCATATAACACATCATCATGTAAGCAAAGTTGTATGGTGGACAAAGCTTTGAGATCTGAATCCTCCAACGTGCGATCCATAACCTCAACGTCCTTATTGGCCTTCCCCAATAGGACACAGTATAAACCTTCTTTAATCAGTAGTGCTCGTACCTTAGCCTGCCATAAGCCAAAATTGTGCTTTCCGTCAAACTTCGTAACTTAAAACTTCGCACCTGGTGTGGAAGTCGCCATAGAAATCAAATTGAAGGAATATGAACGGAGACCGAAGCGACCGAATAAATTTGCGGATCAAGATTGGGAAGATAGGGAGCGGACCGATGTCGTCACCTACCGTTGATCCAACTCGAAACGAAACGTCCAAACGGCCGCCGATCGAACTTGGCTTTGATACCACTTGTTATGAAAACGGTCGTTCCGAGTGCAAATGAATTCTCCTGTGCCAAAATAATGTTCTAGCAGCCAAAATTATGGTTATGAAAAATAATAATAATAATGCACGAAAAATAAACAAACACCACAAAAGAAGAACATCAAGATTTAAAGTGGTTTCCCGAAAATTTGGGTACGCCCACTGTGCAGTCCGAGATAAATCCACTAATAATTTCTCAAACATACAATACGGCTAAAATGAAGGAATAAAATTGAACCGAGAAAAAAAAGATGAAAAATCTCGAACCCTCCAAGATCCGGTCGTACGCATTGCGATGAGAAATCAAGACGACGGCGAGAGACGATGTCACAACCCACATTTTCTCCGTATTAAATAATACGTCAGAGTAAGAGAAAATACGCGTCGTGATGCCACGCCGTGTAGGGGACAACTACATGCGCTCAGGCAAAAACCTAACTCCATTACTTTTCATGAAAATCCATGAATTATAGTTTGAAAACATGATTTAATTAAGTTAGGTAACGACCCGGTTATTTAGGCCAAGCGTCTCTACAAGGCTGCAGCCCGTGCCACCCCAACCCATCTCTGGCCTGTTTCTCAGCACGGTAGGTTATTGAGAACGCGGGGCTTCGATCTCGCGCCTCCTTAACAAGGCATCTTCCACAGCCCTCATCACCAACTAAGCTGCTCAGTTTGTGATGAGGGCTATGGAAGGTGCCTTGTTAAGGAGGCGCAGGATTGAAGCCCCGCGTTCTCAATAACCTACCGTGCTGAGAAACAGGCTGGAGATGGGTTGGGGTGGCACGGGTTGCAGCCCTGTAGCGATGCTTGGCCTAAATAACCAGCTCGTTACAAACGAGGGCCGACTACAAGGAAAGAAGGACCTTCGATTCGGCGGCCGACGAGGAGAGAAAGTCGGCGGCAGGTGCTTCGAAGAGAAGCCGACGATCCTCGACCAAAACTTGACTTCTGCACTGCACTACTTGGATGGCCACACGGCGACAGCATTCCAAACTCTTTAAAAAACTCTAATCTCGAAACCAATATTGACCTTACCGAATTTTACTGAACAATTCTCCATAGAAACCGACGCTTCGGGCATCGGCATAGGGGCAGTATTATTACAAAACAATAACCCGGTTGCATATTTCAGTAAGAAGTTGACACCACTAATGCAACGCAAGTCGACATACGTCCGTGAAATGTACGCGGTAACTTCCGCCGTTGCCAAGTGGCGGCAATATTTACTGGGTCACCGTTTTCAAATACTAACTGATCATAAAAGTTTACACAATCTCCTCACATAGGATTTGCACACCCCTGAACAACAAATGTTCTTAGCAAAACTGATTGGGTTTGATTATACGATCAAATATAAACCCGGCAAAAATAACATAGTGGCAGATGCGCTATCCAGATCTTGTTCGGACCATTCTGATTCCACCACAGAGACATCAAACAACACACTTTCCACAACGGCACGTCTACTACATATGACCTTATCCACACCCACTTCTTCCTTATTGGACGGCTTACAACAAGATTATGTTGCTGACCAATTCACCCAGCAATTGCTAGGCGAATTACACCGAAACCATCATGCCCGACCAGACTGGACTCACTTAGGAGACAAAATTTACTACAAACATAGATTGTTCATCCCTCAAAATTCACCTATAATCAAAACAATCCTCACTAATTCACAAAAAAATCAATTCGTTTGGGATGACCACACGGAGACAACATTCCAAACTCTTAAAAAAACTCTAATCTCGAAACCAATATTGACCTTACCGAATTTTACTGAACAATTCTCCATAGAAACCGACGCTTCAGGCATCGGCATAGGGGCAGTATTATTACAAAACAATAACCCGGTTGCGTATTTCAGAAAGAAGTTGACACCGCTAATGCAACGCAAGTCGACATATGTCCGTGAAATGTACGCGGTAACTTCCGCCGTTGCCAAGTGGCGACAATATTTACTGGGTCACCGTTTTCAAATACTAACTGATCATAAAAGTTTACACAATCTCCTCACACAGGATTTGCACACCCCTGAACAACAAATGTTCTTAGCAAAACTGATTGGGTTTGATTATACGATCAAATATAAACCCGGCAAAAATAACATAGTGGCAGATGCGCTATCCAGATCTTGTTCGGACCATTCTGATTCCACCACAGAGACATCAAACAACACACTTTCCACAACGACACGTCTACTACATATGACCTTATCCACACCCACTTCTTCCTTATTGGACGGCTTACAACAAGATTATGCTGCCGACCAATTCACTCAGCAATTGCTAGGCGAATTACACCGAAACCCTCATGCCCGACCAGACTGGACCCACTTTGGAGACAAAATTTACTACAAACATAGATTGTTCTGGAAGTGAATAGATCTTAACTTTCTTCTAAACTAGAGTTAATGAAAAAAAGTCACAGCACAAATAAAAAGAAAGAAAATAAGCAATCCAGACGACACAAGGATTTTTATAGTGGTTCCCCAAATCTGGGTAGTTCACTCTTCTACCACCCTGGTAGGAATCCACTCAGGTTTTTGATCAGGTGCCCTGTCACCAATGAGTTTTGATCAGGTCCCCAAAAACCAAAACTCAAGTCTTTTGGAAGGAGACTTGCAACCAGGAATCACCTTTGAAGGGAGATGACAACCCTTTATACAGGAGGTGGAAAAGAGAGATGGAAGTCTTCTCTGTCAACAATCAGAGAGAAAACTATGTGGATATTGATGGTAGCAGCTTTTGCTCCCCCTGAGATATTGAATGTATCAGGAAAACTGGAACACTGCTTCAGGGTGATAGACCTTCAATCTTCAGGCCTGGACCAGTAGTATCCTTCAGGAACTTCTGACAGATAGAGATTTGTTGTCCTTGAAGTTGTCCTGCAGTGATGATGAAGAAGAAGACTTTTGATATGAACGGATGTTCTTCTTCTTCTTGTTATTGCTGTCTCCTCTGGTCTAGGGCTTCTAGTTACTGTAGAGATATTGCCCTTTTCTGTGTCTTTCTTTCTCTGTGTTATCTCTGTCTGTTTGCTCTATCTACTTCTCTGTATTTGAAATCTGTAGATATTATGGCGGAAGAAAACATTCCCGAGAGTGAAGATGCTTTGGAAATTGATCCTCACTTAATTCCTCTGTAACTGTCCGTTTGAACGGCTATATTCTCTGAGAATAATGACTGTAATTAATCCTTAATTGATTCTGCCAACTGTTACTGATTCCACAGAAATCGTCGACCTGAACATTCGTCGAGTTCAGCGATCGTCGTCCTGAGTTCGACATTCGTCGAACTCAGCTAGATTCGTCGAGCTGAATATCTTTCCTGCGTTCGTCGACCGGAGCTTGCAGTTCGTCGAGCTCAGTTTCTGTGTTCGTCGAGCTGAGAGAAGTGTTGAGTGTCGACATAGTTGTTGTGATGGTGTCGACACAGCTTTCTTGCTTGAGTCTTGAGATCGTCGACCTGAGTTCAGAGAAGTAACTCAGAATTCGTCGACCGGAGCTCGCCGTTCGTCGAACTGCGTTCGACGATCGTCGAGTTGATTCTCTGACTTTGTGTAAACTGCATTTCTTGGACTTCTTTTCTGCAAAGCTGGAAAGTTCTTCTGAATGACTTGTCCTGGAACTAATCCTATGACCCATGACTATACATGGTGGGTCAATCTAAGAATCCTAATAGTGTTCCTTGCCCAAATCCAAACTGGGGTTCCAACAATCTCCCCATATTTGGGTAAGGACACTATTTACATAAGCATAAGTAAAATACAAGATAATTAAATACAACTTCCCCCTAAATCTGGATCAAGAAAAACTGCTGTTGCTGTTGATGATCCTTGTCCAAATCTGCATCATTATAATCTATTGTTGTTGTTGCTGCTAGAATTTCTGCAGCTTCATTTAGAGGCATCTCCCCCTATTTTGCATAACCATTATTCAACCAATCTCCCCCTGTTACATTTCTTTGCCCAAATCTGACAGCCACTGATATAGTCTGTAAATTTGCTGGACTGAATTCTTTTCCTGCAAGGAGATGTTAGGAGTTCTGGACCCAGATAATCTTGGGTCCTGGTTCTCTTTTATAATAATCAGAAATAAAAGAGTAAAAATTTCTGTTTTGAAATTCTGAGTTCGACGAATAAGAGTACTTTCGTCGAGCGGATGTCGACGAATGATATTGAGTTCGTCGAGCTCTGTTCACATAATGATAATAATTGTTTTCTGTGATCCATTTTCATCGATCTCTGTTCGACGAATGATATTTATTTCGTCGAGCACAGAATCTTGAATAGTTCAAGGTAAAATCTTTGTTCAGAGATCGTCGATCTGAGGTCGACGAATAGGATTGATTTCGTCGATCTCCGTTCGACGAATTATTTTGAACTAAGATTTTCTGAAGATTTATACCTAATGAAAGATCAAGGTAGAGATTACCTGATCTTCTTCTTTTGATTCACATTCTGGTTCTTCAGTTTCTTCAACATAGCTGCTGCGAGAAGCATCTATTGCCATTAGGCAAAATTCTATTGCTCTTGCTTCTTCATCATCACTCCAGGATTCAGCTTCAAATATTCTTTCTTTTGCTGATCCAGCAGCCATTGCTGTGATGGAGTCCCACATTTCCTTTGCAGATGAACATTCAGCAAGTTCTTCAAAAATGTCATCAGACATTGATTGGGCCAGAATATTCATTGCTTGTGCATCAGCAATCTTCATCTTTTTCTGGGCATCTGAGGCTGCAGATGGTGTAATGGGTCCTGATAAAATAGATTGAAAGATGTTTTCATCAATGGAGTCCATATAAAATCTAATTCTTGTCTTCCATAGTGCAAACATATCTAGATTGCACATGGGCAGTCTGGTGTTAGAAAATTCTGCAAATTGTGCCATGATAAAACTAAAGATAGTTAAGATCTATCAAAGGATCTTTTGGTTCAGGTGTTAGCCCGTGCAACTTATCAACCTCTCAAGGTCTGGTATTTTAACCAACCTGGCAGATGTGGTATTTTTAACCAACCTCCCTCTGATACCAATTGGAAGTGAATAGATCTTAACTTTCTTCTAAACTAGAGTTAATGAAAAAAGTCACAACACAAATAAAAAGAAAGAAAACAAGCAATCCAGACGACACAAGGATTTTTATAGTGGTTCCTCAAATCTGGGTAGTCCACTCTTCTACCACCCTGGTAGGAATCCACTCAGGTTTTTGATCAGGTGCCCTGTCACCAATGGGTTTTGATCAGGTCCCCAAAAACCAAAACTCAAGTCTTTTGGAAGGAGACTTGCAACCAGGAATCACTTTTGAAGGGAGATGACAACCCTTTATACAGGAGGTGGAAAAGAGAGATGGAAGTCTTCTCTGTCAACAATCAGAGAGAAGACTATGTGGATATTGATGGTAGCAGCTTTTGCTCCCCCTGAGATATTGAATGTATCAGGAAAACTGGAGCACTGCTTCAGGGTGATAGGCCTTCAATCTTCAGGCCTGGACCAGTAGTATCCTTCAGGAACTTCTGACAGATAGAGATTTGTTGTCCTTGAAGTTGTCCTGCAGTGATGATGAAGAAGAAGACTTTGAGATGAATGGATGTTCTTCTTCTTCTTGTTATTACTGTCTCCTCTGGTCTAGGGCTTCTAGTTACTGTAGAGATATTGCCCTTTTCTGTGTCTTTCTTTCTCTGTGTTATCTCTGTCTGTTTGCTCTATCTACTTCTCTGTATTTGAAATCTGTAGATATTATGGCGGAAGAAAACATTCCCGAGAGTGAAGATGCTTTGGAAATTGATCCTCACTTAATTCCTCTGTAACTGTCCGTTTGAACGGCTATATTCTCTGAGAATAATGACTGTAATTAATCCTTAATTGATTCTGCCAACTGTTACTGATTCCACAGAAATCGTCGACCTGAGCATTCGTCGAGTTCAGCGATCGTCGTCCTGAGTTCGACATTCGTCGAACTCAGCTAGATTCGTCGAGCTGAATATCTTTCCTGCGTTCGTCGACCGGAGCTTGCAGTTCGTCGAGCTCAGTTTCTGTGTTCGTCGAGCTGAGAGAAGTGTTGAGTGTCGACACAGTTGCTGTGATGGTGTCGACATAGCTTTCTTGCTTGAGTCTTGAGATCGTCGACCTGAGTCCAGAGAAGTAACTCAGAATTCGTCGACCGGAGCTCGCCGTTCGTCGAACTGCGTTCGACGATCGTCGAGTTGATTCTCTGACTTTGTGTAAACTGCATTTCTTGGACTTCTTTTCTGCAAAGCTGGAAAGTTCTTCTGAATGACTTGTCCTGGAACTAATCCTATGACCCATGACTATACATGGTGGGTCAATATAAGAATCCTAATAGTGTTCCTTGCCCAAATCCAAACTGGGGTTCCAACATGTTCATCCCTCAAAATTCACCTATAATCAAAACAATCCTCGCTAATTCACATAATACTCACTATGGAGGGCATTCAGGAATTAGGGCAACACAACACAGAATTCAAAATAATTTTCACTGGCATAACATGAAACAACACATTACCGAATACATCAACCAATGTGATCTATGTCAAAAGGCTAAAGCCTCAAACCATTTGCCCTATGGGTTGCTCCAACCCTTACCTATCCCGACCCAAATTTGGTCTGACCTCACTATGGATTTCATCACACAATTACCAAAATCTAATAATTTCACAATAATCATGGTGATAGTCGACATATTGTCGCGAGCGGCTCATTTCGCTATCCTGATTCCTCCGTTAACTGCGCCAAATGCAGCAGCAGTTTTTTGGGAATCAGTTGGAAAACTCCATGACATACCAACGTCGATAATTTCCGATCGCGACTCCGTCTTCTTAAGTAATTTCTGGACAGACCTATTCACACTACAAGGTACCAAATTACTATATAGTTCGGCTTATCACCCACAAACCGATGGGTTGACGGAGCGAACTAACCGAAGTCTGCAATAATATTTAAGAATGTTTACTCATGAACACCCCAAAAAATGGTCTAATTACTTAAGTTTAGCAGAATATCATTTCAACACGACTCTAAACACATCGACCGGCATGACTCCCTTTGAGGCCATGTTCGGTCGCCAGCCCCCTGAGCTATTTACCTACTGTGCAGGTACTAGTCAGAATGAAGCTGTGGATCTTACACTGCAAACCAGAGACACTATCATCCATCAACTCAAAGAACACCTCCAACAGTCTCAAAATCATATGAAGATTTATGCTGACAAAAAAAGACTCGAGAAACGCTTTCAAGTACACGATTGGGTATTATTAAAGTTACATCCCTACCGCCAACTCTCTCTCAAGCGAACAAGCTGCAAAAAGCTCTCTCTCCGTTTTTACGGGTCTGGAAGTCGTTGGAGAAACGGCTTACCGACTGCAACTCCCGGAGGACTGTAAAATACACCCGGTATTTCACATATCACTGCTCAAACCATACCACAATGCTACCTGCCCCCATGTGACGCCCCTACCCAAACAGAGCCATAAGAATATGCCCTTGCATGTTCCATTAGCAGTGGTTAGTCTGCGACAGATTATACGCAACAATCTACCGATCCGGCAGGGCTAGTCCAGTGGAAGGATCTTCCACCCGAAGATAGTACTGGGAAGATCTAGACACTCTACCTACTGCTCTACAACCACCAACCAACACTCTCGAGTCTACGTCTACGGACACGGAACTCTCAGATCTACTTCCCACAGCATGGAAACAACATAAAATATGATCTGGACTGTTGAATTTTGTGAAGTGGAAGTGGGTGACGGGACAGGCCGGGCGGCCTGAGGCGGACAGCGTTGGCGGACTAGGCGGACTGGGCGGACTGTGATGTGCGGCCTGGTGGAAGGTCTAGTGGAAAGCCGGCTGTCTTCAGAGAGGCTTGTTGCATGGAGTCCGCGGGCTATGCGGCCTGGTTTCTGCAGATAGGGTGTTTGCTGATTGGCTTTGCCAAGGAGCGGCCTGAGCGGATAAAGGCTTGCGGACTGGTGCATTGCTCGGTGGCCGCGGGTGCAAGCTTGTGCTGATAGGCGGTTGGCTCATGTTCGCGGGAAGCTTGCGGACTGGCGTGTCCGCGGTTTGGGTTGTTGCGGACTGAGCTTAGAGCTTGGCTGAGGCCTTGTCGAGCTCTGGTGTTACAACAGGTGCCTTGCTGTGGAGATCGTTTGGCGAACTGGTTTGGAGTCCGGGGTTGGCTGCTGCGTTGAACAGAAGTGCGAGGAGCTCGCGGACTGATGGCAGTCTGTGCTAGGGTGTTTGGCGGACGGGAATTTGAGTCCGCCATGCTCGCATTGGCCCTTGTTGGTTTTGGACTTGATCACACTTTGTGCCAAGGCCATGGTGTCCGCCGTATCCACCAAGTCCGACTGTGACCGGGCGGACTGTTGTTGTCTACCTTTGGTCGTGGACTTGTGGCGGATTGAGTCCTGTGGACTGCCTCGGGTTGGTGCGGACTGCCATTGAAGGGGGTTGCTGTCCTGCAGTGGTTGGAGCTGTGCGGGCTGATGCCTTGTCCGCATAGCTTGGGCGGACTGGAGAGGGTTCGTCAATGGATGCCTAGCTCCTGGCGGTTTTCCTTGGTATCCGGCTTAGTCCATGCGGACTCGGCGAACGGAGTTTTGCTATCGCGCGGGCTGGGGCGGTGTCGCTATCTCCTGGGCGGTGACCACACTCCTCACCTTGCCTATAAATAGGACCCCCCTGACAAACCTAAGTAACTAGAGTGAACATTAAGTTGGGTTGGGCAAGGAGCTGCGGTTTGTGTTTGTCAGTCAACGCGGATTGTTTCAGGCTGACGGTTTGCTGTGTGCAGGTCGCGCGGGTAGCTTCAAGGAGCCAGGAGTTTGACTGTGACTTCGGTCAAGTACTTGGAAGTGTGCGGTCTCTGCGGACTAAGCAGGAGGTCGCTCTGTGGCTTGTCAGTTCTGTTTCAACTTTGCCAGCTTCAATAACCTGTCCGTCGGCTTCTGGCGGGTAGGGGGTGTTCCTCAGTTCAGGTTCAGCAGGAGGCGAATAATGGTGTGTCTGCGCGGCCTCGCGGCTTCGGCGGACTCCGTGTCTATTCGGCGAATTGCAGCATAGCTTGGGCGAGCTCAGCGGTCTCGGCGACCTCGGCGACCTCGCGGTCTCGGCGGACTCCGGTGCTGTCCGCCCGGCTTGTTTTTTGGTGCTTTCTGTTTACAGCTGTTATACTAGCGAAATCATGTCTCGCTATGTATGCCTCGTGTTGTAAAGAAGTAAATGTATAAAAGACCTGCTTGTGCTTCCATTGTTTGTTGGGATTAACCTCTGTTCCTTGGTTCCGCTGGTTCAACGTGAGAACTGGGTAGTTCCGAAGATATTAATTTGGCGTTTGGGCTATCTTGCTGACCACGTTGAGAAAATTTAACATGGTATCAGAGCGAGGTTTCTGAGGTTCAGTTGCGTGAGCGGAAGTCAGCCAGTGTTGTTACTCAGTGATTGAGTGGTGATCAACCTGTGTTGTTGCTCGGAGCTTCTGAAAGGTTGCCAACAGGTGTTGCAATGGAAGGAAGTTTTGCAAGAGGTCTGGGCATTGAACTCTTAACGCCGACTAACTTCAAGAAGTGGAAGTCGTGCATGAAGAGTTATCTTCTTGGCGAGGAGCTGTGGGAAGTCATCGGTGGTGACGACAGACAGGAAGTTACTGCTGCGTTCGGTACTGCTGAGCAGGTTAGGCTCTGGAGAAGAACAAATGCTAAGGCGGAGTTCATTCTGAAGAGAGCCGTGTCTCCGGAACTGTTTGATCACATCGTAGGGTGTGAGTCGGCTGCTGATATTTGGACAACCATTGATGAGTTATTCAATAGGAAGAATGTGGCGCGGCTTCAGTTCCTGGAGAATGAGTTGGCCAGGGCAACTCAGGTAGACCTTTCCATCTCCAAGTACTTTCTTAAAGATGAAGAGCTTGTGCGCTGAGCTGTCGGCACTGGATCCTGATGAGCCTATCTCTGAGGCCAAGATGAAAAGGCACATTATCCGCGGCTTGCGGAAGGAGTATGTGGCCTTTGTAACATCTGTTCAAGGGTGGGCTACTCAGCCGTCGTTGCTGGAGCTGGAGAATCTGCTTGCCTCGCAGGAGAGCTTAGCAAGGCAGATGGCTGGAGTGAACCTGAATCAGGAAGGCAGCGAAGCTCTCTTCTCAGGAAAGAAGATAGGATGGGAAGGGAAGAAGAAAAAGAAGGTGCAGGCCGCTGTTGAGAAGGAGACTTCAACTTCATATCCACCGGAGAGGAGCAATGCTCCTAAGGACTGGAAGAAGAACCTGAAGTGCTACCAGTGTCATCAGCGAGGGCACTTCAAGCGGGACTGCAAGGTCAAACTGCAGCCTGGGCATGCTGCGGGAAAGGAGGAAGCTTGCTCGAGAAGTGAAGAAGCAGGATGGGGCGGAGCTTTCATGACGGGCACTTGTGTCCGGGCCTTGTCTGCTGAGGACTTCAACAGCGAGTGGATCGTGGACTCCGGGTGTGGTCATCACCTCACCGGAGACAAATCGAAGTTCACCTCCATGCAGGCTTACTCAGGTAATGAAGTTATTATCACTGCTGATAATACTGTTTATGCAGTAGAGAAAGAGGGGGTCGTGTCTTTGGGTAGTGATCAGGGGCCACTCACGTTAAGGAGTGTGTATCACGTGCCGGGCATGAAGAAGAACCTCTTCTCGATGACCAATGCGGTGGACGCTGGTTATCACGTTCTGTTTGGGCCAACAGACGTGAGGTTCCTTCGCAACGTATCAGCGGTGAAGGCTGATGTTGCTCATGTTGGGAGGAGGGTGAAGAACTTGTTTGTTCTTTCCACCAATGCTTATGTTGATAAGATGAGGGCCAATGATAGCGTTGTTATCTGGCACGAGAGGCTGGGGCATGTTGGCATGGACAAGCTGAAGGCAATGGCGAGTAGAAGTTTGGTGAGGGGGTTGTCAAAGCTGTCCTCCTTTGGTGATGGGCATGTTTGTGCGGGCTGTCAATACGGTAAGGCACATCGCCTTCCGTTTGATAAATCACAAACAAGGAGAAAGAAGCCATTGGAGTGTGTTCATGGCGACCTGATGGGACCGACGGTTACTGCCAGCCTTGGTGGAAGCAGATACATGCTTGTCTTGGTTGATGACTACTCAAGGTATACTTGGGTGTACTTCTTAAAGGAGAAGTCGGAAGCCTTCCGTTTGTTCGTGGAGTTCAAGGAGTTGGTAGAAGGACGGTTTGGCTTGCGGATTAAGAAGTTTAGAACTGATAACGGGGGTGAGTTTGTCTCCTCCGAGTTTTCTATCTTCTGCAGGAAGCACGGGATCCAACGGGAGCTTACTTGTGCTCACACTCCACAACAAAATGGGGTAGCGAAGCGGAAGATCCGTCATTTGACGGAGACCTGCAAATGCTGGCTTCATGCGAAAGATATCTCAAGATCCTTTTGGGCGGAGGGAATGTCTTGTGCTGCTTATGTTATCAACCGGATGCCACTCGGCCCTATCAACATGAAGACTCCTATTGAGCTGTTGCTGAAGGAGAAGCCGTGTGTGGGACACCTTAGGGTGTTCGGTTCAACTTGCAACGTGAATGTCCCGGATGCTTCACGGACAAAGCTGGATGCGAAGGCAAGGAAACTTGTCTTTGTTGGCTATGATGAGCGGAAGAAGGGATGGAAATGCATGGACCCTGTGACGAAGAAGTTCATGGTGTCAAGAGACGTTGTCTTTGACGAGCTGACATCATATGGAGGTGGCTCGGTGGAGCTAATCGGAAGTAGCAAGGTTGATGAAGCACCAGTGGTGGCTGCTGAAGGCTTGGAAGAGGAGCTTGCTGTTTCACCAGCAGCTCCTGTTGCTTCGAACTCCGAGGCTGAGCTTTCTGGCTCAGGAAGCAGGGGGAGCACTGCTCAATGCTTGCCCCAGGTAGGAGTGGAGCCCGAAGAAGCAACGGAAGCTGTGAGCAAGGAGCCGATTCTTCGGAGATCGAAGAGGATGGTTAAGCCACTGGCTCGGTACTGTGATGGGAATGCAGTGAGCTTTGTCTCCTGCTTCTTTGTAGGTCCTCTGGATGAGCGAGAGCCTGCAAACTTCAACGAGGCCACTGGAGTAAAGGAGTGGGAAGATGCCATGAAAGAAGAGATTGATGCTCTGAAGAAGAATGAAACCTGGGACCTTGTGCCCAAGGTTGATGACATTACTCCGGTTACTTGCAAGTGGGTGTATAAGTTGAAGAAAAAGGCTGATGGGAGCATTGATCGTTTCAAGGCTCGTCTGGTCGCTAGAGGATTCTCACAGTAGTATGGAGAAGACTATGAGGAGACATTCAGTCCAGTTACGAAGATGACTTATGTAAGAGTGGTGATCGCCTTGGCTGCTTGCAAGGGATGGAGGTTGTGGCAACTCGATGTGAAGAATGCCTTTCTTTACGGAGAGATTGACAAGGACATCTTCATGGATCAGCCGCTTGGTTTTGTCTCTGAAAAGCATCCGGACTATGTCTGCAAACTCAGGAAGGCTCTCTATGGGTTGAAGCAAGCTCCTAGAGCTTGGTATGGGAAGATTGCAGAGTACCTGCAATTCTGTGGATACCTTGCTTCTAACTCGGATTCAAGCTTGTTCGTCAAGAAGAAGGGGGAGCTACGAGTCTTGGTCCTGCTGTATGTGGATGACATGATCATCACAGGAAATTCGGAGGGGGAAGTAGCAAGGCTTAGAGCAGAGCTTGCTATACGCTTCGAGATGAAAGACTTGGGAGAGTTGCATCACTTTCTCGGTCTGGAAGTGGAGAGGAAGGAGTGCGGGGTTCTCATTAGCCAGAAAGGGTATGCTGATCGCATTGTGAAGCGGTTTGGCATGGGCGAAGGGAATAAGTGCTCTACTCCACTGGAATCTGGGCTGAAGCTTCGACGAGATGAGGGAAGGGTTCTTCATGATCCCTTGGTGTTCAGGGATCTTGTTGGGAGCTTGATTTACCTGACGATTACAAGGCCGGATATTGCTTATGCTGTTGGCCGAGTAAGTCGGTATATGGCTGAACTAAGGCATTCTCATCTAGTGGCGGCAAAGGGAATTCTGAAGTATATCAAGGCTTCTTCTGATATGGGACTCCTATATAGAAGGGACGCGGAGTTTGCGTTGCTCGGGTACACGGATGCTGACTATGGCGGTGATTCGGATGATCGGAGGTCTACTTCTAGTTATGTGTTCACTTGCGGTTCAGCTAACATCTCGTGGTGTAGCAAGAAGCAGGACTCGGTGTCGGTTTCAACCACGGAGGCGGAGTATAAGGCTTCGGCCTTGGCTGCTCGGGAAGCCGTTTGGTTGAGGAGGCTTATAGAGGATGTTCATGAAGAAGTGCAAGAGCCTACTTTACTCCGGGGTGACAATGAGAGTGCTCTCAAACTGGTAAACAATCCAGTGTGTCACGCCAGGACCAAGCATGTAGAGATTGATCACCACTTCATCAGGGAGAAGGTGTTGGAGGGGTCTATGCTGGTCGGGCATGTTCGGAGTGAAGATAATCTTGTTGACATCTTCACCAAGCCACTGTCGAAGGGGCCCTTTGAACGCTTGCGCAGCTTGCTGGGCTTGGTCACCACTTCCCACTTCAAGGGGGAGTGTTGAATTTTGTGAAGTGGAAGTTGGTGACGGGACAGGCCGAGTGGCCTGAGGCGGACAGCGTTGGCGGATTAGGCGGACTGGACGGACTGTGATGTGCGGCCTGGTGGAAGGTCTAGTGGAAAGCTGGCTGTCTTTTGAGCGGCTTGTTGCATGGAGTCCGCGGACTATGCGACCTGGTTTCTGCGGATAGGGTGTTTGCTGATTGGCTTTGCCAAGGAGCGGCCTGAGCGGATAAAGGCTTGCTGACTGGTGCATTGCTCAGTGGCCGCGGGTGCAAGCTTGTGCTGATAGGCGGTTGGCTCATGTTCGCGGGAAGCTTGCAGACTGGCGTGTCCGCGGTTTGGGCTGTTGCGGACTGAGCTTAGAGCTTGGCTGAGGCCTTGTCGAGCTCTGGTGTTACAGCAGGTGCCTTGCTGTGGAGATCGTTTGGCGAACTGGTTTGGAGTCCGGGGTTGGCTGCTGCGTTGAACAGAAGTGCGAGGAGCTCGCGGACTGATGGCGGTCTGTGCTAGGGTGTTTGGCGGACGGGAATTTGAGTCCGCCATGCTCGCATTGGCCCTTGTTGGTTTTGGACTTGATCACACTTTGTGCCAAGGCCATGGTGTCCGCCGTATCCGCCAAGTCCGACTGTTACCGGGCGGACTGTTGTTGTCTACCTTTGGTCGTGGACTTGTGACGGATTGAGGTGTGAGTTCTGCGGACTGCCTCGGGTTGGTGCGGACTGCCATTGAAGGGGGTTGCTGTCATGTAGTGGTTGGAGCTGTGCGGGCTGATGCCTTGTCCGCATAGCTTGGGCGGACTGGAGAGGGTTCGTCAATGGATGCCTAGCTCCTGGCGGTTTTCCTTGGTATCCGGCTTAGTCCATGCATACTCGGCGGACGGAGTTTTGCTATCGCGCGGGCTGGGGCGGTGTCGCTATCTCCTGGGCGGTGACCACACTCCTCACCTTGCCTATAAATAGGACCCCCCTGGCAAACCTAAGTAACTAGAGTGAACAGTAAGTTGGGTTGGGCAAGGAGCTGCGGTCTGTGTTTGTCAGTCCGCGCGGATTGTTTCAGGCTGACGGTTTGCTGTGTGCAGGTCGCGCGGGTAGCTTCAAGGAGCCAGGAGTTTGGCTGTGACTTCGGTCAAGTACTTGGAAGTGTGCGGTCTCTGCGGACTCAGCAGGAGGTCGTTCTGCGGCTTGTCAGTTCTGTTTCAACTTTGCCAGCTTCAATAACCTGTCCGCCGGCTTCTGGCGGGTAGGGGGTGTTCCTCAGTTCAGGTTCAGCAGGAGGCGAATAACGGTGTGTCCGCGCGGCCTCGCGGCTTCGGCGGACTCCGTGTCTATTCGGCGAATTGCAGCATAGCTTGGGCGAGCTCAGCGGTCTCGGCGACCTCGGCGACCTCGCGGTCTCGGCGGACTCCGGTGCTGTCAGCCCGGCTTGTTTTTTGGTGCTTTCTGTTTACAGCTGTTATACTAGCGAAATCATGTCTCGCTATGTATGCCTCGTGTTGTAAAGAAGTAAATGTATAAAAGACCTGCTTGTGCTTCCATTGTTTGTTGGGATTAACCTCTGTTCCTTGGTTCCGCTGGTTCAACGTGAGAACTGGGTAGTTCCGAAGATATTAATTTGGCGTTTGAGCTATCTTGCTGACTACGTTGAGAAAATTTAACATGGATGACACCGTCCTTACACGCTTCACCCTCCGAAAGAAGATTAGTTCGATTTTACCAGCTTTCAACGCAGGCGAAAATGCCACCAGACTAGTTCTTCTTCATTCTCCTCAGCGTCTGCATCTACCATCTCCGGCTTTCACATCCAGTCGAAGTCCTTTGCTTTTCTCTTCTTCGCTTGCGTTTTCGTCCATGTCATACGCCAGCCTAAGCTTTTCTCCAGACCAAAACCCTAACACAAAAGCGGAAGGGGGATAGAAATGAGATCGATGCGGACATCGATTGTTTTAAAAGAGCCAAGTATTGTTGGGATGCTGACACGTTCAACTCAGCATTAAATGATCCATCCTGATTTTGACACATGGCAACATATGGCTTTACCACAGCTCTTCAGTTTACAATCGAAATGAACCTCCAGACACATGGCAGCATCACAACGGAGCCCACCTTTATCAACAAACAAGATCATTGAACACATGGCAACATCATTGCTGAATCCGCTTCCCAACACCAGCCAGCAGCCTCAGCTTTATTACGAATTGTTTATTAGTTTTTATATATGTTTTTGACCGTTGGGTCAAAGGGGTTATAAAAGGAGGTGTTTTGTAATCAGATTTTTTTATGCATGGATTAATAAAGAATTTAGTTCTCTTTCATTCTGTCTTTCTCTCTCTCTACCTCTCTCTCTCTCTCTCTCTCTCTCTCCCTCGACCTTCCCCTCCAACTTTTTCTCTGTCCCTCTCTCATCGGAAACGACAGTCCGCCAGAAACATCAATTAACGTTTTGGAGGTCCTATCACAGCCACACCACTATATATAGGTGGTGGAAGAAACCCAAAAATAGGTATGACAACCATCATGAAAGGAGATCAATCCCTTTCTAAAATCCTCCATCATCACCAGATTAATGGGGATGCCAAATTTGGAGCGGTCTCCAAAACGGGTTGGCGGCAACAATGAAAGGATATCAAATATCCCTTCCAAAAAATCCTCCATAAATACTGGAATAATAGAAATTACATAATTGGAGTGGATTCCAAAAATATCCCCGACCAAGAAAAGAGTTTGACAGAAGTTTGGGAGGGGCGACAACATAACAATACATAACCAATGTTATGTAACAAGGCTGACACTCACAACAACACAACTGGGTACTCCAGGCTCAACAACTCAATAAGCTACCCACCTTGTCTCATGTACACAAGCTTCACAATCACAAAACAACTCACTGGAATCTACAGCCAGCGATAGCACTACCGCTGGGCGGTATCTGACAGAACTTCAATTCTGTCAAATATTCTGGGTATTTCCTGGAGTTCGCCTTCAGGACTCCCTGCAACACTCTACATCACACAGAACCCGAAAATAACATAAATCACGGAGACTTATCCGGCATACAAAGAACATTATAATCATCACCAATCTAGACCAACTTGTCCGGATGGGCTTCGCACAACATGCCTATGTTCATACTTTGATTCCAAACTCTATATGCAATTTAAGCCGGGAACGAACTCAATCGATGTAGAGAAAGTCTAGTTGTACGCTACTTAGCGAAATAGGCACTTTCATATGCGTATACAGAAACAAAAGAGGACACACACGTCCTAACAAGAGGAGGAAGATTGTTACCCTAGAGATTCGCTTCAGCCACAAGGAGGAGAAACTAGCCGGATGAAAACAATCGCAACTGACATGCCTCCGCGGATCTGGACTCGGCTCGCGATTTGGAGCTCCAAAGCTCCAACAATGGAGAGATTCCTCCTTCTTCCTTTGCTCTCCCCTCTCTCTACCTCTTAGAAAGAGAATGACCCAAGGGAAATGAGGTTTAGACCCTCATTTCCCGACCTTTTCTCATCAGGAAGGCCTCCCAACCGTCAGATCCTACCTAAATAAAACAAAATGCCCTGATTTGGCCTTAAACCGAACTTCCTGGGCCCGTACACGGCTTGTGACACAGCCATGTCACAGGCCGTGTACCACAATCACATAAAAACAGCCAAACTGAGAGCTCAACTGTCCACCCGTGTCAAAACCTATGTTCCTCTCTGATTTCCAAACTGCTTAGAAAAACTGCACACAACCTTGGACACACCCATGTCACAACCCGTGTACAACTATAAGGGCTCCAAAAGGTCTCCAAATCAGCCATAATTTATCCCCAATCTTTATAGGACTTCTCGAAGGATTTTAGACACATTTTGGTCTATTCGTATTCGGGTTTTGGGGCGTTACAATTCTCTCCCCCTTAAATGAATTTTGTCCAAAAATTAAGAAAATAAAACGGTACAAAAAATTAAATTGTACCTGAGTGAAATAGCTCGGGGTACTCCTCAAGTATGGTCTGATCTCACTCCCACGAAAGCTCCTCACGACCGCAATTGTCACAATGGACTTCGACCATTCAGATCATTTAGTTCTGCAGCTGTTTAACTTCGGTGTCCTCGATATAGATAGGCTTTAGCCCATCATCGACCGACACTTGATCAACTGTAACCACTTGAGTAGGCTGTTTCAATGACCTTCTAAGCACCGATATGTGGAACACATCGTATAAGCCGCTCAACTCTATCGAAAGAGCGAGCCGATAGGTAGCTTCCCCAACATGCTCCATAACTTCAAACAGTCCAAGGTATCGCGGACTCAGCTTTTTCTAGCGTCAAATCCTTGACACGCCCTTGAATGGTTTGATCTTCAAATAAACTCAGTTGCCTACGGCGAACTTGATGTTCCGGTGCTTGACAATGTAGTATTTGGCCTGCCTATCCTGAGCGATCAACAATCGCTCTTGGATTGTTCGTATGGTTGAAATAGCATCTTCAACTTCATTTCTCTTAAACAATTTAGTTTCGCCCATCTCCGCCCAAGCGGGCCTCGAAGGGCGTCATTCGTATACTCGCTTGGTAGTTGTTGTTATAAACGAAATCAATCATAAAGAGATTGTCCTCCCATCACTTTCTGAAATCCAAAGCGCACATACAGAGCATGTCCTTCATTGTCCTATAGGGCCTTTCGGTCTGCCCATCAATTTGAGGATGGAAGGTCGTACTGAACTTCAACTTGGTTCTCAATAGTTGATGGATTAGCCACCAATCATTTGAAGTGAAACACCCATCACGGTCACTTACGATGTCACGGGGCACACCGTGCAATCGTACTATGTTATCCACATAAAGCTTTGCTAGCTTTTCCACTGAATCATCCTTCCAGTTCAGAATGAAGTGTGATACCTTAGTCAAACGGTCAACGATTACCCCGACAACATCATTCTCATGTTGCAATCTCGGCAATCCATGCACGAAATCCATCGATATATCGTCGAACTTCCATTCCGGAATCGGCAAAGACTTTAGAAATCCTCCCGGTTTCTGACATTCAGCCTTCACTAGTGCGCAAGTATGACACTTCGCCACGTAGTGAGCTATGCCCTTCTTCAAACCCGGCCACCAGAACAGTGTCTTCATGTCTTTATACATCTTTTGTTTCTCGGGTGGATCGAGTACTTGGTAAAATAAGCCTCGTACATCAACTCTTCCCGTAAAGTGCCAAACTTTGGGACGTACAAACGGTCGTCTTTCCACAAAAGACCGTCTTCATAAGAAAACTCAGCATTAGACTCATCCACGGTCTCCACTACATAGCGCTACATGATTTCTTCAAGCTCCAAAGCTTATCGAATCCTATCTGCAAGGTCATATTGCACCTTTGTCTAGTTCAGGCATGCATTCGTCGTTGTACTCCTCTCGACACAAGAAATGTCCAAGGCTTCCAAGTCACTTATTAGATGCTCGACATGCATCAAAATCTAGTTTGCCTGTGCAGAAGTCCTTCGACTCAACACATCCGTAACAACATTTCCCTTCCCGAGAGTATAGTGAATCTTGAAGGTGTAGTCCCCAAGGAATTCCATCCACCTCCGTTGTCGCATGTTCAAATCATTCTGATCTATCAAATACTTTAGGCTCTTATGGTCCATAAAGATATGGATCTTTACGCCATACAAGTAGTGCCGCCAAAGCTTGAGAACGAATATCACGGCCGCCAACTCCAAATCGTGGACCGGATAATTCCTCTCATGCACTTTCAATTGGCGAGATCCATACGCAATAACCTTCTCGTGCTGAAGAAGAATGCAACCTAAGCTGCTCCCTGAGGCGTCACTATAGATTTCATAGCCCTACGTACCATATGGCGGACACAGAAGAAGCGTTGTGGTCAACAAATTCCTCAATTCCTTAAAAGCTTGTGCCCACGACAGCGACCAAAAAAACTTCTGATCCTTCTTCGTCAAGGTAGTGAGAGGTAGAGCTATTCACGAGAAGTTCTCTACGAAGCACCTATAGTAGCCGACAAGATCTAGGAAATTTTGAACTTCCGCCACCATAGACAACACATGTCACTCCCGTATCACAACTATCTTTGTCGGATCCACCGCAACACCCTCTCCACTAACTACATGACCGAGGAACGCTACTGAAGACAGTCAAAACTCACACTTTGAGAACTTGACGTACAACTGACTCCTCAGGGTTTCCAAAACAATGCGTAAGTGATCCACATGATCTTCTTTCGACTGAGAGTGCACCAGAATATTGTCAATGAAGACTATTACAAACTGATCCAAATACTCCCTGAATGTTCTGTTCATCAAATCCATAAACATCGAAGGTGCATTCATTAGGCTGAATGGTATAACCATGAACTCGCAATGCCCGTAACGCATGTTGCACGCCGTTTTGGGAATATCAATTTCCATTATTCTCAACTGGTAAAGATCGGACTTCAAGTCCAACTTAGAATACACAATTGACCCAACTAGCTGATCGAACAAATCATCGATTCTAGGGATCAGATACCTATTCTTCTACGTCAGATTATGCAGTTCCCGGTAATCGATATACAAACGCAAGCTTCCATCCTTTATCTTCACAAAAGGACTGGTGCAATCCAAGGTGATGAACTCAAGCGCACATATCCTTGCTCTAACAATTCTTGCAACTGAACTTTTAGTTCTGCCATATCCTTTGACGCTAAATGGTACGAGGAGCGTGATACAGGCTTGACACCTGACACTAGCCCAATAGTGAAATCAATTCTCGCCGAGGTCGAGCTCCAGGGAGATCCTTGGGAATACGTCAGCAAACTCTGATACTACATGAATGTTACACAAACCGGGCTTTGGCTTTGAAGCCTCTACTAGCATGAAGAATAACTTCGCGCATTTACAAACTGTCTTGACTACTTAAAGAGCAGACATCAGTATCTTGCTCGATCCCTTCATACCAGAGAAGGTCGTCTCATGATCAATATTCTGCCCCAACTTGACCTCCTTACGATTGTAATCGATGCACACACGCCGCTTCAAGAGCCAACCTATGCTAAAGATCACATCATACTCCAAAATTGGTAGTATTGTCGCTTCCAAGTCGAGCTCTTGATTTCCTACCCGCATCTTGACCAAACAACACCTATCCGCGTGCATCAAGCACCAATTGGGTAGCAACTGTAAGGACCCCCTTTCAAAACCATGGGAGATCCTTATGCCCAGGGCGAGCCTCCCCCAAAAGGTTCGTGCGTCCGAATAGGTGTCACCCTCTTACCTGAACCATGACCCAATTGGCGGAACGTTCGCCCTGTAAGGCTACACATCATAATAAAACATTCACAGATAATAAAAAGATTTATGCGGAAGCAATTCATCACAGGGTATCTCAGCATGAAAGAGAAATATAAATCATGAATGAAAACCCACGAAGGGGTATATAGAGTCCAATAGAAATAAATATCCTAATCATAAAATGACCAAAACAAATAGTCCAAACAAGAAAGTAAAAATCTCTCCTCCTCTCCTAAGTGTAGTACCCTCACGTCCTCATAAATCTCTCGAGCAGGCTCAGGGAACTCCTCTCCAACGGGTGCACGTCTACACTCCTCCATCCGCTCCTGCTCCATCGGTAGGCGCATCAGGTCCTAAAATGATACATACAAAAGTACGTTAGCCACATCATGACTGTCTTCAATATATCTTCTAAACACTTTCTCGCTCCGTCTTTCTATCCGCGACCTGTTTTCGCGGTTTCTTTGCCTCTTTTCTCCCCGCGAACTCCTTCCAGTTCGCGCGGTCTTCTCTATCTCTTGTTCGCATGGCCTCCTTTTCTAGCCGAACGACTTCTTTCCCTCTGTTCTTTTCCCTTCTTTGTCGCTGCCCTTTGTGTGCGCGACCTCTCTTCTCGCTCTGTCTTTCTATCCGCGACCTATTTTTGCGGTTTCTCTGCCTCTTTTCTCCCCGCGAACTCCTTCCAGTTCGCGCGGTCTTCTCTATCTCTTGTTCGCGCGGCCTCCTTTTTTAGTCACACGACTTCTTTCCCTCTGCTTTGTTCTGCTTCTTGGTCGTGGTCTTCCTTGCCACTGGTGTGTTGACACCGTGACCGCTGTAGAACCTCTTCTTGTGTCCGCTGCGGCCTTCCCCGCCGCACGACCTGCTTGCTGGTCGCGCCGTCTCCGCGGCTTGCTGTTCGCGCGGTCTGTTTCTCTCGTGCGGCTTCGTGTCTCTTCCATGGCTCTTTCCGGGCATACCGTGGATCGTTGTTGGCTGAAACATCCACATCTTCGCCCCTCTAGTAACTATTCCCCCTCCTCCTCAAAGTCGTCCGCCTCGGTGGTCACGTCATCAGATAGTGCTCACAAGGTTACTTAAGGTAAATGGTTAATCGACTCTGGTGCGACTAATCATATGACGGGCAATCCTCAGTGCTTTTCTCTCCTAGAAACACATGATCGGTTGCCCACGGTCCTCGTTGCAGACGGCTCTCCCTCCCTGGTCTATGAGACGGGAGTGGTTCATGTCACTCCATCTCTTCGCTTGGCGGACAATCTTTATGTGCCAAAGTTTTTGTGCAATTTATTATCGGTTAACTCTTTATGCAAGCAACTTCAGTGCTCCGTCACATTCACTCCAACTTCTTGTTCTTTTCAGGATCCGAGCTCCCAACGGACGATTGCTACTGAGACTGAGAGCGGCGGCCTCTACTTCATCGACAATGTTTCCGCTCTTTCTGCCTTCTCCTCCTGCTCTACAAATCTTCTACAGTGGCATCTCCGCCTTGGTCATCCTCCTCCACAGATTCTTCGCCAGCTTCTGCCCCCACCTCCCTCCACACAGTTCTCCTCTCAACTGCGACGCCTGTCAGCTTGGCAAGCATCACCGTTTCTCCTTCCCGCCGAAGCAAGGTCGTGGCACCAGAAGTGTCTCTCACAAGCATCATCTGATTTGGCCTCAACGACCTCCAAAATTGGGGCTAAAGTTTACCAAAAATATTTGTTTTACAAGCAACAACTACAAATTTATTTTGCTAGGTTTGGGGTTAATTTAAATTAACTTAGGTTCACTGTTTCAGAAAACTTAAAACATAAAAATTGTATAGGAATCATTATTCTACAAAAATATCTCTCACAAGCATCATCTGATTTGACCTCTACGACCTCCAAAATTGGGCTAAAGTTTACCAAAAATATTTGTTTTACAAGTAACATCAATTACAAATTTATTTTTCTAGCATAGGTTCTCTGTTTCAGAAAACTTAAAACATTAAAAGTGTTTAGAAAACATTATTCTATAAAAGTATCCCGCACAAGCATCATCTGGTTTGACCACTAAGACTTCCAAATTTGGGGCTAAAGTTTACCAAAAATATTTGTTTCATGACTAATCTGCATTTTGGGTTTCCAAAACGATTAAATATACTTTTCAGGCTCAAAATTAAATTGGTTAGAAAATCCAAATCAGAAAAATTTTAACATTAAAGTTGTAGACCATAAAATTATCTACAATATCGTGTATAACAAATTTTTCTCAAATGTTGTTCTAAGTTAATTAAAAATTCATTTGAAGAATGATAAAAATTTCCAAAAGCGGCCAGATTTCAGCCCAAGGAAAGATGAACTCTGCGCATGAATCTTGACGCAGATCTGACGACTGCAACCTGGAAGGATGGGCGAGCTAGCTCCGGCCACCACCTCGAGTGGGAGCACCCAGGGGGCGCTCCGGCGGGGTAGCGGCCGACGGCCGACCGCCGCCGGCGATGGCCGGAAAAAGGATATTGCATTTTTTTCTATATTTTTTTGGGATGGACGAGGCCGCCGGAGCGGATTCCAATGGCTTCCTCCGCCTCAAGGGCCATAAGAGAGGGTCGTGGAGACCCTCTCTCCCCTTCACACGCCCCATGCAAGGTCAAAACCCACGATGGCGGCGGAGGTTGGTGTGGGTGGTCCGAAGCTATCCAAGGTCGGGATCTCTGTCTCTGTTGATCAGAGACGGCGGGGATCAACGAGAAATAGATCTATGGCAGAGATGAGTCGTAAGAACTTACTTGCGCGTTGTTTAGGCGAGGGGATCGACGAGTGGCCATGGGTGGTGGAGATCGCCGGAGTTGGGGAAGAAGGCTCGTCGGGTGGTCATTGGGGCTCCGGTTCTTACTGGTTAGGGGGTCTAAGGTGGTAGAGAAAACAAAATCCAACATCTTTTGGATTCATATAGGGGTAGGAGTGGATTTATGCTTTTTAGGAATGAGTTAATTCCCTTTCCTTGGGGAGAAATGCCTCCCCCCTTAATTACTGTCACATATGCCTCCTCCCCATGCTTAAAAGGTAAGA
The DNA here is from genome assembly GCA_039583875.1 of Platanthera guangdongensis. NCBI lineage: Eukaryota > Viridiplantae > Streptophyta > Magnoliopsida > Asparagales > Orchidaceae > Platanthera > Platanthera guangdongensis. The sequence continues at coordinate 274,659,735 of CM077151.1, read as the reverse complement.
AATAAACTCTCCCAGCTTGGCAATAGCATGATGATGAAGATAATCAAAATTTGGGGGGGGGGGGGGGGGGGGTTATTACTTATTTGGACACCAAAAATGTAATAACTAATTAAATACAAATAAATTTGAATTCAAATTTTAAACACAGGATTCTAGTACCTTCAGGAATCTTCAAAAATTATTTCATAATTTTTGGACGAATTTTTATATTTTATTTAATTTTATTTGTGTGTCTAGCATGATTAAAATAAAATAAAATGAATTTAAATTAAGTAATTTATTTTAATTCATAAAATCAATCTTACTGGAAGGAGATGTGGCCAGACACCTTGAAGAGATGCAAGGGCCACTGGTGGTTGATGTGGAATGTTGGCGTGAAGCTGACAACTTTTGCATTTTTGGACGAATTCTGATGCATCCTTTCTCATAGTCGGCTAGTAGAATCCTTGGCGCAAAATCTTTCAGGCCAAGGCCCTACCACCCAGGTGTTCTCCACAAACTCCTCCATGAATCTCTCGCAGGGTATATTCTGCATCGGACTTTGGCAGGCAGTTTAGATAACGTCCAAAAAAGGATCTCTTAAAAAACTCTCCATCAATGAGAGCGAAAGTTGCATCTCGCATTTGCAAACGTCGTGCTTCTATGGGGTCCTCCGGGAGGTGCCCATACTCGAGATAATCCCGCAACGGGGCGACCCATGAAGGTTCTGATACATCAATCATAACTATGTCCCATGGTCCCTGAATGCTCGGGGCCACCACTTCTTCTATTCGCCACCGGTAGGTTTAATAACTGGAAGATGTGGCCAACTTAGAGAGTGCATTTGCTTTGGAATTCTGTCCCCTATGGATGTGTACCACCTGGTACGGTGGATCTTAACGAGGAGAGCCTTAACAAGCGAAAGATACTGTGCCAACTGACCGCTTTTTTGCTTTGAAATCCCCTTCGACTTGGGAGGCCACAAGTTGAGTATCGGTATGAATGACCAAGTTCTTTACCGCGCAGTCGATGGCGAGCCTTAGGCCAACGACTAGGGCTTCCAACTCAGCAATGTTGTTTGTGGCTGGAAATTTCAATCTGAGGTCGTATTCCAAGGTAGTCTCTTCCGAGTTGATAATGAGTAACCCAGCTCCACACCCCCCAGCTCCAGATGCTCCATCAACATAAAGAGTCCAGCAGGGAGAGGAAGTGTTGGACACAACTCCAGCCTCGGGAGGAAGGGTTCTTTCTATAAGGAAGTCGGCCAACACCTGAGATTTAATGACTGGTCGAGGCAGAAAATGTATATTAAATTATCCAAGCTTGACTACTTATTTCACTAATCTTCCGGATGCCTCTAGCTTCTGGAGGATTGTACGGAGCGGGAGCTTAATTAACACTTTAATTGTATGAGTTTGGAAGTATGGCCGAAGCTTTTTGCAGAGAAGATGAGGGCTAAGGCTCTTCTGTCTGCCGCTGGATACGAAGTTTCGGTATTTGTGAGGATCTTGCTGAGGTAGTAGACGGGTCGCTGGATCCCTTCTCCGTCTCTGACCAGTATTGAGCTTAAGGCCACTGGAGATATTGCCAGGTACAGATATAGAACCTTTCCAGGGACTGCCTTTGACAAAAGCGGGGGCGAGACCAGGTATTGTTTGAAATGCTCAAAATTTGTTTGACATTCATCCGTCCACTGAAATCCGGAGTTGCGTGCCTCCTGGAGGATTTTAAAGAAGGGGAGGTACCTATCACCGATACGCACCAGAAAACGTGAAAGCGCGGTGATTCTCCCATTTAAACATTGCAGTTCTTTGATTAAGCGAGAAAGTGACATTTCTTCCAATGTCTTGATTTTACCGGGGTTTGCCTCAATTCCCCGTTTGGTTACCATGAATCCTAAGAATTTTTCTGTTGTGAAACTGAAGGCACATTTGCTGGGATTGAGCCGCATTTGGAACCGGCGAAGGAGGTGAAAACACTTTTCAAGGTCTTCCAAGTGGTTGCTGCGGGAGACACTTTTTACCAACATGTCATCCACATAAATCTCCACGGTCTTATCGATGAGGTCCTTAAACACTTTATTCATCAATCATTGATAAGTTGCTCCGACGTTTTTGAGGCTGAAGGACATCACCTTATAGCAGTATACTCATTTGTCAGTTCTGAACGCAGTGTGTTCTTCATCATCTGGATTCATCCTTATCTGGTTGAAACCGGAATACACGTCCATAAAGCTGAGAAGCTGGTGCCCATCGGTTGAATCAACGAACTGATCGATTCTGGGAAGAGGAAAACTGTCCTTTAAGCAGGCATGGTTTAAGTTGTTATAATTAATGCACATTCTCCACTTGCCAGAGGTCTTTTTTACCTTGACTACATTGACAAGCCAAGTTGGATATTTCGCTTCTCGAAAAAATCGCGTTTCTAGAAGCTTTTCCACCTCTTCCTCGATGGGATGGAGTCGTTCGGGGGCAAAGTTTCTCTTTTTGTGGATTACTGGCTTGCATGCGGAATTAATGTTGAGAGAATGCATAATAACGTGACGATCTACTCCAGACATGTCTTCAGGCTTCGAGGCGAAGATATCCTTGTTTGCACGAAGAAAAATGATGAGTTCCTCCTTCTCGACCTCAGACAGGAGGGACCCCAACCGCACCTTTCGGGTTTGGTCTTGCTCGGAAAGTGAGACCTCAATTAACCCTTTTATGGGAGCCCCTCTCTGTATTGTTGTTTCGTCGCGCAGATCAAAGTCGTCAATGTGGTGGGTAACTACTGTCGCTGGGTAAGCCTGCTTTGAGTAGCAAGTGTGAGCCGCTTCTTGGCTTCCTCTGACAACCCCTATCCCGCCGGGAGTTGGAAACTTCATAGATAGGCATGGAATTGATGGGATAGCTCCAAAGATATATTGGATTGGTCTTCCGAAGATGGCTTTGTAAGCCTAACATGAGTATATGACAATAAACCGGGAGTTATGCGTAGCCTGCCTCGGGAATGTACCCACGGTGACCGGCAAGGTGATCGTTCATTGGACCGGAACTGGATGGTTGCCGAACTCGTAAACAGGTCCGGTTGCAGGTCCAGGTGTTGCTCAGTGAGCTTCTTGCTTTGGACGGTAGATAAGAATAAAATGTCGACAAAACTCTCATTGTCGACCAGGATCCTTTTGACATTATAACAAGGATCTCCGATTCCTGCGCTGATCATGAGCGGGTCATGGTGGAGAATTCGAAATCCCACCTGGTTTTCATTGTCGAAGGTGATGATCTTGTCTCACCTGAGTTTTTTTGTCTACGTGACCCCTCTCAAAAGATGCCCGCTGAGAGTACCTGGGGGGAGAGATCTGGGATCCCTGCGATGGTCTTGATGTCGCCCACCATTTGCAAAGGGTAAGGTCTATTGATCTTCTGAGGATGTCAGGAATTCACTTCCCACAGACGACACTAAACTGTTGCAGCCATACTCGACGCCCCGGTTGGACCAGAATAACTTGGACCAATTCAGATCCCGGAGCGGTCGAGCGCGCACATAGTCAATGAGAGAGAAATTGTACACACGAATAGGTCTGTGCAGAAAAAATGAAAACCGCACCAAACCGATAAACCACACCGCATTAACCCCCCCCCCCCCCAATCGGTCAATGTGGTTTATAACTTCATAAAACCGAGAAAACCGCACCGCCCCGGCACTTTATAATATATAAATTATTAAATATTAATATAAAAATATATTATATATATTTTTTGTGAAAACCTCACCAAACCGCCACTTACGTGCTTAACCCTGACTCAGTCACTCAAAAACTCTAAAGTCTTAACCCAGACCGCCACCGCTTAGGAGGAATGGGCTTATTAAAAGTCGAAAACGTGTCGGTCAGGCCGGTGGTATCGATTGACTTTTCTAAATCATATATTTCATCTTTTTGGATGGTTGTGGTAGCCACCTGAAGCCCTCCCAAATAGGTTTATGTGAGCGGTGGCGTTTTCCAGCTACCACACGGTACTGAAATGCGCTCCCAAATGCACCCTACGTCTAAGGGTATATTTGGTTTGGCGGTGGAGGGTACAGCCGGTGGGTCGAAACGGGACTTTGGAATCGGATGGAGAGAGGCGGGGGTCGAAACAGAGCGGATCGGGATCGTTTCCTCCTTGTTGCGGGTTGAAATGGAAGAGGAAATATGGACAAAATTTTAATATTAAGCAAACACCGCCGGAGAGCGTTTGTTTGCCCGCCGTCCGGCGGCGTTTGACCCAAACTGCCGGCGAAAACGCAACGCCAAACGAAGCCTAAATAACTATCCTAATCATCTTAGTGTTCATTTGGCGCAGCTTTTTGGAGTGTTTCGTTTTAATGAAACGCAACGCGCATGATCATTTCTATTTGTTTTTCCGCTTTCATTCGAGACGCGCAGCGTTTTATCGCCGCTCAAAAAACTGCGGGCCAAAACCCCCAGCGAGAGCTCCAGTGTGTCCCATTTAAGAGAAATCGCACCTCCGCCGTCTTTCCCGTCACCGCCGACGGCATCCCGCATCTTCTCCGACGGGAATCGAGGTCGATCCTTGCAGTTGCTGGGGTTGCCGGAGGTGGAGGAGTTGAGACCGGCTCCGCCTCCACCAAGCTCCAACACCTCCTACTCCATCCGGAAGTCACCGCCGTCAAAGGTGGAGTTGAGACCGGCTTCGCTACCTCCTCCGCCTCCACCAAGCTGTACTATCCATCTCCGGCGAGGGCTGCTCTTCTCCGACGGCATCCAAAGCCCTTCTCTGGTGCGCTCCAGTTCTCACGGCTCTTCTCCGGCGGGGCGGCTCTTCTCCGACATCCAAAGACTTCTGATCTCGCAAGCGGTTGCGGAGGCACAGTGGAGTGGAGGCGATCAAATTATATAAACTATAATATATTAACAGTAATATTTATAAATTAAAAATAATTAAAAATTATATTAATAATTAACAGCATATATAAATAATTATATTTATATTTATAGATTAAAAAAATAATTTTAAAAATATATAATAGAAAATATTTATAATAAAAAATATTCGTAAAACATCACCGCTGTTTTGTCCAACGGTTCTCTGTTCTGAACAGCTCTGCAAACACATACTACTCAAACAGATCTCTATTTTCAACAACTATTTTACAACCGCAACCGCTCTCCCAAATAAAACCTTTAAGAAGATTATTGTAATTTCAAAAGATAGAGGGGCACAAAATGTAATTTTACAAACATAGAGGGGGGTTTCATTAAACCACCACAACTTAGAAACATTCAAAATAAATTACCAAAAAATAATTAAACTGTTCCATTCTGAACACCAATATTTCTAACTGGCCCTTTGAACCACCTCCTTGCATCCAGCATCCACCACAGCATTATAGCAGCAAGGCAGACCCCCAGAGCTACTGGTGCATAGTTGAAGCTCTTCCACTCGATGGGATATGAGGTGGGAAGAAGGAATACCGAACACGTGTAGCCAATCCACAGCAATGCCACCGCGCCCACCGGTCGGCTATATCGGCCCAGATAGAAGGGGCCGGGCTTGAAGTTCTTCTCCTCCATAACCAGCCTAGCGAATATCGGCACGCCGTAGCTGCCCACCCAACCGATCGTGCATATAGAAATGATGGCCGTGAAGACGATGTTAGACTTCACGATTGGAAGCCCCGCGACGATGCACACGGTTGCGCACAGCCACACCGCGTTGGTCGGGACCTTGCGCTTCGGGTGAATCTTGCGCCATATCGAAGAGAACGGGAGCCCTTCGTCCCTCGAGAGCGCGTATACCTGTGAATTTATCATGAATGAGTGTTATCAATATTTATCTATGAGATTTAACAAGCACATATAATATTTTTGTTGGCCGTTATTTTTTATCTGGTGTACATGGTGAACCTCTTGCAATGTGGATAATATGGACAAAATTTTAATATTGTTGACACCGGCCGCAGAGGTGTTGTGTCGACACCGGCCGCTGAGGTGTCGACACCTTGTGTCGACACCGGCCGCTGAGGTGTCGACACCTTGTGTCGACACCGGCCGCTGTGGTGTCGATACTTTGTGTCGACACCTTGTGTCGACATCGGCCGCTGTGGTGTCGACATCTTGTGTCGACACCAGTCTATTGTGACGTCGACACATCGTGTCGACGCTGGTTGCTGTGCTGGTTTTGGGGTCAGGTAAGACTCGGGGTTGGTTCGGGTTAGGCGTGCAAGGCCACGTCGGTTGGACCCGACGTTTTTGCCTTGGGTTCGTGTGTTTCCTTAGGATTGTTAGTGTGACCTTTTTTCCTATTACCCTGGGGGGGGGGGGGGGGGGGGGTATTGGGTGTTCGGCTAGTTTCTGCATGCCGACTCTTGGGTTGTGGCAGGTGGTGGAGTTTTTGGTGGCCTCTGGAGGGGTGGTTTTATGTGGAGAGCTGTGGCCACCGCCTTTTGCCCCGGTTTGAGTTGGCGTGTGTGGGACCCTAGTGCTGCCACTGTTTGACCCCTTAGCCCTTTTTGGATCTGACTTTGGTTATGTATTCCGATCCATGTTTTGACCACTGCCATTTACCCTCGTGTTAGGACTGTTAGTCCATTTCCTGTTTATGTTTTCTCTTTTCTTCTTTTGGCCTATATGTATATGTCTTGTTGCTGTTGCAGACTCTTTTGGTAGGACATATTGGTTTTATTGCTCGCACTTGGTGTGCTTTGCTGTGCTTTAGACAGTACTCTTTTCTTACTGTCATCCCCTTTCTTTTGCTTATAGCAGTTGTTGCCGGGATTGGTAAACCCTTCTTATTTGTTCATAAATCAAATGCTCTATTTACCTTTTTTTGATTACTTTCTTGCTGAGGTGTTCTTTCCTTGAATGCCTCAGGTCCAGGTGGTAGCCAGTTCAGCGGCTAGTTCTTTTGGAGGGGCTGGTTGGTGGCCTCTTGGGTAGCTGAGATAGCAGATTCCCGATTTTTGTGAGGTAGTCCTTTACCTTTCTGTATAGACATACATACTCACCGGTGGGTTCGTGTCAGGTTGTTGGCGCCCACTGGTGGCTTCTTGCGATGCTGGTATGAACTTAAACTGCTATTTTTTTGCCTATATGTGGTTGTTTACTTGCTCCTGTGAAGGATTTATGCTAGGTTGCATGTTAGATATTTTAAACCCTAAAAGCATTATTATATGTACCTCATGCATAACATATTTATAAAACAAAGACACTATTTTTCCTTAGCGTAAAAACACTATCTTTCATACATACTATATTCATCTTAGAGTCGTGCATAACATGAGTAGTCCCTCGGGGACACTTATGCTCACTTAGGGTGTCAACTTAATCGAACCAAAGTATTTTCCGCTGCGTATAAATATACTTTTATTTGTGGACTAGCTGATCCACCGTGCCGAGGGATACGGACTTTCAACATAACTGGTTTTCTTTCATAATTAATCAACGATTTTCCTTAGAAACAAAGGTCTGGAGTTTTGCCTGAGCGTGTGCGGTTATCCCCTGCACGACGTGGCATCACGACACGTGTTTTCTCTTGCTCTGATACGATTTCTTCGTTGATCCCTCATCCTTGCCATAGCCGATCCTTGTTTTCTTCTTTATTAAATTTTATCTCTCACCTGCTTAGATCCTAGGTGTACGCTAGGGTTCGTCCCCGATTATACTGTGGTTAGTGTAGAGAAGTTCCAGTTAAATCTCAGTTTTTCCTGAGAGATTGTGTTTATTAGGGGCGGATTTGGTACGGTTCAGGTCGAGTAGTTGCTATTGCCGATGGATGATGAAATTCTAGAGAGAGGCCTGGTTCTCGTTTTGGTTGGTTGCTGGGTCTGGCGCCTGTAGCCAGTCGGGGTGTCGACACCTTATGTCGACACCAGCCAGTCGTGGTGTCGACACCTTGTGTCGACACCGGCCAGTCGTGGTGTCGACACCTTGTGTCGACACCGGCCAGTCGGGGTGTCGACACAAAGTGTCGACACCGACAACGGTAGTGTCGACACTTGGTGTCGACACCGACCGTAGTGGTGTCGACACTTTGTGTCGACACCGGTAGCGGTCGTGTCGACACCTTGTGTCGACACCGGCCGCTGTGGTGTCGACACCGGCCGCAGAGGTGTCGACACCTTGTGTCGACACCGGCCGCAGAGGTGTCGACACCTTGTGTCGACACCGGCCGCAGAGGTGTCGACACCTTGTGTCGACACCGGCCGCTGTGGTGTCGACACCTTGTGTCGACACCGGCCGCAGAGGTGTCGACACCTTGTGTCGACACCGGCCGCTGTGGTGTCGACACCTTGTGTCGACACCGGTCTGTTGTGACGTCGACACATCATGTCGACGCTAGTTGCTGTGCTGGTTTTGGGGTCAGGTAAGACTCGGGGTTGGTTCGGGTTAGGCGTGCAAGGCCGCGTCGGTTGGACCCGACGTTTTTGCCTTGGGTTCGTGTGTTTCCTTAGGATTGTTAGTGTGACCTTTTTTCCTATTTCCCTAGGGGGGGCGGGTATTGGGTGTTCGGCTAGTTTCTGCATGCCGACTCTTGGGTTGTGGCATGTGGTGGAGTTTTTGGTGGCCTCTGGAGGGGTGGTTTTATGTGGAGAGCTGTGGCCACCGCCTTTTTCCCCGATTTGGGTTGGCGTGTGTGGGACCCTAGTGCTGCCATTGTTTGACCCCTATTTTATAGGAAATAGGTGTGCACATAACCACTTACTCATGATCCCCACCTCAAGAGAAGTGGGATCATGGGATTGGCCGCGCACCCGATCACCACGTCCAATCTCCCGCGCACTAATCCCGTCACGCGTAATGGGCCAACCGCCGCAAGCCCCACCTCGTCGGCGAAGGGCGCACGACCTCCTCCCCGGACGACGACCTCCCGCCCTCTTTCGCCGCGCCGGGCCCGGCCGAGGTCGAGGAAGCGGCCGCTCGGGCCGCCCCCTCCCTCGGCCGCCGGCGCACGGCCAAGGGGAGCGCACGCTCTTCCCCGGCCGCCATCGACGGTCCTCCCCTCGCCGACAAACTTGGCGACAAGTTCGTCGGCCGCCCGCGGAGCCCCGCTCCCATCGTCCGATCGATGGGGAGCGTTCCTGGTCGTCCGATGCGCACGTAACACCCACTAAGCCCCAAATTAGTGGGGGGGGGGGGGAATTTAATTAATATTTTATAATTTATTTAAATGGTTTCCAAATAGCGAAATACGCGCATTTTAACTATACTGAAAATAATCATGACGATGATTATGATGTGCGGATAGCAGCGTAAACACCATAACCACCACCCAGAGCCTATAAAAGGAGACTCAGACCTCCTCATTTCCTAACTTTTTCCTCTGAGTCTTCTTCTTCCTCAGGTTGAAGCTCTGCTGAATTCCTTCTACGAGCAGCCTCCGAGCTGTACCCGAGTTACAATAGGATCAAGCTAAAGCCATCCGACGAATCCAAATCACTCAAGCTCCCAGAGGCCCCCGCGATCGCAAGTCCAAGTATTTTGCTCCACGTCGAGACTCAGCAAGCCGCTAACTGAAGACCACTAGTGCGAAGCGCGATTTGTAACAACTCCCGGCGAGGCGACCTGTCGTCCGCCGTGTGTCAAGTGTTCTCTCACCCCCAAAGCTGTAACGAGAGGTGGTCTGTCACCCTCAACTTCACCAGCAAATTGTAACAACCAGTGATTAGTGGACTTTGACCGGCACAGACCCGGTCGCGTGATTTTTTACCCTGTTGAGGGGTTTTTCTACGTTAAAACTGTATGTGTACAATCAACCTATTCATTTGACTGTGTGCGCGCTCGACCGTTCTGAGAGTTATGGCGGTCCCGGTTATTCCGGTCCGACCGGGACGTCGAGTTAGACAGCAATAGTTTGGCGTCGTCTGTGGGAAACGAGTTCCCAACATCCTCAGAAGACAGTACCACCAACACAGCGGTACTCATGACTAGAGACTATGGCGGGAAAAGTCACCCGCACTGTATGGGGGATGACCCTTGGGGGCACGTCAGTCCAGTTCCCCCTCACTTGTCTGTCAGCATGCTTGAAGCAGAACCCCCCTGCGTGGATATTCGAGGTAGCAAAGCCCGTCCTGCCAGAGAACCTGAAGCTCAAAATCACTGCAACTATCCTAAAGTAGCGGACCTCGATGAAAGGCTCACGCGTGAAGAAGTTCTCAGCTTAATCGCAGAAGTGCGCGAGCGAGCCAAGCAAAGTGCCGCTACGGCCAGCCGCCCCCTCCATCATTGCTCGCCATTCACACCTGAGGTCCTGACACATCCAATCTCCTATGGTTTCAAGCTCCCAAAGATCGAGACGTACGATGGAACAAGTGATCCGTCAGAGCATGTCAGACACTTCGCAATCATGATACAACTTTGCAACACCCCAGATCAACTATTGTGTTAAGCTTTCCCAGCAACTTTGAAAGAGCAAGCTCGCACATGGTTCATGTCCCTAAAGAAAGGAGAAATCAAGGATTTTGCAGAACTAACACAATAATTCACGGATCAGTTCATCGCCAGCCGTCGGATATTCCACGATCCTTCCCACCTGTCTGATATCCGTCAAAATGAAGGAGAGCCCTTCGCCATGACCCAGTCACCCCAGTACAAGGAGTACGACATAAAAAAGGAATTCTCGAGCACCAGTAGCTCCTCTACTCCGGCAACATTAACCCGAAACGCGAAAAATCGCTACCTCGGCGGTCAACAACACAATGGGAACATCAGAAACACAACAAATAACGGATCTCAGAAGAGGAAACAAGAAAGCAAGTCACACCAACAGCTTAAAAGGAACTGCAAGCAAGGCGCAGACACGTGCCAAATGCAAAAGTAACGCCGACACCAAGAGCTCACGCCACTCAATGCCCCTCAGGACAAGATTTTCCAAGTGATTCGTAATCACCTGGCATTGCACAAGTCCAAGTCGCTCGCCCGAGCTCGAGGAGATCCATCAAAATATTGTTAATATCACCAGGGGCCTGGGCACAACACAGACGAATGCAATCACCTGAAGGAGGAGATTCAGCGGCTCACCAGCCTAGGGGCAGTCGACCGATTCCTAGCTAAAAAGAAACAACCTCATGCTCGGAATCTGAGTAGCACAACCATCGGCATTGGCAAACCGCCAGTCAAATTAGACCAAGTCCTGGTAGATGAAGGAATTACAGTGAACATGATGTTCCTATCAACACTGCTTCAGCTCAAACTAACCGTCGGCAGCCTCATGCTAGAATCAACTAACGCGCGTATCCCGGGAGGCACTTCAGTACCCGTCATAGACACCATCATCCTTCCCGTCACTCTTGGAGAGGAACCCGATCAAGCGACCTATGACGTGCAGTTTTTTGTCATTCAGGCTGACTGTTATCACACAGCGATACTGCAACAATCACTCTTGGACGTCTTCCAAACCCGCTCCCGCCGCTTTTTCCCTGAACTATAACTTCTACTAACAGTTTTTCACTCTGTCATTATTCCCCAACCAACTACTATACAAGCCACAAGCCCGAACTTGTGTGAACTATTTTTTTATATAAAATAATGTGTTTCCGTTTCAACTGTGTTCGACTAGTTAAAGGTAAGGCTAAGCCGCGTGTAATCCCCGCGCGAACTAAGCCGCGGGCGATCCTCTTGCAAACTAAGCCGCGGGCGATCCCCGTGCGAACCAAGTCGCGAGCGATCCCCGTGTGAACCAAGCCGCGGGCGATCCCCGTGCGAACTAAGCCGCAAGCGATCCTCGTGCAAAAGGTAAGACTGCGCATGCAGTTTGAATACAAAAGCTATTCATCAAACCTGCCTCTCTAAGCCAGGACGTCGTCAGGGCCTGCTCCCCTCACGACCAAGCCACGGGCTATCCCCGTGCGAACTCTGCTGCGAGTGATCCTCGTGCGAAAGGTAAGACTGTGAATGCGATTTGAATACAAAAGCTATTCACCGAACCTGCATTTCTATGCCAGGACGTCGTCAGGGCCTGCCCTCTCACGATCAAGCCGCGGGCGATCCCCGTACGAACTAAGTCGCGTGTGATTCTCGTGCGAAATAAGCCGTGAGCAATCCTCGTGCGAACCAGGTCACTAACTAGCCACCGACACAACTACAGCCCCCACAAAACAACACTACGAGTCAAAAAAAATACTCGGACAAAAAAAAGAACACAATCATCACAACAATGTATAAATACATGCGCAAACGCGTTGATCAAGAACCATCAAATGTCGAAAACGACATACAAGATAACCAACTAGAAAAGCAAAAAATGCAAATACACCAATACAAAGAAATAGTGTTGCTACACATCGGCCGCGTCAACATCAGAACTCTTGTCACCATAGATATCATCAAAGCCAAGACCGGACAAGTCGCATCTCAAGATCCTGTTAACAAGACGAAGAGCCTTCGAGACCCCACGTTTGAGGGTCAACTCTCGAACGTCTTCCATCTGAGGTTCCACCTCCTTGCTCCAGATCTCATCACGAACTTCCTCGCTGATCAAACACTGATCCCGCATGTAATCCAGAGACTCCATGTACTCCGCAAGGCCAGCAACCTTCAACTTGGACACACGGCTATCAGAAGATAACGCCTCCACCTGGGCATTCGCTGCACCAAGCTCCGTCTCCAAACGAGAAGTCTCCTCCTGAGCACGCTTCAGCATCTGGGTAGTCTTTTCCACCAGAGATTTCTCCACTTACTGAGACGCCTGAGTCTCCTCCAATTCTGCCTCCAGCTCCGACCCAATCCGACGAAATCGAGAAACGTCCCGGTCATGATCATCCTTCAAGGCGACAAGAGAACCCGTCGTAGCCTAAAACTTCTCTTGGAGGGCTAGATACCCGTCCTTCAAACTCACATAATGATCATTGCAGGTAACAACAATCTGAACCTGAGGCTCAATCTACAAAAGAAAGAAGATGGAGAGAAATCGACACAATACGACAACAAAGAAGAGACAAAAATAAATCAAGCTCGCTTACCTCGGGAGGCGAACCACCATCGCCGCCAGAAGGAGAGTCGGCACCCGGAGAAGACGAACAAGACGCCGCACTACTGCCACCTCGAGAAACTACAATGACCTTCCGTTTCCGATTGCAAACCAAAGATGCCTCAGCGGACCGCCCAGAGTCTGAATAAATGTCACACCGCAACAAGCGCTTCTCTTTCACAAATGAAGAAATACTGATTAGACAGTTCACCAACTCTCGAGGCTCTGAAAATCCGAGCACCGGGGAAAACTCCCGCTCTCTCCCCCTTTGACGACGACAACGATCAGACAATGCGTTTCACAGCTCCGACAAGCCCCAAGAGTTCCTGACATAACCAAACACGGTATTTTCGTGGCAGCGGTCCGTCCGAATCTCAAAATAAAGTCTGCTCTTGTTACTATGAACCTCCACACGCTCACAACCATCAGAGCCAACATCACACCAATCTCGAAAGCAGACCAAAGAAAGCTTCCCACCATGTTTGCGAAAGAAGACAACCAACCTCATGAGGTGTACTACCCCCAGGAGAGTAAACTGGGAAATCAGCACGCCGCAGAATTTCAGAATCTCAATCACTTACTCGCACGGAGGAAACCAGAATCTAGATCTCAAGATAGTCTCGCAGATCGTCAACCAGCTACGAGGAGAATTTTGGACCCTCTCCTCAACACGCATTATCCTCACTTCAAGGTCGCCAGGTAAGCCGAACCACTTCCTCCAAATTGCAACATGATCCTCGGTTAGGGAGGAGCGAAGACGCATCGGCCTAGCAGTACGCCTCGAGCCATGTCACAAAATTAAAAATAAATTCAGAATAAAAAAGTCTGCTCGAAGATCATCCACTCCCGTCATGTACAAAAAGGCGCGTCACCCGATAAAATCAAAAATATCCACGACACACACTAACACACACATGCACCCAGGCACGCACGTACTCGCGCGAGTCTGATCGAAGATCATCCACTCCCGTCATGTACAAAAAGGCGCGTCACCCGATAAAATCAAAAATATCCACGACACACACAAACACACACATGCACCCAGGCACGCACGTACCCGCGCGACAAGACCCTGCGCGTGCGAGCACGCTTGGCCACGGGCACGCGGAAATGCGCGCAAACCCACGCACGCACTCACGGCCGGGTGCGTGGACCCGCGTACGCGCGGCCAAGCGCGCAAGGCCAGGCACGTGCGCGACCAGACGCGCACGGCCAGACACGCGCGGCTATGTTCGCGTGCGACCAGATGCACACGCGCACACACACGTGCGGCCAAGCGCGTGCACGTGCTCGTGCGGGGACCGGCGCACGCCCGCCCGCAAGACCATGTGTGCACGCACGCGCGCCCATACACGCGTCCGCGCGATTGCCCATGCGAGCGCACCCCTGCGCACCTTCGCAGGCACGCCCGCGCGCTGTCTAGCACTTTTTCGCACGCGCGTGAGCGCGGCCGAGACCACGCACGCCAATGCGCGATCCCGAGCACGCATCCGCGCGCACCGTCGCAACTACGAGAGCAACAACTTCCTCCCTCGGGCGCATTCATCGTCTCTCCTACGTCGTAATACATTCTAACATTTTTTACCCGAGTTTGCAGGGACAACCGCTCGCCGAATCAAGTCCATCGCCATTCACCATCATCGTCGTAAAGATGAGCAGAGAAAGATCCTCATTTTTCTTCGTCGGAAACGTTCTCGTGCAACAAGGATCTGAGGGGCAATTGATGAGGATGACCCCCATTTTATAGGAATAGGCGTGCACATAACCACCCACTCATGCTCCCCACCTCAAGAGAAGTGGGATCATGGGATTGGCTGCACACGCGATCACCACGCTCGATCTCCCGCGCACCGATCCCGTCGCGCGTAATGGGCAAACCGCAGCAAGCCACGCCTCGCCGGCGGCGTGCGGCCGGCCTCCTCCCCGGAGGCCGCCCCCCCGCCCTCTTTCAGCGCACCGGGCCCAGCTGAGGCCGAGGAAGCGACCTCCTGTGTCGCACCTCCCCCGGCCACCGGCGCGGCCACGGGGGCGGCGGCCTGGGCCGCCCCTTCCTCGGCCGCAGGTGCGGCTCGGGGGGCGGCCGCCCGGGATGCCCCTTTCCTCGGCCGCCGGTACGGCTGAGGGGGCGGCTGTTCAGGCCGCCCCTCACTCGGTCACCGATGCGGCCGAGGGGGCGGCCGCCCGGGCGGCCCCATCCCTCGGCCGCCGGCGCACGACAAAGAGGAGCGACCGCTCTTCCCCGGCCGCCGTAGGCAGTCCTCCCCTCTCCGACAAATTTGGCGGCAAGTTTGCCAGCCGCCCGTGGAGCCCCGCTCCCGTCATCCGATCGATGGGGAGCGTTCCCGGCCGTCTGATTCGCACATAACCACCCACTAACCACCAGGTTAGTGGGGGGGGGGGGGGTTAATTAATATTTAATAATTTATCTAAATGATCTCCAAATAGCGAAATACGCAGATTTAAAATATAACGAAAATAATCATGACGGTGATTATGGTCTGCGGATAGCCGCGTAACCGCCATAACCACCATCCGGAGCCTATAAAAGGAGCCTCAGATCTCCTCATTTCCTAACCTTTTCCTCCGAGTCTTTTTCTTCCCCAGGTTGAAGCTCTGCTGAATTCTTCCTACGAGCAACCTCCGAGCCGCACCCGAGCTACAAGCGGGTCAAGCCAAAGCCATCCGACGAATCCAAATCACTCAAGCTCCCAGTGGCCTCCGCGACCGCAAGTTCAAGTATTCTGCTCCACGTCGAGACTCAGCAAGCCGCTAACCGAAGACCACTAGCGCGAAGCGCGATTTGTAACAACTCCCGGCGAGACGGTCTGTCGTCCGTCGTGTGTCAAATGTTCTCTCACCGCCAAAGCTGTAACGAGAGGTGGCCTATCACCCTCGACTTCACCAACAAATTGTAACAACCAGAGATTAGTGGACTTTGATCGGCACAGACCCGGTCACATGGTTTTTTACCCAGTTGAGGGGTTTTCCACGTTAAAACTACGTGTACAACCGACCTATTCATTTGACTGTGTGCGCGCTCGACCGTTCCGAGAGCTAAGGGGGTCCAGATTATTCCGGTCCGACCGGGAAGTCGAGTTAGACCGCAACAAAAATGATTTTTTTAATGATATGGTTTGATAAATAGACTTTTGGCATTTCACATATATGAAGTTGGTAATATATAATAAGGAAAAAATTGCCAAAACTTATCCTGAAAGTTAATTAGCATAATTATGTTGAAATTGTTGAAGTGAGAATAAAGTGGAGTTGGGCGGTTAGATTGGTCAAACCGCACAAAACGCAATGTACACTGCGGCCTAACGAACAGGTTTGGCGAACTTCCTTGGGCAGGTTTCAGTTATTTCCTGCGGCATGGCTCAACAAGCTTCCTTGGTAATCCAGGTGGTTAGGGTTGGTAACTGTGGAGGTGGCGGACTCATTTGGAGTTCGCCGAGTCCGGCAGAGTTGTTTTGGTGGACTCGTTTGGAGCTCGCCAGTGTCCTGCACAAAACTGTGCTTGCAGTCTGGTTGTTGACCGTGGAGAATGCCACAGTTGCGCGAACTAGTTTACCTGGAGGTCGCACGGTCTGATGAAGCAGTTCGCAAGGTGGCAGACTGGTGTTGTTCAATTTGGGCGCGGTCTTGGTATCAGGTGGCACAGTTAGTTGGAGACCGCGAAGCTTGTTGTGGACTTGGTTGTGGGACCAAGTCTAGCTTGTTGCATAGCTCGCCGAGTCCGCCTGTTTGCGGACTGCTTCTGGTATTCGTCGAGTTCGGCAGATTGACTGAGCACGGATTATGTTATAAGTCACGGGCTGCAGTGTTCGCGGACTAGAAGTAGTGTCTGCAAGGTTGTGCGGTCTGGTTGCGGTGTTAGGCAGTCCGCCTATGCTGTGGTCGCCATCGTGGTTTGATGTTAGGCATAGTGGACTGATCATTCTATCCGCCTTATCAATATGTGCGACCTTGGCGGACTGGTGATGGTATCCACACCGTGTGGATACATGGTGTTAGCCGATAGGGTTGACGGACGGTTATCTTATCGCTATGGGTGGTGACGACAGTCATCCTCACACCTATAAATAAGGGTCCTTGGCTCGTCATAAATAATAGTGAACAGTGAGAAATAGCTCGCGTTTTTTTTTGTGATTATGGTTTTCTATTTGCTGCGACTATGAAAGTTGATTCTGTGCAGCCTGTGTGGCTAATACCAGGAGGCAAGGCGACTAGTGGAAGCTTGGTGTGGAACAGTTCACGGATAGTAGGTAACAGTTAGCAGCAGATCGCAGTTTCTGCAACTTGGTCTCTTCCTCGGAGTTGCAGATAAGCAGAGTAGTTCGCCCGGTCTATCAACAGGCTCTGTTCTTGTTCCTTCAGCATTTCATCTTCAGCAGTCTGCACGGTTAGCCGCGGATAGGCGGCTTCAGCAGTCTCGGCAGACTCAACTAGTGAATTGGTGACTAGTGCGGTTACAGTGTTCTGTCCGCGAGGTTAATTTGTTGCAGATTTATGTTCCCTTGATTACATTGTAAATCATGTCTTGCAATGCATACATCGCTCTGTAATAGAAGTTAATTTCAATTGGAAACTTTTGTGCTCATGTTGCTGCTGATTTTTGTTGAAAATTGTGAAGTGAAAGTGAGTGAATGGAGGACTTGGCCAACCTATCCGCGCGAACTACGCGGACAGGGTTGGCGGACGACCATGCCGGCGGGGCTGGTGCAGATGGCTTGTTCTTTGGCGGCCTGGGCGGTCTATTTGCGTGGACTACGCGGACAACAACGGCGGTTAGCCAGGCCGGCTTATGCTCTGCAAGCAGCTGGATCCTAGGAGGTAACCGGGCGGATAGCGACTTTATCTGCTGAGTCCGGCAAGAAGCCGACTGAAGAACTGGAGCTCGGCAAACTGGCTTGGCAGAAACCTTGGTCTTGCTCTGGTGAAGCGGCAAGTGGAAGCCGCGGAGATCGCCAGTCAGTGCGGACTGATACTGGAGTTTGCTGGTGCAGGCGGACTGAATCCAGTGTCCGCCAGTAAGTGCGGACTGGCCCCTATGGCCAGTGGTGTGGACTTGGTTGGTTCTGAACCAAGTCCATGTTTGGCTCAGTCCGGGGAGATCGCGCAGTGGAGCGCGGACTGCTTCTCAGTCCGCCAAGCTCGGCGGTAGTGTCGTGTGCCTTGGTTGCGAGCTTGGAGGAAGCAGACTGGTGATTGCGTCCGCAACTGCGTGCGGACTAGAGCTGGGTCCACTGAGTCCGACAGCAGTCTTGCTGACGTGGATGAACTCAAGTTATGCGGACTGGAGTAGTCTGCGGGATATGCGGACTTGAGGTATCCGCAGTATAAGCAGACTGAAGTTGTGTCTGCTGAGTCCGGCAGTTGCCTTGGTGGCGAGGATGTGGGCTCGGGATAAGCGAACTGGAGCTGTGTCCGCTGAGTCCGGCAGGTGCCTTGGTGGCGAGGCTGTGGGCTCGGGATAAGCGGACTGGAGCTGTGTCCGCTGAGTCCGGCAGTTGCCTTGGTGGCGAGGCTATTGGCTCGGGATAAGCGGACTGGAGCTGTGTCCGCGGATTGGCGGACAATGTTGTTGCAGAGTCCGGCTGTGGCGATCTTGGCTTGGCCTTTGGCGACAAGGCGGACTGTTGTTGCTATCCGGCCTTGGTGAAGCCTTGGCGTTGGCTTGGCCTTTGGCGACAAGGCGGACTGGTGTTGCTGTCCGGCCTTGGTGAAGCTTTGACGTTGGCTTGGCCTGTGGCGACAAGGCGGACTGGTGATGTGTCCGGCCTTGGTGAAGCTAGGCGGACTGGCTATCCTGCACAGGTAGCGGCGGACTGGAGTGTATCCGCGAGTTTTGCGGACACGTGTTCTTGCTGCGGGATGTGGCGGTAATCCTATCGGCTAGGGCGGTGACCACACTCCTCATCGTGCCTATAAATAGGACTCCTGTCACATCAGGAATAGAGAACCTAATGCACGAATAAACAGTAAGTGAGCCCGCGTCACAGTTGCTGCGGACTGACTTTTGGTGTCCGCGCGGGTTGATAGAGTTGACCGGTTTGTGCTGTGCAGGTTGTGCGGATAGCAATGGAAAGCCAGGACTTGGCTCTGATTGCGGTCAGGGACAGTGCAGACTCTGCGGTTAAGCAACAGGCGGTAAACAGCAGGTCGCGGACAACGACCAGACGGTCTTCTCTTTGGCAACTTGGTTCGGGGTTCAATAAGTCGCCTGCTTCAGGTGGACTGTTCAATTCGGCATCGCAGCTTGTGCGTTCTGGCGGCTAGGCGACCTCGCGGTTAGGCGGCTTGCAGATCGGCGGCTAGAGCTAGAATTGGAATAAAGGGCAGTCCGCGCGGCTTGGGTTGCGGTCTGGCGACCTGGCGGATTGTGCGGACTCCATAGCAGTAGACCGACGACTTAGTGTTTGAGTCCGCGCGGCTTGTATTGACTTCTTTGTAATTGTCTCTGCTTTCCCTGTGTTGGTTTTGGTGAAGCATGTCTCGTCATGTATGTCTCACCTTGTAAAGAAGTTAGCTGTTAATCAATAAAGACTCTTGTTGCTGCATGTGTTTCTGGTTGTGACTTTCTTTAGTTGAGATAACCCCTGCTCACTCCAAGGTCCGGAAAATTTCAACAATTTTTACTTGTCTTCGGTTGTGACTGTGTGTTCCTGCGACCTCTTTTCCGCTTCCACCCATTTTGGGAAATTTCAACATGGTATCAGAGGGGTGTTGAGGAGTAGTAGTTCACCAATCTAAGGTTGTTTTTCCTTCATGAAGATCAAGTGAATCAGTTGATTTGCAATAGAAGCCGATTTTTAAAGAGGGATTGTAATTGAACTCTTGACGCTGACAAACTTCAAACGATGGAGGTCGTGCATGGAGAGTTACCTTCTTGGCGAGGATCTCTGGGAAGTTGTCGGTGGTGACAACCGATAAGAAGTAGTCGCTGCCATTGGAAATGTTGAGGCAGTGAAAGCGTGGAAGCGAACTGATGCGAAGGTTGCCTTCGCTCTGAAGCATGCGATTTCACTGGAGCTGTTTGACAACATCATTGAATGTTGGTCAGCAGCTGAAATCTGGATGGCCTTGGATGGCATGCTGAACAAGAAGAACGTAGCTCGGCTACAGTTCAAGGAAAATGAGTTGGTGAAAGCCACTCAAGGTGATTTGTCTGTTTCTTCCTTCTTCTTGAAGATGAAGAACATCTGCTCCGAGATTATTGCATTGGACCCAGAAGAGCCAAGCTTAGAGTCGAAGCTGAAGACAAGGTTGTCAGGATCGAGATCCTAGATGAGATCATTTCGAGGTAGGATCGGATCAGATAGTAAGGTCGGATCGAGGATCGTTTTACAAAAACAGGATCGATATACAAAATCTGGATCGTAGAATCGTAAGATCATATAATCCGGATCGCGATCTTGACAATCATGGCTGAAGAGGCACATCATCTGCAGCTTGTAGAAGGAGTATGTTGTCTTTGTGACGTCTGTGAAAGATTGGGCAAATCAGCCATCGCTGATCGAGCTGGAGAATTTGTTGGCTTCACATGAAATCTTGGCAAAGCAAATGGCTGGAATCTCAATTCCAAGGGGAGATGACGAGACTCTCTTCTCTGGCAAGAAGAGATGAGACAAGAAAAAGAAGACACCTGTTAGTGATGGTCTGTTTCTTCATCACAACAGGAAAGGAGCAAACCTTCTAAGGTTGATGACGGGAAGAAGCGGGGCGGACCCCGGTGCTATAGGTGCAACAAACTTGGTCACATCTGCAGAGATTGCAAGGTAAATCTTCAGCCGGGGCATGCTGCAAGGAAGGAGGAGGCTGAGTCCAAGACTGAGGAAAGAGGATGGGGGAGTGCCTTCATGACGGGTAAAACTAATTACTTTTTTTAATTAGGTTTTAAAAGTGATTTGAAATATATCCCTAAATTTAAAAAGTAATTTTAGTACCCAACTTAACTTTCGTTATTTTTTTAGGCGATTGTTAACCGCAACCCATAATTGGCTAGTCGCACCCCATAATCTCCCAATTTTTCACGCCTTTTCAAAATACGCCTTGTACATGCAATTTCAGGAAACGTGTTCAACACGAAAGTTGTAGATATCAACGGGATCTACAACTTTCGTGTTGAACACTTTTCCTGAAATTGCATGTACAAGGCGTATTTCGAAAAGGCGCAAAACCTGAGCATATTTCCAAAGTACGTCTCGTACATGCATTTTTAGAAAAAGTGATCAACACAAAAGTTGTAGATCTCGTCGATATCTACAACTTTTGTGTTGAACATTTCTCCTAATATTGCCTGTACAAGGCGTATTTTGAAAAGACACGAAAATTTGGGAGATTTTGGGGTGCGACTAGCCAATAACGGGTTGCGGTTAACAATTTTTTGGTTGATTTGACGCTTACAGAGTTTATACTTTATACGACGATTTATTATTTCCAGAAAAAAAATAAAGCAAATTACCACTCTAGCCGCACTTGCGGTGCCGGAGAGACCGCCAAAGAAAAATGAGCCCCAGATAATAATTAGAAAAATAATTGCTCCCGTAGAATTCTGGAATCTCCCATGAAAAGCATCATATAATATCTGCGCTGGCACATATGCTCCCCCAGTTTCATTATTCACATCGTATAAATATTCAAAGTTCTGCAAATTTATATACTCTCTCAATTCATTTATACTAGCATTTCGTAACTTTAATATTTCGTCATAAATATTTCGTTACTAAAAAATAAAACATTTCTTTGTTGGAGTGTGTTACCTGAATGCTGAAAGTGAGAGATAAGACATAAGCCCAACCAAATGTTGTGGCAAGAGCAATGCTTGAAAGCATAGAAAATGGGCCAATTTTATCAGCTCCTTTCGTTTCCTCGGTTATATGTGCTGCGCTATCGTATCCGAGCAACGAGAAATGGCTGAAAAGAAGCGATAGAATAACTGCATACGGTTTGCTGTGTATCCCGGTTGATTCCGAGGCTAATTCAAAATGGCCGAAGACGTATGAAGCGGGTTTTCTTGATAAAGATGTTAGAGGAAGCAATATGATAAGAGCTGAACCCCCTATGATCTGCATAAGCAATATGACAAATTAAAGTAAGTACAACAACACTAAAGCTTTTATCCCACTATAGTGGGGTCGCCTATATGGATCCTTTGTCGTCATTGTGTCCTATCTTTTGTCATAATCTCACTAATGTCTAAGTATATCATGTCTTTCTTTGTAGTTTCATTCAAAGTTTTTATTGGTCTACCCCTCCATCGTCTAACATGCCTAGTGACTACACTCTCACAACGCCTAACAAGTGCCTCTAATTAAAGCAAGTGATTAATATAAATTTAAAACTATTAATTACCCAAGTCTCTCAAGAGATTTAGTATAATTACAGGTTATGCCCCCCAAAATCAGTCCCTTAACTCCCTATAATCTCCTTTATTTTAGTCATAAAACTAATTCATCTATAATAAACATATTTAGTCATGTATTAAAAAAACACATTTTAATATTGTTTTTGTTTTAATAATAAAAAAGTGCGGTTGGTCGAACATACAAAAATAAGATCACTTTTGTTAATAATATCTTCTTATAATGTTTAGGATTTAATTTTTTTTTAAAAAATTATAAGTTAATGCACATTTTAAACTCAAAATAAATTATAAACAAGTGGAAAAGAAAGATGAAAACTAAAAATATATAATAAAAGAAAGAAAAAAATTTTTACCTCGTATTTTCTAATTTATCTTGAGTTTTAAAATGTGCAATAAGCCAATAAATAAGCAAAATATTTAAAATTTAAGATATGTTGAAAACTAAATTTGTGTTTTTTTAAAAAATATGCACTTATTGTAACGGTCCGCCGGAGGCCTAGTGGTGTTGATCCACGGACGGCAAAGGGGACGTTACAATAAAAAGTGCACTTTTTATTGTAACGCCCCTAGCCGATCCAACGTGACAGCGTCACGGCTCCGCTCTAGGCGACGCTATCGGGCTGCAGCCCAAGCACCCCAACCCCTCTCCATCCACAGACGGGTTGTTGGTGGTCACAGCCTCCCTTTGATGAGCGAACTCAAAAGTTAAGCTGGGCCGTACGGGGACTTCCCAGGAGGTCACCCATCCCAGTACTACTCTTGCCCAAGCACGCTTAACTATGGAGTTCCTTCAACACTCATCACCAGTTGAGCTGCAGCTCAATTGGTGATGAGAGTTGAAAGAACTTCATAGTTAAGCGTGCTCGGGCTGGAGAAATTCTGGATGGGTGACCTCCTGGGAAGTCCCCGTAGTGCGGGCTTGACTATCGAGTTTACCTCATGAAAGGGAGGCTGTGGCCACCAACAACCCGCCTGTGGATGGAGAGGGGTTGGGTGCTTGGGCTGCAGCCGGTAGGGTCGCCTAGAGCGGAGCCGTGACGCTGTCACGTTGGATCGGCTAGGGGCCTTACAATAAAAAGTGCACTTTTTATTGTAACGTCCCCTTTGCCGTCCGTGGATCAACACCACTAGGCCTCCGGCGGACCGTTACCGAGCTGCAGCCCAAGCACCCCACCTATATACAACTTCCTCTACCTATAATAAAAAAATGTGTTCTTCATGCCCATCGCAAACTCATGTGCCCATCGCAAACTCATGTGCACACCGCAAAATTGAGTGAGGAGCGGAGTGCAACCCTTAGCAATTTGTGGGCGGCGGGAGCACCGTTGCGTCAGGACGATGTCGTGGCAGGAATAATGTTGTAAGGGGCACAAGGGCTCCTTGTGCAGTATCACAATTGGGGTACTATCACAGTTGATCGTAGGGGCGGAGCCCCGTGCCTATCATTAGTGTGGGTGTGTGTGCGCACGCGCACGCACACACACACACACACACACACACACACACACACACACACGAGTGATAGGCATGAAGCTCCGCCCCTACGACCAACCGCGACAGTACATCAACTGTGATAGTGCAGGGGAGCCCCCGTGCCCCGTGTGATATTATTCAGGCCATGACATTGTCCCAGCACGACGACGTTCTCGTCGCTCACAAACTCCTAAATGTTAGCTCAATTTTACAAGATAGCCAAAGGGAGAAAGAGAGAGAGAGAGAAATACCTGCCAAAATATTGATATCATATCAATGAAGGCGATAACTTTCAATGCAAAAGTGTTGAGGATGGCCCATGTAATTGTAAAGGCTATGTACAATCCCAAAAATACCTCTGGAGATGCAAGATAACCTCCACCTTTGTTTGTACCGGTGCATAGTAAAATAATAATTTGCAAGACTTGAGATGACGAATATGCCTGAGGAGACACACAAAAAAGGGAATTAAAATATTAAATTCATTTCCAAATATATAAATTTTCCTTACAAGTTGTGACCAATAAATTGTAAAATAATCATAAAAAAGACAAGTAAAAGCAAGATTAAATGAGAGGGCCGGGACCCCTATTTATAGGCGGGGGAGGTGGATAAGATTACCGCCACAAATGATAGAGTTACCACAAGTAGATAAGCTGTTAGCAAATCCTGACCGCGCGGCTTCGCGGTTCACTAAACTTCAAATCGCACGACTTGGATAAATGTACAAAAGCTGACAAAAAAGCCATCGCCCGGCGATATGAGATATCACCAACAATAGCGCAAGTCGTGTGAACTGGCGACCTGCAGACCTCACTTCAAATTTTCAACACGTTGCTCATGTGATAGCTACACTCGAGATGACTACAATGTTGTTGACCCAAAATATAATTTTGGAGAAACTATATCTGTTATCATGGTGCTAGAATAGTACATGCATTTTTCATTAGTTTTCCCACATTTGCCGCAGCTCTCATGCTCCTCTCGCAAATTGAAACTGAGGGTCCGTTTGGATTGATGGTGGCGGTCGTGAACGTTGTGGCTAGGAATCATTTTTCGTAAACGCCCAAATTCACCTTCATCCATTTTTATGTTCAAAATTATTTTTTTCGGTGACTGTCATAACTGTTGTCATGTCAAACACATATTTCAAGACGATGACATTTTTGCCTAAACTCACCAAAACACAAATGCTATGCCAAATGAATGGTCATGTTTGTAAACATAGCGTTCACGACTGTCACCACCGTGCGAAACAGAACCTAAGCCTTCCATGTATTACAAGCGAAAACTAAAATAAAATAGTTCTATGAGGGTAATTGACAAACTAGACAGCATTGATTACTAATATATTTTAGAATGATGATTATCAAATCCTAAGCATTCTAATTAGTTTAAACAAATAGATTTTAATACTGACTCGGTAGATTTAACACGTCCATATCGAGTATAAGTTCGTTGATCTCTAGTTTGAGGACTTCTTTTTTAAAACCGAGTACGCGAGAGTTCATCATTATGGCTCCGTTTGGGGGGACTTATTTTCACCGGTCAAGGGCTTACGACCGCATGAACCGAACCGGACCTTAATTAAGATCCGGTTCATGCGGTCGTAACCGTTTGACCGGTGAAAATAAGTCCCCGCAAAGGGAGCCTAGCTATGTGTACAACCTATTAATTTTAATGCTTTCATAACATGCATATATTATGTTGCATAACCTAAAGTTTATTGATTGTGAATGAATGAGCGCATGCAATATATTACTTAATTTATATGACGTTTTCACACACGCAACAAGTCTAGCTTGAATTTTCTTAAGTTCGGCTTTGTTTGGGGCAGTTGATGCTGATGGAATAGCTACTGATCAAATAGAGTTGTTCAAAAAACAGTGATGAGAAAGTTGCATATTATTTGAAAAGTCTGTGCTTAAGTGATGATCAAATACAACTTTTTCATTTAAACTATTTGGTAGAACAACTGTTTGAAAGAAGTTGTTTTTATATGAAAAACATGACTATATGTTTTGATGCAACATTTTGTTTGTGTGTAACCACTTCAAGCTCCCACGTGATGAAAATGGATTTTCATATCACGAGTCATCTAAGCACTTTCATGTGCATCACTCATGAATGTTATCAATCATTTAAAACGGATATAATTACATTTACAACTCAACAAATTTATCTTGTTATGTGTGAAGAACACTTTCAGTTGGCTTTTTTTTACTAGTCTTTTTAATATTCGTTATTATAGAGCCTCTGTTTTACTGGTCGTTTGTAGATATGAACTAGCTATTGTTTTACTCTTTTAAGTTGGCTATTGTCTTACTCTTTCAAGCATTTTACTTTCATTATTATGTGTAGTGATACCAATATATTGCAAATAACATTATCATGATATGGTGCATCGTAATGCTACAAAATATTGTTAGGGCGGCTTAGTCGCTCAAGGTATTCTACGTATGTCTTATCAAGTTTGAAATATATATATAGTACTTTCAGCGTATAGTTTTATACTAGATATGATCAGAGTTGGAATGATACCAAATAACAAAAGAAAAATCAAACCAAGTTAGATAGTGTCATAAATTTGTAATAACACTTTTTTCCAAGCCAAGAAAGATTAATCCAAATGAAGTTGTAAACATCAAATTTAGAATGAAATAACTTAGCAGATGAAAGATCAGCAACCACGAGCATCAGCGAAACACAACATGCTTACCATGACCAATGAAATTATGAAAAATCAAAACATTGGACTAAAGTTGAACTAAATCACATTTAGTCTGATTTCCCCTACTATTTTCATTCAATGATCTTTAGACATTCATTCCGTTAATGAATCAGCTAAATTATCATTTGATCGCACATCAATTAAAGATATAACTCCTTGTTCTTTTAGATAATTCAATAAAGTATGTCTCAGTCGTAAATGTCAACTCTTAGTGTCATAGAGAGTATTTTTAACGATCTGAACTGTTGTTTGATTATCACAGTGCAAGCTCAGAAAATTTACCTAAATTTCATATGGTGGAATATCTAGAACCAGATTTATGATCTAGTCTGGCTCTTCACTAGTCGATGCTAAGGCAAATAGTTCGGATTTCATAGACAACAAGACTATACAAGTCTATTTCTTAGATTTTCAAGTAATAGCAACTCCATCCAGTGTGAATATGTATCTAATGGTAGACTTATTATTTCTAATTTCTAATCACTATGAGGCATCAAAAAATCCATCCACTGAAGGAGGGTGTCCAGTATAACATAGAACATGATTTTTAGTACCTTTTAGGTATTTCATCTGTCTATCAAGTGAATCCTCCTAATGCTTTTTACCTGAATTGCTTGTAAAGCGACTCATCATGTCAGCAGAAAAGGCAATATATGGTATAATATAGCTTGTACCATACATGAGACTACGAATTATCCTAAAATATTTGGCTTGATCAACACTCTAATTATATGATTTATAAGCTTGACTAAGGGTTATACCACACTTATCAACTCTAATTTTCATTACTAGAAGGGTATCAACAAGGGGAAGATCCTTCATGTTAAATTTTTTTACAAGAGTGAATTTTGTATCACTCATTGCATATAGACATATGATGGCAATTTTATTCGACGCAAAGTGGTGATAAAGGTATTTTTCAGAATAACTGGATAAAATCCAACACTCTTTGTCACTTAGTCAAATTTTAGGTGTCACATCTTAAGCGTTTACTTAAGCACATAGCTTTATTAATTCAGCTTGCACAACTTATTTTTTAAATCTTTATGGACATAACCATCAGGGTGTGCTATATAAATTTCTTCATTATGCATTATATGCAAGAATGCTATTTTTACGTCTATCTTATTAACTATAAAGTTTTTGATTGATACTAAAACAAGAAGAATTCTTATAGTCGTCAGGTGACACACATGTGAATAAATATCAAAGTAGTTTATTCTCCATGTTATTTATAGTCCTTAGCTACTAGATATGTTTTATATCTTGTTATTGGATCATCACTATTCATTTTTTTCTTCAACACCCACTTGCACTCAATAACTTTAGCTCATTTAGGTAGGTCAACTAAATGTCAAGTATTATTTTATAGTGCCGAGTCTATTACACCATCTATGGCTTTTGCCTATATCAGGGAATCCCTAGATCTCATTGCTTCCTGAGAAAAGAATGAATCATCATCTAAGTGATAGGTAACAAAGTTCTCACCAAATCCTTAGGGATTCTTTATCTTGTATAGACTATAATAGGAAGAGGTTACTCTTCTAATGGTTGGGTATTATAACAATATTAGAGGGGTCAACTCCAGTTCTACAGTAGATTTAAAAATCATATCAATAGACCCAGACACATTAAAGCTTGATCTTTGATAAACTTGTTTTTGAAGAATACAACATCTCTAGATTTTATCATTGTATTAATAGATAGATCTACAAACTATTTATTTCACTGTTTTTTACACTACCTAGATATACACAAGTTGTAGTTCTATGTCTCACCTTAGGTCTCTTAAAGTATTGTATTCTTATATAAACAATGCAACCCCAAGTCTTAAGATTATTAAATCTATAAAAATAATTATACCATAACTCATAAGGTGTAAAAAAGAGTCTCAAGTGAGGTGATTTATTTAGAATATGATTTGTAGTTAAAATTACTTCTCCCCAATAGGAGGTATGCATGCTAGCTATAAGTAAAATGAAATTTAACATTTTTGTTAAAGTTACTCTTCCGCTCAACAATAACATTTGACTAAAGTGAGTAAGGAGTCGTGATTTCAAATATTATACCCTCTGAGCTAGACACAAAATTCCATAAACTCAATTGCAATGTATTCTCCTCTCCAGAC
Source organism: Platanthera guangdongensis (assembly GCA_039583875.1). Lineage (NCBI taxonomy): Eukaryota > Viridiplantae > Streptophyta > Magnoliopsida > Asparagales > Orchidaceae > Platanthera > Platanthera guangdongensis. The sequence goes on along the minus strand of CM077151.1, from coordinate 274,631,107 downwards.
ACTTCTAAATCTCTTAATCTTCAAATTTAACTGATTTCAACTTTAGATTTGAAGATCTTAAAGGTCTAGAATGCTTCATTTTTTATTTCAATAAATACACGAAAATTTCTAGAATAATCTCATATGAATATAATTAGATATTTTCTTTCCCTTCTAGTAACATGACTTATGAAATCATAGAGGTTAGAATATATCAATTAAAAAAGTTGTGTGCTTCTAGAAACTGACTTAAACGATTTTCTAGTGATATTAGTTTGTGCACACACCTCACATTTATCAAATCGAATAGATAGATCTAAAAAGTTATTATGACTCTTAGCTAGATCTCATATTTTCTTATAGTTCACTTGTCAAAGTCTATTATGTAATAACTTAGGATCAATTAAGTTTGAGCTTACTTGGTGAATATTATATTGATCATATATATAAAACCAAAATAGTATGAACAAACTGTTAAAGTTATCCTACCATTTAATATTGTGGAACACATTTCAGCTTTATCTAACAAACTAATATAATCAAATTTTTAGTTAAGTTTAGAATTACTTAACATGTTTCAGAGCTAGAAGTTTACCAGAAGAGAGTACTAGATTTGCAGTCCTAGTATGTGTCACTTACGTCTTTCCTCCATTGTAGTTCTCCGCAGTGTCCCTGATCGTTGTCACCTAAGTAAGAAGTCATTGTCATTGGTAGCATGACAGATAACACCATCGTCCAACCATAACTCAGAAGACTTACTACTGATTGAGGACCAAAGGTGTCCACCAAAATGTTCGTCTTAATCCAAGGTCCATGCATCCTCCTTGGGCTTCTTTGGACCCGTGTAATATGCAGCCCAGAGACCTTCACTTTCAACATTTATGACACTTGTCCTTCCTTTTTTGAAAGAAGGCTCTTTGGCATGGAACTGTGACGATGATTTACTTGTAGGTGTCGGTGGCTTCCTATATGGATTGCTGGGATGTAACACCTCCCCTGTAATGTCCATATAATATGAGTCCAGGCGGGGCCCCACAACATATAAACACCACAGCTTTAGCATTAAAAGATGATATAAACTACCCAATCTCAAAACTCAGAATAAATAACAGCGAAAACCGAAAACATGACCATAAGTTATTCACATTCATAAGAGTATCAAAACGGCCTTAAGGCCTTACAACAATAGATAGTCCAAAACTCAAATGATAAAAACAAACATTAACGTGCATCAACACTCCTAGACTATCTCGGCATGCAAGCCGAAAACCTAGAGCATCAAACATACAATGCCACAAAATAGAGCTAGTACAACACTTGGAACACTTCATGAGGCTTAGGCCATTTTGATACTCTTATGAATGTGGATAACTTCTGGTCATGTTTTTGATTTTCGTTATTGTTTATTCTGAGTTTTGAGATTGGGTAGTTAATATCATCTTTTAATGCTAAAGCTGTGGCGTTTGTATGTTGTGGGGCCCCGACCGGACCCATATTATACGGACATTACAGGGGAGATGTTACACGGGACATGAAACTAAGTTAGCAACCTGAGTGGGTTTCTTGTGGAGTTCGGGGCCCAGTAAGGGGTAACCTCACACTTACTTCTCCCAAGAAAGCTCACTTGACTTAAGGCTTAGAACTATAGAATAGATCCTGAGTCACAATGTGTAGGTCCCACCACACAATCGGAAGATCTTAGAGTGCTTCCCCTCCCAAGCCAGAAGCTGTGTTGGGCACCTCGGAGGGCACTCGAAGCCAACCAAAAACAACCTGAGGAGGAGGAAGCCAAAAGAACTGAATCCCCTCCAAAACTGCTCTTAAGGATCCATTTATAGAATTCTAAGTTTGATCTGCCAATAGCGTCATCCCGCCTTTCGGTTTTACTAAATGCAATCCAAATTGGTCTGCCAACAACTAGACTCCACTATTTGGAAAGACTATTAACAGACCCTAGGGGACTGCGATAACTCTAGATGAGTGCTCCCCCGACAAGTGCTCCTCCAATGAGTGTTACCCCGACAAGTGCTACCCGATGAGTGCTCCCCCGACGAGTGCTCTCCTTAATCGCTTAGAATCTTGACGAATTACGTGTTATACACAATCCCTGTTTTTTTATTCGAGCTTGGCACGAGGTCGGAATGTAGTACTCGTGGTTCGGAGAGATGAACACTAGACAAAAAGTCACTCCAACCCTTGATACCCTCCAGATTGTATGCCTACCTGGAGGTGGAGAAAACTCGACACCTCTTAGGAGCCCGACTCAACTAGAGATGGAGGATACTTCTCATGGACCTTTGCTTACCGAGACCACTCATTTCTCTCCCTGCTTCCTGAGAGGTCATCCTACCCTGCCGGCTAGTGGGAGTCCGGTCAGCGGAACCGTCTTGGGGTCTTCTTTCTAAAAAACACATTTTTCAACATGTCTCCCGAGAGGTCAACCCACCCTACTGGCTAGTGGGAGCCCGGTCAATGGAACCATCTCTGGGCTTTCTTTACAAAACAACTTTTTACAACGTGTCTCCCAAGACGTCAACCTGCCCTATCAGCTAGTAGGAGCCCAGACAGCGGAACCATCTCGAGGACTTCTTTCCAAAAAAACTTTTTTCAATGTCTCCTGAGAGATCAACCTGCCCTGCCGGCTAGTGGGAGCTCGGTCAGCGGAACCATCTCGGGGTTTTCTTTCCAAAAAAAACTTTTTTCAATATGTCTCCCGAGAGGTCAATCTGCCCTACTGGCTAGTGGGAGCCCGGTCAGCGAAACTATCTTCGGGACTTCTTTTCAAAACAATTTCTTTCAATATGTATCCTGAGAAATCAACCTACCCTACCGACTAGTGGGAGCCTGATCAGCAGAACCATCTCGGGGCTTTCTTTCCAAAAACAACTTTTTTCAATAAATCTCCCGAGAGGTCAACCTGCCATGCCGGTTAGTGGGAGCTCGGTCAGCGGAACCACCTTGGGGACTTCTTTACAAAACAACTTTTTTCAACATGTCTCCTGAGAGGTCAACCTGCCCTGCCGACTAGTGGGAGCCCAGTCAATGGAACCATCTTGGGGACTTCTTTCCAAAATAACTTTTTTCAACGTGTCTCCAGAGAGGTCAACCTGCTCTGCCATCAAGTGGGCGCCCAGACAGCGTGTAACAGCCTCCCCAGCCCACAGCTCGAAAGTACGGTCGTCAGCACCCCTAGCACCATACTCGAAAGGGTTCAGCCTCAACAGGTCTACAGAGCATGCACCCTAACCACTCTTCAAGCCCACATGCGGGTTGTTGGAGGCTGTAACCTCCCTTTGATGAGGGAAAGTCAAGTTAAGCACTCCTATGGGGAATTCCCAGGCAGTCACACATCCCAGGACTACTCTAGCCCGAGCATGCTTAACTATGAAGTACTTTCGCATCTCATCACCAATTGAGCGGGTTGTTGGAGGTCGCAGCCTCTCTTTGATGAGAGAATGTCAAGTTAAGCGCCCCTACGAGGACTTCCCAGGCGATCACCCATCCCAGGACTACTCCAGCCCAAACACACTTAACTATGAAGTACTTTCGCATCTCATCACCAATTGAGCTCAACAGCCCGCAAGTGGGCTTGGGAGGCTGTGTCCTACTCCAACAACCACATCAAAGGGAGGCTGTAGACTCTAACAACCTGCCTGTGGGCTTGTAGAGGGGTTGAGGTGCATGTTCTGCAGACCTATTAAGGCTGAACCCTTTCGAGCGTGGTGCTGGGGGTGCCGACGGCCGTCCTTTCGAGTCGTGGGATGGGGAGGCCGTTACACAACAAAACCATCTCGGGAACTTCTTTCCAAAACAACTTTTTTATACGTGTCACCCGAGAGTTCAACTTGCCCTGCCGGCCAGTGGGAGCCCGGACAGCGGAATCATCTCGGGGACTTCTTTCCAAAATAAATTTTTTCAACGTGTCTCCTGAGAGGTCAACCTGCCCTGCCGGCTAGTGGGAGTACGAACAGATGAACCATCTCGGGGACTTCTTTCCAAAACAACTTTTTTCAATGTGTCTCCCGAGAGGTCAACCTGCCCTGCCGGCTAGTGGGAGCCCGGACAGCGGAACCATCTCGGGGACTTCTCAACCAACATCAATAACTTCTGACTTATATCTAGTTGGAAACTCATTGATATAGTGCACCCTGGCTTAACCGGTCAGGGATAAAGTTCATTATAAAAAAGGACTCACCGAGATAAGGCTCCTTTAGGACACTTACTTCTGAGGGCCACTCCCTTCATACTATCCTACCACCTCTAGCCTGCTCATGCTCTCCAGCACCTTTCCCACTTCCTATGTCTTCCTTCTAATATATAGTGTTGACGACCGTGACATAACACTGTCTTGCCACCTTGGAGTCTCCTCGGATCCAGATCTGGACTCCACCGCTGCTAAACTTGAGGCACTGGTGGAAAGATGAAGGAACGCAGCAGAAGGCACTGTTCCCAAAGATGGCATTGTAGTTGTTAGGGGCGTCCATGATGACGAATCAACAATTTTGGGATTGCCCCCCTAATGTGACATGAAGTCCAACCCCTCCTTTTACCTCCTTTCGCTCCCCTGAGAATCCAAACAAAGGCCTGTCCGAGGCAAGAACCCTCCTTGCCTCTACCTTCATCTCATCGAAGGCCTTTTGAAGATCACATTCACGGAGCTCCCGTTGTCAACCAGTATCCGGGAGACCGTGAAGTTCTCGATGGCTGTCTGGATCACCAAGGCATCACAGAATGGGTCCTCATGGTCCAACATATACTTTGATGAGAAGTTGATCCTCTTTGCGGGGGATGGGGACTGATACGTTGAAGATATGCTCCGACGAAACATTGTATGGAGGCTCCCCTTACGAGTAGCCTCGACCCCCACTCCCCCGCAGATCACCCTGATCCCTCCTCGGCCTCATACATCGGCCCTGTCCTCGCATCTATCCTCCTCTTCCACCCTATGCGGGACCTCATCGATCTGCACTTCCTGTTGCTGATGCTGATGCCTCGGACCTCTCGCCCTACTTATCTCTAGGAATTCCGGGCAGGTGGTTGTTGCGTGACCTTCCTCCTAATGGAAGTTACAGTAGGGCAACACCATCCTGCCCCCTCTCTCCCTCCTGCGCGATTCCTTCTTTCTCTTCGGCCAATCTCCATAGCCTGCTGTGGTGGGGGTAGGGGTGGCCTCGGCCCCTGTATCCACGCCAGAAGGTTGAACCATCCCTGGCCCCCGGGATATTTCCCCTCGCCATGAAATCCTCCTCTGTGGCTTTGATCTGGCCCTCCTTGCTGTCTCTAGGCTAACCGGTTACTCAGCTCCTGCCGACCTCATCTATGTTACTGCCCCTGGAACCCCTGCCCCATGGGCTCATCCCTTCTTCTTGTCTTATGTTGTCGACCTCCTCCCTGCTCCTTCACTTCTTCTCCTCCCAACCTTGCCAACTTTCTGACGAAAGTCAGGTTTGTCGTCTCTCCTTCTATCTCCTCTGTTGCCCTCTCCATCAACTCCTTAAAAGACAATGGTGGCTTCCACTTTAATGCCACCCTGAAGAACACCTCACGAAGTACTAGTGTGAAGTCCAGCATTAGGGTATACCCTGATACCTCCTGGACTTGGAGAACCACCTCCTGGAACCTGTCCACATAGCTTCTCAATGTCTCATCTGCTCTCTGCTTGATTTCAAACAGGAACTCCGCTCTTTTATTCCTCTTCTTTGAAGTTGAGAACCTCAAGAGAAACCCCCGAAGCAGGTCCTCGAAGCAGTAAATCGAGCTGGTGGGAAGCTGGTGGAACCAGTCCCCTACCTTGTCCTTGAAAGTAATGACAAAGAGTCAGCACTTGAAAGCATCCGACATCTGCTTAATAGAGACTGCGTCCTCGAACCACTGGACATGCTGGACTAGGTCATCCCTGCCGGTGTAGTAGGACATCTGTGGCTTTCTGAACCCCTCTGAACTGGGTCGAGATAACCAAATCGCTGAAGGGACTCCCACCTCTGAGTTGAGTGGGGTGATCTCGCTTCATCAATTCGATGGCCCAGCCAGCACTCGTCGATCCAGGGAAGAGCTCTCGCCCAGCGAGATCATGCTTGCTTCCCTCACCCTCCTTTTCTTTCTCGTGTTGCTTGACTGGGGCGTTCTCGCCCAGTGTTGGTGGCACGACCACCGGGATGGCTGGTGTTGGCACTCGCCACACGCGATGAATGCATAGTGAATTGTCTCCAAGATTTCCCTCTCGAAGTCTTCAAACTTTCGCAAGGTGGCCAGAGCCGATGGAGGTGGCAAGTCATCCTGCTCTGCTCCTTGTCCTTCGCCCCTAGTCATGGAACTTGCTTAGAATTCTTTTGTGTTGGTTACTCTCCACGCTCACTGCACCAAAGTATTGAAACCGAAACTTTGCTTCTTGTGGAGTTCGGGGCCCAAAAGGGGGTAACCTCACACTTCTCCCAAGGAAGCTCACTCGACTTAACGCTTAGAACTATAGAATAGATCCTGAGTCACAGCGTGGAGGTCCCACCACACACCCGGAAGATCTTAGAGCGCTTCTCCTCCCAAGCCAGAAGCTGTGTTGGGCACCTCGGAGGGCACTCAAGGCCAACCAAAAACATCCTGAGAAGGAGGTAGCCAAAAGAACTAGATCCCCTTCAAAGGTGCCCTTAAGGATGTATTTATAGAATTCTAAGTTTGATCTGCCAATAACATCATCCCACCTTTCAGTTTTACTAAATGCAACCCAAATTGGTCTGCCAACAACCAGACTCTGCTGTCTGGAAAGACTATTAATAGGCCATAGGAGCCTGCGAGAACTCTCGACGAGTGCTCCCCTGACGAGTGCTCCCCGGACGAGTGCTCCCCCGACGAGCGCTCCCCCGACGAGTGCTCCCCCGAAGAGTGCTCCCCCGACGAGTGCTCTCCCGACGAGTGCTCCCCCGACGAGTGCTATCCAGACGAGTGCCCCCCTGATGAGTGATCCCCTGACGAGTGCTCCCTCGACGAGTGCTCCCCCGATGAGTGATCCCCCGATGAGTGATCCCCCGACGGGTGTTACCCTGGCGAGTGCTCCCACGACGAGTGCTCCCTCAACGAGTGCTCCCCCGACGAGTGCTATCCCGACGATTACTCCCCCGACGAGTGCTCTCCTTATTCGCTTAGAATCTCGATGAATTACGAGTTATACACATCCTCCTTGGACTTCTTTGGACCCTTGTACTATGCGGCCCAGAGACCTTCATTTTGAACAGTTATGACACTTGTCCTTCCTTTTTTGAAAGAAGGCTCTTTGGCATGGAACTGTGACGATGATTTACCTGTAGGTGTCGGTGGCTTCCTATAAGGATTGCCGGGACATGAAACTAAGTTAAAAACCTGAGTGGGTTGACTAACTTACTTCTCACATTTCCTGACAACATTTTTATCTTCAATATGGATGAACATTATGAGTTCATCAAGCCTAATATGTTGTTTCAGGCTGTGCATTTCAGTTTTAAAAATGACTCATTCAAGAGATAGCTTGCTAAATATTATACCGACAAAGAGATTATAGGCCATATCGACTTTTTCATCATCAAGCTTGTTCTGCATATTCTCTAATTCAATCAATTCTGAGGTGATTGTCAAATTAGCATTACATTTAAAATTTATAAACTTTCCCGCGAGAAGTGTTTTGGCAGTCTTTTTTACTTTTGGAAGTGCACATACAAGCGATTCCAAATCTCCTTTGCAGTTTTGGGTCCACTATACGTCATCGTAAGGCGAGGATTTAGGGAACTCATAAGGTAATCCCAATAAAATTCCTTCTTTGATCTACTGCAATTTATCTACATCTTCAACGGTCATTTCAAAATCACCGAGCACTTCATTGAGTAGAACGCGGAGTTTTCAACCATCAAACTCAGTGGAATCAAATGACTGCAGTTTCCAATTATCATATGTTTTGCGCCTCGCCATTTAAAACAGAAAAAATATAACCTGATCAGTGCACAAATGAGCCAATGACTTCAACTGTTCAACTCCAATCAAAAATTTGTTTGCTCCTCTCTGACTAAAAACAATCACCGAAGACTATATACGATCAGCACACCTTCACCATTCAATAGAGATCCAAGGAAGGTGTGCTGAGGATCGACGTAGGATTTCCTTGGATCTCTATTGAATGGTGAAGGTGTGCTGATCGTATATAGTCTTCGGTGATTGTTTTTAGTCAGAGAGGAGCAAACAAATTTTTGATTGGAGTTGAACAGTTGAAGTCATTGGCTCATTTGTGCACTGATCAGGTTATATTTTTTCTGTTTTAAATGGCGAGGCGCAAAACATATGATAATTGGAAACTGCAGTCATTTGATTCCACTGAGTTTGATGGTTGAAAACTCCGCGTTCTACTCAATGAAGTGCTCGGTGATTTTGAAATTTCTAGATCTAGAAATTTTATGAGAAATGAAAAACTCTCTGCCTTTCTCCTTTCAGATCGAAGAAAAGGGGGCTGCCGCTTTTTTAAGATCCGGGCTTCTCCAATACTACATCTCCAAATTTTTTGTGTCCTCTCTGGTTCTACAAATTGCCCCTTCAAAGAGAAAAGAGGTCTGTCGAGAACCGTGCTCCTTGCCTTCTCCATCAAAACCGAGGACAAACATCAGTAGTAGCAATGGGCTTCTCCCTTACAGATAGAGATAACGACATAAATTAGGAAGTCCGCCACTGTCTGGGTCTTGATCGCTACCCTCAGAGAGTAAGAGATATCAAACTCACTGAGCTTCACTGCACACTTTGCCAACCTGCCAGAATGTTCCACCCCATCTAAGATACTTCGAAACAAATGATGAGAGATCACCTTGATGAAGTGAGCCTGAAAATATGGACGGAGCCTACGAGCCAAAACCACTAAGGCAAAAATCAGCTTCTCCATGATAGGATACCTTGTCTCAACTTACCGCAACACTCTACTTACATAATAGATGTGGAGCTGCTTCTTTCCTTCTTCCCTGACCAACACAAAACTGACCGCTTCCGCTCCGATTCCTAGATAGAGTAGGAGGTTTTTGTTTCCCTGTGGGCCTTGGAGGAGAGGAGCCTGAGTTAGCTGTTACTTGAGCTTTACGAAGGCCTCCTCACACTCCACGGTCCACTCGAACTTCTGCTTACCTCGGAGAGTTTTGAAGAACGGAGAACACTTCTCCTCTACCTTGGAGAGGAAGTGGCTAAGGCCGGCTAGCCTTCCTGTCAATCTCTGAACTTCCTTGGAGTCTTTTGGAGATGCCATATCCAAGATGACCTTAACTTTGTCGGGGTTAGGTTGTTGAAGCATACTCCAGCCAGCCTCCCTGCTCCAGCTATTGAAGACAACCTAAGCCTGTCAGAAGAGAAGAAGAGTTATGCTACAGAAGACAAGAGTGCGCATGCTCTCAGCATTAAAGAATAATCTATTTCACTTAGCTGGGGTCTGTCCGGCGTTCCGTATCTTGAGTCGGATGCTGCTGCTGTGGAGTTAGGTTTTTGTCCTTTTCCTTTTGTTGTGTTGTGTGGTTAGGTGCTGGGTTGAACTGATTTATGCACCCAGTTTTCTTTGTGATTGTAAGAGAGTGCTCCGTTTCTTTTTCCCGGTGTTGATGAATGTTGCTGCGGTGATCTTACTTGGAAGAGTGCTATGTTTGTCTACTGAAGTGTTTAAAATTTCTTCAAGGTATCAGAACCAGGTTGGGTGCTTGTGTGCTATCCACCATCAGAAGCTTGAGGAGTTTCAGCACAGTCACCCTGTTGGCCTGTGTAGTTTCTGTTCTTTCAGCACAGTCTCCTTTTTTGTTCTCCTCTTCATCACATGGCTTCATCTAGCAGCACAAGTCAGAATTTCGTGTACTCTCCAAGTGGAGTTCCAATCTTTGAAGGAGATGCCTTTGATTTCTGGCATGTTCAGATGCACACAATCTTCTTATCACAAGACCTGCGGAGTTTTGTTCAAGATGGATATACAAAGCCAACTGAGATTAACCCGCTTGTTGCCTGGGATGAAGCACATCGGAAGGAGCACTCAAAGAATCTAAAAAGGGATGCCAAAGCTCTTCTACACATCCAGCAAGGGATTGGAAGAAGCATATTCCCAAGGATCATGGGTGCTACTACTGCCAAGGAAGCTTGGGATATCCTCAAGTATGAGTTCCAAGGTTCAGCAAAGGTCATTTCCTTTAAGTTACAAAATCTATGGCAAGAGTTTGACACACTAAGCATGAGAGAAGAAGACAATGCTCATTCATATTTCACCAGAACTACATCATTGATAAACCAGATTAGGAGTTATGGGGATACAGTGGAAGAAAAGAAAGTCATTCAGAAGATTCTCAAAACCCTCACACACAAATATGTGTTTGTCGTTACGGCTATTGAAGAAGCAAAAGACATAAACACACTTACCATTAATGACCTCTTGGGCTCACTCCAAGCCCATGAAGAAAGGATGAAGAAGTTTGAACATCAAAATCTTGAGCAGGCCTTTCAAAGCAAACTTGTGTTCAGGCCAGAGCAAAAGATATTTGAGTCAAATAAAAAATCCGAGCCATACAAAGTTAAACAGCGGCATACCATGTTTTGTAACCTGTGCAAACGCAATAATCATGATACTGTGGATTGTTTCTACAAGTGTAAAAGATGCCCTAAACCAACTCACTTCTCCAAGGATTGTCCTCTCAAGCGTAGAGAAAATTATCAGCCAATGTTGGAGGAGGCAAAGTTCATCGAGCAAGAAGGAGAAGAGGATTTTGTGTTTTTCTCCTGTAACAATAATAGAAGTGCTGAGGATAATGTGTGGTACCTTGATAGCGGGTTCTCTAATCACATGACAAATAACAAAGAAGCTTTTATTCATTTAGATGAATCATGTATCTCGCAAGTGATTTTGGGAGATGGATCTACAAAAAAAATTAAGGGCAAAGGCACCATTGCTGTCAGATCAAAATCAGGCAGATATAAGTACATATCTGATGTCCAATTTGTTCCAGACTTAGCCCAAAACTTGCTAAGTGTAGGGCAACTAATGAAGAAAGGCAACAAACTAGTCTTTGAAGAGACATGGAGTGTTATTATTGAGAAAGCCTCTAACCAAATTCTTGCTAAAATCTCAATGACTGCTAACAACGTCTTCCCTCTCATCTTACCATATGCTGAAAGAAGCATGATGATCAAAACCAAGTCAGATACTACCACCTGACATGCCCGGTATGGACACCTCAATGTGAATGATTTGCAGAAGATTCACAACAAGAACCTGGTTACAGGTCTGCCCAAGATACAAGATCTGGACTATGTATGCCATGAATGTGCCATGGGTAAGATTTACAAGCTTCCCCATCCTCAAAGCTCCATCAGGAAAACCTCTAAGCCATTGGAACTAGTGTATGCTGACACATGGGGACCAACCAGGACCCCATCCATCTCAGGTAAGCACTACTACCTCCTTCTTGTTGATGATTTCACAAGGATGATGTGGGTGTACATTATTGCTAATAAATCAGATGTTTTTTGTAAATTCCAAACATTCAAAGCGTTTGCTGAAAATGAAGTGGATTGCAAAGTCAAAAGACTAAGAACAGACAATGGGGGGGAATTCATAAGCAAAGAATTCTCCAAGTTCTGTGAAGAGTACGAAATTAGACGTGAATACACAGTCACAGGAACACCAGAGCAGAATGGTATAGCAGAAAGGAGGAACAAGACTATAGTGGAGATGGCCAGATGCATGCTCTTAAATGCAAAGCTTCCCAAATAGTTCTGGGGGGAAGCTGTAAATACATCAGTTCACACTCTGAATCGTGATCCTTGCCGAGCCCTGAAAAATTCCACACCTCATGAAGCTTAGACTGGGAGAAAACCTGATGTATCCTATTTCAGAACCTTTGGAAGCATAGTGTATAGCATGCATCACAAACAGAATCAAAATAAATTATCTGAGAAAGCAGTTGTTGGCATTCTGTTGGGCTATAGTCAAAACTCCAAAGCTAATCGCGTGTACAATCCCTCTACAAAGCAATTCTCTCTCACTAGGAATGTTTTAATTGATGAAAATCAGTCATGGTCCTGGGAAGTGGCTCAAGATCAGTGGGTTGTGCCAGAAGTTACTGAAGAACTGCCTGATGTTTCTCAGGAAATTCCTCTGTCATCCTCTCCAGATGCTGACAATATTGAAGGTGTCAGTCCTGAATCTATCAGTCCTACATCAAATTCTCAATGTTCTACCCTATCATCTTCTCCATCATCTCCTCCTCCCAAATTCCGTTCTCTTATTGATGTGTACAACCAGCAGCCAATCACACTCTTCGTTAAGGAACCAACTTGCCCGATGGAAGCTGCCACTGATTCCAACTGGGTGCAAGCTATGGATAGAGAACTACACATGATTGAGAAGAATCATACCTGGACACTCACTGATCTGCCTCCCACCAAGTCAGCCATTGGGCTTAAATGGCTTTTCAAGGTTAGATACAATGAAAATGGAGAGATCCTCAAATATAAGGCAAGAATTGTTGCTAAGGGGTATGCTCAGAAGGAAGGAATTGACTTTTTTGAGACGTTCTCACCTGTGGCTAGATATGAATCAATCAGAGTTTTCATTGCTCTTACCACATATTACCAATTTCCTATATTTCAAATGGACGTCTCATCTGCATTTCTGAATGGCGAAATCAGTGAAGAAATATATGTTCAGCAGCCCCCTGGTTATGAGCTCAAAGGAATGGAAGACAAAGTGTACAGGCTACACAAGGCCCTATATGGGCTAAGACAGGCCCCTCGAGCCCGGAATACAAAAATTGATGCCAATCTCCTTGAAATTGGATTTGTCAAGACTATGAGTGAACCAGGCATGTATGTGAAAAGAGACCAATGTGGTGATATGATAATTGTTTGTCTATATGTAGATGACCTCCTCATCTCAGGTTCTAATCAAGCAAGTGTAAACTCCTTGCAAAGGTTTATCCAAACCAAGTTCGAAATGACTGATCTGGGTCTATCTCACTATTTCCTTGGACTGCAAATTAGCCAAATGCCCAATGTCACATGCATATCACAGTCCAAATATGCTGAGGACATCTTGGATCGGTTTGGGATGTCGAACTCAAAACCAGCATCTACCCCTATGATCACTAGTGAAAAGCTTATCAAAGAAGATGGAGAAGATAAAACATCACCTGTACACTATCACAGCCTTTTCGGGTCCTTAATTTATCTAACAAACACAAGACCTGACATTGAACTTGCTGTAAGCATTGTTTCTAGATTTATGCAATCTCCTAGTGTCAAACACATGCAGGCTGCTAAGAGAATACTCCGCTATATCAACGGCACAAGGACGCTTGGCCTCAGGTATGAAAAGGGGGAGAATTGCAGGATCTCCGGCTTCTCGAACAGCGACTGGGCTGGATGCTCCGACGACAGGAAGAGCACAACTGGTTTCATCTTCTACATTAGACACAATCATGTGTCCTGGTGCACTAGAAAGCAGAAAACAATTGCACTATCTTCGACTGAAGCAGAGTATACAGCTCTAAGCGAGGCTGTCAGAGAAGCCATTTGGCTGCGTCAATTGATCACCGAAATAAAGGGAAAAGAAGAGAATCCTGTCAAAATTTGTGTGGACAACACATCAGCCATCGCACTTGCTAAAAACCCCATCTTCCATAACCATACTAAACATCTAGAGATCAAATTACACTACACAAGAGATGTGGTGAGTAGAGGAGAAATTGAACTCGAATACTGCAAAGCCGAAAATCAAGTAGCTGATGCCCTCACTAAACCATTGTCTGCACCGGGGTTCATATTGTTACGAACCAAGATGAGAGTCGGTTGCTGCCTGGACTATGGGGGGGGAGGTGTTGAAGCATACTCCAGCCAGCCTCCCTGCTTCAGCTATTGAAGACAACCTAAGCCTGTCAGAAGAGAAGAAGAGTTATGGTACAAAAGACAAGAGTGTGCATGCTCTCAGCATTAAAGAATAATCTATTTCACTTAGCTGGGGTCTGTCCGGCATTCCGTATCTTGAGCCAGATGCTGCTGCTGTGGAGTTAAGTTTTTTGTCCTTTTCCTTTTTTTGTGTTGTGTGGTTAGGTGCTGGGTTGAACTGATTTATGCACCCAGTTTTCTTTGTGATTGTAAGAGAGTGCTCCGTTTCTTTTTCCCGGTGTTGATGAATGTTGCTGCAGTGATCTTACTTGGAAGAGTGCTATGTTTATCTACTGAAGTGTTTAAAATTTCTTCATAGGTTCCACCCCCTGGGAGTGACCTAGGAACTTCCCTTTTCTCGCCCCAAAGACGCACTTGGTCGAATTGAGTTGCATCTTATATCTTCTCAGGGTAGCAAAGGTCTCCGTCAGATCTTGTATATGCTCCGTGCGCTCTTGTTTTTTACCAGGAGGTCATCTACATACATCTCAAGATTTCGCCCTTCTGTTCTTTTAAGACTTGATCCATCATTCTCTGGTATGTTGCGTCTGCGTTCTTGAGCACGAAGGGCATCATCTTATAGCTGTAGCAGTCATCGCTGGTGATGAAGGAAACATTGCGGCAGTCGGGGGGATGCATCCGGATCTGGTGGTACCCTGAAAAAGCATCAAGGAAACTCATCACAGGAAATCTGACGGCGGAATCAACCAACGCGTCGATTTGAGGCAAGGGGTAGCAATCCTTCGGGCAAGCTTTATTCAACATAGAAAAGTTGATACATAACCTCCAGCCCCCTCTGAGCTTTTTACCATTACAATGTTGGAAACCCAGCCTGGATACTGGATCTCCGAGACAAACCCCACCTTCAGCAGCTTCTCTACCTCCTCCCTGATTGGAACTGCCAGCACGACGGCGCTCTTCCTTTGCTTCTGACGGACAGGGGCCACTGCAGGATCCAGGTTGAGACGATGGCAGGGAACATTGGCATCGATACCTGGCATTTCCACAGTGTTCCAAGCAAAGACGTCGACGTTCTCCTGCCGGCAAGCAGCCATCTCGATCTTCCCTTCCAGCGACAAGGACCCTCCAATCTTCAACAAACCCGGCTCCCCCTTCCGGGAGATCACCTCCTGTTCCTCCAACTCCTCAGCAGCACGTAGACCTTCTTCTTTTTCCAGTATCTTATCTAACCTCTCCGCATCCTCCATCCAGCTGATGGTGTTGATGGCATTCAGATACACTCCCTAGCAGCTCTTGGATCGCCCCTGATCCTTACTTGGGCATCTCACCAACAATACTTTAGGCATTGATGATATGAAGAAGGGACGCCATTAAAGTAGTTGATGAGGGGACGCCCATAGATGACGCTATAGCAGCTTGACGTGTCGACGATGACGAAGCGGCATCAGATTGAAGTTCCACCTAGGGTGACCAGAAGGTCCACCCCCTTCTACCTCTTTCTTCTCTCCCGAGAAGCCAAAGAGGGGTCTGTCCGCAGCTTGGATTCTGGAAGCTTTCACCTGAAGCCCGACAAAAGTTCTTTTGAAGATCATGTTCACCGAACTCCCATTGTCCACCAGGATTCGGTCGATGGTGAAGTCCTCTATGTCAGCTTGGATGACTAGGGCATCATGGAAGGGGTTCTCATTCCATAGCATGTCCTCCTCAGAGAAGGTGATCTCTTCTAACGACGGCAGATTCTGCGAGGTTGAGGCGACAATCTGAGAGGCGACGCTCTTCCGATAGATCTGGTGGAGACTACCCTTTCCGAAAGCTCCAAGTCCGGCCCCTCCGTTGATCACACCGACCTGCCCACTTTCTGGGTCGTGAATCACCTCTCTATGACCTCCCAGGTCGACATGATCCTCATTCCTCATCCTCGCTGGAGCTTAATATGCCACCTGCCCTACCAGGGCCTCCTGCCTCTACTGCTCCCTCTCTGCCACTCCAGCCTCCAACCTCTTCATTGCTTCCCAGAACTTCCGTACAGGCCAATGTCCCATACCCCTCTACCCGATGAATATCAGAGTAGAGGGGAATCTCCACTTCCTGACGCATCGCCCGTTGCTCCCTCCGGCGACGTCTGTTCCCCTGTCGGGCGATGACCATCGCTTCTCTTCCTCCTCCTCCTCAGCCTTCCTCTTGTCGGTTGTCATTCCTCCTCTCCTCTGGCTGGAAACGTGACCGAACCGTTGGCCTCCACTGGGGACGATTCTCGGGATATTGGAATCGTCTTTCTTCTCCTCTCCTCGCCGGAGTCTCCACGGGCCTCCTTTCTTCATCTCTTCGAGGCCTTTTATACCTCCTTCGCTCCTCTACCCTCCTGGGCTCTTCCCTCCTTTATTCCTCTCTCTTCGACTCTCTTCTCAATGACTCCTCCTTTTTCCTCTCGACCCGCTTCTCTGACGGCCTTCCACCTCTTGCCTCTGAATGTCCCTCTCTCCCTCTCCTCAACGGCTCATCCTCATCCAGTCATGCCAAGAAGTCCTTGTTCTTATCCTCTCCCTGGACGAACGTATTCTCCCTCTCCACCATCTCATCGAAGGACCTCGGGGGTTTGCACCCCATCTCTATGCTGAAAATCCCCAGCTTCAAACCAAACTTCAGGGCCACCATCAGGATGAAGCTGTCTACCTCCTCCACCTCCAAGATCTCATCTTGGAAGCGTCAATGTAGTGGCCTAAACTCTCGTGCTGTCCTTGGGTAATTTTGAAGAGGGTCGTTGCTTCCTTCTTCCTCTTCTTAGATGGCGTGAACCTCGCCATGAGGCACCGATGCAGATCGGCGAAGCAGTAAATGGAACTGGCTGGCAACTGGTGGAACCAATCGTTTGCGTTGTCTTTGAAGGTGATGAAGAAGAATCTACACTTGAAGTCATCAGACATGTTGCAGATCGACACCACGTCCTCAAACCATTGGAGATGACTGACCGGGTCATCTCTGCCGGAGTAGTAGGTGAGGACGAGCTCTCTGAACCCCTCAGGAACTAGGGTCGTGAGGATCTCGTCGGAGAAGAGACTCCTCTCCACCTGGCGATGACGAGTTTCATCCTCGCTAGAGTCATTATACTCGCTCCAAAGGCGAGTATCTCGGTATCTTGACGACAGCTTTTGAATCTCAGAATCTAATCCCCTGGTTACATGTCAGATAATGTCGCGACTGCACCGGTCGCTCCTCTCTCGCCCATGCGGGCTCCTTCCCAGCTCGCCTCAGCGGAGCTTCCTCATCCAGCGGTGTCACGCATCGAGGGGAGGTCGCCGTGACATTGGGGCGATGAGAAAGCCCGACGAGTAAGGTCATCTCGATCCTCTTGGCGAAGTCCTCAAATGTCGCTACGGTCACGAACTCGCTACCTCGCGGGGTTACCAGCACCCGCCGAGTTGTCGATCAACTCTCCATGCTTGCCACCACTTGCCATCTCGCCAAACCAAAAAACTTTCCACCTTGGCTGTGATCCACGCTCACCGCACAAAGTGTTGAAGCCAGGAAAATTCTTAACCTCAGATTTCGGATTATGGCTGCCTAACGTTACTGGTTTAGTAGTTGTGCTAGACGACCAACGGGGACTAGAACGAAGAAGATTACAAACAGGACCCCAGATACTGCGGCAGGAAGGTCCCACCACGTACCCGGATGTTTGAAAGAAGCAACCCCTCCACAACCAAAGTTGGTCGAACTGGGTACGAGGGAGACTAGCTGGTAACAAAGTCGCAAGATCGCGATCTGGTCTCTAAGGAAATGGAATTCAAAGGCTCAGCTTATATCCAAAAAGTAGATCTCGCGAGATCCTTGTAGGTATTTCAAGTGTCTCACTTCGTACTCCTGAGATCCTATTTATAGAGAAATCCTGGGGGGGGGGGGGGGGGGGGGGGGGTGGGGTGGGGTCTATTTATACCCCCACCCCTCGGCGACTAGGCAACTTCCTGTAGGAACTCACACATCGGGGCGAGCAACTCGCCTACCTGGCGAGTATACGAGGGGAGCTCGCCATACTCGCCCAGGCCTTCTGTAGGCTGCCGCGTTGACCCTGACCTCCATCTTGACTTGCTGACTTTGACTTCTGCTGACCTGGCACTGGCGGGGTCTATCTCCGACGAATATGAGTTGTACAGCTGCGGCTGCATTTGGCAGTGGATTGCCTCCGAATATCAGTGGTAGTAATAAGAGGTGCACGGTGCACCATACTTGTCTTTAACCTTAATACCGATGTAAGTTTTTGTTTTTTATTAAGACCTCCTCTCCCTTGAATTGTCTCTGATAATTCTAATATTTAATCATTTTGTTGTTTTCTCCTATAGAAAATTGATGAGGACAAGCTTTTTAACTCGTTCGTATGTATGGAAACATTGTAATTAGAATCAAATTGCTTCATAAGAAACCAAATCATGCCCTTATTGAGATGAGGGATGGTTTTCAAGCTGAATTAGCAGAGCATTTTCTGAAGGTTAATGTAATATTTTTCTTAACATATTATGCAAAATACATACAACATTTATGCAATTAGTTGTTGTTTGATATCATGCAATTACACGTTTGTATGTTTGTACGATAGAAGTTTAGTCACTTTAGTGTTTTTGATATTGATTATTTGTGTAATTGTATGATATCAAATTCAATTTCATCATTTAAGTCTAACTTTATAAATGTAGAAGGATCTTGCGATCCAACGATCCGATCCAATCCAACCTCCAAACGATCCCACCTACGATCTCGATCCTGACAATCTTAAGCGGTGGCAATATATCATGAACTCAGTGGTTAGAAAACTGTCATTAAAAAATAATCTTTCTTTCTTAATGGTAGTCGTAATCCTTGTCATGCCAAATTAACATACGTCCTATGCGTTAGGGGGAATAATAAAGATACTTTGAATTCAAATAATAGTAATAATAATAAACAAAAATCAAATTCTTTGGAGTGGAGCTATACCATTGTGCCGATACCAGCAATAAGGCCAATTGTCTCCAGCCAGGCGCAGCACCAAGATGCAAATGGACCCCACACTGGCCCTGCCAAGTGGCAGCCCAAAAATACAAAGACCCAGTAGTCTGCCAAAAGAAAGCCAAATATTTTATATTATATAATATCTTTTTATTGATTGAGGAGTTTTACGGTGAGAATTAGTTTTTTTTCACCCATAGGAGAAAATTAGGATCCTGGCCATCCGATCTCATCGGATGACCAGGATCATCATTATTAAAAAAAAAACAGAATCCGCCCCTCCCGATTCCCGCCCCCATCCAGCCGGGCAATTTTTAGGTACACCTGATGCACCATCCTCTACGTGCAAATGAAATTTTTTTCATATTTAAATCGTATTTTTTCATAACAAAAAATTGATTGTAATAAAAACAAATTACAGAATATTAATTATGACATTTTTACAATCAATTTAAGTACTTATTTGCTCAAATTCTATACAGTTCTGAAAAAATTGCAGTTGTATTTTTTGGGATTGTAGCAAAAATTTCAACTGGAAAACATATCAACATTCCAGTTGGAATTTTCCAGTGAAAACCAAAATAAAACAACTGAAATTTTTTCAGAACTTTATATAATATGGACAAATAAGTACTTAAATTGATTATAAAAATGTCATAATTAATATTCCGTAATTTTTTTTTCCTACAATCAATTTTTTTTTACGAAAAAATACGATTTAAGTATACAAAATTCCATTTGCACGTAGAGGATAGTACATTAGGTGTACCTAAAAATTTTCTCATCCAGCCATCCCACCCCTCCTGATTCCGCCCCATCCAGTGCTTTGCAGCAGCGGCGGTCCCGAATGCGAGCTCGCCGGCCATTGGCCGCCCTGGACTCGTTGGCGTCCACGCCGACGAACCCCGGCGGCTGGTGGCCGGTGAACCCGCAGCAACTGGCAGCCGCTCTGTGAACCCGTCTTCTTTGCCCACGACCAGCCACCCATTTTCAACCAATGCGAACAAGTGCAGGAGAGATCTTACATTTCCTCCACGTTTTAGAAATCACGCCCTCCTCCATTCCTTAAATCAGTGTGAGACGAGCGGAGGCCGGCGGCTGGAGAGCCCACAGCCGCCGGCCTGCCGCGTTGGGCTCGCACTGATTTTAGGGATGGAGAAGGGCGCGATTTCTGAAACACGGAGAAAATATTAAGGGGATCATGACCGTTGGATGAGATTAGACAACTAAATCCTAATTTTCTCCCCAAGAAGGAGAAAACGTTCTCCCTTTATTATTTCTCTCTATCCATATATCTATATATACCAGAGAGAAAAATAATGAGAGATATGATGATTTTATATAAGAAAAGACTATATATATTATAATAATTGATGGTTACACCATCATTTATAAGGAGGATTCCTCCATGATCTGCTCTCAAAATGGGAGATCATGAGTTTGACTGGTCAACTCCACCTCCCATGAACTCCCCATAATGAGGGAAACATGGGGGAGGGCCTCTCCCTCTCTCTCCCCACCTTTTTGGGGGAAACCGTCGCCGCCGGCCGGGCCGCGCCGGTGCGGCCGCGCCGCCGCCGGCCAGGCCCGCTCCGCCGCCGCCGCGGCAGCCGGCCGCCGTCCGGGATGCCTCCACTGGCGAGGCCGTAGCCGGATAGCCCGCGACCGCCGCCCAGGCCGCCGCCGCGCCCCGGTCGCCCCACCACCATCAGCGACTTTCATGTCGTCCGATCTTGGTGGGCTCTCCTCGCCGTCCGATCTGGTGGGTAACCACCCACTAACACACCAAGTTAGTGGTGGGGCCCCCATAATCCTCTCCAGGAGGCTATAAAGAGGCCCAAGGCCTCCTCATAATTCACTTTTTGGGCTCTCGGTCATCTTCTTTCTCCGGCGATAGCTCTGCCGGACTCCTCTCTCGGATCATCCTCCGGCCACCTCGAGCCACCGTGTGCGCCGCCAGCAGGAAGCGCTCAAGTCCTGGAATGCGTGGAAGAAGGAGGAGGAAGACCACTGCGAGCGTACACAAGCGCTATAGTCAGCTAACTTCAAGGCTCCATAACCACCTCTCGGATTCCTGTAACCAAGTCGCTCCCGTAGCGCAGCCCGTTACCCGTCGGGAGCTGAAGTCTCTCTCTCCTCCCCCAAGTTGTAACGGGGAGCGGCCTGTCGCCCCCCATTCTCCGAACACATTGTAATCACAAGCAGCTAGTGGACTTTGACTAGCACAGATCCGGTCACATGATTTTTTATCCGCTTGAGGGTTTTTCCACATCATCACATCTTGTGTCAACCTTTTATTCTCATTGACTGTGTGCACGCTCGACCGCGTCCGCAGGCTAAGACGGTCTAAGTAAATCTGGCCCGACTGGGGCATCGAGTTAGTCCGCAACAGTTTGGCGCCGTCTGTGGGAAGACGATTCCCAACATCCTTCAGGGAACGAGGTCACCAGCCTTGCCGCTCTCAATGTTCCGCCTCGATGAAAAAAGAAGCACCCACACCACTGAAGGATCCGCCCTCGGCGGCACGACGAACCGCAACGCTCCCACTCTCTGGTGGACGTGCCACTGACATCTGAAGTTGCTTTCGCTTCCGCCCCCGTCACCGCCCTGGAGGTGCTTTTTCGCCAGATGGAAGAGCAACAAACCAAAATGCTCACACCAGCTCCGAAACATGGGAGCACCTCCTGCTCCCTCCCTGCCACCAGTGCCAGCTAACCTTCCGCCACTTTCAAATCAGGGCCCAGGGCCCAAGAAGTTTCCTTCCGCTATTTCACTTTAGAAGCACGTCAGATTCCGGGAGTTTAACCTCGAGTTGTTGGCGGGGTGTTCCTTGGAGGCCTCCGCCCAGCGGCTTCTACGCAGCACTGATGAGAGAAACTATTCCCAGTTTACCCTGACCTCGCGCATCAGGTAAAGGCGTAGATAGCCGCTGACGAAGCAAGAATCAGCCCCTCAGCATCAAGAAGGAAGATTCCGAGAAGGTCGCCAGAATGGGCAACACCGGCGAGACCTCAAAGAGATCAACAACCCAGGGATTATACTCCACTTAACACCACGCGCACTAATGTGCTCTATGCCATCCAAAATGAGCCCGCATTAGATCGGCCCAAGCAACCAGCCCATAATACCAGAAATGTTCAGTCCAAATATTGTGATTTTCATCGAACTACGGGACACACCACTGAGGATTGTGCCAGGCTGAAGGAAGAATCGAGCGCCTTGTCCGCATATGACTTCTCAGAAGGTTTTTCCAGGGATGCACGCAGGACCAGCAAGACCTGCCTAGGCCACCTAGAGATCAGCAGAACGCCCCGCCAGGAGGAGCAGGTGGTAGGCAGATGGTCGGAAATATCAAAACCATCGCCGGATCACCCATTCTCTCCGCTCAAATCCTCTCAGTTGCACACAAGGAGGCATCCATGAAGACAAGAAGTGCAGGCAAGACACCACAATAACCTTCGGGGACGAAGACCTTGTCGGGCTCCGAGCACCTCACAAAGACCCCCTGGTGATCAGCGTCGGGATCGGAGATCCCTGCTATAATGTCAAGTGAATCCTCGTCGACAACGGGAGTTCGGTCGACGTCTTGTTCTCTGCTACCCTGCAGAGCATGAACGTCTCCAGACAACATCTGACACTGGCAGCCGGAACGGTGTACGGCTTCGACAACCATCCAGTCCAGGTACTGGGAATGATTACCCTCCCAGTTACCAAGTGGGAATTTCCAAGGCAAGTGACACACGAAATCCAGTTCGTCGTGGTAGATTCAAGCTCCGCCTACAACGCCATTTTCAGGAGGCCCGTCCAGTCCATCTTAAAGGCTATCTCTTTGATTCGTCACCTAGTCATGAAGTTCCCCACTCCAGGAGGGATCAGAGTCGTGTGCGGCAATCAGGAGGCCGCCAAAAATTGCTACTCTAAACAGGCACAACCAACCAAGGCCACCACATTAAACATCGACGACTTCGATTTGCGCGATGAGGCGATATTGTAGCGGGGGATGCCTAGGGAAAGACTAATCGAAGTCCCCCTTTCACCAGCAAACCCGGCTCATACCATCAGGCTCGGATCGCTCTTACAACAACAAGAGAAAGAGAAATTGACAGCCTATCACCAGAGGAACAAGGATATCTTTGCCTGGGCTTCGGAGGATATGCCTGACATAAATCCTCACATCATTCAGCACTCTCTCAACATCAACCTAGCATGCAAACCTGTCATCCAGAAGAAGGGAAACTTTGCCCCAGAGCGTCTCCAGGCAATTGAAGACGAAGTGGAGAAGCTCATCAGCGCCCATTTCATCAGAGAAGTAAAATATCCTACCGGGGTGGCTAATGTTGTCCTAGTGAAAAAGTTTTCAGGAAAATGGAGGATGTGTGTGGATTACACAAACCTCAATCAAGCTTGCCCCAAAGACAGCTTCCCGCGCCCAAGAATTGATCAGTTAGTTGATTCAACCGCCGGGCACCAACTTCTCAGCTTCATGGACGCATACTCTGGGTACAATCAGATTCGAATGAATCCAGTGGACGAGGAGCATACGGCATTCCGCACTGACAAAGGGGTTTACTGTTACAAAGTAATGTCCTTTGGACTTAAGAACGCAGGAGCTACCTACCAACGGCTCATGAACAAGGTTTTTAAAGACCTTATTGACAAGACGATGAAAGTATATGTTGATTACATTCTGGTTAAGAGCATCTATCGGGAAGATCACTTCGAATATCTCGAGAAGTGTTTCAAGATCCTTCGGCAGTACGACATGAGGCTTAACCCCACTAAGTGTGCCTTTGGGGTAACGTCAGGAAAATTCCTAGGGTTCATGATAACCCAGCGGGGGATAGAGGCCAACCCAGAGAAGATTAAGGCTCTGGAGGACATGTCACCACCTCGAACTCTTAAAGAAGTGCAACGGTTGAACGAGAGAATCACCGCACTCACTCGGTTCTTGGCACAGACCGGAGATAAATACCTTCCCTTCTTCAAGATTCTCTGAGGGGACAGAACCACAGGTATCCAATGGACAGACGAATGTCAATCAGCCTTCGAGTCACTGACGCAGTACCTGGCCTCCCCTCCGCTCCTATCGAAACCGGCCCCAGGAGAAACTCTTTTTCTATACCTCGCTATCACACCAACCGCACTAAGCTCTGTGTTGGTAAAAGATGAAGGAGGGATTCAGCGCCCCATCTGCTACCTTAGTAAGATTCTCTCAAACATAAAAACCCGGTATCCGGTCGCAGATAAGACAGCCTTGACACTTGTTTTCTCCGCAAGGAAACTTCGTCCCTACTTCCAGGCCAACACCATCAAAGTATTGACAGAGCTACCTCTCCGCGCCATTCTTCAAAAGCCTGAGGCATCTAGCCGGCTGGTTAAATGGGCGGTCGAGCTAGGTGAATTTGACATCCACTTTCTGTCGCGCCCCGTCATTAAATCTCAGGTCTTAGAAGACTTTATCGTTGAAAATACCTTGCCAACGGAACCGGGAGTTGCACCAGCAGAGCCAGGACAAGGATGGACTATGTACGTAGACGGAGCTTCTGGGATAGAAGGCGCCAGAGCCGGGCTGCTCCTCATAAGCCCGAAGCTCGTCACTTTAGAGTACGGGCTCCGGTTGAAGTTTCATGCCACTAACAACATAGGAAAATATGAGGCCTTAATCGCAGAACTCAGGCTCGCCATCGACTGCCGCGCCAAGAAGTTAACAATCTACTCCGACTCCCAGCTCGTCGTCTTCTAGGTGGAAGGCGATTATGAAGCAAAAAGTGAGCAGCTTGTCTAGTACCTCCAACTAGTAAAATCTCTCCTGCTTCAGATACCGCAGGCTCAAATTCTCCACATCCTTAGGGAGCAGAACAGCCGAGCAAACGCCCTGTCAAAGCTAGCCACATCTCCCTCTCGCTATCAGTCAAGGAGACGTCGGGTTGAAGAAATTGACTTTCTCAGTATCCTGGGACCGTGGGAGGTGATGGAGATTGAAGAATCAAAGGAGTCATGGATCATCCCGTTGGTAGACAACTTAGAGAACTAACAGCTGCCAGAAGATCAAAAGGAGGCCCGTCGTCTAAGGATGTGAGCGGCCACATTCATACTGATCAATGGAGAGCTTTATAAACGATCCTTCGCAGGACCCTACCTAAAGTGTTTAGAAGAGACTAACGCAGAATATACCCTTCGCGAAGTCCATGGAGGGGTCTGCGGAGAACATTTGGGCTGAAAAGCCTTGGCCCGAAAAATCCTACGCCATGGATTTTACTGGCCAACCATGAAAAAGGAAGCGACAGACTTTGTCCAGAAATGCAAAAGCTGTGAGTTGCATGCCAACATCCCCCGAAAACCTCTCGTTGCCCTTACCACGCTACACGGGGCATGGCCATTCGCACAGTGGGGGATAGACCTCCTCGACCCCTTACCTTAAGCCTCGGGACAAAGGAAATTCATCATCATGGCCATCGACTACTTCACCAAGTGGGTAGAAGCGGAGCCTCTTGTCAAGATTACTGAGGAGAACGCGAGGCAATTCGTTTGGAAGAACATCGTCTGCCGCTTTGGCATACCAACAGTTATCATCACCGACAATGACACTCAGTTTATAGGAAAATCTTTCACCAAGCTATGCGAGGACTTAAAGATCGAGTTGCGGCATACGGCTGTGTCGAACCCCCAATACAATGGTAGGTCGAGGTTACCAACCGAACCATTCTTGCGGGACTAAAGGCGCGACTTGAAGATGCTGGGGGCAGTGGGTCGACATGCTCCTCAAAATGCTATGGGCATACCGGACAACAGAGAGGACCCCTATAGGATAAAGTCGTACAACCTCTGCTACGATACGGAAGTTATCATCCCGGTCGACTTCGGCATTCCAAGCCCCCGGGTCTCCAACTTCAACCTTCAGACGAACGACGACGCTCTCCGAGACAACCTGGATTGGATCTCTGAGATCCGTGAAGAAGTCGCTCTCCGTACCGCAACATACCAGCAACGTACAACCCGTTATTACAATCGCAAGATGAAGCCCTGACCGATAAACATGGGAGACTTAGTCCTCCGCACTTTGGAAGCAGTTGGGAAAGGAACGCATGGCGACAAGTTATCTCCAACCTGGGAAGGCCCCTTCATCGTCACGGCTATGGTGAAACCAGGGACGTACAAGCTGCGAAACGCCAATGGAAAGACTCTCCCCCGCACTTGGAATGCGCAAAACCTGCGCCGATTTTATCAGTGATTTCATATTTTATGTTTTTCTAATTATGTAACGCATTCTTTTGCAAAAAGACTCTATGATGTGTGTAAGCCGCAGACCTGATCCCGCACAAGTTATCTTTATTCAAGTATTGCATTATGTTGCTGCAAATCTTGTCTATTCAAACAGGAAAGGCGACGCATTCAAACTCCCCCGTGGGGGCCTGCCCCCCTCACGGCTAAGCCGCGATTACAACCCGCGCAAACTAAGCCGCGGGCCTGACTCGTGCAACCTCACAAGAGCCTGCCCCCTTCGCGACAAAGTCGCGAACCTGAGCCGTGCAAACTAAGCCGTCAGCCTGACTCGTGAAACCTCGCAAGGGTCTGCCCCCTTCGCGACAAAGCCGCGGACCTAAGCCGTGCAAACTTAGCCGCGAGCCTGACTCATGAAACATCGCAAGGGTCTGCCCCCCTTCGCGACAAAGCCGCGGACCTGAGCTGCATAAACTAAGCCACGATCCTGACTCGTGTAACCTCGCAAGGGCCTGCCCCCCTTCGCGACAAAGCCGCAGACCTGAGCTGCGCAAACTAAGCCGCGAGCCTGACTCATGCAACCTCGCAAGGGACTGCCCCCCTTTCGAGACAAAGTCGCGAACCTGAGCTGAGCAAACTAAGCCGCGAGCCTGACTCGTGCAACCTCGCAAGGGCCTGCCCCCTTTTCGCGACAAAGCCACAGACTAGAGCCGTGCAAACAAAGCCGCGTACTAGAGCCATGCAAACAAAGCCGCAGACCCGAGCCGTGCAAACTAAGCCGCAGACCAGAGCCACACAAACAAAGCCGCGGACTAGAGCCGTACAAACAAAGTCGCGGACTAGAGCCGTGCAAACAAAATCGCGGACCAGAGCCGTGCGAACTAAGTCGCGGACCAGAGCCATGCAAACAAAAACGCGGACTAGAGCCGTGCGAACTAAGTCACGGACCAGAGCCATGCAAACAAAAATGCGCACTAGAGCCGTGCGAGCAAGACAGCTAAGAGGGCATGAAAAAATAATGTCATACGGAATAGCTGGAAAGATACAAAAGGGGCAATCAACGCCTAAAGACAACAACAACAAATGTTGAATAAAAGTCAAAATACAGTACAACTAACTAGACAACAAAAGGCAAATGCACAACTGCGAAGATATAAAAGCTACTACTCGTCATCCGAGTAAGAATACTCGTCTTTAGAAAAATCTGCAAAGCTGAAGCTGGATGTGTCACATCCCAAGCTCTTGCTAACCAGGCGGAAGGCCTTCGAGACACCGTGCCGGAGCGCTAGCTCACGAATATTGTCCATCTAAGGCTCCACCTCCTTGGACCAAATCTCGTCACGAACCTCCTCTACAATCATACTACGGTCTCGCATGTAATCCAATGATTCCAGGTACTCTGCAGGTCCCGCAGCCTTCAACTCTGACATATGGCTATCAGAAGACAACATCTCCACTTGGGACTTCGCCGCCCAAAGCTGAGTCTCAAGGTCGGTGGCTTCCTCCCATGCCGCTTGTAATTGGGTCTCCAAGCCCAAAGTCTCCTCTTTCGAGTGCTTCAACATCTGGGTGGTCCTCTCCACCAGGGTTTTCTCCAACTCCAAGGCTGCATGTGCGTCCTCTAGCTCGGATTTCAGCGCCGACCCGGTCCGGCGGAACCGTGCAATGTCCCGATCATGCTCCTCCTTCAAGGACGCAAGCGAGCTCGACGTCGACCGGAGCTTCTCCTGAACAGCAAGATACCCATCCTTCAAACTCACGTAATTATCATTCCAGGTTACCGCAATATGGGCCTGAGTCTTTATTTGTACTAGGAAAATGCCAAAGTTAGCACCAAATAACAAAGGAAAAGTGAAGAAAGTAATCTTTACAACAAATCAAGGAATTTACCGCATCACTCATTGCCCTCAAGGAAGAGGACATCCGTGGAGCAGCTATCTCTGATGACCTGGTGTGCGCGGGCTGATGCGCGCGCACCCGCGTGCGCGCGACCTGTGGTTCCCCCTCGCGGTTGGTTGACGATTATATCAATATACATATTTGAGAGCACACCAACCAACCAATATAAACTGTTAGATCAAAGATCTTCTTATTTCTCATCCATTGGATGAAGAAAGAGAAAAAAATTTGAGAAGAGAGAGAGACAAAGAAAGGAATATTAATATGTGTATTAAAGCTATAAGAGAGAGGGAGAAAGAGGAGAGAGGGGAGAAAGATGAAGATGTTGTGAGGTCAAATCGTTTTAAGAGGGGAAAGAAGGGGGATTAAGAGAAAAAAAAAGAAGAGAAGAAGGTGGGGCCCGCGATATTTAATGAAAATAGATACAATAAAAATTAATTTAAATTATATCATGCAATTTTTCGTTTGTGTGTTTGCGCAAATTTTTGTTTTCATAAATTGTCCTTCAGCATAGATGCTTGAATACGAGCGTAGCCAACCTGGAAGCGGTCGGAGCCCGTTCGAAGATGCTTATGCACACACACACACACACACACACGAGTGCCCGACACGGGGCTCCGTCCCTATGACCATGGGCGACAGTACCCAACAGACGACGAGGGGTTTCGCCCGCCCTATCAAGGCGGGTTTCGTACGCAACATATACATATGAGTACTCAAAATGACCGTAAAAAAATATACATAAATATTACAATTTTTATTTTGTAAAACAATATACGTTTTGACCTAAAAGTATTAATTTTGACTTTAATCAAGTTGATTGATTTAATGTAATCAACTCGAAAATACCACTGATATGTCTAATGACAACCTTACGTGAATAGACCGCTGACATGCCTAATGACAACCTATCATAGTAGGTGTAGGAGGACTACTAATTTTTTTTTTGAATTTAAATATATTTTCATCATTACTTTTAATTTTTTGATAATGTAATTACTTCAATGAACATTGTATTTTAATTTATTTGAAATACATTATAATATATGTCAACTCATTAAAATATAAAAATGAGGGCATAATTAATATTTTTGAATGTTTCATCAAAGACAATTTTTCTCTTATAATAGTGAAAAATATATATATATATATATATATATATATATATATTATATATATATATATATATATATATATATATATATATATATATATATATATATATATATATATATATACGAGTGACAGGCACGGGCCTCCGTCCGATGGCCACGCGCCACAGTACCCGGCCAGCGACGGCGGGCTCCGCCTGCCCCTCGCGGCGGGCTCCGCCCGCCCCTCAGGACGGGCTTCGCCGCTAGCCCCCGGCGGATTAATAAGTTATTTATTTGTTTTAAAACGAAATTAGAAATTAATAATTTATATTTTAATTTTAGAATTATTAGAAATTAATAAGTTATTTATTATTAACTTTTTTATTTTTTAAATTACAAAATAAAGAAACTGCGTGCGGCACGGGCTCTGCACGTGCCCCACGCAGTTTCTTTTTTTCTTCGTCTCGGCCGGCGGCGGAGCAGCCGGCGGCCTGCGCGGCACCCACCGGCGGCCTCGCCGGCCTCCGGCGAGTCCGCGGGTGGGTGTCGGGCATGCCGCCGGCTGGGAGGTTTTCTTTTGTGCGGCACAATTTTTTTTTTGGGCGGGGGGGGGGGGGGGGGGGGGGGGGGGGGGGGGGGGGGGGGGGGGGGGGGGGTGGGGTGGGAATGTGTGGATCGGGTTTTAGGAGGAGATAGGGAGAGGTTTTTTTGGGTTTTTTATGTGCAAACCTAATCCGCTATTTGCAGCCCCAGATCCAACGGCTTTGAATCAAAAGATTTTAATCTGACGACCCTTGTTTTCCCCCATTTTCGAACTCACGCTATTGACAGACCAACATATATCTTTTTAGATAGTATAGATATATATATTACACACACGACTGACAAGCACGAGTCTCCGACCCTCCTGCCCCCCGCTACAATTCCCAGTCGCGGCGGCGGGTTTCGCCCGCCCCCAACAAGATTTGCGCCTATATAATATAATAAAATATATATTTGTATAATATATATATATATATTTTATCAAAATCCAGATTTTTTTCCCAGCCCCACCCCCCCTCCCACTATAATATAATACAATATATATTTATATAATATATATTAATATATTTATCAAAATCCCGAATTTTGTTTTCCCCAGCCCCACCCTTCACCCTCTTTCCAATGCCGGCGGCCTGACCGGCACCCACCGATGGGTTCGCCAGATTCCGGCGAACCCTCCAGGGGTTGTCCGACGACCGGCGGGTAGGGCCACAGCCGGTGGTGGCTCTGCCCGTGATTTTTGTCTGCGAATAACAATAATTTTTGTGAATAACAATTTTAAGTATCTTTGAATCTGCGAATAGCCATTTTCGGTCTGCGGATAACAATCTACATTAATAATAATGACTCTCTCGCCCCCTTGTTAAAATTTGTAAACTCAGTAACACATTTCTATGGTGAAAAATAGGCATATGAAAAAATATCGTGCACTCGACGCACATAAGCTGAGTGCATCGAGCGCAATTCACTACATTGTTATTTTATTTAAAAAAATCGTGCACGTGCATTATCAATTTTTTGGATCTGTCACCGTATGCAGTTCAGTTTTGTATGCATGCAGTACAAGAATAAATGCAGGCCGAACTAAATACTCATAGGAACCTATGAACTTTATGAATTGATTTGCATATTGTAATTTTCAAATTGCATGGACTGCACATAATCAAAATGAGACTACATATAATTAATGCCATTATATTTCACCCAGAAAACAAATTAAAAATTGTCGCCGTCGTAATCCCTACAGCCAAACAATTAAAAGTCAACAAATCTGACCGCAAAGAACATACCGGAAAAGAGGAGCAGATTTCGGCCAAGGCCATTCCGACGAACCAGGTAAAGAAGGAGACGACGAGCCATCCCCAGACTAAGCTCGCTGGGCCGGCGTAGAGAAGGCTCGAACCATAGATAGGTACGCCGGCGAACAAGGTGACCGTGGAGAAAGTTATTGCCAGGCTCTTGAACAGAGTCTGCCGGAAGCAGGGGATGCATTTGCAGGATAGTATTTAGAATTAATTCCATGAATTGAAACCAGAATTGCAAAAATTAATACGGCTCTGGATATATTTATGTCTTCTGTTAGGCATGTCATAAGCGTATAGTATTTGTTTACCATCTCTCTCCTCAGTTCCTGCTTGTAGCCGAGCTCGTTTAGCCGTTTCTCCCCTGTATCCATTTTTTGTTCACACCTGAAACAGAGTGAAATTCTCTCTCTCTCTCTCTCTCTCTCTCTCTCTCTCTCTCTCTCTCTCTCTCTCTCTCTCTCTCTCTCTCTCTCTCTCCCTCTCCCTCTCCCCCCCTCCCTCTTACTCCCTTTCTATCTTCTCACTGGAAATTTATATAAGTAGTAAAGTACTAGAGGAAATATTGAATTATATATATATATATATATATATATATATATATATATATATATATATATATATATTAATAAGGCGGATTAGGTATGAGGAGTCGGTCACGTGAAATCCCCGCCCTGCCCTCCCAGCGCTGCTTCCCTCCTGCGTGCACTCGTCGACGGCGCCGACCTCGCGGAAACACGCTTCGGCGCCCCGCCTCACCGCTCATCCGCCGGCGCTTCGCCCGCCAGCTGCCACGCCCCCATCTTTCCGCGTGCCGCCCCCGCCG
The DNA here is from genome assembly GCA_039583875.1 of Platanthera guangdongensis. Lineage (NCBI taxonomy): Eukaryota > Viridiplantae > Streptophyta > Magnoliopsida > Asparagales > Orchidaceae > Platanthera > Platanthera guangdongensis. Next base: position 274,599,395 of record CM077151.1, on the reverse strand, counting down.
CGTGCCGCCCCCGCCCCGTGCCGCACCCGCCGCGTGCCGCACCCGCCGCCTACGATGCCTCTGTTCCACGCCTATTTCTTCCCCAACTTTCCGATCTTCTCATCCGTCGCCGCAATCTCTTCCTGCGCGCTTTCCTCCGCCGCAATCCTCTCCCCCCCGTTCCTCAGCTACGCCTCCGACCAGCTTCCGCCCACCCACGAAATCTCCTCAGCTGCTGCATCTGCCGTACCACCGCCCCCGCCGCTGTGCCTGCCCGTCTGCACTCCCGTCTCCGAACCGCCCGTCCACGGTTTCTACTTCTCACACGTTCCTTTCTTTTTTTTCTCAGATGCCCTATTTCTCACACCCGACCGCAGGTGCTCCGCTGCCTCCGCTGCACGACGACCCAATCTCGCACTTGCTTCTGCATCTCCTCTTCCTGCGTCCACAGCTCCATCATTGTTTATCGCCGTCAATTTTGCTCTGTCATTCCTCTTCAGGTTTGTACTGAACCTTCCGTCTCATACTGCAATTTTCACTTGCTCTACTGTGTTTACAAACTCTGTTTATACTTCCACTTGCATTTGGTTATGCCCTGCCTGTGATATCATTTTCTCCTGTTAGCCTTCACCCACACCTACACATTCTGCTCAGCATTTCCTCCTGCTATAACTGTGCTTTTGAGCATTGTACGTCTGCCCCTTTATGTTTTCCCGTGCTAGCGAAGAATACCATCGAACTTACTAAATCGTTTAAAACACCTCGAATCCATGTTTTTGAGCCGGACAACTGAGTGTAAATATCAGTTTCAGGCGAGGAGGATGAGCTGTGATACTTCCTTTTTTTCCCGATTCCACGACCATTCACTTGGGCTATATGCAAACAGTTCTTCTGGAATGCATGAAGATAGATTTTTTATCTTTTTCAAAGTTTTTTTAAAAAGCTCCTTCTGATTACATAAAAAAATCAGTATTTATAGATTGCCTTAGACTTATCTCTTCTGTAGAGGAGGTGAGGGCATCATGGGATAGATGCTACATATATTGAGGTTTCTTATGAATGATACAACTTAGTCAAAGTAGTGTCTGATTCAGGAGCTTTATCCATGGTGGATGAGTGAAATGCGGTGCAATGTTTTCCAACAATATGGGTGACCTAACCTATGCATGTCTGATAATTAGGGTGTTCCGAAGGTCCCAATTCTCCTTCATTTATGAATGAACTGGATTCATAGATGCATATGCATGAAGTTTCGACACTCAATAGGGTGACTGCTGCAAGCTAAACTTGCTAACATTTTTGTTTTTGTATATTGTTAACTTAATTGCACATCTGTAATTGAAACTTCTCCTCTCTCCAGAAAGGCTTTCTGTAATTGTCTAATTCGTTTGTCTCTTTTGTGAACACCTCGAATCCATGTTTTTGAGCCGGACAACTGAGGGTAAATATCAGTTTCAGGCGAGGAGGATGAGCTGTGATACTTCCTTTTTTTCCCTATTCCACGACCATTCACTTGGGCAATATGCAAACAGTTCTTCTGGAATGCATGAAGATAGATTTTTTATCTTTTTCAAAGTTTTTTTTAAAAAGCTCCTTCTGATTACATAAAAAAATCAGTATTTATAGGTTGCCTTACACTTATCTCTTCTGTAGAGGAGGTGAGGGCATCATGGGATAGATGCTACATATACAACCAATTCAATGTACACTGTTGAATTTGATGTCCGCTTCTAATGCTATGTGCACCAAGTCAATGTATATATATACACATATACCAGATTTTCAGGAGCGGTGTAGCTGTTTATAAACACCAAAACCTCTTCAAATGTTCCCCATTATTATACGCTTTCAATTTTCTGTTTGCGCATAGGAGACTCTGCGGCGTGCGTGTACTTAACTTTACCACCTGTTTTTCTCTCTCATACATGCACCATCTAAATCCGTGCGTGCCTTTGCACGGATTTACGCTCCGTTTGGCCGTCATAAAAGCGTGGTTTATAACGTCATTGTTAATGTGTATCTAAGGAACTCCATTCATTTTCTGTTAAAAGGATGATATTTTTTAGATAATTCTTAACGAACATCAGTTTAAATCATGAGTTTACGTGCGCCACCACGGCTCCAAACGGTACCACTGTGTCCTCAGGAGAGGAAAATCTCGAATCGATCAGATTTTGTCATGTGTTAAGGTAGATATATGAGATAAAAATGTTGTATTGAGTTGTATCTCAGTTTATCTCCAGCGAAGCCCGTTATTTTGGAGGGGGCGTTTACCACCATTCCAACAAGTCAGCACGAGTCTACTCATGAGTTTTTGTACATGCAGGAGTTTTTGTACTGCTGTGCATTTATTGTCATTTTCTTGCAATTAAATTTATGTTTGGCGCTGCTTACGTGATTACCACACTGCTAAATTTCACTTCTTATTGTAATATAGATGAGTATGGTCCATGCCTTCTAGGATTGTAAGGTATATCCTGATACTATTCTTCACTGGGAGATCATTAGACGCTTCTACAAGGCGGGATGATAGGCCTTGCTCCTCCGATGACGAGCGGGTTCTGTGACCACAAGCGTCTCCGCGAAGGAGTGGGCCTACTATTTGGATGACAAGTTGTGCCTCTGATTACGAACATTTATTGTTATTTTGTAATAATTGTCATTCTTCCTTGCTTTTACTCAAAACCTTTCTGCATTTATGATCCCGTTCATGCATTCATAACCGTTGCAACCACGCCAAATAAGTCAGAAAGATAGTACTTTTTACACAAAATTTCATTCTTTGTAGTGGCTAATATTGTACAACTTATCAAAGATGAATAAAAATATTAAAAATTGAGAAAGTTTCATAAACATAGACTACTTTATTAAGAACTAGATCAGTGGAGGGAGAACACGGAGAAAAGCACAAAATTTTCACTCCCCCCTTTTTTTTCTTCCCACATGCTAACATATCATAAATAAAATATAAATCCTAATTACCACTAAATTCTTTTAACACTTTATCTACATCCCCTCCCTCTTTGAGATTATTGGATTTTTTTTCTTCCTTTTTTTGTTCGATTTCCACATAAGCCACTCATTGCTATATGATACATAAATAGAAATGTTGTCATACACAACTTTTAACATATATACAGAAGACCTACACAATAGAAACATTAACACATCTACTAAACGCTGCCATTACAGTACACTACAAAAGGCACTTCCTCATCTTCTGCTTCACAACTCCCATGAGTTAAAAAAAACCCCATACTCACATGTGCGTAAGATTGTGTGATATATATTACGGATAACTGAACTTTATTATACATTATACACGCACATTCTTCGGAGCCAGGTGTTTCCTCGGTCCTACCCAATTCCACTTCAAAAGAAAAAAAATGGAGATGTCCTCCTCAGAATCTTCGTCAACCATGCCTCAGAAGAAGAATGCTGTGCTCCTGCCCAATGAAGTCGAGTATACCGGCAACGTGCCACCCGAGATGCGCGATTACTACTACTTCTCACTGTTAATTGAGAACCTTAACCTTTGTACAACTACTAAAGTGTTAAAGTCCGCCTTCGACTTGCTCCCGGGATTTCTTCATGCCGCTGTACGGAAATGCAATTTTGATCATGCATTATATACTTACAATTTTTTCCATAAATCAATAGTACTACATATTTTTACTGTTGCAGGCTGACATGGACACAAAGGGTCATTCAGTTGGCACGGGTGAGATCATTTTTGCTGATGAGACAACTATGCGCAACGCCGCGATACAGATGTCCAACCACATCATTGACGGCCAACAAATCTCTGTTCGTGAACTGGCACTCTTTGATGTTAGACCAGAATTCTTCCACGTGAAGCCTTAAGCAACTACCTCACCTCTTTTGTCTATAATCTCCATCAGCGTTGATATTATGTTCTGTTAATCATAGTATATGGGACTTTACTACTGTAACTATCGAACTTTTTTTTGGTACTACTCCTGTGTAATACACACACCTTCAAAAGCCGTGTACATCATGTAACCATTTGAAACAGAAAACGCATCAACTGTGCCCACTACCCTCACATTCTATAATAAGTGCGTGTGCCACAGGACAAATATTTCAACCTCAATTGTATGACTGCGAAAAAATGTCTCATTTCTACTCATGATGTCCGCGAAACAGGCTTCATTTTATGAGTGTCTACTTTCAGTGGTACATGTCTCAGGTCATGTTCGTTGATGCGCACAAACATGAACACTGTTATCACTTTTTATCATCATCACAATGACGAGTGGCCTCCTACATCATTACTATATTTGCCACGTGACAATCACTACCACAAATTTCATGCGCCGCACCCGCTTCCCATATCTCCTACCCATTGAAGAAGGTGAATTCCATGAAATGCATAACTACTCAGACACATCATTACAGACTACGCATATGCCAGATTCATAACGTGCTGCTGAACAAACTTCCAATCGAGAACGTTCACAGAGAAGAAGATATTTGATGTCAACTAAAGCTCGTGCGTCTCAACGACCCCACGATCGTTCTTACCAAAGGGAACGACGTTCACATATGACAGAAACACAAAGAGCACATGAACGCGCGATGAAACTTGCTACTGCTAAAATACGCCGCCATCAATTACCCCGTCAATGTTCCATGTTGCCACAGCAGCCATCTCCGCTCTCGATTCGCATATCTCCTACATATAACCTCATAGGTTATAATAGTATGTTGCTTCAATACGTACACACACACATAAAGCAACTTCAACCTTGCACGCTTTCCTCATTTGTCCTCTCATTTATTGCCTACCACCTGCTCTTTCACCTCCTCCACTGCTCCTACTTAATGACTGCCATAAATCTTACACATTCTCCGTGAATACTTAGCAGTGTAGAACTAACGAAAATATATCGCATCTGATTGTTGAACTACCGTATTAAACGCAAATATACATTGACTCTTCATCATAGTACAATGTATGTTTGTCACACTGTGATTCGTTTGGTAATGATTATACTTCTAAAATTTACATGCACACATTTATAAATTTGTAATGGAACAACAACATAGTGGACATACATGCATCTGCTCCATCTGATGTTTTTGCTGTAGCTCTCTCTATGTCAGGTCACCACCTTCAACGTCATCCTCATAATCCGTCTCTCTCAATTCACATTGAAGAAGGTGAATTCGATGAAATGCATAACTACTCAGACACATCATTACGGAATGCGCATATGGCAGATTCAGAACGTGCTGCTGAACGAGCTTCCAATCGAGAACGTTCACAGAGAAGAAGATATCTGATGTCAACTGAAGCCCGTGCATCTCAACGAGCACACGATCGTTCTTACCAAAGGGAAAGACGTTCACATATGACAGAAACACAAAGAGCACACGAACGCGCGATGAAACGTGCTGCTGCTCAAAGACGGCGCCATCAGTTACCCCGTCAATGTTCCATGTTGCCACAGCAGCCACCGACGATCCATTGCAGTTCTGCATCGGTAGATCAAAGAATGACACATCCCCCATCTTTCCCCAGCAATGCTTCACATGCAACCATGAGTTGGGGTAACAACTACATTCTATATATGGTCGTTATGATATGCTCATCAATACATTTACATTATGTAACATCAACATATTTTTTTATTTGAAAGTTACAAGTACAGATAACGGTGTTGTACATAGATATTCATTAACATCAATACCATGTTACTCATCGCTTCATGCTGACCGATGCCCTCAAGTTGGACAATCATCGACACTGCAACCATGCAGTGCACCCCTGGCTGCGGACAACCTCTTCGTCGTGCACTCTCACTCATCTGAGCATGTTACTACACCTATTACCGCTAAAACATCGTCGCATCTACCTGCTCCAACACCAACAGCTGTAAACATAGAGCACCATGCACGTTATCTACTGCAAGAAAATTCTGTTCATCACATGCATACACATGGTAAATTTTCTACTATTATAGTACCGACATATGTGAGACGCACATTTTGCTATTACTGTATATATCTGATAATATTACAATAATATTTCTCTTATAGAACATTCACCGTCGCTGAATTCACAACATGATCACACAAATGAAATCTCCTCTGATGTTACTGCTCCTGTGCTGCCACGTCGTCTTCGAAACCACAATGTTGCACGCATTTGTAATACACCGAACCAAATTGTATACCTGCAATTACCACTTCCTCACTTCTGTAGATATTGCAATGCTAAGTTGTTCGATGGTGAAACACAAACGATGTGTTGCAACAATGGAAAGATTCAAATTCCAGCTATACCTGTTCCAGCCGAGCTCTATAGTTTATTCATTAGTAACTCTGCTGAAAGCCGTCACTTCCGAAGATATATTCGATCATATAACCATGTTTTCTCTTTCACTTCTCTGGGCGTGCTTTTAGATGCGTCTTTGGCCTCTGACCAACATGCAGTATACACATTTCGCGCTCATGGATCAATATATCACAGAATTGGTTCTCTTTTGCCTGCTGCAAACTCACGTCCTAGGTACATTCAACTATATATATATGATACTGAATATGAGATAGATTATCGTTTGCAAGAGAATACCGAGCTAGACCGTGCATTGCTTGAGAAATTAAAAGATATTTTGGATACATATAATCCCTTCGTATTAATGTTCAGACATATTTCTCAACATGAGGATATAAACAGATGTAGACTTATGATAAAGGACACACCTGCTTTCGGCCCACAATATACATTACCATCTGCATCGCATGTAGCTGCTATAATTGTTGGTTCGGAAAACTACTGCGAGGCAAATGAACGACATATCATTCTTGAAACAATTGAAGGTCATCTGGTTAATGTTCAAGAATATGTTGTTTACTATGACCCACTTCAATATCCGTTACTCCTTCCATATGGTACATACGGTTGGTTAGCTGAGTACAAAGGCTTGAATAATTTGCATGTCAGCTGTTGCGATTACTATTCGTACATACTTCAGGTTATATGTACATACGTATCATTATGTCCACAAATGTTGCTTCAGCTCTTATGATATTTTATCTCATAATGCTTCTACTGTAGGATCGTCAGCCACATTTATCATTACTGTTACATGGATGTCGTCTACTGCAGCAATACGTCGTTGATAACTACATTAAAATTGAATCTCAAAAGCTTCGTTGGATAAAAAATAACCAAAAAACCATCCGCTCTGAACTGTACAGCGGCTTATAAGACTGTCTCAATGCCAGAGAACATAGTGCAGGTTTGTACACATTTTATTTGACTCTGCTATGATTCTCATGTTTTTTTTTTAATATGATACATTTACACAATTTGCTCGCATTACAACAAATATTGGTCAACGCGTCATATTGCCATCATCTTTTGTTGGAAGTCCTCGCGACATGTACCAGCGTTACCAGGACGCAATTGCTGTTGTTCAACATTACGGTAGACCCGATATATTCCTAACAATGACATGCAACACTTCTTGGCAAGAAATCACTGATGCGCTCTATGCTGGACAAACACCGCAAGACCGTCCAGATGTAGTATCTCAAATATTTCATGCTAAATATGAGAAATTAAAACAAGATATTTTTCACAAAAATGTTTTGGGCAGAACAGTTAGCCATGTTCACGTAATAGAATTCCAGAAAAGAGGTTTACCTCATGTTCATATGCTGGTTATATTTGATGCGCTTGATAAAGTGAACACTCCAGATGATTATGATAAGATTGTTCGAGCAGAAATTCCTCATATTGAGCATGAACCCGAATTATATAATGCAGTTATGCGTCATATGATTCATGGACCCTGTGCACCTGTAAATTCTCATGCACCATGCATGAAACATGGTGTTTGCAAAAAGGGTTATCCAAAAAAATTTTCTGAGACAACTTTGCAAGGATTAGACTCCTACCCAATATACATGCGTCGTAATAATGGCAGGTCATTTATACTCCGACGTGCACAAGATTTTGCTATTGACAATCGATGGATTGTTCCATATAACCCATGGCTTCTGCTGAAATATGACTGTCATATTAATATAGAAATATGCAGTAGTATCAAAAGTATCAAATATCTATATAAATATATCCATAAAGGTCCTGATTTAGTTGCATTTCAAGTTCAACCTTTATCAGATCATAATGAACTTGCTCAATATGTAAATGGTCGATGGATATGCCCCCAAGAAGCATTTTAGAAGATATTCAAATTCTCAATGTACCAAACATATCCATCAGTTATTCGTTTACAACTTCATTTGCCGAATAAGCATCAGGTGCATTTTCGCACCACAGATTTAGTTGAGAATCTTCTAGCAAATGAACGAAATTCTCGCACAATGTTGACTGAATTTTTTCGTGTTTACGCCACAGAACAAGAACAGCACAAGTATCTGTATACAGAGTTTCCAAAATATTACACCCGGAATAAGACATCAAAAACTTGGAGTCAACGAAGACGACGTCAAAAAGTTATTGCTCGAATGTACTCCGTACATCCTTCTGAAGGTGAAAGATTTTATTTACGAATTCTGTTGTATCATATTCGAGCTCCAAAATCCTTTGCACATCTACTGATAGTCAATAACATTATGTACTCGACGTTTAAAGAAGCTGCTGAACGCTATGGTCTGCTCGAACACGACAACAACCTACATAACTGTATGCGTGAAGCACGAGAATTTCAGCTACCGCAGGTATTACGGAATTTATTCACAACAATTTTGTTATACTGCAACCCAACTGAAGTTAGACAATTATGGAATGATAACCATACTGCGATGTCTGAAGATTACGTTTCCGGTGGTTTGATGAATGATATATATGTCATGAACAAACTCCTTCATGAAATAGATTACACTCTCCAGCAACATAGCAAAAGTATTACACAATTTGATATTCCTCAAATTTCCTCAGTGTTCCAAAATCTTCACAATCTATCGAGCTTAGTTAAAGATGAACTGTCGATACCCATCTCATATACGGATTTAAACTCTGTCTCATTGTTAAATTCTGATCAATGTTATGCTTTCCATACTGTTATGGAAGCTGTTAGCCGTCGTAATGGAGGTATTTTCTTCATAGATGGTCCTGGAGGCAGTGGAAAAACTTTCCTATATAAAGTTTTAATTGCTCATTTACGTAATAATGGTCATATTGTGCTTGCAACTGCATCATCAGGAATTGCTGCAACTCTTCTTTCAGGTGGCACTACAGCACATTTACGATTTAAAATTCCAATTCCGGTGGAAGCTGGTTCATTGTGTAAATTCGGCAAACATTCTGAAATGCATAAACTGATACAACATTGCTCAGTTATTTTGTGAGATGAGTCTCCAATGTCACACAAACATGTATTTGAAGCCGTTGATCGATCATTTCGAGATGTTTTAAACAGCACACAACCTTTCGGTGGTAAAGTTATCATTATGGGAGGAGATTTTCGTCAAATTCCACTAGTTGTTGTGAATGACACTAAGTTCCAAACGATCAATTCCAGCATAGTTACCTCACCTTTATGGTCAAATGTACATTTACTTTCATTATCTGAAAATATGCGTGCTCTTGATGATCAGCAGTTCTCAGAATTCCTGCTTCGGATCGGAAATGGTGACGAAAAAACATATGATAATGATATGGTTAAGCTTCCGATGTCAATAATTATTCCATGGAAAGGAGAACATTCGCTTATTGTATTGACGAACAGTGTATTCTCTGATATTACGTCAGCAACTACCAACTTTGCTTACTGGGAAGACAGAACATTGCTCACTCCATTAAATAAGGATGTCTCTATGTTAAATGAGAAGTGTCTTAAATTACTACATGAACATGAAATGACATACTATTCTTTTGATTCAGTTGATGATGACAGATTGAATTTATACCCACAGGAATTTTTGAATAGCATATCACCAGTCACTCTACCACCACATAAACTATCTTTGAAAATAGGCGCCCCCATAATGCTGTTGCGCAATTTAAATCCACGAATCGGCCTATGCAATGGTTCACGTCTTATTTGCCGTCATTTCTCAAAAAATATGATTGAAGCCGAAATCCTCAGTGGACATCATAAAGGAAAGTCAGTGTTCCTTCCCCGCATACCGCTAAAACATTCAGGAGATTTCAATATGCCTTTTGAGTTAACACGAAAGCAGTTTCCAATTCGTTTAAGCTTTGCAATTACGATAAACAAATCTTAAGGACAAACAATTAAGCATATTGGCCTGTACTTGCCCTCTCCTATTTTCACTCATGGTCAGCTTTATGTGACTTTATCAAGAGAAGTCAATGCGACAAGTACCAAAGTTTTAGTAAAGGATGATTCTATAGCAAAACAGTCAGGTACATATACAAAAAATGTTGTTTTCAAGGAACTACTGGTCAAAGTCATTGTACAGGTACACTTTTTCCCCCATCTCCACCTGTTTTTCCTGCTTTGTATTATATAAACATTGTTGTTAATTAATATATTTTATTTGCTACACAGTCTCATGCACCGTATTAAACTACAATTACATACAACAAATTCTGTTACAACAAATCTATGTGCTTTGTTCTTTGTATGCAATTGAAGGTAACTCTTCTTTACAATTAATCAGAGCGTTGTACTCATTTTATTTCTATGAACGTCATATGAATCCAAATATAAATTATAAATAATTACGTATTACGTACCTTCTACTTATACAATTGTTGCATAATAGCTCATATAGATAGAGACATACAATACAAATATCATTTCTTACTTCCTTTATACATATATCAATATCCGTTAATAATATGATATATGATTTCATCTACATTTCAACAAGGAAACCACCTATACGAAACTTATACATTAAAAACTCAATGAAATACTTTCGAACTTATAATTTCAATTCCTTATTCAACAACAACTTCGTGAAATATCCACACTTCCTCCATTTCCTATAAGCCTCCCAAATCTATTACATGTACTGTAAAAAATTGTTAAATATTATGTTCTGTACAGACTATCCACCGGCACGATATACATATATATCATCCGAATCTTTCAATATAGATTACAAAGACGGCGAACCCGTCCGTACGACAAACCCACCCTTTGTACACTATTACTGCTCATCATCACAAACCGTATATAAATTATGTACGAATACCTTTGTACTCCATGTTCATATTTGAATGTTCTCACAACAAAGTTCTGTGCATTAAAATAGTGTATATACAAGACATATTAACAATACTTTCATGCGAAAAACGAGAGAGTAAAGCGTGATTAGATAGCGTAACAAATATAGCAAAGTATAAATAATATAATAAACATATGCGTACACAAATACTCTGATATACATACGGAATACATATATGTCACCTGGATGACAGAGATTATAATATTTATACTGTATATATACTTCCTTTTTAGTCGTTTAGATATATATATATTTGTAGATATCAACATAAAGATTTGTTTTTTTCTACTTTATGTACGCATAAATATAGTTCTTTTTTATATATAGATACTGATATATATAATAATTTACATTGTTCGTTAGAACGTCTGCGTCAAACACACATCGCAAAAATTACCTCAAATTCACAAACAATTATATCGAGTACAATGCCACTGTTTCACTACGTTTACGTATGAAATTTGTCGTTAATACCTTTGCTCATACTCTTACTGCGTTCTTTATTATTTCATTAATATTCAAATATTGTCTTCCTACATATCTCTGTACAAACTGATATATTACATTATAAAATATGGCTTATATTGTACATGTATTCCTATAACCTGAAATTGCTCACATGCACCATATATCATCACTGATAAATATTATATTTCATCTCTAACAAATCCACTGTAACGCCTCATATTCTGCTCGGCTGTTAATAACAAATAGAGCATTTGTAAAATGGAACATGCATTTCCCATGCCTTTCTGTATAATGCGTTTCCGTTATATACCGTCACAATATTATGATAATAACACATATATGTTATCAAATACTCCCTGATTTGTCATACATCGATTATCTTTTTATGAATGTTGCCAATATGTAGATGGCAGATGAGCACTCATCATATCAACCAGTAGAAATACAGAATAATCACTCCACAGGTCAACCCAGTAGGTCATTCATACTCTACATATCTACTTACGTATTATCATACAACCTTGAAAAATAAACTTCCCAATTTGCTTCGCAGCTACCCCTATCAGCAACAACAGTACGGTTGACTCTGATGATAATTACTACGATGAGATTTGCCCGCCAACGACAGCGAGGTGGTCTGATGGTCCACGAACTGAGATTCCAGGTTTTCGCTTACGCATACCACCTGTCCCACTAGGCCTAACAACACAAGAAGAATGGAACTACGTGTTCACAATGATTAGAAGGTACAACATAGCAAATAATGTTCATGACATAACGAATTGTACTACAATAACTCATTTAACATTTTTTCATCAATAATATAACTGTACATCTTCCTCCAATGCAGAGTCTCGGAAGGCCACTGAAGAAAATATGTCATCACACACTGCTTGCCCTTATGATATCTTCAAACTACACTTGCACTTCTGCTTGCACGTACCTTAGTTACATGAACTCATTACCACAGATTCTACTGTCATACACTTGGATCGCCAATCACAGTGAACTTTCTCTGTTTTTTACAGACATATAAAAACTCCTGTAATAATCAGTGTGTCGTATACTTTCCAATAATATGAACATTGTTAAAATATTCAGCTGTGTACCCATGCTATTTATACATGACTTACAGAAACTTTCTGCGGTTGTTAAATATAACCATCTTCACACCAGGTTAGTCCCTCATCGGTGCTCTAAGGCAGCTACCGTTTCAAACACAACCGAATGCCACCGAGCGTCTGCGAAAACACATGCAAATTCGCAACAACCCCGTTTTGATGCGGCCGAAGGCCGCCCAAGAGCATCGAGCACGGGCGTAGCCCGTGCGAAGATGCTCGTGTATATATATGTATGTATATATATGTATATGTATATATATGTATATATATATATATGTATATGTATGTATATGTATGTATGTATATGTATGTATATATATGTATGTATATATATATATATATGTATGTATATATATATATATATATATATATATATATATATATATATATATATAATATATATATATATATATATTATATAAAGCAATATAGGAAATACTGAAAATCTCCTTCCCTGTCTCGACCGCTGCCAGCAAAGAGAAACCTCGTCTTTCTCGCTTGTAGACCGCCCTCTCCTCTTGGCTGACCAAGAGGGGTTAGGGTTGGGTTTATACTTGCGGGAGGAGGCCATCCAGAGGTGTTGGTGGTGAGAAACTAGGGTTTAGCTAGGGATCGCAGTAAAGTATTCGATTTGGAGCTCGGACCGGTGCGTGGAAACCAAATCTGTGATGATCGAGCAATGGCTCTAAAACGCGCGTCAAGGGTAATGATTTTTTTCTTGTGCTGCTGAAGCCCTTAATTTTAGCATGTTTGCATGGAAGCCCCTCCCCACCGACGAGTGGGGGAAGGGTGCTCTCTGACGGGTCGATGTGTACATCATGGCTATTTAATTACATTTAGTACTCGAAAGCGTGAGTACGGTTTTAGACATGTTGTGTGAAGTCTATCCGGGCGTGTGGTTTGGATTGATGATGTTCTGTGTCCCAGAGAAGACTCCGTGAAAGTTGAATGTTTCGCAATGGGGGTCTGCCCGGAGCGGCAATTAGTACTAGAGGTGTGCTCTAGGAAATACCTTAATGTTTGCATACGATCAATGTATCATTAGCATTAGCTCCCGGGGAGCTTTTGTTGTGTTGTATGCGTAACCGGTCTCTCAGATATCGTGTGCTAGCGTGTTGAGTTGCGCGCCCAACTTTGGTGGCCACGAGTGCCAACCTTGGAATATAATGTGTGTTATGTCGTGTACGAGAAAGGGGATGCTTACCCGCGTCATTGTCGTTAATTGGCACGACGATTTGAGCAACGAGAAAGAGTTGAACTGTACCTGCTCTATGTCGTTCGGCTAAATAGATCTAAAGTACGTGGTAATTGTCGTTGGTATAGGGGTGAGTCGAGGCTATAGGCCTGGCTAGTAATGCTCAAGCGGAACCATCCAATCCTGGACTTAGAATGGTGGTGGACTAGCAGAGTTCACCGTTGTGGTGCTTTATGCACTAGTGTATGTCAGTGATGACAAAAGGTGGGACTCGGGGAAACCCGATACACCGTTAAAGTGCCCTGAATGCACGAGATATTTGTCTGGTTGCGCCAATGTCTGTGACGTATGGTGCTTAAGTTGCATATTTATATTAAATATGTAAACATGCTAATTGCTTGCATGGAAGAAACACTGCCACCCTGAGAAAGGGGTGGGGTCATTATAATTTAGTCAGCTCTAGCTGACCGTTGCACTATTTTCCACCGCTTGGTAGAAAGTTTTGCGTGCAGGTGCTGCGAAGCCAAATGGGAAGTTGCGGGCTGGAGCCCAAAGCTGTGCCGGCCCTCGAAGGCCCATTTTTTGCTATAGTTTTCATGTTTTGTCGGTCTGCGTGCCGATGTATAGAATCCACTTTTATTTTAGAGAAACATTATTTATGTATGGTCTTAAGGCCAAAACTATGTGGTGTATGTCTTTTCATTTCTGGTATACTGGTTAGTGGACATTTCCTTTTGGGTGATTGATTTTATAACCCTTAGATGCTTCTGTTAGAATGCAACTCTGTTTTAGGGTGTGTTTTTAATATAAAATAGTTTATGGTTTCATTTCGTATCTCTTTAGTATGTTCATATAATATGTCGTGGGGCTCCGGACGGACCTTCTATCATATTATTCGCGACGGAATGGGGGTGTTACATGCGGCCGCCGACCTTACCGGTCGCGCCTCCCCTCGCGGGAGGGGCAGTTACTCTTCTGATGAGCCCATAACCGCCCGAGGGCGGTTTTGTAATTTCATAAAAATAGTGATTTGTATGCTCTATTTCGAGCGATTCTATTCATCCGTCTGGTAGTTATCGGGTAAATTTACCGATTCGACCCTCCTAAAATCTATAAATAAACCACTTTCCACTTCATTTTGATTCTCTTATCAGGCGGAAAATCCTCATATGAATTTTCTCTCTCCTCCCACAACTTTCTCTTTCCTCCTTTCTCTTTTGTGAGCACTCGTACGTGCGCCTCTTTCTTGCGCGCTTTCGAGCGCTACCTCCTTACACGTTCCCGTGCGCGTCTCTTTCTTGCGCGCACTCCTGCGCACACCTCTTTCTTGTGCGTTCCCGTGTGATACACATGAAATAGATTTACATAATAACGCAAGTCCACGTGCCGAATCAAGTAATATAAAGTGAGAAAAGATTGTTCACTCGGAGAAGTGACTAATTTACTGCTTGCAAATACTAACTCCACCTTTTCTTTAAATTCAAGCGGGGTGATTAAAAGTGAATTTAAATTAAAAATAATTAAAAGAAGACAAAATTAAAACTAAATAACGCTTATTTAAAAAGTCTTTTATCAAGTTGGAGAAGTAGTCTCGTACGTTGATTTCCTTTATCTATTGCGATGAGTTTTTAGAGTGATCTTTCGTGAAATGATTAATTACTATCTTGCAACGATTTGAAAGTTGAATTTATCATCTCTCGATCTCAGAAATCCATTTTCCCTAATTCTTCTATTTATTTCTAACTTAGGTAGAAAGTAAATAACATAAAGCACGTAAATCAATGTTGCTAACACAAGATGAAATCTCTTTCTCTCTTTATGCTATGTTGAAATTTATGTTACACTTACGTCACTACTTTCTTGATTCTTGTAGCGCAGTATAAAGACAAAATTTTGGCTAAAGATTTGCACGACTCCTCTCTCGAATCTCGCACTGCAAAATAAAGGATTCAACCCTAAAATAACGCAACTCTTCTCTCGAATCTCACCACGTAAGTTAGGGGATGAATATTTGATCCAAAATTGCACAAAATAAAACATAAATACAACAACGATAGGTTTTCAAACAATCATAAAAGAGAAATTACAAACACCACATCACAATAAGTCAAACTACTCTAAACATACAAGACCAAGAAATTTAGTTCATGCTTGAAAAATGAAATCACACCACAAGAAAGATCTTACTAATACATGTTTTTAGAAGTTAAAATGATGCAGGAATTTTTGTTTAGATCTCGCTTTAGAATCTTCTTCCTTCTAGACGGTGAGTCCAAACCCTAGTCCTTCTTCTTCTCCTTGTCCAAGACGATGGCTCTTAGAACTCTCACTCCCTTAAGAATTTTGTGTCTCCCATTAGGTATGAGATTCCCCTCTTAAAAATGAGCAGCCCTCTCTCAATAGATACATCCTTTCATATTTGAGTTTGAAGCAAAATTTGAAATTCGAATTTCAAATCCATCCAGAACATGTTATAACAACTAAAACAGCTTTCTGTAACAACTGCACATCCAAAATATAAGTCAAACTTTTACTTTTTCGGTTCAATTTTCATGGCATTTCTAGTAAGAAAAGCATGAGCAAAATAGTTTAATTAATCTTAAATAAAATAAATATGAATTTATGAATATTTATACTCATTTAAATCATTTCTTTTTATTTATGCTCAATATGATGTCAAAATTAAGAGCTTGATAACTTCTTTTTGGAAGTTAGCACCGCGCACGCCTCTTCCTTGCTCACGTTGGAAGGAGAGTAAAAGACTTGTTTGTTCTATCAACAAGCTCTTATGTTGATCGGATGATGGCTAATGATAGCGCGGCTATCTGACATGAAATGATGGGGTACGTAGGGATGTACAAGCTGAAAGCCATGACGATAAAGTGACTTGTGAAAGGCTTGCCTAAGTTGTCATCCTATGGTGATGGTCATGTTTGTGTTGGGTGTCAGTATGGCAAGGCACATCGTCTTCCATTTGATAAGCCACAAACCAAGTCTAAAGCACTTTTGGAGTTTGTTCATGGTGATCTGATGGGACCAATCGTCACTGCCAGTCTTGGAGGAAGCAAGTATATGCTCATGATGATTGATGACTACACGAGGTACACATGGGTGTACTTCATGAAGGAGAAGTCAGATGCTTTCTAGTTGTTCGTGGAGTTCATGGAGCTGGTGGAGGGTCGGCTTGACCTGCGGATCAAGAAGTTGAGAACGGACAATGGAGGTGAGTTCATTTTAACTAAGTTCTCTAACTTCTGCAAGAAGTAAGACATCCAGAGTCAGCTTACTTGTGCATATACTCTGCAACAAAATGGAGTAGTGGAGAGGAAGATCCGTCATTTGACGAAACCTGCAAATGCTGGCTTCATGCAAACGACATTCCGAGGTCCTTTCGGGCGAAAGGAATGGCCTGCGGAACCTATGTCATCAATCAGATGCCTCTAAGTCCAATCAACATGAAGTCTCCTTATGAGTTGATGTTCAAGGAGAAGCCCAGTGTTGAACACCTTCGGGTGTTTGGATCAACCTGCTACGTACACATCCTGGATGCTCTGAGGACCAAGCTTGATATAAAGGTGAGGAAGCTTGTCTTTGTAGGATATGATGAGGGAAAGAATGGATGGAAGTCTATGGATCCTGCGATGAAGAAGTTTGTTGTATCAAGAGACGTTGTCTTTGATGAACTGACACTGTATGGAGGTAGCTTGGTTAAGTTGCAGGAGAGAAAGTCTGATGGTGGGCGGGTGGAAGCTGTTAAAGATCTTATAGCGGTGCTGCCGGTGTCACCCGGAGCTCCATGTGTTTCAAGCTCCGAGGCGGAGACTTCTGGTTCAGGAAGCAGGGGGAGCGTTGCTTCAAGTTTGCCTGAGAATGGAGCTGATGAAGAAGACGCAGCGGAGTGTTGGAACTAATGTTTCGTATTCCCTGAGTTTGAGAATATCAACTCCCAGGTTGTATTTGATCACGACTTCTGCTGATAGAGTGTGGAGGTTGACAGGTGCAAGCGAAGAAGAAGTTTCCTATATCCACTAATGTCGAGCGAAAGAAGTTACCGCCAAGCGGTAGCCGTGAATTAATTGGACAGAGCTCTCAGGAAGTTATCACTTCGCACTAGTCCTACCACACGCACTAGTCTCTCGACGAACGTCAGGCGGGTCTTTTCTCGAGAAACAATCTACCGCCAGGCGATAGAGGTTAACGCGCCACGCTAGCCTCTTGACGAATAGCGGTATGTTTTCACGACAAACCAACTTACCGTCATGCGATAGTGCTTTCGAGCCGTGCTAGTCGTTTGA
Source organism: Platanthera guangdongensis (assembly GCA_039583875.1). Classification (NCBI taxonomy): domain Eukaryota; kingdom Viridiplantae; phylum Streptophyta; class Magnoliopsida; order Asparagales; family Orchidaceae; genus Platanthera; species Platanthera guangdongensis. The sequence continues at coordinate 274,581,141 of CM077151.1, read as the reverse complement.
CGAATGCCGAGATGAATTTCTCAAGAAACACAAGTACCGCAGGTGATAGCAGTTACCGCACCGCGCTAGCCTCTCGACGAATATCAACACGACAATTCCAAGTCGTCGTGCCCAATATTACCGCACGACGGTAGCGGTAACCGCGCTGCCCTGACAATGCTAAAATGGAAAAAATATTCGCTTTAAATTTTATTCCAGATTTGGATGACAGCTACCACAAAAGGCGCATTAACCTACCGACGAGCTCTAGTCTTACCGCCGACGGTAGCCTATTTTCAAGAAGACGTATAAAAGGCCGTCTTGGTTTCTGTGTCTGATGTCTGAAGAAATAAAAAGGACGGGAGTTCGTGAATTCTAGGGTTCAGTCGCTTTTCTTTGCGTTCTGTTCCACAAGTCTCCGTCGAAGAAGAAGACAGTCGTCTCCCTCCCGCTCGTGATTGAAAAGACTCTGACGATCCAAGATCTACATTGAATGCAAAGAGCCGACCGGTTGCCAGCAAACGGAGATCTCAAGCACCGGCCGCGGATCGCTCTATAGAGTAGTCTTCAAGAGGAAGAACTTCATCTTTAAATATTCACATCTCTTACTCTTGTAATTTTTTTTGTTTTTGCTAAATCTTGCGGAGAGGAAAATCGACCGGTAAGGGTCGTCAGAATCCGAGAAGGACTCCATGGGAAATCATCCTGGGGATAAGGATGTCTAGATCGAGAGGATCTAGCGGGGCTCTAAGACCCTTCCTTGTGTGGAGGTGAAGAGACGGCTCAAAGACTTTTCCTGGATGGAAAAGGAGAGAGCCAACCGGTCCGTGGAGCGAATCGGTATTGAAACCAAAAGATCGTTTCTACTCATCGCCTTGGATCTCCGGTGTCACGGAGATCACCCTTTTTGTACTCATCTAGAACTATTGTTGTTTTGAATTCTTGCAATAAAGGATCCATTTGGTTCGGTGGTGGCGGATCGATCCTGCGGGTGGAAACGGATAGTTCGAACCAGAGGGGGAGGTGGCTACTCCAAATGGAGCTTTTTGGGGGAGTTTCTCAAGGCGGGCGGGTGGAAACGGAGCAAACACCGCCGAAAGTTCATTTGTTTACCCTCCTTCCGGTGGCGTTTGCCCAAAATGGAGCAGCGAAACGCCCAAGCAAATAGAGCCAAAATACTTTATCTCTGTGATGATTATTTCTGGATATGTGATGTGATTGCTTAGAGAGTTTGTGTGTTTGTAGGGGTTGATCACGGATTTGTACAGGGACACAAGTTCATAGACTTACCACCGCGTGTTAGCTACCTAACGCCCCATGGTAGCTTCATGAACTCGATTTTCTGGAACGAAACATTTTAAATTTCAAACTACGCTACAAACTTTATTAACCCCCCCCCCCCCCCCCCCAAGGTTGGCGACAAGATCCAACAAGTGGTATCAGAGGGAGGTTACTTCAAAAAGTGCTTAAAAACCCGAAGAAAAATGGCCAACTCTGTTCACGCATTTAATGAGGGACAAGATGTGAGTAGACCTCCACTGTTTATGGGGAGTGACTATAGTCACTGGATAACATGCATGAGAATCTTTCTGATGAGTCAAAGAATGGACGTATAGGTCATGATAGAGACAAAGTATGCTGCACCCACTATCACGGTTGGGGATAAAGTATTAGAAAGACCACGTGGTAAGTGGGATGATGCAAACAAGCTTAGATGTACGAATAATGTCAAGGCCATGAACTCATTATTCTGTACCTTGGACAAAACTGAATTCAATCAAATATGTAACTGTAAGACTGCTTATGATATATGGCATCTTCTTGAGCTCACTCACAAAGGTACTTCTTAGGTGAAGGAGTCAAAGGTGTTCTAACTCGAGTCTGAATATGAACAGTTTCGGATGGAGATTGAAGAGGATGTGGACAACATGTACAATTGCTTTACCAAGATCATCAACGCCTGAAGATCTCTCAGAAAGAACTTTCCAAATGGTGACCTAGTGAGGAAGATCCTGTGATCTCTGCCTCCTCGCTTCAACCCGAAGGTGATAGCTATTGCTGAGTCACGTGAGATCAACACCCTGGAGATAGAGAGCCTCATCGGCAATCTGAAGACACACGAACTTGAACTGAAGATTCAAGCAGAGGAATATCCCAGGGAGGGAAAGAAAAAGGGACTGGCGCTAAAGGCCGCAAATGAAAGAAAAGCTGCTGAAGATTCTGAGGAAGATGAGGATGAGAGCCTCTATGTTCGGGAATTCAAAAAAGTTCATGAAGAATCCCAAAAAGCATGGACAATTCAAGAAATTCCTGAAGAGAGGAGCTGGATAAGGCAGAAGGTGGAACAAACCATCAAAAGAGATAGAAGGCAATGATGAGAAGTACCGACTGGAGTGCTATCATTGCCACAAGCCTGAGCACCTAAAGAGAAAATGCCCAAGACTCCAGATGGAGGAAAAAGAAAAGCAAAGCAGGCACAAAGGGAAGAAGAAGGTGCTGAAGGCGCTCACCTGGGATGAGGATGGCTCTGATGAATCAAGCACCACAGACTCTGGAAGTGAAGACGAGGCAAACCTATGTCTCATGGGAAAGGATCAAGAAGAATCTGACGATGAGTCCAGTGTCCAGAGCGACACTGAGGTAACTCCACCTACTTATACTGAACTTCTTGAAATCTATGAAAATTTAGTTGATAAATTAGAAAGTGTTATTTCTGAGAAAAAGTCATTGAGAGACGAAAACAAGAAAATCAAAAAAGACTTAGAAAAATTAAAAGGTGAAGTCATTAGAAGTGGCAAAGAGAAGATCGAATGTCTAGAGTGTTCTCACTCGATGACAATGATCGAGGAACTAAAAATAAGTCTCTCCAAGGCAACATTGAGAACAACTAGTCTCATCAATGAAAAGAATGTCTTGGAGAAAAGATTTCAAATGTCTCTGGCCAGGATAGATGAAGGCAAAAAGCAATTTGACAATCGGTGCGTGATGCTAGTTACTGAGAACACCGCCTTAAAGGCGAGGATCCATGATCTCAACTGTGTTGTCCAAAAGTTTGGAATAGGCCAAAAATCATTGGATATGCTTTTGGGAGGATAGTGTCATGGATCTGGGAAGTTTGGACTAGGATATGTGAGTTCAACATCACCACCAAGTGGGAATCACTATCACTCCAAGCCTAAGTCCAACTTGAATAAATCTAACGATAATGTTAGGAAGTCTAGAGGGCTATCCCTATCCTCAAGTAAGAGCTCGAGCAACTCGATAAAGGAAGCGTCCACTGCATACACGTTGTGTGCAAACTATCATAAGTTTGGTCACACATCTGGCTCGTTTTTGAGGAAAGGTGCCAAGAAAAAAACACAAGTCTGACTACCAAAATCTTCTACCTATCATATGGGAGGGACAACTTGGGTAACCAGAACTTTACCCTCATCTTCTTTTTAGGTCTGTTGGTAGGCTAAGGACACATAGAACGTGTGGTACTTGGACTCTGGGTGCTCCAAGCACATGACGGGAGATAAAGACAAGTTCCTTAGCCTGGAGAAGAAGAAGGGTGGCATGGTGACCTTTGGGGACAACAACAAAGGAAGGATACTTGGAAGCGACACTATAGGTAACAAGGCATTTTCTATTTCTAATGTTCTGTATGTAGATGAACTTAAGCATAATCGCATCTCTATTAGCCAACTGTGTGATAAAGGTCTAAATATCTTATTTGAGTTATCTACAAACACTTGCAAGATTATTGATGCCAAAACTGCTAGTCTATTACTTGTAGCTCACAGAAATCATAATGTGTACACTTTAGTTTTGATGATATTTCTGTATCTAATTTGAAATGCCTAGTTACTAGGAATGATGAATTAGACCTTTGGCATAGAAGACTAGGACATATTGGTAGCAAGCTTATTATAAAACTATCGAAAAAGAAACTAGTTAGGCGACTTCCCAACTTAAGCGGTAGTTTAAATGTCTTATGCGGTCCATGTCAAAAAGGCAAATTTGTCAAAACCTCTTTCAAAAGCAAAACTAAAGTTTCCACGTCTAGACCACTCGAACTCATTCACATGGACTTGTTTGGACCTCTAAGTACGTGTAGTCAGGTGGAAAACAATACACCTTCGTTATCATAGATGATTACTCGCGTTATTTCTGGATGATCTTCCTAGCAAATAATCTGACTCCTTTAGCGAATTCTTCAATCTCTGCACGGGGCTTTAAAATGAGAAGGAGCTAAAGATAAAATGTATTAGATCAGATCATGGAGGAGAGTTTGAGAATGAGGACTTCTCAAACTTGTGTGACACCTTAGGAATTAAGCACGAATTCTCTGCCCCTCGCACTCCACAATAGAACAGGGTTATAGAAAGAAAGAATCACACTCTCCAAGAATTAGCCCGCACTATGCTCGCCGAGTTTGGCTTACCACGATCCTTTTGGGTTGAAGCGGTTAACACGACAAGCTACGTGATGAACTGAGTAATGTTTCGTCCACTTTTAAAGCGAACTCCATACGAGCTGTATTTCGAAAAGAAACCTTCTGTATAGCATTTTAAAGTATTTGGTTGCCCGTACTACATTCTAAACACTAAGGATCACCTAGGTAAATTTGACAAAAAATCTGATCGAGGTGTCTTCCTAGGATACTCGAGTAAGAGTCAGACCTATAGGATCTACAATAAGAGGACTCTAGTGGTTGAAGAATCGGCTCATGTATTTCAATGAAAATTCCCCATCTAACGAGCCCAAGATGAATGAAGAGGAGGTTGAAGTGAGTGTATCGATAGGAGATGAAGGGAGAGAATCATGCAGAGTGAAACTCAATCTCTTAAACAAGGATATATGCCTCCTAGTAACTTAATTTTTTCAAAGCAACATCCTCGTGATCTAGTCATAAGAGAGCAATCTCATGGAGTTAGAACTCAATCCACACTTCATGAGTATTTCTCAAACTTGTGTTTCCTATCCGATATTGAATCCAAGAACGTCTCAGTAGCCTTGAAAGATGAATCATGGTTCTTGGCGATGAATGAGGAGCTGAGCCAATTCGAGCGAAGTAAGATATGGGTGTTAGTGGAATGACCAGATAACCATCTAGTCATAGGCTTAAAATGGGTTTTCAAAAATAAGCTTGATGGTGAATCTAGGATAACAAGAAATAAAGCTAAGTTGGTGGCTCAAGTGTATTCTCAGATAGAGGGTTTAGATTTTGAGGAGACATTTGCCCTGGTTGCTCGACTCGAGTCCATTCGTATGTTTTTGCTGTTTGCAAGTTACACGCAAATTAGATTGCACCAAATGGATGTCAAGAGTGCTTTCTTAAACGGATATATTAAAGTAGAGGTATATGTCGAGCAACCACCCGGTTTCATGAATACCGCCTACCCAAACCACGTATACAAGTTGGTGAAGGCCCTATATGGACTGAAGCAGGCAGACCATGCTTGGTACGATAGGCTCACTACTTTTCTCTTAGATCATGGCTTTAGGATGGGTAGTGCAGACACAACCTTATTTGTGAAGACCAAGATTTCTGATCTAATTATCTTACAAATCTATGTTGATGATATCATTTTTGGGGCCACGAATGAAAAGATGTGTGAAAAAATTGTCACCTTAATTAAATCCAAATTCGAAATGAGTGTAGTAGGAGAACTAACCTATTTCCTAAGATTTCATATTTCTCAACGCAAAGACGGGATTTCCATAAGTCAATCAAAATATATCAAAGATATGCTTGTGCGTTTTGGGTATGAGAATCTAAAACAAGTCAAAACTCTTATGAGTGCTTCTCTTAAATTGAGAAAAAATGAAAGTGGCATTTCCGTCGATCAGACCGTGTTTAGAGGTATGATAGGGTCATTGCTATATTTGAGTGCCTCTAGGCCCGATATCACATTTGCGGTGTGTCTTTGCGCTAGATATCAAGTCGACCCTAAGCAGTCACACTTGAAAGCCGTAAAGCACATTTTAGGTATCTGATTGGCACGCAAAATCTTGGAATTTGGTACCCACATACCACTGATTTCACACATCATGGGTACTCAGACTCGAACTATGTCAGATGCTCACTTGATCGCAAGAGCATAAGTGGTACATGTCACTTCCTAGGGCCTGCATTAGTTTCCTGGTCAGTAGAAAACAGAATTCTACTGCACTATATACCGCTGAGGCCGAATATATTGCCTTAGGAAGTTGTTGCGCACAAGCACTATGGATGTCCCAAACGTTAGAAGACTTTGGCTTAACTTGTAGGAATGTTATACTTAGGTACGACAACAAGAGTGTCGTAGACTTGACATGTAAGACCCCCCTCCCCCTTACCAAGGAGGGCTACCAGATCTTATGCCCAGAACCGCCGTCTTACGGTGGCACTAACTCACGGGTTAGCCGACACCGCAACACGCCGATCCTGCCGGCTAGTATGATCATTAACCTGTAGGCCAACATGAAAAGAAAGAAGTAAACTGTATATAAAAACCATCAGTCCACAAGTCACAGTACAATCATGTAAAAGAAATGAATAGTACAATAGTCCACAATAGAGTACAAATGAAAGAGTAAAAAGGGCTTATGCCCAGTACATCAAATCTCTCTCTCACAAAATCATAAATGCGGAAGCTATACTAGAACATCAAGACTCGTCCCACCTGAGGACGCACAGTAGTGGTGGTAGCCTGCTGAAGCGGTATCTGCTCCTCATGTTCTGCCTCCTCGACGTGCTGGTGCTCCATCTCCACGGGCTCCTAAAAATAGTTGGTCACCGACCATTAGTCAAAAAGACTAAGTCGTTTCCTCCGCACCTCGCCCCGCAGCTCCTAGGCACCGAGCGGGAGGACGAAGCGGAGGACAACAAGGGGTAGCAAAATGGAAGCAGGTGACAATATCTATCTAGAGTGGTACTAAGTAATGAAATTCTACTCTAGCAATGCTAAGTACAGTACAAGTAGTAAGTAAGGGCAGTACAGTAAAGAAAAGTAGAGAAGCAGCAGTATGAACAAGTAAACAAGCTAAGCTACCACTAAGCTATCATCATAAACGTACCCTAACTTATATAAATGCCCATACAAATATATAAGTTAAGATTTCCAGGAAATTTAACTTATCATATAAAAGAGCTCATACTAATTTATATGATAAGGATCTATAAAGCGTATGACCTAATATGAATGAATGATATGATGCAATTTATGCGCAGACAAGTGCAACTCACACACAACGACTCTATGATCACAGACCTTTAGTTCCCACTTTTGAGAGCTAGCATCACTCTCGGGTACCACCGCTGTGGCTACGGCAGCAGCGGAGCGGGCGTCTCCGCTTCTAGACCGGTATGCACACTACCAAGCCTTAGACCCCTCTCATACGCCTCTGTACACGTCCAAGGTGCACTCTAGAGTCTCGTGTATGTACTTTGCTGACAAACCCGTCAGTCTTGTTGGGTCGGATGTGTGTTATCGAGGATCGTCCTCCAGACCGCAGTGTAAAACAACCCACTGGCCCCTTCTAACTCCCACAACCGCCTGGTGCACCGTACTGCCATTGGTGTGACGAACGACCAGTACCGCATGCCCCGCCACGATATTTATGCACATGCAAGTAATTCATACCGAGCCTCCCGCTCGCAGGACCAAAACCCGTCCTGAATCCCTCAAACCCAAACCCGGGTGAGAACGCACATTAGTGCCTTTATACCAACTCCCTCAAACCCCAAACGGGTGAGCATATATCATGAATCTCTCCAACCCCACACGGGCGAGAAGGTACGACAATGTCCTAACCTATTATACTACTCTTGTCTACAGTTTATTGTACTTAGAGATTTAAGGTTAATCCCAGGACTGCCCCCGGTATTCCCTGTGAAGGGAACTCAAGGGGCACTAGGAACTGTGTTGGGATTATGCCCAGCGTTCCCTTTCGCAAGGATATTTATTTTAGTTGATAGCTACCCATGTATCTCCCCAGCTCTCCTTATTGCTTTAGTACAACCCTAGTGACTTAAGGTATTACCGGGAAAACCGACGGTCTTCCGTCGATCCCCGCTCCAGTTGCTAGCTAAGACTTGCACTTTTAATCCCTCACTAAGACAACTCTACCCACCAGGGTTACTCATGTTGAACTCTCTCTTATTTCTGCCGATAATCAATCCCCTAGTAATCCCCTAAGGCAAGACCTATTTGTGTTATATGCAGACCATGACCTATGATTACCCTAAAAATGTGATCTTCCAAACCTTAAGGCATCTTGCCTCTAAATATTTATCCTAAGGTGTTATGGACTAAGGGAACTACCCTAAGGGTTCTCATAATTTTTTTTCTTGGCCAAATAGTCATTTAATTAATTCTTTTAATTTAAATGCTAGGTCACTTTACACATGAAGTAGTTTGATTAAGTATCCACTGACCTAGGGAATTTTTCCTGAGATGTATATTGACAAAATATTGCTGCCTACAGAATTTCATAATTTTCCTTAAATTATTTATTATCATTTTCAATTTAATATCAATTCCACACAAATTCCATTTTTCCAAATGATGTATAGGCATTATGTACTCAAAACTTCCAGAAAAATTACAGAGCTTTTAGGACACTAATTTATGACTATTGGCAGAGAATCATCAACATTTAATGTAAGATGGCCTATAGGATTCCATTATAAGATATTTACCAAAATGTCATTGTACTAATTTAACACAAATAATGCATCCATTAAATTCTGAGAAATTTATGCAAAGCTAATAATAACATTTTATAATAGTAGAATAAATTCCAAATTTTTCAGAGGTATAAATCCATCATTTCAAGAATTAACAAGATAAGGGTAAAATGAGGAATTTAGGGTATCTACTCCAAAAGTTCTTCAAAACAGAGAAATCATGTTTTTCCTAAGTCAAGTGTGATGTTATCTATGCCTTGGCAAAGTTGTTTGGATTTGTACTTGAATAAATCCTATTTTCCAATTTTATTTCCAAAATAGCTATATTTAAAATAAATTCCAATAAATGGAATTGTGATTCCAAAAATTCCATTATTAATTTGAGGGATGAAATTTACCCTAATGGACCTCTGTAAATAATTCCATGACCTTTTCATGTCACCATTGGGCTAAATACACCAATTTGTATTTTTGCTATTTGCACACCAATGCTTAACATAGGCTACCACATGCAAGTGGATTCTCCCAACATGCAGTGAACCCAAGGTGCTGAAAATTTTATCATGCACCAAGGATGACCCCACTGACCCACCACCAAAATTTGGGGCCATGGGGAGGAGTAGAACTCCATATATGTCATTTATTTATATTTTGATATTTTACCAAAAACTATAGGAAAATATTCTCTAAAAATTCCTAAATTTTGGCAGGAGCTAAGTATGCCCTAATCATGCATGTGCCCAAAATTTGGGGCCATGGTGAATAATATTGTGACCTGGGCACCCAATTTAATTTCTGTCCTACTCTAGGACCAGTCCTAGGAGAAATGTCCTACAGGACTGTACACTACACCAAAATGTATTTTTAGGGTGGAATATTAAAGGTAAAACCCCTGGCTACATTTTTCATTAAGGGGCAAAGTTCTGGAAATGCCTCTAAGAGGCCTAAATTTAACATGCATGGTGACTGAAAAAGTGTGACAGAAATCATACTATTCAATACATTAAATTAATTCATATTAATATCTGCGCACGAATCTTAAAGCTTATCCGACGGAATCTGGTCATCGTCTACCTCCAGCCAACGGCTGAGATCGAGCCGACCTGGAGCAACTTTGCCGGCGGTTTCCGGCCAGCTGAGACGGCGCCACCTCCGGCCAACGATGCCATCACCTTCACGGTGGTGGTGGCTATCATTTCCCGGCGATGGGGCGGCGGGAGACGGCGGCGACGGCGATCCCGAGCGGTTTCAAAAGCTTGGAATTCTCTCGATTTTCTCACATGGCATCGGGCTCAGTTGAGCCCGATATCTCTCCTATTTGATCTAAGAGGCTAGTACGGGTAGAGGTGAAGTGAAACGCACTTAAATCGAGGCTTGGCTGCGGGTCAGGCGGCGGTTTGCCGTGGTGGTGGTGCGCCGGTGAGCTCCACCCCGAAAGCTCAAATCTCCACCGTTTTCCATGATTGAGCAGTCGAATTCCACTCCTCTCGGCCTTCTGAAGCTAATGGTGAGCTCTGTTTGGACTGAGGTGAGCTATAAGTGGAGTTAACTCCAAGGTGAGCTCGGTTTGAGCATTGGAGGCTTCACCCATGGTGCCATGTGGCTCACTGCCTTGGTTTTCTGCTGGAATTGAGGAGGGGAAGTCAGCCACCTGGTTTTGGGCAGCCCAAACCAGCTGATGGGGTGGCCATGTGGCCACCATTTTCTTCATTCCCCTTTCTCTCTCCTCTTCTCCTAAAAATTCCAATTTTACCCCACTTGCATGTATTCTCTCTCCTGATTTAGAAGGGTAGGACTGGTCTTGTTCACTTGGGCTGACTATGGGCCAATTTTAGTGGGCTTGGCCCAAGGGGAAAATGGCTTGGCCTTCATTTCACTCTTTAGGTCAATTTGTTGACCAAATTGACTTTTAGGGTTGACTGGTCAACCATGGTGGGTGGACTGACCCCACTTGGTGGAAATGGGTCTAGTGGCACCACCCAACTTAGTTTGGGTCAAGGGGGTGCCCCACTTAGGTTAATTAGGCATATGGGTGTGGGTTTGACCAAATTAAGCCCAAGGTTGACCTTGGTCAACTGGGGTCAAAATGTTGACCCAGTGACATACCCTAGGGTCCACTTAGATTGTTTTTAGGGTTAGAGCAATGTGGTGGGGTCATGGTGTGGCTAGGGTCCCTAATTAGGCTGGTTTGACCTAGTTTGACTTGGTCCTATAGTGGGCTCCACATGGCTAACACCCACTACCTAGGGTCAAACCTAGTTGATCTCCTTAGGTCTCACCCCATGCCTAACCCAATCTAAGTTAAGGGATCCAGAAGTAACATGGGATGTTACAAATTCCAATAAACAATAAAATAATTTCATCCCCGAAATTTAAGTTCGGGTCTACGGGGTTCTATTTGCAAGAATTATCAAGAATTTAAAGACATAACTTAAATGTACCTGATGCGAATAGCTCCGGGTGTTGCTCCAACATCAGATCCCTCGGCTCCCAAGTGTGCTCCTCCCGTCCATGGTTGGACCACAACACCTTCACAAGAGGGACCTTCTTCTTCCGCAACACTCGGATGGCTGTATCGTCGATCCGGATCGGCTCCAATCTCACTGATCTGTCAGGCTCTACCGGTCCGGCTGTAGTAGTAATGTGCTGCTCCGGCCGAAGGAGAGCTCTTCGCAAGGAAGAGACATGGAAGACGTCATGTAATGCACCCAACTCCGGTGGCAGCTGCAGTCGGTAAGCCAAGGGGCCGATCCGCTCCAGGATCAGGTAGGGCCCCATGTATCGTGGACTGAGCTTCTTGTGCCTCCGCACCCGAGAAACACCGTGTACTGGACGTATCTTCAAGAATACCCTGTCTCCAACCTGGAACTCCACCTTCCGGTGCCGAGCATCATAATACTTTGCCTGCCTGCTCTGGGCCTCCAGTAGCCGATCCCTGATCAATCGAATCTGCGCCTCAGTATCCTCTATGTAATCAGATCCCAGAGCCCTGGTATCCACATCCTGTACCCATGATAACGGTGTCCGGCATCTCCTCCCATAAAGCGCCTCGTATGGAGCCATCCTGATGCTAGCCTGGTGGCTGTTATTATACGAGAACTCAATCAATGGTAGCAGCCTCTCCCAAGGCCTCCCTGTATCCAATATGTATAATCTGAGCAGGTCCTCCATGGTCCGGATGGTCCGCTCGGTCTGTCCGTCGGTCTGCGGGTGGAAGGCGGTACTAAAGGTAAGCCGAGATCCCAAATAAGCATGCACGGCCCTCCACTCGCTCGAAGTGAACCGACCATCACGGTCCGAAACAATAGTCCTGGGGATACCATGATATCTGATGTACTGCTCCACAAATAGTCTCACCAGGACTGCAACTGGGGCATCCTTCTGAACTGGAATAAACCGCGCTACTTTGGTCAATCTGTCCACTATAACCAATATAGAATCATGCCCAGAGTGGGAGCGAGGCAATCCGTGTACAAAGTCCATAGCAATGTCCTCGAACTTCCACTCTGGAACTGGCAGTGGCTGTAGTAAACCTCCCGGGCTCTTGCATTCCGCCTTCACATGCTGGCAGGTCTCGCAATGGGTCACAAAATCCGTGATCTCCCTCTTCATCCCGGGCCAATGCATAGATCTCCGTAGATCTGCCCACATCTTGGTGATGCCGGGGTGCACTGAATATCTCGAGCAATGTGCCTCTCGGAGTATGTCCTCCCGGATACTGCCTCCTGCTGGTATGTAGATGCGTCCCCGGAACCTAAGAAGATCATCCTGTAGCATGTAGTCCTCGACCCTGCCCCTCTCTAAGGCACTGAAAATCGGCTGTAACGCAGCATCCAGCCTCTGATGTGCTCGGATGCGCTCCTGTATATCATCGCCGCTGATCACTGAGCTCAAATACTCTCTATATATGACTGGCTCGGTCTCGGATACCATGGTGATGTGCATGTCCTCCATCATCTGTAGCAGCTCTAAAGACATCAATCGGGGCTCCGGTCCAGAAGTGCCGGCCCTCCTGCTCAAAGCATCCGCAACCGTGTTCGCTTTCCCCGGGTGATAGTGGATCTTGTAATCATAATCACAGAGGAACCCCAGCCACCTCCTCTGTCTCAGGTTTAGGTCCTTCTGCGTATCGATATACTTGAGATTCTTGTGATCCGAAAAGATGTCACAATGAATCCCGTATAAGTAATGCCTCCATATCTTTAGGGCGAAAACCACAGCCCCGAGCTCTAGATCATGTACTGGATAGTTATTCTCATGCTTCTTCAACTGTCTCGAAGCATAAGCAATAACGTGTCCATGCTGCATCAGGACTGCACCCATCCCCTGATAAGAGGCGTCCGTGTAGATCTGGAATCCTTCGCTCCCGGATGGAAGCGCAAGAATGGGGGATGAGATGAGTCGGTCCTTCAGCTCCTGAAAAGCCATCTCACACCGTTCAGACCAAACAAAATCTGCGTCCTTCTTCGTCAAGGACGTGAGGGGGAGTGCTATCCTCGAGAACCCCTCCACGAACTTGCGGTAATAGCCTGCTAGTCCCAAGAAACTGCGGATGTCAGATGCGGTCTTCAGCCGTGGCCAATCCCTCACTGTCTCTATCTTGGCCGGGTCCACTGCTAACCCAACCCCACTGATCGTGTGCCCCAGGAATGCCACCTCCTGCAACCAGAACTGGCACTTTGAAAATTTTGCGTACATCTGGGTCTCCCTCAGCCTCTGCAAGACCTGTGTCAGGTGCTCCGTATGCTCCTCCTGAGTCCGAGAATAAATAAGGATGTCGTCGATGAATACAATCACGAAGCGGTCTAAGAAAGGCTCGAAAACACGGTTCATTAGACTCATGAATGCAGCAGGAGCATTTGTGAGCCCAAAAGGCATCACCGTGAATTCGTATAATCCATAGCGCGAACTGAAAGCCGTCTTCGGTATGTCCTCTTTCCTGATACGGAGCTGATAGTAGCCGGATCGCAAATCTAACTTGGAGAACCAGAATGCTCCCTGTAGCTGGTCAAATAACTCATCTATCCGAGGCAGAGGATAGGTGTTGCGGACCGTCAACCGGTTCAGCTCCCGGTAATCTATACATAATCGCAGTGATCCGTCCTTCTTCTTCACAAAGAGAACTGGCGCTCCCCATGGCGATGAGCTAGGCCGCACAAATCCTGACTCGACTAGCTCCTGTAGTTGAGTCCTGAACTCTGCTAACTCCCTAGGAGCCATCCTGTAGGGTGCCCTGGACACCGGCTTCGCTCCCGGTACTAGCTGAATCCTGAAATCCAAGTCTCTAGCAGGCGGTAGCCCGGGCAATTTCTCCGGGAATACGTCGGAGAAATCCCGGACCACCGGGATATCTGAGATAGTCGCCTCTGTTCCCACCATCTCGAAGCAGACAAGATAAACTTCTTCACCCTGCTCATGGGCCTTCACAGCCTGTACAGATGATAATAGTAGGTGGCAGATAGGCTGGATACCTTCAATGATAACATGAGAGTCGCCATGCCTTAGCGTGATCCTCCTGGACGGACAATCTATCTGGGCATGGGTTCTGATGCAACCAGGCCATGCCCAAGATCAAGTCGAAGTCCTGCAGCTTCAGAATAGTCGCCGGCGCCTCAAATGCCTTGCCACCAATCTCGGCCTCCATATCGCAATGTGCAGTGGTCCGCAGCTCCGACCCATCGGGTAGGCGTACCCTCATCTCTAGTCCAGGGAACCTCTCCACGCCTTCGAGTCCGTCGATGAAGGCCTCGGATACGAACGAGTGTGAAGCACCCGTGTCGAAAAGAGTATGAGCGGGCTTGCCGCTGATCATAACTATGCCTGAGGTTCGTTTATGTGAAAGTTAATTGTTATCCTATAGTTCTAGGTACTAAATATATATATCATTGGAAATCCACGAAAAATTCATAATTAACTTCAAGTACCTGTGATAACCTCCTCGGGATTCCTCGGCTCTGTGAGGTCCAAGTCGTATATCTGCTCCTGCTCGCGCATCCTGCCGTGATATCCCCGACCTCGGCCTCGTCCTCGGCCTCGTCCTCGGCCCTGCTGTACTGGGGCCACTGGAGGTGGAGGAGGAGGAGGGGGATGGAATCGGTGCGGGCACTCCGACCTGATGTGCCCGGGCTGGCGGCATCCGTAACAAACCACTTGTCGATGGCCTCAGTCATCCTGTCTCCTCGGATCATGCATCTGTAGAGGTGGGGGAGCCAATGCTGGAGGAGGCCCCTGCTCCTGCCTGAAGTTGGGACGACGACGTCCCCCACCCCTCCTGTATCCGATGGTCCTACCTCTCTGAGAGCCCCTACTGCTCTCACCTGATGTCGATCCATCAAATGGTCTCTTCCCTCCGGCTCGCACCATCAGCTGGTCAGCCTCCAGCTTCTTCGCCATCTCGATGATCTGCCTGGATGTGCCATGAGAAATGAATAACAGAGCCTGCCTCAAATCATCCCTGAGGCCCCGGTAGAACCTCTTCGCATACCTCCTATCGTCGGTGTCCTGAATCCCCACGAACCTGGCCAAGTGGGAGAACTCTCTATGGTACTCTATCACTGATCTAGTCCCCTGCTTGAGGTTCAGAAACCTCTCCTCCAAAGCATCTCTGTCCGTAGCAGAGACGAAGTGCTCCAGAAACACATCGCCAAACTCCTCCCAAGATATCTCTGACAGCTCAAAGTCCGCATAAGTAGACTCCCGGACTGATTTCCACCATCTCTTTGCATGAGCCTCTAGCACAGAGGTGGCTAGGGGTACTGCCTGGCCGACTGGGCAGCTGATGCCCGCTAAGATCTCGTGTATGGCCTCCAGCCATTCTTCCGTCTTCACTGCATCCTCCGTCCCGCGGTACGTCGGTGGGGACAGGCTCTTGAATGCACTCAGCCAGCTCGACCCCGGATTTGGCTGTGGAGCCAGGACTTGCTGGGCTCTAAAGGCATCCAAAATCGCCGTCAGGGTCTGCCCCAACTCCGTCTGTAGGAATGGAGCGGCAGCTGGAGGGGGAGGAGCCACATTTTGCGGCGCTGCGACCTGTGGAGGTTGCATAAAGGTAAGGTTAAAGCAAAGTTGGCCTAAAATATTGTACTTTGTGGACCATTTATGTGACTTTACACATGGGCACACCACTGCTTCCGCTGAATAGTTTGTCCGCAAACTAATGCTGGGGCGTGGTGGGCCCATAACCCACAGGTCCCAGGATCGAAACCTGGCTCTGATACCAGTTTGTAAGACCCCCCTCCCCCTTACCAAGGAGGGCTACCAGATCTTATGCCCAGAACCGCCGTCTTACGGTGGCACTAACTCACGGGTTAGCCGACACCGCAACACGCCGATCCTGCCGGCTAGTACGATCATTAACCTGTAGGCCAACATGAGAAGAAAGAAGTAAACTGTATATAAAAACCATCAGTCCACAAGTCATAGTACAATCATGTAAAAGAAATGAATAGTACAATAGTCCACAATAGAGTACAAATGAAAGAGTAAAAAGGGCTTATGCCCAGTACATTAAATCTCTCTCTCACAAAATCATAAATGCGGAAGCTATACTAGAACATCAAGACTCGTCCCACCTGAGGACGCACAGTAGTGGTGGTAGCCTGCTGAAGCGGTATCTGCTCCTCATGTTCTGCCTCCTCGACGTGCTGGTGCTCCATCTCCACGGGCTCCTAAAAATAGTTGGTCACCTACCATTAGTCAAAAAGACTAAGTCGTTTCCTCCGCACCTCGCCCCGCAGCTCCTAGGCACCGAGCGGGAGGACGAAGCGGAGGACAACAAGGGGTAGCAAAATGGAAGCAGGTGACAATATCTATCTAGAGTGGTACTAAGTAATGAAATTCTACTCTAGCAATGCTAAGTACAGTACAAGTAGTAAGTAAGAGCAGTACAGTAAAGAAAAGTAGAGAAGCAGCAGTATGAACAAGTAAACAAGCTAAGCTACCACTAAGCTATCATCATAAACGTACCCTAACTTATATAAATGCCCATACAAATATATAAGTTAGGATTTCCAGGAAATTTAACTTATCATATAAAAGAGCCCATACTAATTTATATGATAAGGATCTATGAAGCGTATGACCTAATATGAATGAATGATATGATGCAATTTATGCGCAGACAAGTGCAACTCACACACAACGACTCTGTGATCACAGACCTTTAGTTCCCACTTTTTGAGAGCTAGCATCACTCTCGGGTACCACCGCTGTGGCTACGGCAGCAGCGGAGCGGGCGTCTCCGCTTCTAGACCGGTATGCACACTACCAAGCCTTAGACCCCTCTCATACGCCTCTGTACACGTCCAAGGTGCACTCTAGAGTCTCGCGTATGTACTTTGCTGACAAACCCGTCAGTCTTGTTGGGTCGGATGTGTGTTATCGGGGATCGTCCTCCAGACCGCAGTGTAAAACAACCAACTGGCCCCTTCTAACTCCCACAACCGCCTGGTGCACCGTACTGCCATCGGTGTGACGAACGGCCAGTACCGCATGCCCCGCCACGATATTTATGCACATGCAAGTAATTCATACCGAGCCTCCCGCTCGCAGGACCAAAACCCGTCCTGAATCCCTCAAACCCAAACCCGGGTGAGAACGCACATTAGTGCCTTTATACCAACTCCCTCAAACCCCAAACGGGTGAGCATATATCATGAATCTCTCCAACCCCACACGGGCGAGAAGGTACGACAATGTCCTAACCTATTATACTACTCTTGTCTACAGTTTATTGTACTTAGAGATTTAAGGTTAATCCCAGGACTGCCCCCGGTATTCCCTGTGAAGGGCTCTCAAGGGGCACTAGGAACTGTGTTGGGATTACGCCCAGCGTTCCCTTTCGCAAGGATATTTATTTTAGTTAATAGCTACCCATGTATCTCCCCAGCTCTCCTTATTGTTTTAGTACAACCCTAGTGACTTAAGGTATTACCGGGAAAACCGACGGTCTTCCGCCGATCCCCGCTCCAGTTGCTAGCTAAGACTTGCACTTTTAATCCCTCACTAAGACAACTCTACCCACCAGGGTTACTCATGTTGAACTCTCTCTTATTTCTGCCGATAATCAATCCCCTGGTAATCCCCTAAGGCAAGACCTATTTGTGTTATATGCAGACCATGACCTATGATTACCCTAAAAATGTGATCTTCCAAACCTTAAGGCATCTTGCCTCTAAATATTTATCTTAAGGTGTTATGGACTAAGGGAACTACCCTAAGGGTACTCATAATTTTTTTTTCTTGGCCAAATAGTCATTTAATTAATTCTTTTAATTTAAATGCTAGGTCACTTTACACATGAAGTAGTTTGATTAAGTATCCACTGACCTAGGGAATTTTTCCTGAGATGTATATTGACAAAATATTGCTGCCTACAGAATTTCATAATTTTCCTTAAATTATTTATTATCATTTTCAATTTAATATCAATTCCACACAAATTCCATTTTTTCCAAATGATGTATAGGCATTATGTACTCAAAAATTCCAGAAAAATTACAGAGCTTTTAGGACACTAATTTATGACTATTGGCAGAGAATCATCAATATTTAATGTAAGATGGCCTATAGGATTCCATTATAAGATATTTACCAAAATGCCATTGTACTAATTTAACACAAATAATGCATCCATTAAATTCTGAGAAATTTATGCAAAGCTAATAATAACATTTTATAACAGTAGAATAAATTCCAAATTTTTCAGAGGTATAAATCCATCATTTCAAGAATTAACAAGATAAGGGTAAAATGGGGAATTTAGGGTATCTACTCCAAAAGTTCTTCAAAACAGAGAAATCATGTTTTTCCTAAGTCAAGTGTGATGTTATCTATGCCTTGGCAAAGTTGTTTGGATTTGTACTTGAATAAATCCTATTTTCCAATTTTATTTCCAAAATAGCTATATTTAAAATAAATTCCAATAAATGGAATTTTGATTCCAAAAATTCCATTATTAATTTGAGGGATGAAATTTACCCTAATGGACCTCTGTAAATAATTCCATGACCTTTGCATGTCACCATTGGGCTAAATACACCAATTTGTATTTTTGCTATTTGCACACCAAGGCTTAACATAGGCTACCACATGCAAGTGGATTATCCCAACATGCAGTGAACCCAAGGTGCTAAAAATTTTATCATGCACCAAGGATGACCCCACCGACCCACCACCAAAATTTGGGGCCATGGGGAGGAGTAGAACTCCATATATGTCATTTATTTATATTTTGATATTTTACCAAAAACTATAGGAAAATATTCTCTAAAACTTCCTAAATTTTGGCAGGAGCTAAGTATGCCCTAATCATGCATGTGCCCAAAATTTGGGGCCATGGTGAATAATATTGTGACCTGGGCACCCAATTTAATTTCTGCCCTACTCTAGGACCAGTCCTAGGAGAAATGTCCTACAGGACTGTACACTACACCAAAATGTATGTTTAGGGTGGCATATTAAAGGTAAGACCCCTGGCTACATTTTTCATTAAGGGGCAAAGTTCTGGAAATGCCTCTAAGAGGCCTAAATTTAACATGCATGATGACTGAAAAAGTGTGACAGAAATCATACTATTCAATACATTAAATTAATTCATATTAATATCTGCGCACGAATCTTAAAGCTTATCCGACGGAATCTGGTCATCGTCTACCTCCAGCCAACGGCTGAGATCGAGCCGACCTGGAGCAACTTTGTCGGCGGTTTCCGGCCAGCTGAGACGGCGCCACCTCCGGCCAACGATGCCATCACCTTCACGGTGGTGGTGGCTATCATTTCCCGGCGATGGGGCGGCGGGAGACGGCGGCGACGGCGATCCTGAGAGGTTTCAAAAGCTTGGAATTCTCTCGATTTTCTCACATGGCATCGGGCTCAGTTGAGCCCGATATCTCTCTTATTTGATCTAAGAGGCTAGTACGGGTAGAGGTGAAGTGAAACGCACTTGAATCGAGGCTTGGCTGCGGGTCAGGCGGCGGTTTGCCGTGGTGGTGGTGCGCCGGCGAGCTCTACCCCGAAAGCTCAAATCTCCACCATTTTCCATGATTGAGCAGTCGAATTCCACTCCTCTTGGCCTTCTGAAGCTAATGGTGAGCTCTGTTTGGACTGAGGTGGGCTATAAGTGGAGTTAACTCCAAGGTGAGCTCGGTTTGAACATTGGAGGCTTCACCCATGGTGCCATGTGGCTCACTGCCTTGGTTTTCTACTGGAATTGAAGAGGGGAAGTCAGCCACCTGGTTTTGGGTAGCCCAAACCAGCTGATGGGGTGGCCATGTGGCCACCATTTTCTTCATTCCCCTTTCTCTCTCCTCTTCTCCTAAAAATTCCAATTTTACCCCCTTGCATGTATTCTCTCTCCTGATTTAGAAGGGTAGGACTGGTCTTGTTCACTTGGGCTGACTATGGGCCAATTTTAGTGGGCTTGGCCCAAGGGGAAAATGGCTTGGCCTTCATTTCACTCTTTAGGTCAATTTGTTGACCAAATTGACTTTTAGGGTTGACTGGTCAACCATGGTGGGTGGACTGACCCCACTTGGTGGAAATGGGTCTAGTGGCACCACCCAACTTAGTTTGGGTCAAGGGGGTGCCCCACTTAGGTTAATTAGGCCTATGAGTGTGGGTTTGACCAAATTAAGCCCAAGGTTGACCTTGGTCAACTGGGGTCAAAATGTTGACCCAGTGACATACCCTAGGGTCCACTTAGATTGTTTTTAGGGTTAGGGCAATGTGGTGGGGTCATGGTGTGGCTAGGGTCCCTAATTAGGCTGGTTTGACCTAGTTTGACTTGGTCCTATAGTGGGCTCCACATGGCTAACACCCACTACCTAGGGTCAAACCTAGTTGATCTCCTTAGGTCTCACCTCATGCCTAACCCAATCTAAGTTAAGGGGTCCAGAAGTAACATGGGATGTTACATGACATATAATCCAGTGCACCATTTTAGATCAAGACATATTGACGTGCGTCACCACTTTATTCGAGATCATATAAAAAAGGAGAACATGAGTGTAAGTTTCATTGGCACTGTTGACTAACTAGCAGACATATTCACTAAGCCACTCCCAGATGCACGTTTCTCACTACTTCGACCCGAGCTTTGTATTCTGGATCTCTCATCCTAGACATCGTCGTGCGTGTCTGATTTTTATTTGAGGTTCTTGTCTTTGTCTATTTTTTCTCTTCGCATATTTTTTTTGTGTTCACTTGAGTGTCATTGTTTTTTTACTCTTCTTTCAAAAAAATCAAAAATCAAAATCACGAAAAACATATATATATATATATATATATATCTGTATATATATACGAGCATCTTCGCACGGGCTATGCCCGTGCTGGATGCTCTCGGGCGGCCTTCGGCCGCATCCAGGCGTGCTTCGCTCGCCTTCCCATGGACTTCGCACGCGTTCGATGCCTCGTTGCGGGCTGCGCCGGCATCAAAGCGGGATGCGCCCGCATCAAAGTGGGATGTACCCACATCAAGACGGGCAGTGCCGGCAATATATACATATGAGTACTCAAAATGACCGTAAAAAATATAAATCAATATACAATATTTATTTTATATAAAAAAATTAAGTTTTGTTCTAAAAACATTAATTTCATGCAATCTCTCTCCCTCTTTTTTCTCTCCCTTCCCCGTCTCTCTCCCTTTCTCTCTCCCTCTCTCCACCCCCTTTCTCCTCTTCCTTCCGCCAACTCTCTCCCTCTCTCTCTCCTCCCCTCTCTCTCTCTTTCTCTCTCTCCCTCCTCTCTCTCTCCCAACTCTCTCCCTCCATCTCATGCTCTCTCTCATGATCCAATGGCTCCTGTTTAATCTATGGTTTGCCTCCAAATACCTATATTGCATTATATATATATATATATATATATATATATAAACAAAAAAACACAAAAACTACTGCTGTTGATTTATAACGCTAAAGGGCTCACATGACTGTGACGTTGACCATAATGCGTACGTACAATGTTTGAGTTTTAGACTCGTAATCTATGTAAACATTGTCCTCCGGTCATAGTGAGCTCCATAATGCGTACGTACAATGTTTGAGTTTTAGACTCGTAATCTATATAAACATTGTCCTCCGGTCATAGTGTGCTGAATCTATAGGTGCTTAGCTATTGAGTGCGGCAAGCCGGGGTCATGTTTGTTGTCTATGCCTCTAGGTATGTGTGAGGATTTAGATAGGGAATGACTTCACATGATACACACATCCCTAGCTGGTGCACTCAAGACAAAAAAATGTTACCCGTACATGCTATAACTCATGACACTATACTCTAACACGATAGAAATACGTTGAATAATCAATGTCACGATACATTTGTGATTATATTAGGTGTGAAACTTTGGGCCAAAACTCTAGTACAAAAGTCATGTGTATACATGTTAAAGTGTATCTATCTAGGCGGATAAATTTCGATTGACTTGGGGCTCAGTGAAAAAAAATGATAACAAAAGTGGTAGCTCTACACTTACAAAATAAAAATATGCTTGTTATCACATCTCTTGTCACAGTTTCCACCAAACACTACTCACTCCTCCTGATAAGTCTTCATGAGCATTGTGAGGATGAGTACCTTGGTTAAAGAGTCACTTCGATCTTGTGCATCGACTCTATCTTTAGATCAGTGCCCCTAGTTTTTGCTTATGTATGACATAGAATGACATGTGATGTGATTATTCACCATATTTCTCTTGGTTTAGGTTCCCAAACGACTGCGATAACCATGTACAATATATTTTTTTTCTCTTGGTGTTATCTCGCTTTTGATACTACGCGAACACATGTCATTGTCCGTCTCAGACTTCCGCACATAAGAATTGGACTGCAACTACATTATCACTTTTTAGCACAATACGTACTAGCACACGATTTACACTCATAACGTTCTCAATGTTTGTTCAACTTGATACTTCCTCACTCTTATAACATTGTAGACGTACCTGTTGTGTGCTTAGTTTCGTCTGTGATGTCCAATTCATGTTTTCTCTAAAAAATTGAATCTCTTTGTCTGTGTTCCTTGCTCCATTTTGTGACCCATGTGCTTACAATTAACCAATAGTATTACATTTTGGGTCACCTCTATGCTTGTTAAATCTTGTGGAGATGAAAATTGAACGGTAAGGGTCGTCGGAATCCAGGAAGGACTCCGTGGGAAATCGTCCTGGGGATAAGGACGTCTAGATCAGGAGGATCTAGCGGGGATCTAAGACCCTTCCTTGTGTGGAGGTGAAGAGCCGGCTCGAAGACTTTTCCTGGAGGGAAAAGGAGAGAGACAACGAGTCTATGGTGCAGATCGGTATAGAAACCAAAAGATCGTTTCTACTCATCGCCTTGGATCTCGGGCGTCACGGAGATCACCCTTTTTGTACTCATCTAGAAATATTATTGTTTTGAATTATTGCAATAAAATCCTTTATCTCTGTGATGATTATTTATGGATGTGTGTTGTGATTGCTTAGAGAGTTTGTGTGTTTGTAGGTGTTGATCACACATCAACACAGGGAAACGAGTTCATAGATTTACTGCCGTGCGTTAGCTATCTAACGACCCATGGTAGCTTCCGGAACTCGATTTCCTATAACGAAACATTTTAAATTTCAAACTACGCTGCAAACCCTATTCATCCCCCTTAAGGTTGTCCACAAGATCCAATATGGAGGTGTTCAGTAATGGGCAGGCCCTTCAGAGATCGAAGAGGACCATTAAATCACCAGCTCGCTATCGTGAAGGAATCGTGGTGAGCTTTGTCTCCTATTTCTTTGCAGGCCCCCTGGATGAGCGGGAGTCTTCAAAGTTTGAAGACGCCACTAGAGTCAAGGAGTGGGATGACGCTATGGATGAGGAGATGGTAGCCCTCAAAAGGAACGAGACTTGGGATCTTGTGCCTAAGGTCGTTGGCGTTACTCCTGTGACATGTAAGTGGGTGTACAAAATGAAGAAGAAGGCTGATGGAAGTATCAAAAGATATAAAGCTCATCTGGTTGTTCAGGGGTTGTCCCAATAGTACGGCGAAGACTATGAAGAGACGTTTAGTCCTGTTGCTAAAATGACTTTGGTGCAGGTGGTAATTGCATTGGCTGCTTGTCAAGGGTGGAAGATGTGGCAACTTGATGCAAAGAATGCTTTTCTTTACAGAGAGATAGATAAAGACATTTTCATGGATCAATCACCAAGTTACGTATCTGAAGATCATTCGGACTACGTACGCAAGCTTCAGAAGGCTCTTTATGAATTGAAGCAGGCTCCACATGCATGGTATGAAAAGATCGCAGAATACCTCCAGTTCTGCGGATAGTTTGCCTCTGATTCAGATTCAAGCATGTTCATAAATAAGCAGGGGGAGCTTCATGTCTTGGTGCTACCGTACGTGGATGACATGATCGTCACGGGGAACACTGAGTAGGAGGTAGCTAGGCTCAGGGCCGAGCTATTTATACGGTTCGAGATGAATTATTTGGGTGAGCTCCATCATTTCCTTGGACTCGAGGTTAAGAGGAAGAAGAGCGGGATACTTGTCTCTCAAAGGGGTTATGCTGAGTGGATCGTTCATCAATTCAGCTTGATGGAGGGATAGAGTAGCTCTACTCCTATGAATTGTGTCATGAAGCTTCGACGAGATGAGAGGAGGATTCTTCCTGATCCCTTGGTGTTTTGTACTCTGATTGAGAGCTTGATTTACCTGACGATTACAAGGCCAGACATTGTTTATGTTGTAGGCCGAATTAGTCGTTATATGGCGGAACCAAGGAAGCCTCATCTGGTAGTGGCGAGGAATATTTTGAAGTATGTGAAGACAACTACTGATATGGGACTCCTGTATAGGAGGGACGTGACCTTTTTCTGCATGACTACACTGATGCTGATTATGGGGGAGACTCAGACGATCGTAAGTCAACGTCTGGTTATGTTTTCACATATGGATCAACGGGTATTTTATGGTGCAGTAAGAAGCAGGACTCGATGTCCGTCTCTACTACGGAAGAAGAGTGCATGACTTCGTCTTTGGCAGCTTGGGAAGCCATCTGGCTAAGGAGAGTAGTAAAGGACGTCCATGAATTAGTGCGAGGTCCAACTCTGCTTCGCGGTGACAGCGAGAGTGCCCTGAAATTGGTTAATAATCCAGTTTATCACACACTGACCAAGCATATAGAGATTGAGCACAATTTCATTCGGGAGACGGTGTTGAAGGGGTCTCTTATGGTTGAGCATGTGTGGAGCGAGGACAACATCACAAATATCTTCACTAAGCCACTATCGAAGGGGCCATTTGAACGACTACGAGGACTGTTGGGTTTGGTCACCACTTCTCACTTGAAGGGGAATGTTGAAATTGTTGAAGTGAAAGTGGGGGATTGATCAGGCAGACCGCGCAGCCTGGGCGGAGAGTCTGGCGGACTGATGGTGCGGCCTTATCAGTCTGATTTTGCGGCCTGGTGGTTTGTTCTTGGAGGTAGTTGTACGGGTAGCATGTTTATTCACGGTCTGGGCGAACTGGTTTGGAGTTCGTGGAGTTCACTCTATGCGTACTGTTCTTGGAGCTCGTGAGATCGACATTAGCTTGTGCCCTTGATCTCAGATGGTGCGGTTAGGAGGTAACCGCGGAGTTCGTGGTTAGGCGAACTGGATTGGATCTGGCGGACTGGGCGTACTGTTGTTCGTGTCCGCGGAGTCCGCGCCAGAGGTTCACTGGGGCTGTCACGATCTGTAACAAGTCCAGGTTGATCGTAGAGTCCATAAATGTTCGCTGGTTGATCGGACGGTCTGTGCCTTTGGTCGTGGACATTATTGTTGCGGGCTGGTGCGGTGTTCGCGGGGATGCAGACTGGCTTCTATACGGCCTTCCTTGATGACAGGCGGATAGGCTGGTGTCCGGCCTTGTCCATGCAGACTGGGCAGACTGCTTTGTGCTAGCTGCGGGCTGGGGTGGTGTTTCTATCCACTAGGGCGGTGACCACACTCCTTTCCGTGCCTATAAATAGGACACCCATGTGACAACATCATTAATAGAGTGAACAGTAAGTTGAACGTGGGTTATAGCTGCGGCCTCAGATTTCTAACCGCGCAGTTTGAGAAGGTTAATCAGTTTGTTGTTTGCATGTTGTGCGGCTAGCACTGAGAAGCCAGGATTTTGAAGCTGACTGCGGTCAGAGATCAGTGGAGCTTGTGGCTAACAATCAACTGTTTTCAGCAGATCGCAGTTGCGGCCAACCAATCTTCTCTCCTTCAACTTTCCCAGTTCAATAACTTGTCCGCCGGTCTCGGCGGTCTGTTCTTTTGTTCGGCAGCACAGTTCGCGGTCTAACTGGCGGCTAAGCGACCTCAGCGGTCAGGCGGCTTGCAGTTTGCGGACAGCTCTTCTTCAGCTTGAATAACATGTAGTTCGCGCGACCTCGCGGTCTCGACGAACTTCGTTGTTCAGTTCGGCAAGGGCGTCGGTCTTAGTGGTCTCGGCTTCTATCCGCCCGGCTTCTTGCTATTTGATGTTTTCTGCTTCCTTGTTTTGCTAGGCGAAATTATGTCTCGCCATATATATCTCTTGCTGTAAAGAGAATTGTTAATACTTGATCTGCTTGTTACTTTTCTTGCATCTGATTTATTGTGCTTGGTTATAGTTAAAGTGTTCGTGTGTCTGTTTTTCGTTTTTCGCTCGATCAAGGGGTCATTTTGATAAATTTGAAAGTTTTACTTAATATCAGTACTAACTACTTGAAATTTTAACAATATATATATATATATATATATATATATATATATATATATATATATATATATATATATATTTATATTGTACTTATTAATTTATAAAAAATATAAATTTTAGCAAATTAATTTATTTTTGGAGAAAAAAATGTCCAAGGGCACCGCCATGGGCATATAGAAAATTTTATCCTGAGAGCGTCTAAGGCCTAATTTTTCCTTCAAATAGAGTACTGGGCTACTCTCGAGATCGAGAGAGAGAGAGAGAGAGAGAGAGAGAGAGGGAGAGGAAGAGCGGGAGAGAGAGAGATGGGATTCCTGAGATTCGTGGAAGGCAGCCTTGCGGAGGAGAAGTTCTTCTCCGGTGATGTATTCCCAAAGATGCTGCTACCGGCGGCGAGCTCCGACAGAGATCTCGCAAAGTCGGTGGCTGCCGAACGGGAATCCCTTGCAGCCGCACTTGATCGGCACCGCGCTCTGCTCTTCCGCGGGTTCGATGTAGCCTCGGAGCACGATTTGGAGCTCGCCGTGGAAGCCTTCGGATGGGATCTCTACCAATTTCAGAATGGATCCACCACCCGCACAAGGCTCACCAACCGCGTCTACAACGCCAACGAAGCATCGCCGGAATATCCCATCCATTTCCACCATGAACTGTCAATGGTTAACTCTATCCCCCTCTCCATCTTCTTCAGGGCTTTTGACAATTTGCAACTTTCAAATATGAGATTTTGAAATTTTGCTCCTTTGAAATATGGGATTTTGACAATTTTCATCCTGAATCTGTAAAATTGATACTTTGCATCGTAAATTATTAATTTTTGGGACTTTGCATCGTCAGTTCTGAAATTTTAGGGGTATTTATGTCTGAGCAGGACACAAAAATTCATTTTGATACTGTGTATCTCAAATTATTGTTGTTGCCGGACTTCAATACTCTTAAATGAGCATTTTTAGTGCTTCTCGTGCAAAAATACTCTTGAAATTTAGGTCTGAGTGCAAAACGTCAAAAATCAATAATTTAGGGTGTAAAGTGTCAATTTTAAAGATTTCAGGTGCAAAATGTCAAATCCCACTATTTTGGAGGTGCCAAAAGCTCTCTTATTCACTTCAATTTTAATAGATGATTGCTATCCACACTACAGTTTGGGCTCTACGTAAATTTTTGATATATGTAAAACATTTTTGTTAAAATTATATCCGCAAATCAAATTGTTATCCGCAAATCAAAAAAATGAAAACCGTAAATTGATACAATTTGAATCTTTGTTTTCACCAGTATTTCAAAAAAACCTCATCCAATAAGAAAGAGAAAATACGGTCATTCGATACAACATTCTCATCATTACAAATATTTGTAACATATGTTGTATTAGTTAAGGTAAAAGGTCGTCATAAAAAGTGTTATGCAATCGGACCGAGTACCGCGGTAGCGCAACAGAATTAAATCGAACAAAACAATCGCGCAAAATAAAATAACGGAGCGAGATTCCAAGTACACAGACGACAAATAGAAATTTACGTGGTTCGGAGAGAAGCTCCTACATCCACGGGGAGATCGCGCCGGAAAAGATCAACTATAATGATAGAAGTTGCAGATTACAACAGAGACCGATACACGGTCGAGAAGGAAAAAAAGAAAACCCAAAGATCAAGACAAAACTATCGTCGGACGATAGTGATATCGCCGGGTGGTATCTTACGAACACTGTTCGTCTTCTTCACCGCTGTGCGCCGGTGCCGCCTCCTTCCGCTGGAACTCCGCCGCTTGGGCTGTACGCCTGATGCCGGGGATACCCAACTGTATGTATGCGTCGTCGCCGCCTGAGGTATGTCGCCGGGATGAAATTCGGTCGGGAGTCGCTTCGCCTAAAGCCGACTGGAACCACCGCCGCTGTCGCAGCCTGCTGTCGTCGCCTCCGCTGGGTGAACAGCCTGATATCTCTTTCTCTCCTCTGAATGGATCTCTTGGATTGCTTGTAAAGCATGGAGAAAATCGGTACCTATAAATAGGTGTGAATCCTCCTCTTTATTAGGAGATAACTTCTAATAAGGAGATTACACCAAAATAGTCCAGAATATTTAAGAAGGATTTCCCCAAAATCTGATTCCAATAATAGGATCTCTACAAATTAGGATTTGCTTAGAATAAGAAATCCTTGATCCCATGGATCGGTGAGGTGTCACCAATCCAATAATCTCCACATTGACGCCTCACAGAACCTAACTCCACCTGCAGCTTGGATCTCACCCTTCCGGCAAACTACCCCCTCTCCCTGGGGTCGCCCCAATCAGCATGCACCAATATGAGCCAAGTCAAAGCAGTGCTTGAACTTGACTCCTGTCACTGGTTTGGTCAGCATGTCTGCAACATTCTCCTCTATGGGCACCTTCAGCAACTGAATGTCTCTGCTAGCAACGAACTCCCTCAACTTGTGATAGCGCACATCAATGTGTTTTGTCCTGGCATGATAGACCGTGTCTTTGGCCAGACAAATCGCACTCTGACTATCACAGTGCAGCTTCACCGCCTCCTGAGAAATCCTGAGTTCTTTGGCGAGACCTTTGAGCCAAATGACTTCCTTTGCAGCTTTTGCTGCAGCAATATACTCTGCCTCCGTCGTAGATAGAGACACGATGTCCTGAAGAGTGTCTTTGCAACTGATGGGACCTCCACCTAGAAGGAAGATATACCCAGAAGTAGATTTCCTCTTATCGAGGTCGTCGGCGTAGTCGGAATCAACGTAGCCCTCTAGCACACCGACATACTGGCTCCTTTGAAATACTAATCCGATGTTTGGAGTTCCTCTCAAGTACCTTAGAATCCACTTGACGGCTTCCCAATGTTGTCGCCCCAGATTCCTCATGTATCTGCCGACAACGCTCACAGCCTGAGCAATATCTGGTCTCGTACAAATCATAGCGTACATCAAGCATCTTACCGCACTAGCGTACGACACCTTGAGCATCTTTTGGTGTTCCTCCTCGGTGTCTGGACACAGCTGTGATGACAGTCTAAACTGTTGCCCGAGAGGGGTGGTAACATGTTTAGACTCCATCATATTGAATTTCTCCAGCACCTTCTTAATGTATCCAGCCTGAGAAAACCAAAGCATGTCTCGCTTTCTGTCCCGCTTGATTTCCATTCTAAGAATTTTCTATGCGTGACCCAGATCCTTCATTTCAAACTCAGCATGCAGTTTCTGCTTCAGTAATTGAATCTCCCGAGCTGATTTGCAAGCGATCAGCATGTCGTCGACATATAGCATCAGAATCGAAATGTCCTCATTCGCCAGGAACTTGTAGTAGACACGGTTGTTGTACTGACTTCTGCTGAAACCCTGTGAGGCCATGAACGTGTCGAACCTCTTGTTTCACATTCTCGGAGGCTGCTTTAAACCGTAGAGGGATCTCCTTAACTTGCACACCTTTTTCTCGTTTCCTGGTTCAATGAACCCCTCAGCCTGTAGAATGTAGATCTCCTCTTCTAAGTTGTCATGAAGAAACGCTGTCTTCACGTCCATTTGCTCCAGCTCCAAGTCCCACAACGCTACTATAGCAAGTAGCACCCGTATGGAACAGTGCTTTACTACGGGTGAGAAGATTTCGTCAAAATCAACTCCTTTCTTCTGTGTGAATCCCTTAGCCACGAATCTCGCCTTGTATCTCCATTGGTCCTTCCGGGAAGTGGACTCCTCCTTCCTAAATACCCACTTGGAGCTGATTGCCTTAGCTCCTTTCGGTAGGCTAACCAGATCCCAAGTCTGGTTCTTTCGAAGTGAGTCCATCTCCTCCAGCATAGCTTCTCTCCACTGAGAGCTGTCACTGCTCTTCATAGCTTCTTGATAAGATCCGGGGTCTGAGGAGATCACTTGAAAGTCATATGCTACAGTGTCTTGTATCCTGTGAGGCAGTCTGACCTCTCTCCTCGCCCTTTCTCTGGCAATGGAGTACGACTCCACTTCGGTAGGTTGCACAACGTCAGCATCCTCTGGGTCGGGGGAATCACCATGGTCGTCAGCCTGGTCACTCCTTTCCAGCTCCACCTCCAAGGGTGTGACTGGAGTCTTCACCATTTCTTTGGACTGAGACTGAGACTTCTTCAGCATAGAAGCCTCATCGAAAATTACGCCGCGCCTGACCTCCACCTTCTTTGTGTCAGGGTTCCACAACTTCAATCCCTTCGTACCGGCCTTTCTGCCCAGATAGATGCACTTCTTGGACTTAGCATCTAGCTTTGTACTTTCAGAGTCCTGCACTAGAGTGTACACAGGACAACCAAATATGTGGATATCAGAGTAATCAACTGACTGGCCAAACCAAACCTTTTGTGGCGATTTCAAATTCAATGACATCGATGGGGATTGATTCACTAGATAACACGTTGTGTTAATAGCTTCGACCCAGAAAGACTTTGGTGGGCCGGCAAACAGACACATGCACCGAGCTCTCTCTAACAACATCCTATTCATCCTTTCTGCGATGCCGTTCTACTGCGGTGTACCGGGAATAGTAAAGTGGCGAGTGATGCCCTCCTGATCACAGTAAATCTGAAACTCGGCTGAGGTGTACTCGCCGCCATTGTCGGATCTGAGCTACTTTACCTTCTTCATGGTCTGCTTCTCCACCTTAGTCTTCCAGATTTTGAATTTTTCGAAGACTTCAAATATGTTCTTCAGAATGTAGATCCAGACTTTCCTCGAGAAGTCATCAATGAAGGTCACGAAGTACTTAGCCCCTCCAAGCGAAGGTTCTGGGGCAGGCCCCCAAACATCTGAGTGAATATACTCCAGTGCCTGCTTGCTCTGCTTGCTCGACGTCACGAACTTCACCCTGTGCTGCTTCCCGAGAACGCAGGTCTCGCAGAAGTCTAACTTGCACGTCTTGACTCCTTTCAGTAGGCCTTTCTTGTGTAGCTCAAGAAGACCCCTCTCGCTCATGTGGCCAAGTCTGGCATGCCACAGTAAAGATGAGTCCTCATCAGATGTTGCAGCAACTGCTGCATCACCGGCAATCGTGGTGCCGATCAATCTGTAGAGAGTTCCAGATCGCTCTCCCTTCATAACTACTAGAGCGCCTCTCTTCACCTTCAGATATCCGCCTTCGCCGGTGTAGGAGCATCTCGTCGCCTCCAAAGTTCCGAGGGATATCAGACTCTTTCTCAGATCAGGCATGTATCTAACGCCAGTGAGAGTTCTGATCGTCCCGTCGAACATCTTAATTCCAACGTTCCCAATCCCCAACGTTCTACACTCCGAGTCGTTTCCCATCAAAACTTGACCGTCGTCGCATTCCCTGAATGTGGTGAACCATTCCTTGTGAGGACACATGTGATATGAGCATCCGGTGTCCATGATCCATGCTTCAGTAGTGTCGAGACTGGGTGAGACATGTAGGACGTCAACATCACTATCTGGGTTTGAAGCTACGGCCGCTTGCTGTGGCTCTATCTTTCCCCTTCAGCTTCCTCTTTGGGCAGTTGATCTTCCAATATCCCTCCTCTTTGCAGTAATGAGACTTGTTATCCTTGCCCCTGGACTTGGACTTGGATCGATTGACCTTCTTTCCTCTATCTCTTGATCTCCCTCTGACCAGTTCTTTGATCTTTACGAACAAACCCTCGCTGGTGCTAGGGCCAGATTTGCTCCTCGTTTCATTAGAGAGCAACGTCATTATCACCTCCTCCATTTTAAGAGTGTCCTTTCTGTAGAGGATGGTGGTGACCAGATGGTCATATGACTTAGGTAGAGAGGACAATAACAGAAGAGCTTGATCTTCTTCTTCAACCTTCACGTCCATTTGCTTCGTAGCTGGGAGATAAGTTTGTTGAACACGTTCATGTGCTCCAACATGTGATTGCTCTCGGACATCCTTAGTTTATACAATTGTCTCTTCACGTAGAGCTTATTAGTGAGAGACTTTGACATGTATAGCTTTTTCAGCTTCTTCCATAGTTCTTCTGTAGTCTCAGCATCGAATACGTTGTACATCACTTCGTCGGCTAGACTCAATTGAATCGTGCTGATGGCCTTCAGATCCAGTTCTTCTCATTCATCATCCTTCTTTCCGGACTTCTCCTTGCCGAGTAGCGCCTTGTGGAGACCTTGTTGAACGAGAACCGCCTTGATTTGCTTTTGCCACAAGCCGAAATCGATCTTGTCGTTGTACTTGTAAATCTCGAATTTTGCCGTCATTCTTTTGCTCGCAGGGCTACTAGGTAATCCGATTAAGTTCACAGATCAGATCTGAGAAGATAGGGAGCGGACCGATGGTTGTCACCTACCGTTGACCCAAACCTAAAACGGAACGTACAATCGATCACATCCGCGAACCTGGCTCTGATACCAATTGTTATGCAATCAGACCGAGTACCGCGGTAGCGCAACGGAATTAAATCGAGCAAAATAATCGCGCAAAAAAAAATAACGGAGCGAGATTCCAAGCATACAGACGACAAACAGAAATTTACGTGGTTCAGAGAGAAGCTCCTACATCCACAGGGAGAGCGCGCCGAAAAGGATCCACTATAATGATAGGAGTTACAGATTACAACAGAGACCGATACACGGTCGAGAGGGAGAAAAAGAAAACCCAGAGATCAAGACAAAACTATCGCCGGACGATAGTGATATCGCCGGGTGGTATCTTACGAACACTGTTCGTCTTCTTCACCGCTGTGCGCCGGTGCCGCCTCCTTCCGCTGGAACTCCGCCGCCTGGGCTGCACGCCTGATGCCAGGGATACCCGACTGTATGTATGCGCCGTCGCCGCCTGAGGTCTGCCGCCGGATGTAATTCGGCCCGGAGTCGCTTCGCCTGAAGCCGACTGGAACCACCGCCGTTGTCGCAGCCTGCTGTCGTCGCCTCCGCTGGGTGAACAGCCCGATATCTCTTTCTCTCCTCTGAATGGATCTCTTGGATTGCTTGTAAAGCATGAGGAAAATCGGTACCTATAAATAGGTGTGAATCCTTCTCTTTATTAGGAGATAACTCCTAATAAGGAGATTGCATCAAAATAGTCCGGAATATTTATAAGGATTTCCCCAAAATCTGATTCCCATAATAGGATCTCTCCGAATTAGGATTTGCTTAGAATAGAAAATCCTTGATCGGTGATGTGTCACAAATCCAATAAAAAAAGATCATTTATCAGCCTAAAATAATCTATTTCCACAAATAGTCATGCCCACATGAGTTTTGAACATCTTCAACATTACGATCACAACTGTTCAAATCTTTTAGTAGTGATGACGACAACGTTGACAGCGATGTTGGCAACGATGACGGCGACAATGACAGCGATGATGACGACGATGTGACGATGGCGATGGTGATGACGGTGATTGGAGCGGTTGCCGCAGCGTTGGCGGCAACGATGAAGGCGATGTCGGCGGTGATGACGGCGATGGCGGCGACGACGGTGATGGTTGCGACGGCGGCGATGAAATCGAATCAAGTCGGCTCGAAATTTAGCAATTTTTCGTTTTATTCCAAGTTTACTCAAAATAAAATTGGGCAACATATAAATTTAACAAATGAAACACTTAAAGTTTTCATTTTTTTTATTTAGCTTTAAATTTTATTATTTTTAATCTTAAAATAAGAATATATTAATAAATACATGATTTTATAAATTAATTCGAGTTGATTTGAATCATATTTCGAGCGACTCAAGCCTGGCTCGAAATCGACTCGAAATCAGATTCGAGTCAAATTGAATCGACTCAAATTGAGTCGAATCGATTTTAACCGATTCCGATTCGGCTCAATTTTCAAACGATTTTCGAACGATTTTTGAGTTCCAAATAATATGCTCAGCCCAACCATACATGAAGTGCGACTAGCACTCCTAAGAGGGACTTCATCAAATATAACTCTCATTTGATCTCAGAAAAAATTGAACATGTTTCTTAAAAATAATGTAAAATAAGGGGAGAAAAAATTGTACGGATAGTCAAAACTGTTTTGCGATTATCTAATTTTTTTTTTTAAAAAAAACTGTAAAATATATAAAATAAAGTATTGATAATCAAAACTATTTTGTGGATAATAATCATCTTTTAATATCTTCTGATTTATCCCTCTACAGCTTTACAATTATCGGAGATTTTTTAGTACTTGTCTCCAATTTTTAGAGTTAAGGTTTCTTTTGATTGGGCCGCAGCAGCGTAACCGTGATTGTGAACCTGTCATGTCAAACAAACATTTAGGGCGGTGGGGAACGGATATAGAAATAGGAAAGGCTCTAATTTTTTTACAATTTCTTATTTGCAAAGCCTAATTTCTTCTATTATAGTAAAAGTAATCATTGATGCAACAATGCTCAAAAATATCCTTATCTTTTTAAGATAATTACAAATAATATCTTTATTTATACTTATAATATTATAAAATATGATAGACATATTGGTAAATATATATATAAATATATATAATATTAAAATTAGCAAATAAAATATATAGATATCCTAAACCTATTCATCCGGTGGATTGTAGAGATGAGTAATAGAGGGAGAGAGAGGAGGGGGGATTGTGAGGGAGAGGGAAAGGAGGGAGAGAGAATGGAGGAGGCGGGATTATGAGGGATTGTAGAGAGAGAGGGAGGGAAAAAAATATTTACGGCTAAAGGCAAATTGTTTTGCAAATATTTTTTATGTAATATTGATGTATATTTTTTTACAGTCATGTGGTGAGTACTCGTATGTATATGTTCCGTGACGGGTCCGTCTTGATGCGTTCGCCGCACGCAGACGCATTGAGCACGAGCGAAGCCCGCATAGATGAGGCCGAAGGCCGCCCGAGAGCATCGAGCCGGGGCGGGCGAAGCCCACATTCACTAGCCGGATACTGTCACGTCTGACCATAAGAGCGGAGTGTAGGTATATAAAAACCTAGATGACTGAGGTAAATTAGAAATCTTAAATAGTTATTCTTATTTCTACAGAAAAAAACAATGTTTGATAATATATCTTACAGTTTTATTTTCTTTTATTTTAAATTTATTATTTTTATTATTAAATTTGATTGTTCATTGTTCAATTTCTTAAAAAAAAAAAAAAAAATAATATCCCTTCTTAGAAAGTTTGCATTGGGGGAAGATTGCAGGGATAATGAATGATAGTTGCATAAAAATGACATCGTCTAAAATGGATAAATTTAGGTTTTGTTTGGAGATTTATTTTCATCGGTCAAACGATTATGATCATATGAAACTGGTCTTAATTAAGGTCCTGTTTATGCGGTTAAGGTCCTGTTTATGCGGTCGTAACCGCTTGACTCGTGAAAATAAGTCCCTCCAAACAGAACCTTAATAATAATAAATTTGTGAACTTTTTTCAAAATTCAAAAGAAAGATAAATTAAGGAACTATTTCAAATATAGTCTAAAATTGATATATAGATTCCACTATAAAGAAAGTATCAATTCATTAATTAAAAGTTCATTGGAGTTATTACAACCGTCCGATATAAATACAGAATTTATCAGCCGTCAGATATTTTTATAATTAAAAAAAAAGAATTGCCCTCCTAATTCTATAACCCGTGAAGGACGGAAAATTTTTTGGTATGTGTAGCGTTCCCTGTGCTAGGAGCGCGTTTAAATAGCGCTTTCAAAAATGCGGGGCCCACTTCATTTTCGGGTTTCTCTCTTCTTCCCTAACATAACCTAGGCGATTTCCGGCGATTTCCGGCGATTT
The DNA here is from genome assembly GCA_039583875.1 of Platanthera guangdongensis. Taxonomy (NCBI): domain Eukaryota; kingdom Viridiplantae; phylum Streptophyta; class Magnoliopsida; order Asparagales; family Orchidaceae; genus Platanthera; species Platanthera guangdongensis. The sequence continues at coordinate 274,545,111 of CM077151.1, read as the reverse complement.
CTTGCCAGATTTCTTCCTCCTTATGCAGATTCCTGGCATATTGCTTAGGAGGCGAACTCCGTGAAAAGTACCGGTTAATGTAGGCGTCACGGACGGCGAACTCACGAGGCGAACTCCGGTCGACAGATTGAGAAGAACCAGGTACGATTTTTTTCCAAAGGCGATGCCCTCATTCCCATCTCGGTGTAATATAGGACTGTATTTGCATGTAATGTTATAGACAACTGTATTGCATGTGTAATACATGAATGTATTTGCATATAATGTTATATACAACTGTATTCCAGGTTTATTGTAAGACTGTATTGACATATAGTGTGAAATACAATTGTATTACAAGTGTAATATATGACTGTATTTGCATATAATGTTATAGACGACTGTATTGCATGTGTAATACATGACTGTATTTGCATATAGTGTTTTATACAACTGTATTTCAGGTTTATTGCAAGACTGTATTGGCATATAGTGTGAAATACAACTGTATTCCAAGTGTAATATAGGACTGTATTTGCATATAATGTTATAGAGGACTGTATTGCAGGTGTAATACATGACTGTATTTGCATATAATATTATAAACAACTGTTTTCCAGGTATGTTGGAAGACTGTATTGGCATATAGTGTGAAATACAACTGTATTCCAAGTGTAATATATGACTGTATTTTCATATAATGTTATTGACGACTGTATTGCATGTGTAATATTGTGTTCCAGGTATATTGGAAGACTGTATTGGCATATAGTGTGAAATACAACTGTATTCCAAGTGTAATATATGACTGTATTTGCATATAATGTTATAGACGACTGTATTGCATGTGTAATACACAACTATATTTGCATATAGTCTAATGTTCGACTGTATTTGCTTATTCAGATGCCTGGCAGCAAATATTTGAGCAGTCGGTGTGCGGTCTCAACATTTGTGGTGAATGCCCGTCCTCTCCTCGAGGTCATTTCCGAGGAATCGAAGGTTATTCTAAGGGAAACAAACGTTTTACCTTTATTCTTCATTCCGGCATTACCGCAAAATATCCCGCTCTTATATGTCCTGGTGAAGCTATACAGAAGGGACAAGGGGTGTTTCCTTTTAGGAAATCACTACCTCAAACTAACAGTTAATGAAGTGGCCATGATTTTGGGGTTACCAAACCGTGGTCTAGATTTTCCTTTTTCTAGACTCCCCTATTTGGAGTTATCTCACAGGGACTTGATCAACGAAATGCGCCTTCTTGTGAATGAAGAATGGTCCCTCGAGCTCGAGCAAAGGCGAGTAAATGTACTCATTAGGTATTTGTTGATTGTGTTTTTCTTCCCGATGAAGACTCTGAAGATTCCGGCGTGTCTGGGTTTGCTGGAGGATGGTATAGGTGCATTGAGAAAGTACAATTGGCCTAAGGCCATTCATGCGTTCTTGCATTCACAGCTCGATTGTCTGAGTCGGGCCAATGCAGTTCGAGATGCTGACACCTGCTTAGGCTACTTTGAAGGCTGCTCGATAGTTGTGTTGGTAAGAAATGTGTTTACAATTTGGTTACTGATTTATCAATTATTCAAACTAACATGTATTTTTGTAGGTGTGGTTTTTTGAGCACACCAATGTTCAAAGAGTAGTACATTTCCTGGCTCGGCCTCGAATTTGTCGGTGGTCCGACAAAATGAGATATACTGCAAAGTTTTGTTTGGATTTGCCGAGTGAGCTCAAGAAACCCAAGCAGGTATTATTAATTAACTTCTTAATTAATACCAAGTTTGGTTGCTATGTAACTTTAATACATTTTGTTATATCTTATAGGTTAGATACAAGTTTGGAAGTCTGGAGGATGATGAGAAGAGGTTGCTAGGACCGGAGGTGGTCGATTCTGATTTTGAAGATATGAAGCCAACTAAGAGAAAGGGAAGGGGGGTGAAGAAGGTAAAGTTTGAGGTGGAGTCTGATTTCGAGGATATCGAGAATGAGAAGGAGAAAAAGAAGTTCGAGGAGGCGAGGAAAAAGATTGCTGCTAAGAGTGAAGGTAGATTGCTTAGAAGGATGGAAAAGGAGAAGAAGAAGGTGAAAAGAGAAAATACAGGGGAAGATTGGAACTCAATGGAATCTCGGCTTCGAGTTTATATACGGGAAGAAGTTGGTAAAGTGGAAGTCTCCATGAAAAAATTCTGTGAAACCTGGTTTAAAAAGTTGCAAGATGGGCTGTCTCAATTCCATCGCCATGCACCATCAACGACATCACCCCCATCATCCAAACCCCAGAAAAATGTCTCACCCACATCATCCACATCACCCATAGCACCCACATCATCCACACCCCAGATCATTACACTTCAAAGCCCAGCCAAAGAATCATCTTCTGTTCGAGTCAAAAAAATTGCATATAGGCGGAAGAAGGGTCTTAAAATGGTTCCTACCTACCCCGGTAAACCACATATAAACCCTCAAATTCGAGGTAACATTGGTTTCATCCTTAGTGAATTCAAGGACAGGTAATTATTTCTAATCATATACGTATTTTCGTACATATAGTTGCTTATCCATCTCATACTAATTTTAACTATTACTACAGGTCCGATGTTATTTTCTCGAGTGGTAACATTGTGATGACTCGAGGGGATGTGGATGATTTATTGGGAACGGCTTGGATAACGGACGCTCACATCGATGCATACGCTGTCTTCCTTGGTTCGAAGCAGAGTAGATCATCTGATGGAATGAAATCCTTTTTATATGTTTCGCCAAAACATGCAGTACGTTCTTCATTTTGTCCCTCTTTTGTAATGCACTTATTTTATGTTTAAGTCTGAAATTATTAATGTTTGTCACCTCATTGTGCAGTATTATAAGAGTAACAAGGTGGCAAATAGCAAGATCCTATTAAGCCATATAACATTGGCAAGTGTCACGACTTCTGATGTCGTGCTTATGCCATGTCATGTGTCAAGCCATTGGACACTGCTAGTGTGTCGCCAAAAGGAACAATGTTGGGATTTCTACGACTCCTTTAAAAGTGGTCGTCATCGTTCCAACCTTCCTGACTTGGTACAATTTCACACTAGTACACACTCATACGACAATTGAAGGCCAAAAAAATAATGTTTTTTCTGACAATTACTGGTCATGCAGGTTAAGACTTTATACGAGGAGGTTAGTGAAGCGTTGCCAGCAGATATTATCATGTGGCCTATTAACGAGGTTCCCAATTTGCCGCAACAAGATAATGGGGACGACTGCGGCGTGTTCGTCATGAAATTCATGGAAGAGGCGTTGTCGGCCGAGACTATTTCATGGCAAGAAAAAAAGAATTGGTGTAAAGAGATGCCGCAATTTCGTGCAGAAATCACAGCGGATATTCTTCGGGCTTTTTCAAACATAATTAATACTAACATCAGTGCTTGATTCTCCATTTTTTGGCTGTAGTTTCTCGTAACTAGTTGCTATGAATGAATGAATGTATGTTGCAAATAACATTGACAGTTGAGTACCATAAACGTTCCTGTGTTGCGGCAAATGGAGGCGGCTGGTTTATCATAACTAATTGCTATGTTTTCTTGTACATACTTCAAGTGATATGAATCTGGAGAATGTGGTGTGCATATTTCAATGCAATATGTGTTTTTTTTCAAATTTTAACCGGAAACAATAAATACATAAATAAGGTGATTCACTTTAAGGTTTGAAAACATCTGGGATACTACAAAAATTAAAAGACAAATCTAAGTCAAAGTTCTCTTGAGAATCAATATCTGCAGGAGTGGCCTGTGGGGTTGACTGGTGCACAGGTTCTGGAGAACCGAAGAAGTTGTAGATCTTTGATTTGGAAGTATTATCATTCATAGGGATTGCTTTGCTCTTCAGGTCACCTTGTTGATTTCCTACATTAGAAAAACAAGTATAGTTATACATGCAGTAATGAACTTGGTTTCGAAAATATTAAGATAAAAAGAAGTACTTGATGCTCTAGTGTTCTTCTCCCAATGTCCTTTTATTCGTGCGTTCGAAACCCCTTTTGGTCGCTTTTTTGGCGGGTCCCTTAATAACGTTGCCTCTTTCCCATTATGTTTGACACCCCCACCCCCAACGACCATAGACTGAACCTTTTGTGCCAAATCATTCATGGATGTCATAACAAGTTCCTTTGCCGGTTGGCAGCTCTCAATTTGTAAGGCTAAATCATATGTAAATCTCATTAAATGGTTCCTGAAAACCACATTTGAATCGGATTGGGCCATTGAAGGTGAGTATGGAAGGTAGATACCTTTCTTAGCATGCAAACTGAATCGCTTGAGAAAATATTGGTCGGGAATATGCTTTATATTTCTATGAATGAATATTCGCAAAACATGTTTGCATAGAATACCTTTTGTTTCAAAGCCTCGACAAGAACATGTAGCTTCGCCGGTAATAACATTGAAGTTTACAAACCATCTTTTACCGTCAACACTTTCATCACACTGCGAGGTCACATATGAAATACTATTATCCATGTATTTCGTCTCATCGACTATACTAACTCCAACAGCCCCCTCCATGAATGATTTCTCAAAGATAGAAAACATTTTCCTTGTGTAAACCTTCGAAGCCTGCTTCAGTAGCATGGAACCTTTATATTTTAAGTCGAGAGTACCCTGCGTGCACTTAAAATCTTCGTCAAACTCAGCTCTCCGCCATGTTGAAACTAGTTTCTCCAACCCAATGAAACACTCTACAATAGAGCTGGTTGCCTTGGAACAACCATGCAATCCATGATTTGCCGATTCGCTCCGTTGTGTCGACAAAATGCCAAGATCCAACACATCCTTGTTATACGCAGTTGACCACTTCCTCCTAACTGCGTATAGGTCTCGCAACCATTTGTTGTCATGTAAACTTCCTTTCAACATCATTTCATTCCAATAATGATCAAACTCATACTCACAGTCACACTTGCTCATGCATTGGTGGAATAAACCTCGAACACCTTTATCGTGGTTGAAGCAATGAACTTTAGAAGGAGCTTTCTTTGAGATGTGCCATTGGCATAATCGATGCCGGCTGGTGGTGAGAACACGCTCAATTGCAACCGCCATAGCTTGATCTTGGTCAGTAAAAATTGTTGTAGGTTGTTTACCACCAACGAACTTAAGAAATGTTTCAAAAACCCAGCAAAAAGAATCAATGGTTTCTTCTGCAATGAAAGTGCAACCAACACAAACACTTTGCCAATGATTGTTCACACCAATAAATACAGCACACGCCAAATTATATTTATTTAATCTGTAAGTGGTATCAAAAATAATAACATCAGCGAAACAATCATAATCAATCTTACCACGCCCATCAATCCAAAAAAAACCCGGTCAACCTATTTTGTTCATCTGTCTGGACTTCATATGAGAACATATTATCCTCAAGTTGTCTTGCTTGTAGTATCTTCAATAAACTAGTCGAATCACCACTTTCAATCAAAGTTTTTTTACCGCGTTGCACATAATTATAGGCACCAGTCTTGGTGAAACCGACGTTTTGAACACCTCCAACTTCTTCGGAGAGAAAATTGTACGCATGCACTGTTTTTATACCAGCCTCTGACATATTTTTTAATAGATTGCCCTGCATATCTGATACCTTTCGATGTGACCTCAACAAATGCTGTTCTTTCTCAGATGCAAGGGGATGATTGTGCTCCTCCACAAACTTTGCAACCGTCCAGTTCTTACCATCTGTATCCGTTTTAAAATGACAACATGCAAGACAACCAGTCCGAGTATCTAATTTGCGATATTTAATCGGTGACGGTTTTGTGTGTTTCTTTCCTGCCTTTGAGCAACTGTATTCACGGACTTTGATAATTCTGGTGTGTGTGTAATAAATAATATGTTGCCTACGAACACTGAAACCGATTTTGTGAGCGTACTGACAATACAAAGCATATGCATCTTCCTCCGAATGGACAACAAGAAAACATAGATGTTCTTTTTTGATCTGCATGATAAAAAAATACATTAACCACTTTCTCAAATCGATCATGAAAGAAAGACTCTCTTTCTCAAGTCAAGAAGGAAGGACAAAGAAATATTTACACCAATTTCTTCCTCCATTTGACCACTATTATTCCCTTTCTCCATGGACAATAGAAGAAGTCAAGCTTATAGTCTTTTATTATACCTGAAATACAGTTGTACATTACAATATAACAAAATACAATTGTATATTATATCTGACATACACTTGTACATTACACTATATGCAAATACAGTTGTATATTATACCTGAAATATAGTTATACATTACATTATATGAAATACAGTTGTATATTATATCTGAAATACAGTTGTATATTATATCTGAAATACAGTTGTACATTACACTATATGCAAATACAGTTGTATATTATATCTGAAATACAGTTGTATATTATACTATATGCAAATACAGACGTATACATATAGTTCTATATACAGTTGTAATGACAATCACTTGAAATACAGTTGGAATGACAATCACTTGAAATAGAGTTGCACAAACAATCATTTGAAGTACAGTTGCACAAACATTCACTTGAAATACAGTTCTGAAAAATAGTTCAACATATGGAAAGAGATGGCAAAAGATCGCTCTGTCCTATTGCTGGAAAAATAATCATACATGCTTCTTCTCAAGCGCTCCTTCAGCGAGAAATGTGCCTGGAAAGCTGCCAGAGATTGCGATCGCGCTGAGAGGAATAATTGTTTAAAGACGACGACTACAGTAAAATGTAGGACTCGCCGGAGTTCGCCCCACAAAATCTGAGGGAAATCTGCTGGAGTCCGCCTCGACTGGCCCAGCGATTTTCGCCGGAAATCGCCGGAAATCGCCTAGGTTATGTTAGGGAAGAAGAGAGAAACCCGAAAATGAAGTGAGTCCCGCATTTTTGAAAGCGCTATTTAAACGCGCTCCTAGCACAGGGAACGCTACACATACCAAAAAAATTTGCCGTGAAGGACAATAGAGAGAGACGAGCAAGGGAGAGGCGGGCGGCAGCAGTCTGTCAGGAGGTGTGTTGGAACATTTATCTATCTATATAAATAATTTATATATATTATTTATTTAACATTTTAGGGAGAAAGCGAGTGGGCAGACACGGGCGGTGGGAGGAAATCGGATCCCGTGAAATTTGTACGGACAATTTCAGAATGTAATTTGGGTTCTCGCGTGTTGGATGGAATTGGATTTCAATCCAAGCACGAGAACCTCAGCGTTTTTATATTTAAAGTTTGCTATTTTTATTTTACATTTTTTTGTGAGTTTTAGTGGCTCAATTTAATTTTTTATCTTCAAGATTAATGGAGTTCAGAAATTCTCGTTCGTTGGATCCGTGAAGTTCCCCATCAACTCCAAAAAATTCGAATTCCGATGAGAGTGAGGGAGAGGAAGAGTGGGGGAGGGGAGAGATATATTATTTAATAATATTATATATTATTAGGGAGAGAGGGGGTACAAAATATCTATACTTTTAGTTAAAAGGAAACTTTGCATTGCTACAGGAGCCTCCCGTCCGCTACTTTTAATATTCCAAAAATACCCCTGCTCCTGTTCGCCGGTCATACCACCAAAAAAGAACCTCTGCATCATCATTTCTTCACACTCCTCTAACCCGTTCCCCGCCACGGATGAGAATCTCATCAACCCCGGCGGGGGTCGGCCGGAGGTGAACCGGCCTCCTCCCTCCTCCTCCCTCCTCCTCCCCCCTGTTGTAATTGTTAATGTATATTTGGACGAATAACGAGTTCGGAGGCATAACGGGTCAGTTCGGACACGCGTAGATCCGATACCCGTAGAAACTTTTTGGGTTTTCCTATTTATACCCGCCTAGGGGCAACGGGTAGGGGATTCCACTTTGATCCCCATCCGGATGCTTCGAGCGACATAACATTCTCGAAGTTTAGCCCCTTCGCTCACATCCGTAACCGTACACTCCTTGTTTTTCCTCTCCTGTAACCGCTCCGCTGCTCTCGGTTTTCGGCCGCTGAAATCGGAAACAGCCGCCGCCTGGAGGAAAAAGTCCCGTCGATCGATCTATCGATCTGCAGTCTTCGGGGACAAATCCGCTCGATACTCGCTGGTCGGTGTCGGAAGAGAGAGGGGTAAGATCAGTTCGCCGCTTAGGGAAGACGCTGGCGCCGTTGCTCGGTCTGCGAAGAAGAAGACATTCGAAAGAAAAGAGGAAACCCGTCGTTCCTCAGGCAACCGCTCCCTGCAGTCGGTATCCAGGTCAACGCACCCGTACAAACGGGATTTTTTTTGCTTGTCACAGCTTTTTGATCGAAAAAAAAAGAAATAAAAGGGGCTTTGTTCAAGTACGGACGAGTTGATTTCTGAAATCAACATGGAGGAAATTTTGTCAAAACTGCAGAGAGGTTTCTCGCAACGTAGAGGAACTGCGGAGGAAGACGGCGTGCATTGCATCCCGCGTAGCAGCTACAACAAAAATCTCTTGTTTCTCTTGCGGTCCAGTCAACAAAAATCTCTTGTTTCTCCCGAACTGCGGCTGCCCCATTTGAAGGAACTATAGCAACGCTGAAGGTCCAGTCAACAAAAATCTCTTGTTTCTCCCGAACTGCGGCTGCCCCATTTGAAGGAACTATAGCAACGCTGAAGACAAAAGACACAGAAGAGGAGAAGGCCCTCTTGACGCCACCATTGTTGTTGATCAGACAGAAGGGCAAAAGGCTTCGGTGGTCCAGAACCTCAACTGTTTTGTGAAGCCCTTGGTGCCATCAGCTGTGCAACTTCATTGATCTTCCAGTTCTTATTTATTGGAAAGAGAGACAATATAAAATGATGAAGGGAAATTTCTCGTCCCCGGTTCCTATGATAAAGCTGGAAAAATTCACGGCGACCGAGTTTACCGATTGCAAGTTGAATACGCAATTTGGAATGAAGTACCTGAATGTGTTCTACACAGTTCAATCTGATTGTGCTAACGTTATGGGAACTGAAGAGGAAGCCCAGTGGATCGCTGATGAGGACTTCTGCCGCGACTACCTGCTGAATTGCTTGTCCTCCAGTCTGGCGAAGACGTACATCAAAATGAAGACCGCCAAGGAAATTTGGGAGGCACTGGAGGAGCACTTCAGGCAAGAGGAGGATCTGTCCAAGGCACACCTGGTGGACAAATTCCACTCCTTCATGTTCGACGAGGAGAAGGTGATTCTCCCTTAGGTATCGGATTTTGAAGCTCTAGTAGATTCTTTACATAGTGAGAATATTTCTCTGCCAGATAGTTTTGTTGCTGACACGATTATTTTTAAACTGCCCTCTACGTGGTACAATTTTAAAACTGAAATGTACCGCAAGAAGATGCAGGTCGGTCTTACTGACCTCAAGCGACCTATTCACATTGAGGATGAAAATAGGACTCGACACGCTTTACAAACTGTTAGCAAGCAGAAGGCTGCAGCTAACATGCTTCTTAGTTCTAAACGCGTGCCGAACCCTAAAGAGGACCAGACCCTCCCAAGTTGCAGGCCCTAACAAACGCAATAAAAAGTTCAAGGGCAAGTGTTTTAACTGCAACAAGTGGGGACATAGCGCATCTGATTGCAGGCTCCCTAAAAGGGAAAGAACCAAAGCACCACAGGATGGCAACCAAGCCAATATGGTTAGCCAAGCTGAGCCTTCCGACTTTGTTGCAATGGTCAGAAACGCTACGGCTAGCACGGAGTGGTACTTGGATTTAGGGGTGACGTGCCACGTTTGCAACAATTCTGCTCTTATGACAGGTCTCACTACTGTGAAAGAGTCTGTGACGGTGGCCAATGGCGAGTCAGCCGACGTGCTGAAGGTGGGGAACGCAACCTTGCTGTTATCCTCAGGTAAGTCCTTAATTTTAAAGAATGTCAAATTTATTCCTTCATTAGCTGCTAACTTAGTGTTTATTAGTCTATTATGTGATGCTGGTATGTCATTTACTTTTTGTAGCGGTAGAGTAACACTGTTAGTTAACTCACACTATTTTGGATCTGCATACGTCCAAAATAGGATGTACCGACTAAGTCTAGCAAATGAATTAGTTCAACAAGTTCAAACAAACTTAGTTAGCCCTAAGACTCTACATGAGAGACTAGGACACGTGAACTATAGGAAAATGTTCCAAATAGCTAGAACTCACCAGATCACATTAGACACTAAGTCACAGCCTGAGAAATGTGACGTGTATGCTCAGACCAAGATCACTAGGAAAACTTTTAGTGCGGTTACTAGGAGCACAACACCTCTAGAGCTTATACATTCCGACATATGTGACTTTAAACATTTTGTCACCAGAGGAGGAATGAAGTATATGATCACATTTATAGATGACTGCTCTAGGTTCTGTCACATATATCTTCTTAAAACTAAAGATAAAGCGTTTGAAAAGTTTTGTCTTTTCAAAACCAGGGTAGAAAACCAACTAGACATGAGAATTAAGAGGTTTAGAAGTGATAGAGGAGATAATACATGTCCAGTGAGTTCCGGGGTTTCCTTGCCTCTCAAGGGATCATAGCAGAAACCACTGTTCCTTACTCACCACAATCGAATGGTATAGCCGAGCGAAAGAATAGAACGTTAACAGAAATGTTGAACTCTATGTTGCTCACTGCTGGCATGCCTACTGCCTATTGGGGGGAAGCAGTTTTAACTGCAAACAACATTCTGAACAAAATCCCTCATGCTAAGTTAGACGTCACACCCTATGAGCTTTGGTTTAAGAGACCCCCGACTTTAACTAAACTTAAGACCTGAGGCTGCATAGCCTATGTCAGGGTCTCTGACCCTAGTCGGTCTAAACTTGGACCTAGGACCAACATGTGTGTCTACTTAGGTTGTGCTGAAGATAGTGTTGCGGATAGATTCTTAGACCTGTCTAATAATATAATTATTGAATCTAGGGATGCTGTGTTCTTTGAGGATAAGTTCCTTAAGGATAAGAACCTGACAATCTCAGGTATGAAAGCAACTATTACTGAGGAAGAACCTGAATCAGTACCGAGCACCTCCTTTCAGTCCCGGTAGATAATAATGTCCTAGAGTTTAGAAAGACTTCGATGAGAGAGAGCGAATTCACAGAACCTTCGGTAGTGATTTTGTCACTTACCACGTTGAGGCTGATCCATCCACATATAAGGACGCGATGAGATCAAGGGATTCCCTACCCTGGAAAGAGGTTATTGATGAAGAGATCAACACTTTGCTTCAGAACAACACCTTGACGTTGGTTGATAAGCCAAAAGGGGCTAAAACTATAGGGTGTAAGTGGGTTCTGAAAAAGAAGCTCAATTCTGATGGTAGCGTAGCTAAGTATAAAGCGCGCCTGGTGGCTAAAGGTTTCACACAAGTTAGTGAGGTGGATTACTTTGATGTATATTCACCAGTGTGTCACTTAGCAACCATTAGGATACTCCTTGCTATTGCGTCTATTGAGAATTTTATTGTTCATCAAATGGATGTTAAGATTACGTTTTTGAACGGAGATCTGACCGAAGAGATATACATGAGCCAACCTGAAGGTTTCATAGTTCATGGTCACGAAAGTAAGGTCTGTAAGTTGATCAAGTCGCTATACGGACTCAAACAAGCACCAAAATTATGACATGAGAAGTTTGACTATAGTGTAAGGAACATGTGATTCATGTCGAGTCTCTCGGATAAATGTCTTTACATACGTCATAGATCGAACAAAGTTGCTATAATATGTTTGTATGTGGATGATATGCTGATTCTTGGTTCTGATCAATCCGTGGTGGATGACGTTAAGTAAGAACTAATGCAAACGTTTAACATTAAATACCTAGGTGTAGCTGAGACTATACTAGGCATGCAGGTGAGCTTTGGGAAAAATAGCATTTCCCTAAGTCAAAGCCACTATATAAAGTCCTTGTTGGATACGTGGGGATACAGTGAACGTAGAGCAGTGGAGACACCTTACGATTACAATAATCGCTTGAAGCCCAATGATGAAGCTGCGATTAGACAGTTAGATTATGCTAAACTGATTGGTAGTCTCATGTATGCTATGGTCTGCACAAGACCTGACATAGCCTTTACGGTCGGCATGTTAAGCAGATTCATTAGTAATCCTAGCCAAGACCATTGGGATGCCCTCGATAGGCTGATGCGATACCTAAAGCACACCCAAAAGTATGTTTTATGTTACCATGGTCATCCTCTAGTTTTGGAAGGATATTCTGATGCATCATGCTGCTCAGAATTAAACGACAGCAAGTCCACTAGTGGATTTATATTTACACTAGGAGGAGCAGCTGTAGCCTGGAAGCCCAAGAGGCAATCCTGTATTGCATTGTCTTTTATGGAATCCGAACTCTATGCTATAGCTTCAGCAGGAGAAAAGCAGAGTGGATAAGAGATTTGCTGATGGACATTCCACTGTCGAGCCTGAAGTTGAGTTCTGTTGCAGTTTACTGCGACAATCAGGCTACTAAAACGATTGCTACGAACACGTTGTTCAATAGCAAAAGAAGGCAGCTACGGATGAAACAAGCCTGATTGATCTCCCTTACGAGTCAAGGGATTGTGAACCTCGTTGATGTGAGGTCAAGATAATGTTGCAGACGCCTTAACAAAGGGCTTAAATAGAGTTCTCACGATTAAAACATCTGGGGAGATGAGATTAAAGTTCATAGAAATATGAAACTTCCTCATATGTTTATATTTTTATAGTAAGAACCTATAGCAAGAGCGCTTCCCCTCCTTAGCCAGAAGCCGAGCTAAGGTACCCTCATAAAGCACTTGTAAACTGGAGCAGGGAGGCACATGAAGCATCCTTTCTGAGGTACCCCTTGGGTCCTATTTATAGTTTTTAGAATCTGGACTGGCAATAACCAAAAGAGCTGACCTGAAATTACCTGAAAACCCTTGGTTGGGTCTGCCAACAGCCAAACTCCGCTGTTTTGAAGGGCTATGGGCAGACCAGCGAGGGTAAAACAGTAAAAAGTACCTCATTCATCCAGGCGAGTTGGGGAGCTCGGCCACCTAGGCAGGTCCTGCTCGCCTACTGCTGCCGAGTTCCACTGCGAGGACGCGAGCTAGGACTAGCTCCGCGAACGCCGAGTCCGTGTTCGACGAATGCTGATCTCCGCTCGACGATCGCCGACCTCCGCTCGACGATCGCCGACCTCCGCTCGACGAGCGCCGACCTCCGCTCGACGAGCGCCGACCTCCGCTCGACGAGCGCCGACCTCCGCTCGACGAATGTCGAGCTCGGGCTCGGCCTCCTCACTGTCGAGCTCACCCTCTGCCTTCAGCCTGATCTGTCTGGTTCCTGGCGACCTTGCTCGCCGAACACGGGGGTTGTACACAATCCCCGCTCTTTTTGAGCTTGCCAAAACTCGGAAAGAAACATCCAACCTCAAATATGCGGCGAGTACGGAGGTTGTACACAATCCGTGCTCTTTTTGAGCTTGCCAAAGCTCGGAAAGAAACATCCAACCCAAAGTGTGCTTTTACCGGCATGCTCCACGAGCTGGCAAAGGGAGCCTGGCAGCGGCCGCCTGGGCGAGACCGGCCCCCGGCCGTCTCGCCCGCGAGCAGACCACTCGGGCGAGAGTCAGGCCGGCGTCGTCTCGCTCGCGAGTAGGCCGCCCGGGCGAGAACCAGGCCGCGGCCGTCTCGCCCGCGAGCAGGCCGCCCGGGCGAGAGCCAGGCCGGTACCGTCTCGCCCGCGAGCAAGCCGCCTGGGCGAGACCGGCCCCCGGCCGTCTCGCCCGCGAGCAGGCCGCCCGGGCAAGACCGGCCCCCGACCGCCTCGCCTGCCCCTACCTCGGACTCAACAGGCCTGGGCGGGTGCTAGCCAACTTGCCGCACCCGCCCCCCAACAAAGGAGCCATTGGGGAGGCCAATTTTTCCTCCCCCTAATAGTATATTTCCAAGCTATAGCCAAAATTGGCCACCGAGAGTGTAAAATCTCCAAAAAGCTTAAAAACGCGCCTGCCTTGTTTGAGGCCCACTTTTCGCGAATACGGGGTTGTACACAATCCCCGCTCTTTTCGAGGTTGGCACAAGCTCGGAAAGAAACATCCAACCCAACGTATTCGCGAAGTGTAACCTTCCTGCGGGGTCAACCTGCCATGCCAGCTATGGGAGCCTGGGTGGCGAGACCTCCTATGGATGAAAACACTTAGCCTCCCCGAGGGGTCAACCTGTCAAGCCAGCTAATGGGAGTCTGGGTGACGAGACGGCCTCGGGGTGAAAACACTTAGTCTCCCCGAGGGGTAAACCTATCAAGCCAGCTAATGAGAGCCTGGGTGACGAGACGGCCTCGGGGTCATCATCGGAGCAAAGGGACTTGGGCTACCACGAGAGATCAACCTGCCCTGCCAGCTAGTGGGAGCCTGGCCGCGGAATCATCATCGGAGTAAAGGATATAGGCTACCACGAGAGATCAACCTGCCCTGCCAGCTAATGGGAGCCTGGCCGCGGAATCATCATCGGAGCAAAGGACTTGGACTACCACGAGAGATCAACATGCCCTGCCAGCTAGTGGGAGCCTGGCCGCGGAATCATCATCGGAGCAAAGGACTTGAGCTACCACGAGAGATCAACATGCCCTGCCAGCTAGTGGGAGCCTGGCCGCGGAATCATCATCGGAGCAAAGGACTTGGGCTACCACGAGAGATCAACCTACCCTGCCAGCTAGTAGGAGCCTGGCCGCGGAATCATCATCTGAGCAAAGGACTTGGGCTACCACGAGAGATCAACCTGCCCTGCCAGCTAGTGGGAGGCTGGCCGCGGAATCATCATCGGAGCAAAGGGACTTGAGCTACCAAGAGAGGTCAACCTGCCCTGCCAGCTAGTGGTAGCCTGGCAGCGGAACCGTCTCGGAGCAAAGGGTACTTGACCTCCACGAGAGGTCAACCTGCCTTGCCAGCTAGTGGTAGCCTGACAGCGGAACCGTCTCGGAGCAAAGGGTACCTGACCTCCACGAGAGGTCAACCTGCCCTGCCAGCTAGTGGGAGCCTGACAGCGGAACCGTCTCGGAGCAAAGGGTACCTGACCTCCACTAAAGGTCAACCTGCCCTGCCAGCTAGTGGGAGCCTGGCCGCGGAACCGTCTCGGAGCAAAGGGTACCTGACCTCCACGAGAGGTCAACCTGCCCCGCCAGCTAATGGGAGCCTGACAGCGGAACCGTCTCGGAGCAAAGGGTACCTGACCTCCACGAGAGGTCAACCTGCCCTGCCAGCTAGTGGGAGTCTGGCAGCGGAACCGTCACGGAGCAAAGGGTACCTGACCTCCACGAGAGGTCAACCTGCCCTGCCAGCTAGTGGGAGCCTGGCAGCGGAACCGTCTCGGAGCAAAGGGTACCTGACCTCCACGAGAGGTCAACCTGCCATGCCAGCTAGTGGGAGCCTGGTAGCGGAACCGTCTCGGAGCAAAGGGTACCTGACCTCCACGAGAGGTCAACCTGCCCCGCCAGCTAGTGGGAGCCTGGCAGCGGAACCGTCTCGGAGCAAAGGGTACCTGACCTCCACGAGAGGTCAACCTGCCCCGCCAGCTAGTGGGAGCCCGGCAGCGGAACCGTCTCGGAGCAAAGGGTACCTGACCTCCACGAGAGGTCAACCTGCCCCGCCAGCTAGTGGGAGCCTGGCAGCGGAACCGTCTCGGAGCAAAAGGTACCTGACCTCCACGAGAGGTCAACCTGCCCCACCAGCTAGTGGGAGCCTGGCAGCGGAACCGTCTCGGAGCAAAAGGTACCTGACCTCCACGAGAGGTCAACCTGCCCTGCCAGCTAGTGGGAGCCTGGCAGCGGAACCGTCTCGGAGCAAAGGGCACCTGACCTCCACGAGACGTCAACCTGCCCTGCCAGCTAGTGGGAGCCTGACAGCGGAACCGTATCGGAGCAAAGGGTACCTGACCTCCACGAGACGTCAACCTGCCCTGCCAGCTAGTGGGAGCCTGACAGCGGAACCGTCTCGGAGCAAAGTGTATCTGACCTCCACGAGACGTCAACCTGCCCTGCCAGCTAGTGGGAGCCTGACAGCGGAACCGTCTCGGAGCAAAGGGTACCTGACATCCACGAGAGGTCAACCTGCCCCGCCAACTAGTGGGAGCCTGGAAGCGAAACTGTCTCGGAGCAAAGGGTACCTAACCTCCACGAGAGGTCAACCTGCCCCGCTAGCTAGTGGGAGCCTGGCAGCGGAACCGTCTCGGAGCAAAGGCTACCTGACCTCCACGAGAGGTCAACCTGCCCCGCCAGCTAGTGGGAGCCTGGCAGCTGAACCGTCTCGGAGCAAAGGGTACTTGACCTCCACGAGAGGTCAACCTGCCCTGCCAGCTAGTGGGAGCCTGACAGCGGAACCGTCTCGGAGCAAAGGGTACCTGACCTCCACGAGAGGTCAACCTGCCCTGCCAGCTAGTGGGAGCCTGGCAGCGGAACCGTCTCGGAGCAAAGGGTACCTGACCTCCACGAGAGGTCAACCTGCCCTGCCAGCTAGTGGGAGCCTGGCAGCGGAACCGTCTCGGAGCAAGGGGTACCTGACCTCCACGAGAGGTCAACCTGCCCTGCTAGCTAGTGGGAGCCTGGCAGCGGAACCGTCTCGGAGCAAGGGGTACCTGACCTCCACGAGAGGTCAACTTGCCCTGCCAGCTAGTGGTAGCCTTGCAGCGGAACCGTCTCGGAGCAAAAGGTACCTGACCTCCACGAGAGGTCAACCTGCTCTGCCAGCTAGTGGGAGCCTGACAGCGGAACTGTCTCGGAGCAAAGGGTACTTGGTAAAGAAAAAATGCATTGCATACAACCTACCCTGACCTAACCTGGCAGGGGATACTCATTACAAGGAAAATACATATGGAAATCTGGGCGAGTTCGGGTGAGATCTCTCCACTCTCTCCCTATTCCTTGGGGCCTCGGTTCCTCCCCCCTGAGCGATTCTTCCTTCGCCTTTTTCTCCCTTGGCCGACCGCCAAAACTTGATGTGGTGGAGATAGGAGTTTCCTGGGTGCCTGCCTCCCTGGGGCACTCTCGCCTAACCACCTTGGGGTCGTCTCGCCGAGATCCCTGGAAGCTGTCTCGTCGAGATCCCTTGAAGGTGTCTCGCCGAGATCCCTTGAAGCTGCCTCGCCGAGAAGGGGGGGGGGGCTAGCTCCTGGGGGGTCGGGGTGGAGCTACCACCCTGAGGAGCAATGCTTTGCAGCATCTCCATGATGCCCTGGATGGAGGTCATGAACTCTTGCCTCCCTACAAAGGGTCCTAGGTTGGGGAGCTCGTCGAGATCATCACTACATCCCTGACCTCCAGCCATAACACTATCCCGAGATCTTCTGTGCTGGTCACTCTCCACACTCACCGCACCAAAGTGTTGAAACCAAAAACTTGATCCATGTGGAGTTCGGGGTCCCTAGAAAGGGGTGACCTCACACCTACTACACCCGGAGGAATGTCACGGACCAAAGATCAAGAAGCTAGAAATAGACTCTCGGCTCTACCGCGGAGGTCCCACCTCACACCCGGAAGGCTACCTGAGCACTTCCCCTCCCTAGTCAATGCTCGAGCTAGGGTGCCTTGGAGGAGCTCTCTCTACTCTACCAAGAAGAAGCTAAGGGAGGAGGAAGCAAGCCAAAAAGTCCTCTCCAAAGGCACCTAAGGGGGTCTATTTATAGTTTTCCAAATCTCATGGGCCAAAATGACCGAAATACACTCACGCAGACCGCCGGGCAGGCCGCTTTGGTGAGACCAGGCCGCCGGCCGTTTCGCCCGCGAGCAGGCCGCCCGGGCGAGAACCAGGTCGCGGCCGTCTCGCCCGTGAGCAGGCCGCTTGGGCGAGACCGGTCCCCGGCCGTCTCGCCCGCGAGTAGGCCGCTCGGGCGAGAGCCAGGCCGGCGTCGTCTCGCCCGCGAGCAGGCCGCCCGGGCGAGAACCAGGCCGCGGCCGTCACGCCCGCGAGAAGGCCGCCCGGGCGAGAGCCAGGCCGGTACCGTCTCGCCCGCGAGTAGGCCGCCTGGGCGAGATCGGCCCCCGGCCGTCTCGCCCGCGAGCAGGCCACCCGGGCAAGACCGGCCCCCGGCCGCCTCGCCTGCCCCTACCTCGGACTCAACAGGCCTGGGCGGGTGCTAGCCAACTTGCCGCACCCGCCCCCCAACAAAGGAGCCATTGGGGGAGGCCAATTTTTCCTCCCCCTAATAGTGTATTTCCAAGCTAGAGCCAAAATTGGCCACCGAGAGTGCAAAATCTCCAAAAAGCTTAAAAACACGAATGCCTTGTTTGGGGCCCACTATTCGCGAATACGGGGTTGTACAGCCGCAACATTCAAGCATCTAATAACAGACTGAAAACCTCAAATAATTTCTTGATGAAAGCCCAAGATGGTTAGATGCTAGTCATTCCACACCTGATTACTTAACATTTTTCTTGTTGTAAGCTGATTTGAGAATTATTCAACTGGGAATAGAAAGTCGTTGTATGTGTTAATCTAACATTAGTGATCATAACACATTATTTCACATTTGATAATGTTGCAAATGACGGTGTGTCAAATCATATGATGAGGTACATAATGGTCACTAATGCGTAATATAACAACGTTTGATTTATTAAAATCAAAACTTGACTGGTCCTAGCTAGACTGGATAGAGATGCTGACAGTGTTACTTCACTACTGCTACAAGTGCTAAGCTCATTTAGGTAGAGCTAGTTTACTTTGATACGTCACTACATATGTTTATGAATTCATAGAGTCTGACTCATGAAATTCCTTGCAGGCACTGGTGAAGATGATGGAGAGAAAGTGGATTTTGACATAGATGATGATGATCTACTCTCTGAGTAGAATTGTTACACGTTTATCTGTAGTCATTTTTTATTTTCCAGACTTATTTGTTATGGAGTAGCACATTTATATTTTTGTGATGTTTTATACTATTGTTTAAAACTTATGTTCATGTTTTTTGTTAAAAATGTGCTAACTCTTATGTAATGTGTAAAGTCGGAAATTTATTTTGATATTCTCCACTTTCTGCACTCCGAAACGTACACGTTATTTCTCACAAATATAGGAGGAGGTTGTTAATGTATATTTGGACGAATAACGGGTTCAGAGGCATAACGGGTTAGTTTGGACACGTGTAGATCCGATACCCGTAGAAACTCCTTGGGTTTGCCTATTTATACCCGCCTAGGGGCAACGAGTAGGGGATTCCACTTTGATCCCCATCCGGATGCTTCGAGCGACATAACAGTAATTTCCTACCTAAGTGTGAACCGGACTCCTCCTCCCTCCTCCTCCCTCCTCCTGTAATTTCTATTATATTATATATTATATTATATATTATATCATATTATTATGTATTATATGATTATATTTAATACGAGCATATTCGCACGGGCTACGTCCGTGCTCGATGCTATCGGGCGGTCTTCGGCCGCATAGAAGCGTGCTTCGCCCGCTTCCACGCAATCCGTCATCTCGGCGCCGCACCCGCCACTCGCGGCCCACCAGAGCAAAATCAAATAACCATAGGGCTCCGGTTGCCGCGAGTGACGGGTGCGGCGCCGAGATGACGGATTGCGTGGAAGCGGGTGAAGCCCGTGCGCAGGCGGGCGAAACCCGCCTGATGCAGTCGAAGGCCGCCCGAGAGCATCGAGCACGGACGTAGCCCGTGCGAAGATGCTCGTACATAATAATAGGAAGAGAGAGGGAGTCAGTGAGTGAGAGAGAGGGAGAGAGAGGGAGAGGGGGAAGCAAGAGAAGAGAGGGGAGAGAGGAGCCTGCCGTCAGAAACAAAAAAAATCCATTAAATCGCCTGAAGCCTGTGCGGAGGCGGGCGAAGTCCATCTGATTGCAGCTGAAGGTCGCACGAGAGCATTGAACACAGGCCTCTTGCCCGAGGGCATTCAGCGGGGAGCGTCATTTGTTGGGGGAGAGACGTTTGTCGTGGGGGCGAAATTTGTCGTGAGGGTGACTTTTGTCGTTGGGGCGACAATTGTCGTGCGGGTGACATTTGTCGTGCATAGATATTTGTCGTGGAGAGATATTTGTCATGGGGGTAGGTATTTGTCGTGAGTGTGACATTTATTGTGGGTGCAACATTTATCGTGAGTGCGACATTTATCGTGTTGGAACATTTGTCCAGGGGGTGACATTTGTCGTGGAGACGTTATTTGTCGTGGAGATGTTATTTGTCGTGAAGACGTTATTTGTCATGGGAGCAACATTTATTGTGGAGGAAGAGAACTTCATTAACAAATGTCGTGGGGGCGACAGTTGCTGCAGGTGTTACTTGATTGATTGCTTCGTTTGTGATGTTACTTTCAGTTATCACAGAATATAGTGGACGATGTTGATGTTCGTTTTCGTTGACCACATTTTATTGATTTGTAAAAGAGTTTAAAATAAGAAGAAATAAACAGTGATTACGAAGACAAACATATAAACAAAGATGCAAATCCAGGGGGCATGCATAATTAAATACTAACATAACTTAACGATATAATGTAGAAAAAGCTAGGATTTTCTCGTACATGGAACATTCTGAGAGGGTAAAAAGTTAAAAAAATAGATAAATGAATGCAGATTCTAAATGGTCATTAGTGTACTAACATTAACCAAAAAATTAAAGAGAGTAAGGTAAACTTTGGATGACACATTAGTGTGCTAACATTAACCAAAAAATTAAAGAAAGGTAAATTTTTGATGAATGTTTTTTTAACTGTAGGTGGAGTAGTCCCCAATCAGAGCACTAAATTAAGGTTTAATTTGGTAGAGCGGTTGCGATTGTAAAAAAAGCTATTGTAATGGTATGTTTGTAAAGGGAGCTGTTGGAAACTGGATGCTGGAAATGGAGACCTGTTTGGATAGTCTGTGTTTGCAGAGTTTTTCAAAACAGAGAACCGTTTGACAAAGCCGCGGTGACGTTTTGTAAATAGAATTAATTTTTTTAACAAAAAAATTTATATATTTTTTGAATATTTTTTTATAATGTATGTATATGTATGCCTAAATGATGGAAATAATTATTCGAAAACCCTGAATTTTACTATAATTAACCTCATATGCTGGTTGTGACCGTGAGGCTCAGTTCAAACATATACAGGAACTCCAAATACTCTGAAATACTTGTGCACATCAAAATATCACAAACTCACAAGACAACAAGTCACTATGCAGATACTGCAAACACGTTCAAACTCTGTGAAGTTGTTCGACAATGACGTCACGCAATGCCACCATCTCATCCACCCATAACTGAATTCCTCTAACATGATCTCCACCTGAGTTTTCATTAATCTGTCATGTTCTTCTCTGAAGGCCCATTGAGTATATGAAATGTTCGTCTTCATCACAAACACGAAAATGAGTGTCTGAGCATGATGAGTGTGTACGAATGTAATTATGCAAACTCATCGTTGCAATAATAATGTCTCGTTGCTTTGTCAAACTGTATGACGACATATCTTCCACTTCCTTTTTCATACTCCGAATGAACGCTCTATGACACTGCGCAAGAACGAATGAGCCTGGTTGAATATCTCCTAGCGCCCTTGTATCGGCCTTCTTCCCCTTCTGAAATCCGGTAAATGATACCATGTACTTGAATATGGTTTTTAAATACCGCATTGTAGTGGATATCCGACATCTACTACGTAATATTTGCCTACAAAATTAGATATTGCACGTTATGTGTGAATAATTATAATCATAAACATAGTAATCTTAAAAAGTTCGTATACCAAAGAGTCTAGGGATATAAAAGGCTTACCGGGTGGTGGATATGGAAAATTATAACCGAGGTTCATAAGAGGACGCTGGAATATACGACTATCATGAGTAGAACCCTCCCAACCTGCTAATACGAACGTGAAACACATGTTGAAATCACAAACCGCCATGACATTCTGTGTAGTTGTGTCATGCCGACTAATATAAGAAACTTGTTGATCAGCAGGAACTCGAGCGTCCACATGTGTTCAATCAATAGCTTCTATACAGTTTTTAAAGAATGACATGTATCGAGCATCATTTAAGATTTGTGGGGAAATATCAATGAAAAGGTGATATAAAGGCTTAATGACACCAGAAGATAATCTCTTCATTGCAGTGATAACGCTTGCGAAAAATCTACTTATAGTTTCTGTAGAGTGCTGAAATCGCTCACTTGCAAGCTGAATTGATACATTAAGCCCTAAAATGTGCAAGTTAATTGCAAGCACCTCACGCGGTAAAGTTCTTCTGGATCCATGTAACACATATTGTTGTGCGAGGGTAGTTAGGAAATCATTAAAAATTACCTTCGACATTCTAAAGGCGCTGAAAAACCTACTAGGGTGTTTATTGAGAAGTTCATCAATCCATCGAGCTCCTATTTGGCTTGATGTCATGCAAGCTGTATTAGAAGAACCACTTGCCTCGATTAACTGATAACTCATTGCTAATAACATTTGTTGTCCACTGATAGCTCTATTACGATAAAATGAGCTAACCACTTGTTGTTGAGTCTCCTCATCAGGACTGACATTGTGATCTGAGGCGGACATAATTAAGCTACGACAAGTACATAAAAATCATTTGCTATGATATAATAAAAAATGTGCAACAACATAATTAATGTCAAAATATTATAATAAAACATGTCTGGATGCAACAATATAATAATAATAAGTGTCACAACATTATAATAAATGTCCAAAAAAACATAAACATCATAAAAAAATGTCCAGAAGATAATCTGATAAAAGATAAAAACATGTCCATCAACTAATCGGCTTTTTTGTCAAAACAAGCCTGCAATCACTTTAGACATCGATCCTGTCGATTGCTCATAAAGGTTTCGCGATTTTGTTTCTCTCTCAAAACATGGTGCAGTAGTGGTAGAAGTCGTAGTTCAAATTATCCATAACCTCTAGAATAGTTTCGAGCTCTGCAATAGCCTTAGGAATGGTGTACAGTGATGAAGATATTTGGATGTGCGGCGGCTCCATCATGCAACGCCCAATAATGCGTGATGTTTCAGCAATCTCGTCCATCGTCAAACTCCTCGTCCTCTTGTTGGTCATCTTTCTTTTTCCCTTGTCTGTCTGTTTCCCCCTCGCATCCATAGAATTTGGTGACTTGATAATGTTTTGCGTGCCATCTCCAGTAGATAGGTCATGTTCATCAATAGATTCTGGTTCGAAAGTTCTAGAATTTGGGGCCCAAGCAAGATTTCCAGCTGTTACGATCTGACCAAACATCATATGTAGTTTTTCTTCCAACTCTGGAGTTATTCCAAAAAACTGAAACTTTCTAGCATTTGGAACAACTTGACAAGGATAATAAATATATATTAGGAAAACATTAATATCCACAATAATATAGTTAGAAAATTAATCTTTAAAAAATACATACTTTTAGACGTTCTTTCCACCAATCCTCCGAAGTAGCAATGGTTTTGCGAATTGGATCACAGCCCAAACCTGTCTCACAGTTCTTAAGATCTCTTCATAACTTCCAATCTTTTTTCAACTAATCTCATTTATTTTTCATTTGATTTCGATCATACGATTTACCCGTCCGAGCAAAAAAATTTGTGGTTAGGTTTGTCCACTCTTCCCTACTAAAGTGTGTAGTTGGGCGGTTACCTAACTCTATTTCTTTCAAGCACAAGTCACAAAAAACCATAACATCGTTCGTCTCCCAGTTTGCACTAACACCACATTCTTTATGTTTGCCCATAATCCTACAAAATTCTTCACAAACTCACAATTACCACAATCTCATTGCACAAAAATCTAAACAAAAATCTACACAAAAATCTACAGAAAAACAAGAAAAAATCAAACACACAACACACTTACACTCATTACAAAAAACACTTTTATGCACACAACACACACACACATTGCACACATAAAATCAAAGTATCAAACACACACACGCACTCACACTCACACACACTCACACTCACACTCATTACAAAAGACACACAACACACATAACACACAACACACAACACACAACACACAACACACAACACAACACACACTCACACTCATTACAAAAAAAAACACTTTTATTCACACACACACACACAACACTCATTACAAAAAACACTCAACACACACAACACACTTACACTCGTTACAAAAATCACTTTTATGCACACACAACACACACTCACACACTCGTACATTACACGACACACACTCATACAATCACACATTACACGACACTCACTCAACACAACACTCACACACAACATTTACATTGCACATACACAACACTCACACACAACATTACGCTCAACACACAACACTCACACACAAAAATATCAGACACACACACACATTACACAGACACAACACATACACAACACGCGCACACACACACATTGTATGCACATTATTACACATCCTTGCTGGAAACAAACACAATCCATCAAAATCAGAAAAGGGCGGCACCAACGATGAGGGAAATAACAGCACATTGCACATGATCACATTGCAGTAATGTATGTGTTCATCATTGTTGGACGAGGGTTGTGCAATGTGTGTTTGTGTTTGTATGTGCTGTACAAATAAACACATTACACAAACAAACACACATTACACATACAATTAAAGCACACACACATTACAAATCCATTATTACACAACACATTGCACATAAACAAACACATACATTGTTGTGCAAATCAACACACACAATCCATCAAAATTAGAAAAAAAAATGGGGGAGGGGGAGGGGAGGGTATACCTGCTGGTGTTTAGTGCTGCAGATTACAGGCCCAACAATCGGATGTATAGTTTTCTATGAAGGAGAAGGTCGGCACAACAGTAACCGTGAAAATGAGATATGAAGTTCTGCACAAAACCAGGGGAGGGAGAGAGGGAAGAGGTGAGATGTCTGACAACATAGGAAATGCAAGAAGGAGAAGATTATCTAAGCCGGAGAAGCGAACCTGCACCGAATCAGAACTGTGCCGTCGGAGAAGGAGATACCTGAGCCGGAGAAGAACAGACCTGTGCTGGAGAAGAGAAGCCCTTCGTCGTCGGAGAAGAAGCGCAGGATGCTGTCGGAGAAGAAGCCTTGTGTCGGAGCCGTTCGTCGTTCGCCGCTGGATGTCGCTGGAGATGTTGTGATGGCTGTGAGAAGAAAGCCCAAAAAATGCGATGAACTGGAGGCAGCCCTGCGGGTTTCGGCATGCAAAATTTTTAACGTTGCAGGGTTTAGGCACAGTTCGAATAGATGGCGTAAAAACAAATGAAAAAAAACATTCCGGAGCGTTTTACTCAAACGTAACTCGCCAAAACGTTAAAACAAATGGGGCCTAAGTTTGGTGTTTAACTTTTGTGGCGTAGCAACCTGGTAGTCCCCAGACAGATAAATGAAATGAAAAAAGGGACGGCCGAACAGGACTCAGCCACCACACCGTGATCGGGACGACAGATCCGCTGGCGGAAAGCCCACAGTGTACAGACCCGAGAACATAAGCAACCCTACCAAATTAAAGTTCAATATATCCTTTCCAATCACATAATAATTCAAATATTCAAGTAGGGGATATCGGTGATTATATTTGGCGATTGTTAACCGCAACCCGTTATTGGCTAGTCGCACCACAAAATCTTCTAACTTTTTGCGTCTTTTCGAAATACGTCTTGTACATGTAATTTTAGCAAAAGTGCTCAACACGAAAGTTGTAGATCTCGTCGAGATCTACAACTTTCGTGTTTATCACTTTTTCCTAAAAATACATGTACATGACTTACTTTGAAAATATGCCTAAGTTTTGCATTTTTCAGAAATATGTCTTGTACATGCAATTTCAGAAAAAAGTGTTCAACACGAAAGTTGTAGATCTACAACTTTAGTGTTGAACACTTTTCCTGAAATTGCATGTACAAGGCGTATTTCGAAAAGACGCGAAAAGTTGGGAGATTTTGGGGTGCGACTAGCCATTAACGAGTTGCGGTTAACAATCGCCTTATATTTATACACGATTGTTGAGGACCAAGATCCAGCGGGATTGGATGTGTGTGTGACCACATATTTGGGCTTCCCCATCGCGTTCCAGGTCTGGGTGTTGACCCCGGTGGGCCCCCCGTGTGGCAGAATATCCCCTTCATCCCGTGGTTGGATTAGTCTCACTTTGCCTGCAGCGGGTGGTCCTTGGTGTTTATGTACCCCCGTCTCCCCTTACCATCACCTCGGGGTTTTGGGAAGATGTGCGGTGACGGGTGGTTTCCACATGGTATCAGAGCCATCCCGCTGCGGGGGTGTGTTGAGGACCAAGGTGCAGCGAGATTGGGTGTGTGTGGGACCACATATTTGGGTTTCCTCATCGCGTTCCAGGTCTGGGTGTTGACCCTGGTGGGCCCCCCGTGTGGCGGAATATCCCCGCCATCCCGTGGTTAGATTAGTCTCACATTGCCTGCAGCGGGTGGTCCTTGGTGTTTATGTACCCCCGTCCCCCCTTACCATCACCTCGGGGTTTTGGGAAGATGTGCGGTGACGGGTGGTTTCCACAACGATTTTTTTAATTATTAGTGTGCGATGTGGGACAAAATGTGTGTTTCCTTCACCCGCCTTCTCCATTTTTTGCCCCCGCCAATGCGGCAGAGGTGCTGACAGCCTGATCGGAGACCACCGATAGGTTTGCCGGGTCCCGGCTAATCTGTCGGGGGTTGTCCAGCGGCAAACGGGCAGGGCCACCGCCGCCGGTGACCCTGCCCGTTCACGACCGGACAACCACCGATGAATTCGTTGGGGCCCGCGAACTTACTGGTGGGCTCCGATGAGGCCACAACGCCTTTGCTGCTGACGGCGTAGGTAAGCTTCTCCGTCTGTTTTGGAGATTTGTGGGTATCGGGCTTCTCGCGTGAGTCAGAGTGATTTTTCTCCAACCATTCTATGGATTATTAATTAAATTAGTAAATGACTTTAGTTTGTCATTTTGCCTACTATTATCGAAATCATTGAGGATCCAATTTGGGGGGAACTTATTTTTTTCGGTCAAGCGGTTACGATCGCATGAATCAGATTTTAATTTCGGTCTGACTCGTGCGGTTGTAACCACTTGACCGGTAAAAATAATCCCCCAAAGGAAGCATAAGACTTTAGTTTGTGCTAACCTGTTGATTATTAATTAAGGGCATTTATATTGGTAGCACAGCTTTGGTTATTGGCAGCCCGACAAAATAATAAAAAACACATAATATGAGCGCTAATAGCAGCGTAAAACGCAAAACACACGTCTTTTGAAAAAAGGGATACGATATGACATTTTTAGAAAAAGTGTTCAACATGAAAGTTATAGATCTTTACGAGATCTACAACTTTTATGTTGAACAATTATTCTAAAAATGCATATAGTAAACCTATTTTCAAAAGGCGCGTTATTCGGGCGGAATTATGCAAGTTCCGTCCGGATTCCGTGACTTTTGAAAATAGACATATTGAACATTTTTTCTAAAAATATTTTTTAACATGCTTAATTTTTGGGCTGTCAATATCCATCGGGCAGCCAATATTCATTTTTTGAACTACTGTTATCTTTGTACTGTCAATATTCATATAAGTACTGTCAATATAAACACTCAAATATGTCGGCTGTGCAGACTTTGACATGACGGACCCTTCGGAATTTTTTACTTTTTTTGTTTTAAAAAATAATGAAAAAAAACGGCCGGTGGGTCGCGGGCGCGATTGTTAACCGCAACCCGAAATTGTCGTGGAGGTACCTCTTCCGTCGCATCCCAAAATCTCCCAATTTTTCGCGCCTTTTTGAAATACGCCTTCGCGCCGGTACATGCAATTTCAGCAAAAGCCGCGGCGGATGTTTCAACACGAAAGTTGTAGATATCTACGAGATTTCGGCCCCAACTTTCGTCGGCGGAGTTGAACACTTCCTGAAACGGCCGGTGGCCGTCGCGGGCGCGCGGTGGGAGGTGTGGTGGTGTAGGGGTCGTGAAGGGGGATGTATTTGGCGGCCGAAGAACGGGAAAGCGCAAAACATGTACATAGGGTTTTCGCTCCCGCCGTGAAAGTACGCCATGTACATGCATTTTTAGGAAAAGTGGAGGGAGGATCAACGGAAACTAATTGGGAAAAAAGTTGTAGATCTCGTCGATATCTACAACTTATGTGTTGAACACTTTTCCTGATATTGCATGTATGAGCCGTATTTCGAAAAGGCGCAAAAAATTGGAAGATTTTGGGGTGCGACTAGTAAAACAACGGGTTGCGGTTAACAATCACCTAAAAAAAGCGTGAGCTGAGGTTTAGGCCGATTATTTGCTGGTTCGGGTTACCGGGTTTAAATATTAGGAGAGGGATATTTGTTTGAAAATATATTAATGACGGGTTTAATCGGGCGGACGGATTAGCCAATCCGTGGAATTAATGAGCTGCCTATTCTGTTTATGGTACATTTTCAGCATTAAAGTAAAATTGTAAATTCAGATTTTTTTCGGTATTAGAACGGAAAAATTGTAAATTCATATTGTATGGTACGAGCTCTATAAAAGTTATAGATTTAGGATATCCTACTACTTTAGGTTTAAAAGACCTATAAAAATGTATATGGACGATCCTCATTCGTTTGTACAGAAATCTTATGATCTAATCAAATTCCGGACGGTCCAAATTTATTTGGCCTGTCGGCATTACACCGTTATTACATCACAAAATCTGATTGGTGGTTGATATATCTTTCAATATATATTATATTTATATTATCTAGAACAGTGCACTATTCTAAGATTCATTATATATCTTGTGGGTACCAGTGGATCAAAATTATGGTCTAGCAACCATCTTCATATAGGATTAATAATTTTTTAAAAAAATAGAAATGATATTTTTATTATTATTTGAGAGTTCAATTAATAAAAAATTATTACAAAAGATATGACACAATGACGACAAATGATTTATATAGCCGACCCCACTATAGTGAGATAAAGACTTGAGTGCTATTGTTGATATTTGCAGCGTGTGGAGGCACCATCAAAGTTATTCTTCTTCTGCAAGGAGCCATCGCCGGTGGCAGGGGAGACAGCGATCGTGCCTAGCGATGTGGTGGTCGAGAAGATGGAGGAGAGGTTGCCGGCGGTGATGGAGAAATTGGCGGAGGTCGGATTAATTCATTTCAGTAAGACGGGCAGTGATGCAGATGCTAAAACTGATGTGGTGTTTAACAGGACCTGGAAATCATTTCTGGGCACAGATGATAAGGTGGAAGCGCTCAAAAGGTATGCATGTGTTGCTGTTCAAAATAATTGTTTGGTAATTCTTTAGGTGATTGTTAACCGCAACCCGCAATTTTACTCGTCGCACATCAAAATTATCCAATTTTTCGCGACTTTCTGAAATACGCCTTGTACATACAATATCAGGAAAAGTGTTCAACACGAAAGTTTTAGATATCGACGAGATCTACAACTTTCGTGTTGATCACTTTTCATAAAAATGCATGTACAAGACGTACTTTGGAAATATGCCAAGATTTTGCGCCTTTTCAAAATACGCCTTTTACGTGCAATTTCAGGAAAAGTGTTCAACACAAAAGTTGTAGATCTCGTCGATATCTACAACTTTCGTGTTGAACACTTTTCCTGAAATTGCACGTACAATGCGTATTTCGAAAAGGCGTGAAAAATTGGGAGATTTTGGGGTGCGACTAGCCAATTACGGGTTGCGGTTAACAATCACCATTTTTTATTTTTTTTAATTCTCGCTGCTTCAAAACGTTATTTTTGGCCTTCAATGGAATCGCAATCCCCTCCCTCCCTTCCAACCGTGTGCCAAAAAGTCCATCCGAGCCTCGCGTCGAAAGGTCTGGCTAGGCCTAGGCTCCGGAAGGCTCGGGCCAGGCTTAGGGGGCCCTTTTTGACCTGGTGCCCAGCCCGAGCCAAGCCCCGGCACAGAGCTGCCCTGGCCAGGGCCCGACGCCAAGCCAGCTGTCAAACCCGTCGGGCAAGTTTTACACACATAAATCCCGCCAAAGGAGAGATTTAAATGCCTCAAAGTGGCGGGATTTGCAAGTCCCTCCCAATCCGCCAAATTGTTTGCAAAATTTTTTTTTTATTAATATTTATTAATTAAATGACTAAATGTTGGCCTGGTCAGGCCGGACACAGCCTGCAGGCCTCTTTTGAAGGGGAGGCTTGGGCCCGGCAAAAGCCAGACTCAAGCCCAAGCTTGGCGCCCAAGCTTGGCTGGTAAAAATCCAAGCCCAAGAATGGCTGGAAAATTCCCGGGCCCGACCCGGGCCAGTCGGTTCTTGTGGACAACTACCTACCGCTCTTCTTCGCAACTCTTCAAAACACTACCGCCTAAACAAACAAAGTTTTAGGATCTATTTGTTTCGAATTTTGTGCTTCAACTTCATTGGTGGAAAATGTCGCTATCAAAAAAAATATTTGTTGTCCCTCCAATTTTCAAGGTCACTACTCTAAAATGAACGCAATTACCCCCTCAATTTCTCACCGCTTGATTGTCAATTCTCTCAGACTCTATTTGGTGGGATGGCGGAGGCGGTGGAAAAAACTCTATTTTCATTGCCACCGTTCTTTTTGGTTGTTTGGAGGAAGTGCTTTTTCAAAAAAGTTTTTCAAGAAAGGTTTTTTGAGCCACGGTCCAAAATTGATTTCAAAAAATAGTTTTATCTAATCTCAATTTTTCATATTTTATTGAAGCATTTACTAAAGCTAGTAGCCGCGCACATTCATTTGTGATTTGTTTTTCTTCCTTCTCGCCATTGTAAAGATACTCCTTCACCCATTCAGTATCTTTGCTCATCTCTTGACATTATGTAACCTGCTTATTTATCATTTACATAATAGTTACTTATCTTTGAGATAAATAATTAACATTAAAAATTCTTTCAAAAAATAAAAATAAAACATGTTTTTGAAAAACTTTGAGATGGAAATTTTCCAAATAGTCTAGAATTTTTTCAAGCAATTTTATGGACAACTCTTAAGTTCACAGTTGAATTCCCATCACTGTCACCACTATCCCAAACAGGAGAAATTGAGTCCTTAGCTCTGATTTCAAAATGACGTTTCTAATTTCACTGAACAGGGCCAGAGAAATGCTATCTTGCAACTCAATTAACTTCTTCGACGACGGGAGCGCAGAAGTAGTATACGGCCCCTTGAAGCCGGTGCAGGAACGCGGGGGGAAGCGGGCGTGGTTCGTGCCAATTCTCGGCCACACTGATGATCGTGCGATGGTGAGCAATGTGTTTGGCGACGGCAGCGCGCCTCTTCCTCCGGCGGCGCTGGACGCCTACGCCGACATTCTGGCCGAGAACTGCGTCGACATCAAGTGGCAGAGAGGCGATGTTCTGCTCCTCGACAACGCGGTGGTGCAGCATGCGAGGCGGCCGGGAAAGCCGCCGAGGCATTTGCTCGTCTCAGGCTGCGGAACTCTTCCGATGCCGGCGACCGGGTGGCTTAATCACTCCTCCCGACCCAAGCAGGAGGTCCTTTGATGCTATTACGCGTACTGTGCTGTATATGTTCCTGTTAATTTCTGTGCGCTAAAATAAAGCCAAAGGGATATTGGACATTGGCGGTGAAAATAATTTGATTCAGGTAATAATATGCAGGCTCATTATGATTATATGCATGTCATACAATTTCATAAAGATTATGTGTAGGTCAGATCTATACGTGTTTATCACTCCCTATAATTTTTTAGTTTGGCCTATATTTATTCTTGGACTGCAAATAGCTGAAAATGATCTGCATATAACATGACCTTTTATTTATCTGTGAAACTTTGCGAGTAAAATTAAGGGTGCACGCGTTTTGATTTACACGTGCTGTATCAAATGAGTTTGGAATGGGCCAAATCAAAGTGAACTAAAATTGATTTGACTGCAGTCTTCAACAATTGTTGTTTCAAATTATTATGCTTAAGTAAATACTTTAATGACTATTTAAAATACCTATTGTTGCTGGTCGCGTGGTTTTTCCTCCAGTTTAGAGTTGTTCGACCGTCTTAGTTTGAGAGTGAGCTGGGTGCGCAAACAATTGATAGAGATCCAACAACAATGACAAACAAGACGTTTTAGCGAGAAAACTTCACAAATGATGAAAGTTCACGTGGTCTGATATGTGTCAGGTCGAAAAACATTAGTTTCTTTGTTGTTACAGGAGTTGAGATCAACATTAGGTGACATGCCACCTTTGATATTTTTAGGGAGAACTCTATGTAGCCGAATCTCTGGTTGCTTGTCTTAAAATGAAGGTCTGGAAGGTTTTTTTATAACTTTCTGGAAGGGACATGTTGGTAATTATTTAAGGCAAGATCTTAAGTGAACAAATGACGGTTCTCCGTCCTGATCACCTGAATCACCAATTTTACAGAAATGAAACCTGCGCCCGGGTGGTCCATGCGGGCTGGCAAGTTGTCCGGCGATCGGAGGCCTGGCGGCGCGCCGGAGGCCGGCAACCGACGCGGTGCGCTCGGGCTGGTCACGCAGGGAACTCATGACTTACTATAATTTAAACTTAGTGATTCATATTGTCGTGTATATAGTCTTATGTATACTTATATATAATAAATATATTATTGCGTAACATTAAAATAAAATATCATATACGTATACCAATTTTATTTAAAATACTTATCATTACTTATGATTGGGTTTAAAATAATGTTTAATAACTTTTGGATCGAACAAAAAATCATATATTGTAACCCTCATTACTCATTAGGATGGGTTGAAGTCCTTGCATAATATTTATTATGATCTCTTCTTCCCCTTTTATATAATTAAGGCAGAAGTCTTAATCTCATTATATTTATCTTGCCATAATTTAAATACTTATCTCATCAACCCTTTTAGAATGAGATGAATTTAAACCATAGTCTTTATGTGTAGGACCGAAATCGTAATTTAAATAACCTATTATGCATGCCATTAAGCGTCCGTGGCTAAGGCTCCGTTTGGCACGATGATGGCCATCATAAACATATGGATTAAACCGTCATTCATTAAGGATCACCTAACAAACATCATCCGTTTGAACATAAAAGTGGATAAAGTTTCTTAGGCGGGCGTTAACGAATGACAATTTAACCCTCATATTCAAGACCGTCATCGCAGTTTTTGAATTATGTGCTGGTCTGGTAATTTATCTTTATCTTTTCTAATGGACTTGTGTAGTCGTATTAATCCAATTATTCCATCCACTAAGCTAGTTTCAATGAGTTGGCAGCAGGGGCGGATCCAGAAAATTTGATGGGTGGGGGGGGGGGGGAATCAAAAGGCATAGAAATTTTTTTTATAATCAATGACTATACCAAAATTTGCACGTGTAGGGATATCACAATTGGGCCTATACCAAAATTTTTGCACGTGTAGGGATATCACAATTGGGCCTATACCAAAAGTTGCACGTGTAGGGATATCACAATTGGGTCATAAAAAAAATGTTTTTTATTATAGCTTATCTATTTAGAGACATCTGAGCTCAATCTTTAATCAACTTTCAGAACAAATTGAATATTGCGTGATGCTGACCTGATCTTTGTTGCAATATATATAATATTAACTTTTTAATAATATGATATGTGAATATAAAAAGTGCCAACAATTTCAACTTGATTTGTTTTTTCAGGTGTTCAAGTTAAATATTTGTGTGATGAAGTAAATAAATAAAAAAAACATGTTGGTTGTAATAAAAATGTTTAAAATAACATTCTTACTACAAAATATGAGTTGCAATAAAAGTGTAAAGTATTATCATCAGTATTTAAATATCTAACTGATCTCATCGCCGACATCATTGATCAACACCCCTAAGAGCATATAAAAGTTCCTCCTCGAAGTAAGAGAACTTCATATTAAAATGAACTTAAAATAAAAGTGTGGATGCGTGCTCCTACTCGAACGAATGATAATTTCAACAAGGGGGCCCAAATCAGTCAAGAAGTTTGAGAAACACCTAGTTAAAATTCATTCTCTTTAATCTCGTGTACTCTTAGGGTGTAATAAAGAAGTCACTAGTAAAATAAGCAAGATTGCAAGAGTTAAGTAAAGAAGATGTCATGTTATATCGTGATGAAGACGACAATAGTGTTTCTTTCAGAGAGTTTGAAGAAACTATGAGTAAAGAAGAATGTGAACTTGACCAGTCAAAATTGATGGAAGTTATCTTAACTAGATTTACATAAGCCATCTCTACAAAAATTAATTAAACAAGTTAGTTTTCATATTAACTTTCTGGCTGCACCCGCAAGGGGAGGCCGCCCCACGCCGTTGAATCCCCGTCCGCAAGGCCACGACCGGCGCTAGGACCGGCCACCCTCCTCCTCGTCGCGGTCAGTCATCTCGTCGGCCGCGTCTCTTACTTATCGCCGCTGCCGGTCATCCTGCCATCTGCGACTCTTCCTCTGGTGGCCGATCGCTGCCAAGTTGGCCGCCAATGAGAAGGAGCTCTCTCTATCGTCTGATCTTCCTGCGTCGACCGCCGTAGTCTGTTACACGAATAACCACCCGCGTAACCACCATGGCTAGTGGGGAACATTTTTATTAAATTAATATTTGTGTTCACTTATAAAATTTATTAATTAATTTTTGTCTGAAACTATTCTAAATATGATATACATTTAATAATTTGGGTGATTACGATGTGCGGATAGCGGAATAACTAGCGTAACAGCCTCTGAATGCCTATAAAAGGAGGGCCAGAGCCTCTTTATTTCTAACTTTTGTGCTCCTTCAGCTTTCTTTTTTCTTAGGTCGGAACTATACCAAAATGCTCCTACGAGCCTCCTCCTCCCGTCGAGCCACCCGAAAATTCTCCTATGTCCACGACGCTCCAGATCGAGAAGAAGACACTCGGTTCGTCGCTCTGTGAAGTTTCCCACGTGTGTGATGCATTTCAAGTTCACATCAATGCTTCTCTACGTGTACGTCAGGACACTAAGTTCGCCAACCAAGCAACGTCTGAGAACTCCCGTCTCCACCCAAAAGTGACAGAAACTGAGTTTCGTGTGAGGAGGCATGTCGCCCACCAAGCGCTCTTGCAATCTCTCTCATCGCAAAGTTGTAACGAGTAGAGGCTTACCCCCCTCGATTCCACCAACAACCTGTAAATAGCAGTCAATAATGAAGTTTGACTGACATCGTTCTAGTCACGTGATTTTTTACTTAGTTGAGAGATTTTTTCACGTTAAAATCTTTGTGTTCTACCCTACTTACTTTGTAACTGTGTGCGCGCTCGACCGCTCCACGGGCTAAGACGACATAGTTTTTTCTGGTCTACTAGGAGGGTTGAGTTGGCCACAACACCGCCAAATTGGGTGGATCCAGGAAGTTTGACTGGGGGGAATCAAAAGGCGAAATTTTTTTTTGATAATTATTGTCTATACCAAAATGTGCACATATAAGATATCACAAATTGTGTCACAAAAAGAATTGTTTCTTATTACAACTTATCTATTTAGAAACACTTGGACTTTATTTTTAATAAAATTTTAGATCAAATAAAATGTTCTGTGATACTGACCTGATCATGGTTGCAGTACACATAATATTAACTTTTCAATAATTTGAGGTGTGAGAATGTTAAGAGTATCAATAATTTTAATTTGATTTATTTGTTCACGTGTTTGGGTCAAATGTTGGTGTGATGGAGTAAATAAATCCAAAAAATATATGTTGGTCACAATGAAAATATTTAAGATGACATCTTTGCTATAAAACATTAGTTGTAATAAAAGTTTAAAGTATTATCATCGGTATTTAAAGATTCGATTGACCTCATTGTCATCATTCGTCAACACCTCTAAGAGCTAGAATATGAAAGTTCTTCCTCAAAATAACAGAACTCCGTATTAAAATGAACCCCCAAAAATTGTGTGAATATGTGTTGCTACTGTAGAGAATGATAATTTCAACAAGGTGGCCCGGACCGTTATGAAGTTTGAGAAACTTGTAGTCAAAATTTATTCTCTGATCCCGTGTACTTTTATGGTATAATAAAGGACACACTATTAAAATAACCAAAATTACAAGAGTTACGAAAAGAATATGTCGCGTTATATCATGTCAAATGATGCTAGTGTTTTTTTCAGAGATTCTGAAGAAGATATGAGTAAAGAAAAATGTGAACTTGACGCGATCAAAATTGATTGTAGATATCCCAACAAGATTTATATATGATATCTCTACAAAAAATTAATTGAACTAGTTTGCTCTCATGTCATGTTTCTCCTCTTCAAACAATAACAAAAATTTAAACGTCTCCATCTTTCTGGGCTATTTTCTCCATTATTCGTACACTATTTTTGACGTATAAATAGTCAAAATTTATCGATTATTTTCGGGAGGAGGGACTTCAATGCTCCGAAGTGAAGGAGGTCGAAGATAACCTCCTCTAACGATCCTTGAGATGCACTGATCTCTTGTCGTAATAAGAAACAGAAATAATTGAGTAATAAATCATCAATTTAGCAACAAAAAAGAGGAGCCATATTTCAACTACCACTCTGAAAACCACAACTAGCCTGGGCGCACCTCCTGTAGCTGCTTCAGTGAAGTTTTATGCTTGAATAACGATAACTCTTTGGTTTACATGTTTAAATATGGTCATTGATATTCATACATTCATAATGACTATTCCTACCCTTTGTTTAAAAAATATAAAAATTCCTAATGAATTCTTCTCCATCTCACACTGAATGATGTGGGCTTCCTTCATTAACCCCTCATCACAAAAGGATTTTATCAAAGAGCGAGAAGCTTCCAAAACACTGAATGATGTGTTTTTAAATATTTTTGAGATTTTTGTTTTATAATTTTTTTTTTGAAATTTTGATAATAAAACAAAAAAATATTTTTTGAGTTTTTGTTTTATAATTTTTTTGTTTTGTTTTTATTTTCAATTTTTTGTGTGTGTTTTTAAATTATTAGGAGATGGGCCATTTTGGACCATGCCCTTGAATAAATTCCAAGCACCTTAGCACACAATCATTAGTCTTTTTTATTATTCTGGATGAGTAATCCCCGCCACCGCCGCCATCAGTCCCATCTCCGTGTGCGTGCAAGTCTCCGCCGAAGTGGGTCACCTCCGCCGGCAAAGACGGCACGGGGACTATCGGGCGAGAACTTCGCATGCCACGGGGGAGGGGGGGCATGAACCAGAGAGGAGAGAGTTCATTTTTTGTGAAATACATTTAGTATTTTTTTATTATTTGAAACAAGGGATATGAACAGCCATCTGCCATTATAAGTGTATGAAAATGAATCGCCTTAAATATGGATCCTGATCCCCTGGAGTTCCTCCGGGAACTTTAGGGGGTGGAGTTCCTATTTTGCGAACTAATGGAGCGGAATCAAAAAAAATGGTGAACATGAAAGTTGTAGATATCCCCTAGACGAATAACTTTCATGTTGAATATTTTTTGATTTTAAGTCGTTTAGACCCCCGATTTGGGCTCCGCAAAACTCTGTCCGAAAAATATTAATTTAATATTTTTCGGACAGAGTTTTTTTGGAGCCCAAATCGGGGGTATAAACGACTTCAAATCAAAAAATGTTCAACATGAAAGTTATTCGTATCGGGGATATCTACAACTTTCATGTTCACCATTTTTTCTGATTCCGCTCCATTAGTTCGCAAAATAGGAACTCCAACTCCAGGAATTCCAAGGGATCCGGATCCCTTAAATATTAGCCATATTTTTTTGGCGATTGTTATCCGCAGACCTATTTTGGTTATTCACAGATTTTTACTAACCGCAGATGCAAAGGGACTCAGAATTACTATTCGCAGATAAAATTGTTATTCGCAAACCATTTAAAAAAACAAAAAATAATAAACAGTCCATAATATCTTATACAACACTATATGAATGAATCATTAAGTATATTGATATAGTTAAACAGTTCAGAGTGGATCATAAGTTAGAATAAAATGTCTATTTTCAAATAAAATAGTAGTCCCTTTTGTTGCAACAGATATTTGAGGTCCTATACAAAAAGTGATATCAGAGCTCCTCCACAAAAGTAAAATCCCAGCAAAAACTAAAATCAATATCTGTTGTCATTTCTGCCATGAAGTGCCTCCAGCTTCTCATTTATTTCAGGTCATATATTTCCTGCATTATTAGTCAATGCAAATGTTCTCAAAATTTCCTAACAAACAGAAATCATACAGAAAATGTCAAAGCAGTCATCATACCCGATTAAAACCCAAAATTCAAAAGTAAACTGAAGCACCTTCCCTGTTGAACAACAATGTAAATGGTAACCTTCCCTGTTGAACAACAATGTAAATCAACCTGTCAACATATAGATTGAGGAAATACTCAAAAAGCAAGAACCATACCATACCTCAAAACTAGTAGTTCTCGAGATTAACTATTTCACTTTCTGTATCCTCAAGCGAGTGAGAAACATCAATTCTTGAAATGTATGTAGCTTCCCACTGCCCAGCAATCGGATCATGAAACCTTTTCCACGGTGAGATAATACGTGGCAAAGGACACTCATCACGAAGTATCAAGTGTACAAAATGATTACCATCTACGAAGTCCATGCATACAAGTCGCGGCATTACCGGAGGGGTCAGAATTTAATGGTAGAAAAGTGAGGTTTTGGAGTGTAGACAACTGAACTAGTGCTATGTTGTAGCAGGATGCCACCACAATCCCCATATCTGGCATAGACATCCATTTCTCTTCCGGTGCCGGGATTTGGGAACAATCAAGAGATCCCAACAAATATGTGTATCTCGACATGCCAAAAATAGTTTCATAAAGGGTCTCCTTCGTACGAAGTTCCCTACTCAAGTCCAACCGAACTTGGGCCCAATTTTCCCCCATATCTAACCCCCGGCTTATAACCCCGTACCCACAATGCCCATCGCCAAGCACATTAATGAGCTTAACTATGTGATCTGCTATAAATGGGGGCATTTGCCTACAAACATCAATATGAAATTGTTGTACAATAGAAAGTGATGGCTTCCGAAGATGGTAACCTGTCCTCTTTCTTGCAACTTGTTTCCCCTTCTTAACCTGAAATTTCATTTCAGTCTCACCTTCCAACACATACTCAAAATGTGAAGGATTTCTTTTGGTAGACTTCGGATCATCACTTAGCCTTTTGTAGGTGCCCTTGGGTCTACCCTTCAATTTGATTGGCACTTTAGGCTCAGTTGTTTGAGATGTAGATGTATCCATAAGCTCTCGTAGTTTTCATTTTATTTCTTCCCTTTATTTTAAACTTGTGTCCTTGAATCGTCTGCTAATCCCTTCAAACTACACAACAATATCTTCTTCGAATTCAGATTTCCTCTCTTCTTCAAAAGCCAACTGCCTCCAATGTTTGTGCACCATATACAAAGGAAATGACATACCTTCTTTAATGTAAGGCACTAATTCATGAGGGCACGGTAAACCCATGGAATATCGAACCTTATGTGTGCACTCCCCTGCCGGAATATAACTTGGTGATTTTGCGAGCACCTCCTGTTCTCTAATAATTTCCAACGCATGCAATGATATGTGGCCGACCAAAGCTGTATACAATGATCCTGTATATAAACAGCTTATATGCACAATACTGTGACCAAATGATCGTTTGATGTCCGTGTGTTGCAAATATATCATCTGGTCGAAAGTCCGCCAAACTGTATTCAAATTGCCGACCGAAACTTCAATAAATTTCTTTAGCTGGCTATGGCCTCCTTCGACCCGATTGGTGGTTGAATTCCCTAAATGGAGAAATCTGTCGACCCATGCGGATACGAAGTACTCTTTGAATGGATCGAGTCATGTAGTGACAACATAACTGAATACGTCTGGATATTTTTCAGCATATGCAGCTAACATGGCATTGAATTCAATGTTGAACTCATTCTCCGTCCGGGCATTAACAATTCTTTGCCACACACCCAAGAAAACCTCACATTCCTTACCCTGGCTGAAAAACTTCTTGCAGTGCGCCAGAATATTTCTATGTATATGTACTTGACATAGGATATTTTTGGAATGGGGGAAAACTACCTTTATAGCATTCATAAGAGCTAACTCTCTGTCAGTGATGAAGACAATAGGCATAGAAGCTGGGTCCATGATGGAATGAAAACATCTCACATCCCATGTACAGCTTGTTTCAAGTTCATCTGACATAAAGGCGAAAGCAGCAAAAAAAGACTGGTTTGTCGATGTAACACCGACTATTGACAAGAGCGGCATCTGATACCTATTAGTCTTGTAGGTACAATCAAGCTGAAAGGAAGATGAGAACATAGAGCATAATTTGATGGTTGTAGGGTGTGCAAAAAATAAGCCCTTCAACTGCTTGCTATCCTCAGCAACAGTGTTGAAGCTAACATAACCTGCAGCCGTAATACACTTATATAAAAACTGAATCTGAGTCAAACCACCCAACTCCTTTTTGTGTAATAACGCTCTTTGGTTATAAATGGTTCTCATAGTGGTGGAATTATCCACATTTCTTTTTTTCAGGGAAGTTAGTATTTTCCTTGGCTTTACTCCTGATGAGTACATAACCTCAACCAATCTCTCTTCGTTTACATTCAACCGGCCGGCATAGGGATGTGCCTCCAAGTGAACAAAACTGTGGTTATGAGTGCCACATAATACTTCAACTCGCCATTCATCAGCAATTGCATCTTTTGTTCCCTTCAATAAAAAGGGACACCCGCATTTCTTCGAGGTTGTTCTCAGATTTTGTTTAACCCATCCTTTTTTATTCTGAGACTCGCGGGGAAAGCTCACTCTATCACATCCAAGTAAAACACGAGGTCGTGGTCTACCTATTAATTTATCTGCGCTCTGAATTGTGACAACAAAGCTGAGAGATCTACCAATATTGCGTGCCCAAGCTACTAACCCATCCCTTGACTGAAATACTATATTCGTTTGAAAATGTTTTGTCATATCTATAAGCCAAATAAAACCATTTTAGAATATTAAAGTCAACAAATTGGCAATTACGAAAATGGATGAGACATTACCATTTACGCATGAAGGGGAAGGAGTATTAGCAATAACATTGTCTACATCATTGTCATTGCATTCTTCATCCATTAAAATGTCTAAACACGAAACAAAAAAACTTTTAGGGTTATGGGAGATTACAGCAGGGTTAGGGTTAATGGACTTTTCTTCAGTCCAGAAATCTAGACTTCTTCAGTCCAGATTTCTGGACTTCTTCAGTCCAGCAATCTGGACTGAAGAAGTCCAGATTTCTGGACTTCTTCAAAGTCCAGCAATCTGGACTGAAGAAGTCCAGATTTCTGGACTTCTTCAGTACAGAAATCTGGACTGAGGAAGTCCAGATTCTGGACTTCTTCAAAGTCCAGAAATCTGGACTGAAGAAGTCCAGATTTCTGGACTTCTTCAAAGTCCAGCAATATGGACTGAAGAAGTCCAGATTCTGGACTTCTTCAGTCCAGCAATCTGGACTGAAGAAGTCCAGAAATCTGGACTGAAGAAGTCCAGATTCTGGACTTCTTCAGTCCAGCAATCTGGACTGAAGAAGTCCAGCTTTCTGGACTTCTTCAAAGTCCACAACACTGGACTTGGACTGCTTCAGTCCAGAAAATAAAAAAAAAAGAAGAAGAAGGACCTAGGCGGGATCGCGGGATCGGGACGGAGCAGCTGGGATCGCGGGATCAGGACGGAGCAGCCGGGACGGAGAAGACCTAGGCGGGCGGGATCGCGGGATTGGGACGGAGCAGCCGGGACGGAGCAGCCGGGACGGAGCAGCCGGGACGGAGAAGACCTAGGCGGGCGGGATCGCGGGATCGGGACGGAGCAGCCGGGACGGAGAAGACCTAGGCGGGCGGGATCGCGGGATCGGGACAGAGCAGCCGGGAGAAGAAGACCTAGGCGGGATCGCGGGATCGTGGGATCGGGAGGGAGAGCGAGATTTCGCCCGTGGTTAGGATACGGAGGCGGCTGATCTGTGAATAGAGAGAGCGAGATTTCGAATTGAAAACTTAAAGGTAAAAATCGGCTGAATTGTTGGTCTGCGAATAACCAAAATAGGTCTGCGGATAACAATCACCATTTTTTTCATAAACAAATGTTTATCCACAACTGATGTGATTGTTAATAATGAGTAAATTTAATATTAATGATTGAATCCTGTCAGTTAACTCCTGGATGTGAGTTGAAATTTCTCATTCGACTGCCTGAACATCGGATTCGGGATGTGATGTACTTTATAAAGGATTGTTGCTAAAGGAGGTTGGAGGATCGAGGTCAGGCAACGTCCCGACAATCTCAACAACCCGCCACACCGTATTAAGTCGGGTCCTGGGTGCCCGAAATGGGCTAGGCCGCGGGCGGTGGTGGAGAGCGGTTGGGCCTGTTGGACTGCAGTCCTGGGTGGGGCGGCCTGGGATACTCACGCAAGTGGGCCGTCCTCCTGTTAACAAAAACTAGTTTTTGTTGAAAGGGGGAGACCCACTCATGTGAGTATTCCGGGCCGCGCCCCAGCCGGACTGCAGTCCACCAGCCCCAACCCGCTCTCCACACAACCGCGTGCGGTCAATCTCCCAAACCCGGCTGACCTCCCTTTAACTGGTTTGGGGCGGGTTGTTAAGGTCGGTAAGGCGTTGTCATCCGACCTCGATCCCCCGACCTCCTTTCGATGAGAAATGATCCAGGTAAACACCACTACGACGACTTTCAGGAGGCCACCCATCTCAGGACTACTCCCATCCGAGCACGCTTAACTATAGAGTTCTTTCACTTCCCAACAACAATTGAGCTACAACTGAATTGGTGTTGGGAAGTCGTGTATAAAGAGTTATCTTCTGGGCGAGGAGTTGTGGGAGGTCGTCGGTGGTGACGACAAACAAGAAGTAACTACTACAACTAGTTCTGCTGAGCATGTGAGAGTTTGCAGGAAGACTAATGCAAATGCAGAGTTTTCTCTCAAACGGGCTGTATCACCGGAGCTCTTTGATCACATCTTAGGATGTGAGTCTGCTGCTG
This sequence comes from Platanthera guangdongensis, assembly GCA_039583875.1. NCBI lineage: Eukaryota > Viridiplantae > Streptophyta > Magnoliopsida > Asparagales > Orchidaceae > Platanthera > Platanthera guangdongensis. Next base: position 274,502,182 of record CM077151.1, on the reverse strand, counting down.
AAATTTGGACAACCATTGACGGTTTGTTCAACAGGAAGAATATAGTAAAGCTACAGTTCTTGGAGAATGAGTTGGCTAAGGCAACTCGAAGAGATCTCTCTATCTCGAAGTTCTTCCTCAAGATGAAAAACCTGTGCGCTGAAATATCAGCATTGGATCCTGATGAGCCCATCTCTGAGGCTAAGTCGAAGAGGCACATAGTTCACGGTTTACGGAAGGAGTATGTGGCCTTTGTGACTTCCGTTCAAGGGTGGGCAACTCAACCTTCTTTGCTGGAGCTGGAAAATCTGTTGGCGTCACAGGAGAGCTTGGGTAGGCAGATGGCCGGGGTGACTATCTCTAAAGGAGGTAGTAAAGCTCTCTTCACTGATAAGAAGAAGAAGAAGAAGAAAAGATGAGAGAAGAAGAAGAAGCCTGCTGCTGAGGATGGGCCTTCAACTTCATATCAGCAAGAGAGAAGCGATGCTCCTAAGAAGAACTAGAAGAAGGCGTTGAAGTGTTACAGGTGCAATCAGCCATGACACTTCAAGCGTGACTGCAAGGTCAAGCTGCAACCTGGGCATGTTGCAGACAAAGAGGGAGCTGTTTCCAGTACTGAGGAAGCCAGGTGGGGCGGAGCCTTCTTGACAAGCATATGTGTTCGTGCTTGTTGAAACCAAAATCTAGTCTCTTATGGAGTTCACCATTGGGGAAGGGGTGATCGCACACCTACTTTGCTCCTGCAAGCAAAACAACAAAAGAAACAAAGAAAAACAGACCCAAGGGCTCGGCGGGGAGGACCTACCACACACCCGAAAGTCCTTAGAGCACTTCCCCTCCTTAGCCACAGGACGAGCTAAGGCTACCTCAGAAAGCTCTAGAAGACAAAGGGGCAAGTGTATCTGGAAGCTCCCTTTCTGAGGTGCCCCTTGGGTCATATTTATAGATTTTTGGAAACGGCCTGCAAATAGCCAACATCCGCTATTTTGAACAACTATATGCAATCCAACTTGGTCTGCAAACTGCGTAACTCCGCTGTTCCAACAAGATATTCGCACCCATGAGGAGGTCATCTAGGTAATTTCACCCCCTGGGCCCCACCAGACCTGTCCCAGGGATATGGAGGTCAGCTCGCCGCTATTCTCTCCTCGCGAGAGGCGGGTGCGACCTGGCTCCCGCAGCTCGCCTACTCTTCCTGGACGAGCGCGAGCCGGGCCGCCGCGACCTGCCCGTGCCCGTGCCGAGGCGGGCCGGCGGCCAGGTCGCGTATAGGAGAGCGGGCTGGCGGCCATGCTTCAAACTGTGACCATGAGAGCCCCGGAGGGAGGCTCGCCGATTTGGACTCGTCCAGCTCAACTTCGGACATTAGTTCGACGAATAGCAAACCCAAAATCTGCTCGACGAATAGTGGACCAAAACTCTGCTCGACGAATGGCGGGCGAGAACTCTGCTCGACGAATGGCGGACCAAAACTCTGCTTGACGAATGGCGGGCGAGAACTCTGCTCGACGAATGACGGGCGAGCTAGAAGGGGGAAGGGACCAGCTTGCGTGGCTCGCTCGCCTGGCTTCGACGAGAGCGAGCTGGCCGCCTGCTGCCTACCCGCATGTTGTTCTGGTGAGGGCCGAGCGCCTTGGTCCACTCGCCTGGCTTGGGGGACACACTCGGTGAACACGGGGTTGTACACAATCCCCGCTCTTTTTGAGCTTGACCAAGCTCGGAGAGAATCGTCCAACCCGCGTGTTCGGTGAGTGCTGTGGTGAGCTATCATGGAATCTTCTGGTGGGCCCCACTCCCTGGCTATAAATACACCACCGAGTCCTCAGGTGAATCCTTACCTTCTTGTGCCTCTCTGGGTGAACTGTAGCTGCACCATGCCGGTCAGTGACGAGGTGCGAGCCCGTCTGGCAGCTGCGAGCCATAAGACTCGGGAGGAGGCCCTCGAGGCCGCTCCGTGGCTGGCGCGGGGGTCTCCCAGCCCTCTCTTCAGGCCGGTAAAGGGAAGGATCATCAGGCAATCCCCGGTAAATGATGTCCCGCGCTCCAGCTCGGCAGCTGGCACCAAGGTCCTCCCTGAGGTATGCGTACCTCTCTCCTGGCTTGTCGCTTCATTCCTTACCTTTTCTCTCATAGGTACTACCGTGCGAAGGTGAAGGGGATGTGGAGGAGGATCGTTCCCTTCCACCGTCAACTGAGCGGGTCGCCAGCCCCTCGGGCCTGGGGCGTCCTCCGCCGGACACCTCTCGGTCGCCAATTCCTCCCGGGCTAGGGAAATCCCTCGCAGCTTTTGAGGGAGAGCCCTTCCAGGGACGGCTGGGATCCTCTCGAACATCTACCGGTGCGGAGGACATGCCTACCCCAGGTAAGCACGCACTCGGCATTTATTTTGTTCTCTCCTGTCACCTCTGAATCTCTTCTATGCAGGCTATGACGCGATCTCATCTGAAACCGAAATGAGTGAGGGGTATTTGCCTCCTCCTGGCGTGGAGGGGGTTGCAGAGTATCTGGGCGACCCGGCGGATGCGGAGGGGATGAAGAGATAAGTGACACGGCTCTTCCAGAAACATACTCCGCTGCTTCAGGAGCATTGCAACCGGGTGGACCGGGATAAAACTGCGATCGAGGCACGAGTCGCGGCCTTGGATGGAGTGCGGCGCCCGACAGAAGGGGAGGAGGATACTTGACCTGGCGCGCATATCACGCGGGCCGAGGAGCGACTCAGGCATGCCACGGAGCAAGTCGGCTTGGCCCAGCAAGAGCTGGTGGCTGTTCGCGACTACCATTACCCTCGCGTGCCGCCCCAAACCGGGACGCGTGGGCGGGGTAGGTGGAAATGGATCCAGTACTGACCCGCCTACCCATTCCCCGTGTTCTGTTCGCGGGGCCAGACCGCATCCGGATTCCAAACCGACTAGTTTAGAGAGGCTTCCCACTATGAAACTCTTTTAATGTCTGTAATAATCTGCGACTTCTCTTGCCCGTCTGCGGGTCCGACTTGTGATTTCTGATGTGTGTTATTTTCTGAGTCCTGCTGTTTTGCTTTCCTTGGGGGGAAATGGACGGAGCCATCGTGCTTGCCCATGCTTGCCCATGTTTGCCTAGCTCGCCAATGTGATCTTGGCGGGAGCGGACCGGGAACTCGTGGGTTGCGAGTTTCCCCGGCTCGCTCAGAGTTCTCGATGGGTGCGAGTTGCAGCTCGCTCGGCTACTGTGTGGACGCGGGTTGGCATGATCCTGCTACTGGACGGTCCTGGCGGCGAGGCTGCGAGCTGGAAGTTGAACCATCAGGCCTGATTTTTGCTATCCGCACTGTTCCCGCCGACGGAAGATTTTCCCGCTCTTTTCCTCTCTTTAAATAGGCCCTGCCGGCCCTTGTCCATCCACCATACTCAAGCTCTTTCTCCTCTTCTGCTCCTTGCGAACCTCGACTCGTGTGCGCTCTCCCGAGGTTTCCTCGCTCGCTCGACAAACCTTTTGTGAAATTGGTAGCGGCAGCGGCGACGCGGATGGGCGGAGTAAGTGTGCTTGGAACTTTTCTGATCACGACTTCCCCCGTGCCACTATTTCTGAGAGCGAGTACTTAGACGCCCTCAGCAATCACGTTCCGCCTGGATTCTCGGCGAGGCGTCCCGGGGAAGGGGAGAAGATAAACGATCTCTCCGGAGATGAGCTCACCATTCCCCTTGCTCATTTTGAGGTGGGTCTCCGGCTCCCCCTGTGGCCGGAGGTTCGTCAAGTGTTGAAGTACTTCGGGGTTGTCATAGGCCAAATGACCCCGAACTCCGTGGCGGTCATGGTCGGGTTCGTGTGCTTCTTGCGGGAGGAGCGAGTCGAGTTTTGTCTCACGGTCTTCCGCAAATTGTTCTCCTTTCGTGCGAACTGGGACGGGACCGCCTATTTCTCCAACGCCCACCTCAAGGTGCGGGAGACCGTCAACAAGAGCCACAACTGGCTCAAGAAATTTAAGTTCGTCAAGGGGGACTTCAGCAATGTCCCTTTCTCGTCGGTGCAGCTTAGCAAGGCGAGCTGCCGCCCGCCCAGCTTGGGGGTCCTTTACTATCTCTAAAGGAGGTAGTAAAGCTCTCTTCACTGATAAGAAGAAGAAGAAAAGATGAGAGAAGAAGAAGAAGCCTGCTGCTGAGGATGGGCCTTCAACTTCATATCAGCAAGAGATAAGCGATGCTCCTAATAAGAACTAGAAGAAGGAGTTGAAGTGTTACAGGTGCAATCAGCCATGACACTTCAAGCGTGACTGCAAGGTCAAGCTGCAACCTGGGCATGTTGCAGACAAAGAGGGAGCTGTTTCCAGTGCTGAGGAAGCCGGGTGGGGAGGAGCCTTCTTGACAAGAACGTGTGTTCGTGCTTGTTGAAACCGAAATCTGGTCTCTTATGGAGTTCACCCTTGGGGAAGGGGTGATCGCACACCTACTTTGCTCCTGCAAGCAAAACAACAAAAGAAACAAAGGAAAAAGGACCCAAGGGCTCGGCGGGGAGGACCCACCACACAACCGGAAGTCCTTAGAGCACTTCCCCTCCTTAGCCACAGGCCAAGCTAAGGCTACCTCAGAAAGCGCTAGAAGACAAAGGGGCAAGTGAATCTGGAAGCTCCCTTTCTGAGGTGCCCCTTGGGTCTTATTTATAGATTTTTGGAAACGGCCTGCAAATAGCCAACCTCCGCTGTTTTGAACAGCTATATGCAATCCAACTTGGTCTGCAAACTGTGTAACTCCACTGTTCCAACAAGATATTCGCACCCATGAGGCGTTCATCTAGGTAATTTCACCCCTAGGCCCCACCGGACCTGTCCCAGGGATATGGAGGTCAGCTCGCTGCTATTCTCTCCTCGCGAGAGGCGGGTGCGACCTAGCTCCCGCAGCTCGCCTACTCTTCCCGGGCGAGCGCGAGCCGGGCTGCCGCGACCTACCCGTGCCCGTGCCGAGGCGGGCCGGCGGCCAGGTCGCGTATAGGAGAGCGGGCTGGCGGCCATGCTTCAAACTGTGACCATGAGTGCCCCGGAGGGAGGCTCGCCGATCTGGACTCGTCCAGCTCAACTTCGGACATTAGTTCGACGAATAGCGAACCCAAAATCTGCTCGACGAATAGTGGACCAAAACTCTGCTCGACGAATGGCGGGCGAGAACTCTGCTCGACGAATGGCGGACCAAAACTCTGCTTGACGAATGGCGGGCGAGAACTCCGATCGACAAATGACGGGCGAGCTAGAAGGGGGAAGGGACCAGCTTGCGTGGCTCGCTCGCCTGGCTTCGGCAAGAGCGAGCTGGCCGCCTGCTGCCTACCCGCATGTTGTTCTGGTGAGGGCCGAGCGCCTTGGTCCACTCGCCTGGCTTGGGGGACACACTCGGTGAACACGGGGTTGTACACAATCCCCGCTCTTTTTGAGCTTGACCAAGCTCAGAGAGAATCGTCCAACCCGCGTGTTCAGTGAGTGTTGTGGTAAGCTATCATGGAATCTTCTGGTGGGCCCCACTCCCTGGCTATAAATACACCACCGAGTCCTCAGGTGAATCCTTACCTTCTTGTGCCTCTCTGGGTGAACTGCAGCCGCACCATGCCAGTTAGTGAGGAGGTGCGAGCCCGTCTGGCAGCTGCGAGCCATAAGACTCGGGAGGAGGCCCTCGAGGCCGCTCCGTAGCTGGCGCGGGGGTCTCCCAGCCCTCTCTTCAGGCCGGTAAAGGGAAGGATCATCAGGCGATACCCGGTAAATGACGTCCCGCGCTCCAGCTCGGCAGCTGGCACCGAGGTCGTCCCTGAGGTATGCGTACCTCTCTCCTGGCTTGTCGCTTCATTCCTTACCTTTTCTCTCATAGGTACTACCGTGTGAAGGTGAAGGGGATGTGGAGGAGGATCGTTCCCTTCCACCGTCAACTGAGCGGGTCGCCAGCCCCTCGGGCCTGGGGCGTCCTCCGCCGGACCCCTCTCGGTCGCCAATTCCTCCCGGGCTAGGGAAATCCCTCACAGCTTTTGAGGGAGAGCCCTTCCAGGGACGACTGGGATCCTCTCTAACATCTACCGGTGTGGAGGACATGCCTACCCCAGGTAAGCACGCACTCGACATTTATTTTGTTCTCGCCTGTCACCTCTGAATCAATTCTTTGCAGGCTATAACGCGATCTCATCTGAAACCGAAATGAGTGAGGGGTATTCGCCTCCTCCTGGCGTGGAGGGGGTTGCGGAGTATCTGGACGACCCGACGGATGCGGTGGGGATGAAGAGACAAGTGACACGGCTCTTCCAGAAACATACTCCGCTGCTTCAGGAGCTTTGCACCCGGGTGGACCGGGATAAAACTGTGATCGAGGCACGAGTCGCGGCCTTGGATGGAGTGCGGCGCCCGGCAGAAGGGGAGGAGGATACTTGACCTGGCGCGCATATCACGCGGGCCGAGGAGCGACTCAGGCATGCCATGGAGCAAGTCGGCTTGGCCCAGCAGGAGCTAGTGGCTGTTCGCGACTACCATTACCCTCGCGTGCCGCCCTAAACCGGGACACGGGGGCGGGGTAGGTGGAAATGGATCCAGTACTGACCCGCCTACCCATTCCCCGCGTTCTGTTCGCCGGGCCAGACCGCATCCGAATTCCAAACCGACTAGTTTAGAGAGGCTTCCCAATATGAAACTCTTTTAATGTCTGTAATAATCTGCGACTTCTCTTGCCGTCTGCGGGTCCGACTTGTGATTTCTGATGTGTGTTATTTTCTGAGTCCTGCTGTTTTGCTTTCCTTGGGGGGAAATGGACGGAGCCATCGTGCTTGCCCATGCTTGCCCATGCTTGCCCATGTTTGCCCAGCTCGTCAACCTGATCTTGGCGGGAGCGGACCGGGAACTCGTGGGTTGCGAGTTTCCCCGGCTCGCTCAGAGTTCTCAACGGGTGCGAGTCGCAGCTCGCTCGGCTACTGTGTGGACGCGGGTGGGCATGATCCCGCTACTGGACGGTCCTGGCGGCGAGGCTGCGAGCTGGAAGTTGAACCATCAGGCCTGATTTTTGCTATCCACACTTTTCTCGCCGGCGGAAGATTTTCCCGCTCTTTTCCTCTCTTTAAATAGGCCCTGTCGGTCCTTGTCCATCCACCATACTCAAGCTCTTTCTCCTCTCCTGCTCCTTGCGAACCTCGACTCGCGTGCGCTCTCCCGAGGTTTCCTCGTTCGCTCGGCAAATCTTCTGTGAAATTGGTGGCGGCAGCGGCGACGCGGATGGGCGGAGTAAGTGTGCTTGGAACTTTTCTGATCACGACTTTCCCCGTACCACTATTTCTGAGAGCGAGTACTTAGACGCCCTTAGCGATCACGTTCCGCCTGGATTCTCGGCGAGGCGGCCCGGGGAAGGGGAGAAGATAAACGATCTCTCCAGAGATGAGCTCGCCATTCCCCTTGCTCATTTTGAGGTGGGTCTCCGGCTCCCCCTGTGGCCGGAGGTTCGTCAAGTGTTGAAGTACTTCGGGGTTGTCATAGGCCAAATGACCCCGAACTTCGTGGCGGTCATGGTCGGGTTCGCCTGCTTCTTGCGGGAGGAGCGAGTCGAGTTCTGTCTCGCGGTCTTCAGCAAATTGTTCTCCTTCCGCGCGAACCGGGACGGGACCGCCTATTTCTCCAACGCCCACCTCAAGGTGCGGGAGACCGTCAACAAGAGCCACAACTAGCTCAAGAAATTTATGTTCGTCAAGGGGGACTTCGACAATGTCCCTTTCTCGTCGGTGCAGCTTAGCGAGGCGAGCTACCACCCGCCCAGCTTGGGGGCCATGAAGCCGACCTGTGGGGGTTCTTCGTTGGGAAGAACTTTGAGGTCGCGTACTTACGCCGCAACCTGGACAACCTCGCCGCCGTCCCGCCCGGGGGAGGTTAGCTACTCGCCAGTACTCTTTGTTTCACTGTTTTGTACTCTCGCTTCACCCTCTCTCCTCTTGACAGGCAAGCGGGATGTCCCCCTTCACCCCCATATGAGAGTGTCAGGGTCGCTGCCAGCGAGCTCGCCCGCGCTCATGCCGCTGACGCTGCTCAGCGCAACATCCCGGTGGTTCCCGCCAAGAAGCGGTCGTGCAACGAACAGCCTACACCTCCCCCGCCCAAGAAGGCGAAGACTGTGGGGGAGGTGCCCACCGTGAGCCAAAGGAAAGGTAAGGCCCCGACGTATAAATCGGCCGAGGATACCGCCCCTGGGACCGCCTCGACCAGCGAGACCCCTGGCGAGGCGGCAGGCACTTCTGGGCCGCAGGAAGGGGCGCAAACTGTCGTGAAGCCGGTGCCGAGAGGGCACCGCAATTTCGGCTACGACGAGAGGTACTTGGATGAGCTCGGCGTCCCGCTTATGCTATGAGACAAAGAGTCAAATCGCGCGGTGGTCTCGACCCTGCTGCCGAGCTGGCTGGAGCAGGATACCATCGGCGGGGAGGCTTATAACTTCTCATTTGGCCTTTACTCGCGGGAGGACACCGCCATTTATGACAAGGAGGTGACGTGAGTGTTGGTGCACGAAAGTGCGCGGGCTCAACTCCGCGGCCCGGAGCTGGCCCATATGGTTGGGCGGCGCTGCACCCAGTTGGAGCGGAACGCCACCTCGATTAAGAAGTTGGCGGACGAGAAGGAGGAGGCCCGCAAGCTCGCTCAACAGGAGGCGGATCTCCAAAGGAAGCGGGCCGACGCGGCCGAGGAGACCCTCACCCAGTACTTGGGAGGAGTGGTACATCTCTCAGCCCGCACTTACTTCTAGTTGATGTTTCCTTTCTCAAGCCTATCCCTTAACCATCTTCCTTTTTGCAGGACGCGACGACGGCCAGCCACCTGGGCGCCGAGATCGCCACCCTCAGCCAGGACAAGCAGGCGCTGGAGGCGCGGGTGCGCGAGCTGGAGGCCACCATTGCCGCCCCTCCGCTAGCCAGTAGCAGCTGCCCGCTGCAACCTCATTCCGACTACGAGCTGGAGGTGTTGATGCAGAAGAACGGTGCCAGCGCCGCGAAGTATACGATGCAGATGTTGCGGCGGGCCGACCTCCTCAAGAGTGAGGGCGGTCTCTCGGCGAGCGAGGTGGTGCCGACGCTGTTCCTTCCTGTGCCGGACCCCGGGGATAATTCCTATCAGCGCCTCTAGGATTTCTCGCCCAGGATCTCGAGTCGCCTGTCACTCCTGCGTCTCGCCCATCATGTGTATACACATTTTTTTGGTTGTTGAACTGTAAGTGTGGGTTGCACTATGACTTTGATATTTTTACCTATTTCTGTTTTTATAAACGATCCTTCGCTTGCCTTGTAGGTACGTTTGTTATTATTGCGCGATGTAAATTCTTTTCCTTTTTGTATTCACAGTCGTTCATTTCGCGTGATGTCGACGAGGTCGCAGGCCTACGGATTTAGCTTAGGAGTCATAGGAGACTTAATCAGTCGTCCCGCTAGCGACGACCTGCCTCCGCAGCCCGGCCCTGCTGTGATGGCTGCTCGCTCACTAGGAGAGGCGAGCCGGCTCGACGCTTGCCTGAGTCGTCGGGTTTCTTGCGGGCTAACCCCCCTCTTGCGACGCGACCCGGGTTCTAGCCCCCTTTGGCCGCTGTCCTGGGTGCTGGGCGATTATGTTAGTCTCCCCTTTTGGTTGACTCTACGACTCCTTTTCCCCATCATTTGGATACCTGGTTCTCCGACTTCTAACACCACTTTGCTCATCAAGATCTGTCTTGTTAGTTGGCAAGAGGCCGAAGTTTTCCCCGTCGAACGACATCCAGCCATGCCAGCTAAGTGAGAGCCTGGCAGCAGGATCTGCTCTGGGTCTAAGGCTGACACCGAGTGACTTCCAGCCCTGCCAGCTAGGTGAGAGCCTGGCAGCGGGATCTGCTCGGGGTCCAGGGGTTAACACCGAGTGACATCCAGCCCTGCCAGCTAAGTAAGAGCCTGACAGCGGGATCTGCATGGGATCTAAAGTTGACACCGAGTGACTTCCAGCCCTGCCAGCAAGGTGAGAGCCTGACAGCAGGATCTACTCGGGGTACAAGGGCTGACACCATCGAGTGACTTCCAGCCCTGTCAGCTGGGTGAGAGCCTGGCAGCAGGATCTGCTCGGGGTCCAAGGGCTGACACCATTGAGTGACTTCCAGCCCTGCCAGCTAGGTGAGAGCCTGGCAGCGGGATCTGCTCGGGGTCCAGGGGTTGACGCCGAGTGAGTTCCAGCCCTGTCAGCTAAGTGAGAGCCTGACAGCGGGATCTGCTCGAGGACTAAGGTGACATCGAGTGACATCCAACCCTGTCAGCTAAGTGAGAGCCTGACAGCGGGATCTGCTCGGGGTTTGAATGTGACACCGAGTGACATCCAGCCCTGCCAGCTAAGTGAGAGCCTGACAGCGGGATCTGCTCGGGGCCTAAGGTGACACCGAGTGACATCCAGCCCTGTCAGCTAAGTAAGAGCCTGACAGCGGGATTTGCTCTGTGCCTAAGGGTGACACCGAGTGACATCCAGCCATGTCAGCTAAGTGAGAGCCTGACAGCGGGATCTGCTCGGGGCCTAAGGTGACACCGAGTGATATCCAGCCCTATCAGCTAAGTGAGAGCCTGACAGCGGGATCTGCTCGGGGCCTGAAGGCGACACCGAGTGACATCTAGCCCTGTCAGATAAGTGAGAGTCTGACATCGGGATCTGCTTGGGGCCTAAGGTGACGTCAAGTGACTTCCAGCCCTGCCAGCTAAGTGAGAGCCTGACAGCGGGATCTGCTCGGGGCCTATCGAATGAGTACTTCTCTTTACCGTACGACTTATTATGGCACAATCAGCATGTCAAAAGATTTTATTAAGAACGAAACATCACTTACATGACTCAAGGATAAAAGTGTTTCAAGTCGTCACCACTCCAGGTGAGACTTAGGGTCTCGCCCTCCACATTTTGGAGTCGATAACCTCCCGATTTCAATGTTTCTTTCACAATGAACGACCCCTCCTAGTTGGGGTTGAGCTTCCCCATGGTCGCCGACCTTCCCGCAGCATCCACCTTTTTCAGGACTATGTCCCCCTCCACGAACTGCTTAATTCTGACGTGCTTGTCAAAGTACCGGGTCATTCTCCTATTCACCTCTTCCTGCCAAACGGCGGAAAGGTCACGTAGCTCCTCCACCATGTCCAGGGAGAGCCGCAGCTCTTCCTCGTTCTCGGCTTGCCATCCTTCCTTGCCTCACCCGGCTGCGACGACTCGAGGCGTTTGAATTTCAAATTCTACGGGGAGTACTGCCTCGCACCCAAGGGAGAACTTGAAAGGAGTCTCCCCTGTTGTTGTGTTAGGGGTGGTCCTTAGGGCCCATAGAACTGCGGGAAGCTGCTCCACCCAGCTCCCCTTCAGGTTTTCTACTTTCTTCTTCTGGAGGTTGACAATGATCTTATTGGCGGCCTCCACTTGCCCGTTGCTCCTAGGATTGTGGACCGAGGCGAACCTGAGGTCAATCCCAAGCTGCTCGCAGAAACTAGTGAACTCCGCGCTGGCGAACTGGGGCCCATTGTCCGCGACAATGGCCTGGGGCAACCCATGGCGACAGATGATCTCTCCCCAAACAAAGTTTCTGATGACGTGGGAGGTCACCTTGGCTAGCGCCTTCACCTCCAACCACTTAGAGAAGTAATCGATCATCACCAGCAGGAACCACTTTTGACCACTGGCCTGGGGGAACGGTCCAACCAAGTCCATTCCCCAAATGGCAAAGGGCTAGGGGGCTGTGATACTCTTGAGTCGCTGAGCCGGCTGTAGCTGGAGGGGGGCAAACAGCTGGCACTTTGTGTAACGCCCCGGATTTTTGATTGCGTACGCATGATGGGCGTTACGTTGGCTTTGAACGTTGTTCGAGCATGGTTTTTCCCGTGGGCTTGCGAGTGGCTGTTTTGGTTGCCGAGTTGCACGATTCCCCAGCAAACCGGAGTCCAAATTGGGGACTCGGTGAGGCCTCTTAGGGAATGTTTGCACTTTTTCGCGCCCGGGAAATGTTGCTGAAAGTGAGTTGCTGGTACATGAAACAAAAAAAAAGGTAAAAAGTTCTTAAGGCAAAAATGGTCTAGGACGACACAGGAACATTTTTCAAAACAGGGAAAAATGGTCGTTTTTGTGTGAGACACGCCTCCTGACACGGGCGTGACCCAGGCCGTGACCTGGGCATGACCTCCTTGACTCGACGATTTTCTGGTGTCGAGTTAAGCTCGACGAATGGGGTACACGCCCCGTGACACGGGCGTGTCACGGGCCGTGTCCCGCAGTGTCGAGTGTCGAGTGTCGAGTGTTGAGTGTCGAGTGTCGGGTGTCGAGAGAGGGGACACGGCCTGTGACACGGGCGTGTCACAGGGCGTGTCCAGCTGTGTCGAGTGTCGACACTTTGTGTCGACAAGGTGTCGAGACACGGGCTACACGCCCTAGGTCACGGGCGTGACCGACCCGTCACGGGCGTGTACCAGACCGTGTACCGTGTGGATAAACTTGGATTTTGCCGACTTTCTGCGCCGCTTATAGTACACGCCCTGTGTCACGGGCGTGACATAGGGCGTGACCGGTCCGAAAATCGACTTTTTCCAGTTTTTTGTGCCGTTGATTTCCTTGATTCTGCATCTAACGGCCCAGCTCTGTTCTGGAAGAAATAAGGCCGAAACAGAGAATTGTTCTTCTCCTTTCATCTTCTCTTCATCTTCTTCTTCATCCTCAAAGAGAAAGCAAGAGAGCAAGGGAGCAAGCAAGGAAAGGAAAGAGAGGAGCAGCCATCGCGGCATCGTCTCGGTTCAGGCAAGCGGTGTTCTTCACCCTTGCCAATCTTCTTTCTTGATTTGGATTGTACCAACTTAACTAGTTTTTCTTTTTCCAATTTCTAGCTTATTCTTCTTGTTATGAGTTCTTCCTCACTAGCCTTTATGATGCCTTTGAATTTCCCTATGCTCCATGACTATGATTTTCATGCTTAGTTTTAGTTAGCAAGTCCATGTTAGATTGCTTCATGTCATGCATCTTGTTCATGTGACTCATGTAGCTCTATTTATTCATGTTCATGTAACCTTTTTCTTGCCTAAGCATGTGATTTGTTCTTGTTCCTCATCATGTACTTCATGTAGATTCTAGCTTAATTACTTTTCTAGCAACTTGTCGTCATGCGTGAGAATGATGAAAGGAACGTGTTTAGCTTGGGTTATGGGGTGTTTTGCGAGGCGAATTGTGAACCATGGCAGGAGCGTTTGTGTGAGAATTCTGCAAGGGGTGGTGTGGTTTCAGCCTGTGGCCACAGGGTTTTGGTTTTTGTGGTTAGAGAGACCACTTTGGCCCCGATGTGGGCTGGTTTTGTTTGGTGCGTTCCACTTTAGGGCCGCCACCGAAAGACTCTTGCGGAATTGAACTTAACCGCTGCTTATGTTTCACTCGTTTGGTTGTTTCTTGTTTGTAAGATGCTGAGTTTGGGCATGTGTATTGCCCTTTTCCTCCTGCGGGTGGAGCAGGACTTGTTGAACTTGTACGCACTTGGTGCGGTTGATACTTTGGAATGACATTGTTTACTACTTGTACGCATTTGTTTTATGCACTCTTTTTACTTATATGAAACATTTCTATGGGGTCGGTAAGCCTCTTCTTTATTGATTATGAAATTCATGCTCTCTTTTGTATAGTTTGGTTGATTGCTGAGGTATTCTTTCTTGAATGCCTCAGGTGCAGGTTGTAGCCGATTGAGCGGCTAGGTTTGTTGGAGGTGTTTCTTGGGAACTAGCCGAGCTTGCTTAGTGAGGTAGTTCTTTTCTTTGTTGTACAGACATACATGTGCCCCAATGGGTTCGTGTCAGCTTGTTGGCGCCCATTGGTGGTTTGCTTTACTTGTGCTATATGACTAATAGACTGCTATGTGACTCATTTGGATGATGTCTTCTTGCTCTTGGGAAGGATTTGTGGTAGGTTGCATTAGGTATTTTTAAGCTACACAAAACCTATTATTGTATATCATGCATATATGTTTTGATCAACTAAGACATATTTTCCAAATGACGTAAACAAAGAGGATTTCTTATAGTGGTATCACTAGAGACTGCATATAGGAGCTCATCATAAATAAACAAAGTATTTCCGCAGCGTACAAATCAGTTTTCTTACCTAAGGCCGAGGGATACGGTCATTCAATCTAAAGGTTTTCTTACATTTCACTGTTGAATTTCAACTCATAAAGTAAGCGTTAAGGGTTGCCTGAGCGTGTGCAGTTATCCCCTGCACGACGTGGCATCATAACCCGTAATTCCTCTTGCTCTGATACGATATACTCGTTGAGGAAATGCGGGTTGTGACAGTTGGTATCAGAGGGAGGTTTGCTTGATAATTGGTCGGGCAAACTTTCTGTTTTGGTTGTAAGCATCATATCATACACACACCGAGGTGCCATCAGTATGTCTTGGCCGACGCACGCACACTCCACTCATGGCATGATAAGAAGTATACGGGGCATATTATGTAGTATGTGATGCATAATATGTGGTTGTATATGGATCCACCATAGGGGCAACATGTGCGGGTTATGTAGTATGGGATGCATAACCTTACCACATGGATGCGACTAGCACGTTTTTTGTTTTTCTTCGTTGCATGCAATGCTATGTAGTATGGGATGCATAGCATTGTGATGCGTACGACCGCTCATGGCATGCATTAAGGCCTTTTCTAGAATGCATCGCACAACACGCATAACATAACATTGCATAGCACAACGTGCCAAGCTAAGATTTACATGATGACACCTGTACACTCATGGTTTTGGGTCAAAGAAAGTCATGCATTCATCGGTTAGGCACACGTTAGTGGGATGACGGTGAGTCATCTTTAGGTTAGGCATACCATCATTTTCAAACTCCCAGAGCAAGTTAGCAGTTGATATTCATATGTATCTCTGTATGGTCTGTACATAGCCGTTGTGTGTTTTGTTGGGTTTGAGCTTGATAAGAGTGAACATGTTTATAGGATGTCGAAGCGTCCAGTGACAAGGCAAACTCCCCAATCCGAGGGCGAGTCTTCGGGCGCGCAGAATAATGCCCTGATGGATAGTCTTCGCCAAAGTAATGAGGCTTTGACGAGGCAAGTGCAGGAAGTGCAGTCCCAGCTCCAAGCTATGTCATCAGCGATGTCGGGGCTGGCACCAAGAGGGCAAGAGACTGTCAGAGGCCCCACGATTTCGACTCCTTCAGTGCAGTGGCACCCCGAGTTGTGGTTCCTCCTGCGATGACCTTCATCTCGCAGTTTCAGCGACTTGGACCACCGACTTATGATGGCAAAGCGGACTTTGTGATCTTAGATGATTGGGTAATCACATTGGAAGAAATGTTTGGTTATGCTGGCGTTACTGAGGACCAGAAGGTGATGCTTGCCGCCTATCAACTCAAAGGGTTGGCGAAAGGTTGGTGGTTGCGAGAAAAGGAAGGCTTAGGGGCGGGCTGTTCGTGGGAAGCGTTCAAAGACATGTTACGGCGCAAGTTTCTGCCATCAGTTGAAAGGGACCGCCTCATGAATGACTTCTTGTACTTGAAGTAGAGGAAACTCACAGTGAGTGAGTATGAAATTGAGTTTAGCAAGTTAAGTCGGTTTGCTCCGAGCTTGGTGACGACGGAAGCTGACCGCGTAAAGAGATTTCTTGGCGGACTCCGCAGCGACGTGCAGCAATTCGCAAGTGCTTATGGAGCGACAAGTTACACCACTGCGGTTGAGGCTGCGTTGAAGGTGGAAGCTATCGAAACTGCCAAACAAAAAGGGCAGCAGATGAGGCAGGGCAAGAGACAGTTGGTGGGAGAGAAAATGTCCCACGAGCCAGACGTAAAGAAGAAGAAGGAAATATGTAGTTTCTGTGGCCGAGCCGGTCACCCGTTTGAGAAATGTTTCAAGCGGTTGGGGATGCAAAAGAAGGAGCAGGTGCACGCCATTCAGGGTGCACCAACGAGAGACTTGGAGTGTACATTTTGTGGGAGAAAAGGTCATGATGTGGGCCGTTGCTGGGCCAAAGACAAGGTGTGCTTCCAGTGTGGCAGACCAGGACATCTTCGTGCAAGGTGCCCGCAGATCCAACCTGTTTTGCAACCCGCACCACTCCAGGCTTTGCCTCTGCCTCCGCATGTAGACAAAGGCAAAGGGAAGTTGAATGTCGTCTCTTTAGAGGAAGCGCAGACGTCACCTCAGGTTATCTCAGGTTCGATTCATTCCTCTGGTTCCTGTTTTGTTTCTGCCTTTTACGTGTAGTTCTTAGCATATATACCCTTATAGGAAACTTTAAGGTAAAGAACCGTTGGGCGCGTGTTCTCTTTGATTCTGGCGCGACCCATTCATTTGTGGCGCGAACCTTTCTGGATCGGTATCATTTGACACCAGATCGAGTGGGGAATGCGTTTTTGGTGAAATTTCCTTCCGGTGCTTCGGTGGTGGCAGACTGGGGTCTTCTTGATTGTCCCATTTTGTTGGGCAAGTTCTTAGCAAAGGCTGATTTCAAAGTGATCGATTTGGAGGATTTTGACGTCATTCTGGGTATGGACTGGTTATCCCGCTATGACGCCGTCATCCAGTGCAGAGGGAAGCGCTTGGATTTTATCAAGGAAGATGGTCAGCCAGGAAGTGTGTATGGTGATTCTTGCCAGGATTCTCCAGGGATTTCGGCGGTATGTGTTCGGACGTTGTTTGTTTCCGACTGTTTTGCTTGTCTAGTCTCAGTTGTGGGGACTAGTGCTGTTTTGCCGCGTTTGGAGGAGATTCCTGTTGTACGTGAATTTTCTGATGTTTTTCCTACAGATCTTCCTGGTCTTCCCCCTGATCGTGATGTCGAGTTCGTTATTGATTTGGAACCGGGTACGCGGCCTATTGCGAAAGCACCGTACAGAATGGCCTCGCGTGAGCTATCCGAGTTGCGTGCCCAGTTGGATGACTTATTGGCAAAAGGGTTTATCAGGCCGAGTTCATCACCTTGGGGTGCACCGGTGTTATTTGTAAAGAAGAAAGATGGGTCGATGCGACTTTGCATCGATTACCGGGAATTGAACAAGGTGACGATTAAGAACAAGTACCCACTGCCAAGAATCGATGATTTGTTTGATCAACTGCGTGGCAGTTCCGTATTTTTGAAGATTGATCTCCGTTCGGGCTATCATCAGCTTAAAGTCCGGGAGTCTGATATTCCGCGGACTGCATTTCGATCAAGGCATGGTCATTTTGAATTTCCGGTGATGTCGTTTGGTTTGACCAACGCACCATCAGCTTTCATGGATATGATGAACAGGGTGTTCAAGGACTACTTGGATAAGTTTGTGGTGGTTTTTATTGATGATGTTCTTGTCTACTCCCGCAGTGCTGAGGAGCATGAACAGCATCTGCGTTTAGTATTGGCCACTTTGCGAGACCGACAGTTATTCGCCAAACTAAGCAAATGCGAGTTTTGGTTGCCTCAAGTTGCTTTTCTGGGTCATGTCATTAATCAACATGGAATTTCCGTGGATCCCAAAAAGATTGCTGCAGTCATGGAATGGAGAAAACCGGAGACACCCAAGGAGATTCGAAGCTTCTTGGGATTGGCCGGCTATTATCGCAGATTTGTCGAAGGTTTTGCGACATTGGCCGCACCTTTGACTCGCTTAACCCAGAAGAATGTGGCGTTTGAGTGGAATGACAAGTGTGAGGCCTCATTCCTAGAACTCAAGAACAGGTTATGTACCGCTCCTGTGTTAATCTTGCCGACGGAAGGGATAGATTATGACGTTTTTGTGGATGTGTCGCACGTTGGACTTGGATGTGTTTTAATGCAAGACAAAAAGGTCATTGCGTATGGGTCTCGACAGTTGAAACTTCATGAAAAGAACTACCCAACGCATGATTTGGAGTTCGCAGCGGTGATCTTTGCGTTGAAGTTGTGGAGACACTTACTATATGGTGCGCAGTGCAAAATCTTTACAGATCATAAAAGTTTAAAGTATGTCTTCACACAGAAGGAACTGAATCTTCGCCAACGTCGATGGCTGGAATATGTAGCTGATTATGATGTGGACATTCAGTATCATCCGGGGAAAGCGAATGTTGTGGCCGATGCATTGAGTCGGAAGACGGGGAAATTATTTCATCTTTCAGTCGACCGTCTTGTGGAGGAATTTCTATTGATGGATATGTCTGTGGGCAAATATGACCCGCAAAGTCATTCGGCAGTAGAAGAACCTTCATGGCTGGTGCTTGCAAGACAACATCAAAAGGATGATCCTGATCTTTTACATCTATTGCTTCGGACTGAAAAGGGTGAATTACCGGATTTTTCTATTGATGAAGGGGGCATGTTAAGGTATCGTGGTCGCTTTTGTATTCCCTTAGTTGGAGATATTCGCGAGAAGGTGTGTCAGGAAGCACATGGCTCAAGTATGGCCTACCATCCAGGCTCAACAAAAATGTACCGTGATCTGAAACAAATTGTCTGGTGGTATGGAATGAAAAGAGATATAGCGCGATTTGTAGCTGAATGTCATACATGCAAGCAGGTGAAAGCTGATTATGGAAGGCCTGGTGGCAAGTTGACACCATTGGAGATTCCAACATGGAAGTGGGAAAGCATCTCAATGGATTTTATTACCGGTTTACCAAGATCTCCACGAGGACATGACTCCGTGTGGGTGATCGTGGATAGATTGACCAAGTGTGCTCATTTCATATTGTTTAAGGTCAACTACCCGATGAAGACAATAGCGGAGCTCTATTTGAACGAGATCATCCGACTGCATGGTGTGCCAGTCGATATCATATCAGACAGGGATTCCCGATTTACTTCTCGTTTCTAGAAGAGTCTACAAGAGGATTTGGGGACGGATTTGCGGTATTCCACTGCTTGCCACCCTCAGACGAATGGCCAAACAGAACGAGTAAATCAAATTGTAGAAGATATGATTCGATGCTACATTCTTGAGTATGGCGGAGCATGGGATGAACGTTTGCGGCTTATGGAATTCACATATAATAATAGCTATCAAGAAAGCTTGCAAATGGCTCCGTTCGAAGCTTTATATGGGCGTCGATGTCGGACTCCTCTCTTTTGGACTGAGATTGGCGAGCGGCTTTTGTTGGGCCCAGAGGCGCTCGAGGACATGGAAGTTGTCGTACGACTTATTCGGGAGAAGCTCCGAATCGCCCAAGAGCGATATGAAAAGTATGCCAATCGACGACGGTCGGAATTAGAATTTGCGGTGGGAGATTCTATTTTCTTGAAAGTCTCCCCAATGGTTGGGATTAAAAGGTTTGGAAAAGAGCGCAAATTAGACCCAAGATTTGTGGGTCCCTTCAAGATTCTTGCGCGAGTTGGTGCATCCGCATACAAAGTAGAATTACCCGTGAAATTTCCTGGTGTTCACGACGTGTTTCATGTTAGCCAACTTCGCAAATGTGTACGGAATGCTCAGCAAGTGTTGGATGTGGTGCCGCAGTTGACGCCAAACCTTTCTTATGTGGAGATGCCTATCCGGATATTGGACTCCCAAGATCGCGTGTTGCGGCAAAAGACGATTCCGATGGTCAAGGTACTATGGAAAAATCAGGATGTGGAAAGCACGACGTGGGAGCTCGAGTCAACGATGAGGGTGGCTCACCCTCATTTGTTCCCGTAAACAAGCCGGTATGTGGATTAGTGTTTTTGTTGCATTGGTGTTTTTGGTTTGCTATCTTATTTTGGATGGAGATCAAAATAATGGAAAAGTTTCGAGGCGAAACTTTTTGTTAGGGGGAGTGATTGTAATGCCCCAGATTTTTGATTGCGTGCGCATGATGGGCGTTACGTTGGCTTTGAACGTTGTTCGAGCATGGTTTTTCCCGTGGGCTTGCGAGTGGCAGTTTTGGTTGCCGAGTTGCACGATTCCCCAGCAAACCGGAGTCCAAATTGGGGACTCGGTGAGGCCTCTTAGGGAATGTTTGCACTTTTTCGCGCCCGGGAAATGTTGCTGAAAGTGAGTTGCTGGTACAGGAAACAAAAAAAGGGTAAAAAGTTCTTAAGGCAAAAATGGTCTAGGACGACACAGGAACATTTTTCAAAACAGGGAAAAATGGTCGTTTTTGTGTGAGACACGCCCCCTGACACGGGCGTGACCCAGGCCGTGACCTGGGCATGACCTCCTTGACTCGACGATTTTCTGGTGTCGAGTTAAGCTCGACGAATGGGGTACACGCCCCGTGACACGGGCGTGTCACGGGCCGTGTCCCGCAGTGTCGAGTGTCGAGTGTCGAGTGTTGAGTGTCGAGTGTCGGGTGTCGAGAGAGGGGACACGGCCTGTGACACGGGCGTGTCACAGGGCGTGTCCAGCTGTGTCGAGTGTCGACACTTTGTGTCGACAAGGTGTCGAGACACGGGCTACACGCCCTAGGTCACGGGCGTGACCGACCCGTCACGGGCGTGTACCAGACCGTGTACCGTATGGATAAACTTGGATTTTGCCGACTTTCTGCGCCGCTTATGGTACACGCCCTGTGTCACGGGCGTGACATAGGGCGTGACCGGCCCGAAAATCGACTTTTTAGAGTTTTTTGTGCCGTTGATTTCCTTGATTCTGCATCTAACGGCCCAGCTCTGTTCTGGAAGAAATAAGGCCGAAACAGAGAATTGTTCTTCTCATTTCATCTTCTCTTCATCTTCTTCTTCATCCTCAAAGAGAAAGCAAGAGAGCAAGGGAGCAAGCAAGGCAAGGAAAGAGAGGAGCAGCCGTCGCGGCATCGTCTCGGTTCAGGCAAGCGGTGTTCTTCACCCTTGCCAATCTTCTTTCTTGATTTGGATTGTGCCAACTTAACTAGTTTTTCTTTTTCCAATTTCCTAGCTTATTCTTCTTGTTATGAGTTCTTCCTCACTAGCCTTTATGATGCCTTTGAATTTCCCTATGCTCCATGACTATGATTTTCATGCTTAGTTTTAGTTAGCAAGTCCATGTTAGATTGCTTCATGTCATTCATCTTGTTCATGTGACTCATGTAGCTCTATTTATTCATGTTCATGTAACCTTTTTTCTTGCCTAAGCATGTGATTTGTTCTTGTTCCTCATCATGTACTTCATGTAGATTCTAGCTTAATTACTTTTCTAGCAACTTGTCGTCATGCGTGAGAACGATGAAAGGAACGAGTTTAGCTTGGGTTATGGGGCGTTTTGCGAGGCGAATTGTGAACCATGGCAGGAGCGTTTGTGTGAGAATTCTGCAAGGGGTGGTGTGGTTTCAGCCTGTGGCCACCGGGTTTTGATTTTTGTGGTTAGAGAGACCACTTTGGCCCTGATGTGGGCTGGTTTTGTTTGGTGCGTTCCACTTTAGGGCCGCCACCGAAAGACTCTTGCGGAATTGAACTTAGCCGCTGCTTATGTTTCACTTGTTTGGTTGTTTCTTGTTTGTAAGATGCTGAGTTTGGGCATGTGTATTGCCCTTTTCCTCCTGCGGGTGGAGCAGGACTTGTTGAACTTGTACGCACTTGGTGCGGTTGACACTTTGGAATGACATTGTTTACTACTTGTACGCATTTGTTTTATGCACTCTTTTTACTTATATGAAACATTTCTATGGGGTCGGTAAGCCTCTTCTTTATTGATTATGAAATTCATGCTCTCTTTTGTATAGTTTGGTTGATTGCTGAGGTATTCTTTCTTGAATGCCTCAGGTGCAGGTTGTAGCCGATTGAGCGGCTAGGTTTGTTGGAGGTGTTTCTTGGGAACTAGCCGAGCTTGCTTAGTGAGGAAGTTCTTTTCTTTGTTGTACAGACATACATGTGCCCCAATGGGTTCGTGTCAGCTTGTTGGCGCCCATTGGTGGTTTGCTTTACTTGTGCTATATGACTAATAGACTGCTATGTGACTCATTTGGATGATGTCTTCTTGCTCTTGGGAAGGATTTGTGGTAGGTTGCATTAGGTATTTTTAAGCTACACAAAACCTATTATTGTATATCATGCATATATGTTTTGATCAACTAAGACATATTTTCCAAATGACGTAAACAAAGAGGATTTCTTATAGTAGTATCACTAGAGACTGCATATAGGAGCTCATCATAAATAAACAAAGTATTTCCGCAGCGTACAAATCAGTTTTCTTACCTAAGGCCGAGGGATACGGTCATTCAATCTAAAGGTTTTCTTACATTTCACTGTTGAATTTCAACTCATAAAGTAAGCGTTAAGGGTTGCCTGAGCGTGTGCAGTTATCCCCTGCACGACGTGGCATCATAACCCGTAATTCCTCTTGCTCTGATACGATATACTCGTTGAGGAAATGCGGGTTGTGACACTTTGGCATCTTCTTGCGAACTCTGCCGTATCGCGGCCTAGGGTGTGCTAGAAATACCCTTGCCTGACGATCCTTCCTTCCAGGGTCCGACTCCCGGAGTGACTCCCACACTCCCCGGAGTGGCTTCTTCCAATATTCTCTATACTTCCCCCTCGGCCACGCAACGAGCCAACATCCCCGAGAGAGTCTTCCTGTATAGCTGCCAGTCCCGGAGGAGGTAGTACGCCGACTTGTATCTGAGCTTCTTTTTGTCCACCCCCTCCGGGTACTCTCCCGTGGAAAGGAAGATTGTGACCGAGTCCATCCATAAGGGCCGCTGATCTATCTCCATGAGCTCTCCCTCTTCGATGGAAGGGAGAAATAGGTCGGTGATGGTACCCCCCACCCGGGGACCATGCTTCGGTAGCTGATCGACCTGCTCATTCTCCTCCCGGGGCACGTGCCGGATGGAAAAAGTTTGGAATGTGCCTCAAACTCCCTGTTGATCTGGGAAGCTACCACCATGGAGTCGGTAAGGACCTCCACGTCCAACACCCCCAGCTCCCTGGCCAGGCGAAGTCCTGCTATCACGGCTTCATACTCGGCCTGATTGTTGGTGATGAGGAAGTGCACCACCACCGTTTGCTCAATTTTAGTCCCCTGTGGGCTCTCCAAGATCACCCCCACTCCTAGGAAATGCCTCCCCGAGGCGCCATCGACCTTCACCTTGCAAGGAGTCGGACGAGTGAACTCTTCCTCCGCCACCTCAATCGTATAATTGGCCAATAAGTCGGTCATCGCTTGAGCTTTGATCGAGAGGCGGGGGATGATGGATACGTCGAACTCACTCAACTCCATCGACCACTTGGCCAGCCTGCCAGAATGCTCTACCCCCTCAAAGATGTTGCGGAGGGGATGGTCGGTCACCACTCGGATTGAGTGTGCCTGGAAATAGGGCCGCAGCCTTCGGGCTGAGATGACCATGGCGAAGGCCAGCTTCTCCAAAATTGGATACCGGATCTAGGCCTTCCTCAGGACCCGGCTCACGTAATACATAGGGAGCTGCTTCTTCCCATCTTCACGAACTAGGATAGAGCTTAAGGTCTCCGCCCCGACTCTGAGATACAAAAACAGGTCCTCTCCCTCCTTCGTCTCATGGAGCAATGGAGCCCGAGTTAACTGCATCTTGAGGGCCTGGAATGCCTCCTCGCACTCCTTGGTCCACTCGAATTTTTGACCCCCCCCCCCCCCCTTAGTGTTTTGAAGAGGGGGAACACCTCTCCCCAGCCAGGGAGAGGAACCTACTTAGCCTTGCCAACTTCCCCGTCAGTCGTTGTACCTCCTTAGTATTCTGCGGCGACCTCAGCTCCATGATAGCCTTGACCTTATCAGGATTTGGCTCGACCCCTGCAGGGGTGAGGAGGTTCCCCAAGAACTTTCCCCTGCTAGCCCCGAGGATACACTTCAGGGGGTTCAACCGCATCTTGTACTTGCGCAGGGTAGCAAAGGTTTCCTCTAGGTCTTGGAGGTGAGAGTCCACACCCTGACTCTTGATCATGAGATCATCTACGTACACCTCCAGGTTCCTCCCCTTCTATTCTTTGAAGACCCTATCCATCATCTTCTGGTAGGTCGCCCCTGCATTCTTCAGCCCAAAGGGCATCATCTTGTAGCAGTAACATCTATCCCCCTTGATGAACGAGACATCCTTGACGTCTGGGGGGTGCATCCTGATTTGATGATAACCTGAAAATGCATCTAGGAAACTCATTACAGAAAAACCAACGGCTGAGTCAACCAACGCGTCAATCCGAGGCAAGGGATAACAATCCTTAGGACAAGATTTATTAAGCAGAGAGAAGTCGATACACATACGCCACCGGCCATCTCCCTTTTTAACCATGACTATATTGGCGAACCATCTAGGGTATTGGATCTCGGACACAAAGCCGGCCTTGAGAAGCTTTGCCACCTCCTCTCTGATAGGCTCTGCCAGCTTGTCTGCGGTGGACCTCTTCTTTTGTTGGACGGGGCGTGTTCCGGGGTCCAAGTTGAGGCGGTGGCAAGCCACATCCGCATCAACCCCCGGCATCTCCACGACGCTCCATGCAAAGATGTCCACATTCTTCTGGATACATGCCAGCATCCTGCCTTGAGCCACCGGGGTCAGCCCTCCGCTGACACAGACCTTCTCTACCCTGCCCTTACGGGTGAGGACCTCCAGTTCCACCACCTCTTCCGCAGCCTCTAGCCTGGACTTCTCCCCCCATTCCTCAACTTCCCTCTCCTCTAGGACGAGGACCTCCGCCTCCACCTCTTCTTTCACGGCCATCGCCTCGACCGAATCCTCCCGATCTCCTCCTGCTGCCCCTACCTCGGCGTAGCTCTCCACCTTCAGCTCCTTCCCGCCAGCTTCCTGCTCTGCCTCCTCCATCCTTCGCTCCATCTCCTCGGCTCCCTCCTGCCAAGAGATGGAGTTCACGGCGGTGACATAGCACTCTCGCGCCACCTTGGGGTCCCCCTTGACACGGACCTGGATCCCCTCAGTATTGAACTTCAAGCACTGATGGAACGATGAGGGGACGCAGCGGAAGGCACTGATGAGGGACCTCAAGAAGATGGTGTTGTAGCTGCTGGGGGCATCCACGATGATGAACCTGCAGTTCCTGGACTGCCCCCCCCCCCAGGGTGACATGGAGGCCTACTCTGTCACAACCCGCATTTTCTCACACATTTACATAATATCAGAGCACGAGAAAATACGTGTCGTGATGCCACGCCGTGCAGGGGATAACTGCACGCGCTCAGGCAAAAACTAAACTCGCACTTGTGGAATAACTTATCATTTCTTATGCAAGTAAACCAGTTACAGTTTGATGGATGTATCCCTCGGCACCGTGGATCAGCTAGGCCACATAACAAAAACTATAATTTTATACGCAGCGGA
Source organism: Platanthera guangdongensis (assembly GCA_039583875.1). Taxonomy (NCBI): domain Eukaryota; kingdom Viridiplantae; phylum Streptophyta; class Magnoliopsida; order Asparagales; family Orchidaceae; genus Platanthera; species Platanthera guangdongensis. The sequence goes on along the minus strand of CM077151.1, from coordinate 274,477,041 downwards.
AAGACATAGTTAAGGTAAGTTGACATCCTACATGAGTAGAATCGTCCACAAAGGACCTCTCATGGAATGCAGGACTCTAGGTGACTCGAAAATAGCTTTTGTTACGTACTCAAGAAATAGTGCGTTAGTGTTTTAAAGCATGATATACATGAGATACATATACTATTACTTTTAAGGTTTAACATAACTAACGTGCAACCTAGCATAAAACATTCCCAGAAGCAAGTAAACAACCTCCAAAAAAGGTAAAACTAGCAGTCGTTAGTTCATAGTATATCACTAAAGAAACCATCAGTGGGCGTCAACAACCTGACACGAACCCACTGGTGGGTGTGTATGTCTGTACAGAAAGAAGAAAAACTACCTCGTCAAAACGAGGAACAGCAACCTCTGCGGCCACAAGCAAGCTCCACCAAAAGAAGACTAGCCGCTCAATCAGCTATCACCTGGACCTGAGGCATTCCAAAGAAAAGAATATCTCAGCAAGTATATAAAAGAAATGAAATGGAGCATTTCATCCAAAAGGAATACACAATGCACCAAGTGCAAGAGATATCAACATAGCCTGCTAAAACTTGCAGGAACAATAAAGCCAACATATGCCAAAATATCAAAAGAGTGAACAGACCTAATTTGTGATGTATTAACAGTGGTAGAGTCATTACTCAAGGGTTCAACGGTGGCAGCCCTTAAGGTGGAACACACCACAAAAACAGCCCATATCGGGGCCAAAAGGTGTTCTCTACACCATAAAACAACCAGCCCATTATCCGGGGCCAAAAAGTGTTATCTACACCATAAAACCACCAGGCTCTACACCACACCACCCCTTACAGAGCCATCAGACAAACTACGTGCCATACTTCACGATTCAATCGGCAAAACACGCCGACATACACCAACAACCCAAAATCCCGACATAACCACAAATCTGAAAGTTCATCCTAAGCAAGTACGCAACATGATCTAATTCCCTAAGTCCATATGTCTACCTTCAACCAAGATTTGGACACAAAATGAATAACCCTAATTCAACTATACCATAGCCATATACCATAAGAGATGAAAGAAAAGGAAAACTTGGCAAGGGCAAGAACACCACTTGCCTCAACCTTCACGCACAACAGCCACTATCACAAAATAGGAGAAAAAACCTGAGGTGAAGAACATAAGAGAAAAACAACTAAGAAATTTGACAACCCATCTTCTTTTCTACTAATCCAAGAGCAAAGACATGTTACTGAAGGGGCAAATCCAGAGCAGCTGGTCCCTCTTCCTTTCTTTCTCTTGTACTCACCCTCTTTGGAAATGGAGAATGATAAGAAGAAGAAGAATGAACACAAAATGGAAGGAGAAAGACTTAAATCTCGGCCTGATTCCCAGGGAAGAAGTTTGGTCCCTTGGATGAAAACAATAAAGAATTGAACGGCAGCAAAATTTGCTGAAATTTCGCATTTCGGCCCTGACACGCCCTGTGACACGCCCGTGTCACAGGCCGTGTCACTTAAGCGGTGGTCAACCGCCTCACCTCCAAACAGTACACGGCCTGTGACACGGGCGTGTCACAGGCCGTGTCACTGGACACGCCTACCTACACGGTCGTATCACTGGTCGTGACACAGTACACAATACCCAGCCAAACAACCCGAGAAGGACACGACCTTGGGACACGCCCGTGTCCCAAGCCGTGTCACCCCATACTCGACACTCGTCGAGCGAACTTCGTCGAGCGAACTTCGTCGAGCGAACTTCGTCGACCAGCGGGACACGCCCTGTGACACGCCCGTGTCACAGGCCGTGTACCCCTTCTCTCGACACTCGACACTCGACACTCGTCGAGTGAATTTCGTCGAGCGAAGTTTGTCGACACCGGGACACGCCCGTATCACAGGCCGTGTACCCCTTTTCTCGACACTCGACACTCGTCGAGTGAATTTCGTCGAGCGAAGTTCGCCGACATCGGGACACGCCCTGTGACACGCCCGTGTCACAGGACGTGTACCCCGACACGCCCTGGGACACGCCTGTGTCCCAGGCCGTGTCACCCAAATGCGCTCCAGGTCTTTGACCTCTTACACCTCTCCCCTGCTATAAGAAACTGCAGCCACACCGTTAGCACCTAGGGGGAAATAACCAGCAACCAATAGAGCATAGCTACATATCCATATGTTATAACTTCTTACTCATGCTATTCCCAAGCCAACCAATTCAGGTTCGAACAAACTACCCACGCTACGACTCTAGTGGCGAAGTCGAATTCAGCATCCGACAAACAAAACTTGGGCTAACCTTGCCCGAAGCCAAAACACAAGCATTCCCGAAGAGGCATCACCGAGTCACCAAAATAGACTCCGGCTTGCTAGGGAATCTTACAAACAGCCTATCAACCAAACCACTAAAGGCCTAAAGAGCGAGATTACGCTCTACCAACAGCAAAGGCCAACGTAACGCCAAAACAAAATACACAATGGCCTTAAACAAATCGGGGGCATTACAGTCACTCCCCCTAAAAGAAAGTTTCGCCTCGAAACTTTACACAACAAGGACATAACAAGGAAAGAAGTGAATGGAAGAAACCATACCAGACAAGCTTAAGGAAACAGATGAGGGTGAGCCATCCTCATAGCCGACTCTAATTCCCAAGTAGCGCTTTCCATGTCTTGGTTCCTCCATAATACCTTCACCATAGGAATTTTCTTTCTTCGCAATACACGATCTTGTGAATCCAAAATGCGGACATGCACCTCCACATAAGAAAGGTTTGGCTCCAATTGAGGCACATATTCTAACACCTGCCTGTCGTTTCGCACACACTTGCGGAGTTGGCTTACATGAAAAACATCGTGAACACCGGGAAAAGTTGCAGGCAATTCCAACTTATAAGCTGATACACCAACCCGCTCAACAATCTTGAACGGTCCCACAAACCTTGGGTCCAATTTCCGATCTTTCCCAAATCTCTTTATGCCAACCATCGGGGAAACTTTAAGAAATACCAAGTCCCCCACAACAAACTCCAAATCTGATCTCCGCTGATTGGCATTCTTCTCATAACGTTCTTGCGCTATCTGAAGCTTTTCTCGAATACGCTTTACAACAACTTCCATTTCTTCTAATGCATCAGGACCCAATAAAGTTGTCTCACCAACCTCAACCCAAAAGAGAGGAGTTCTGCAAAGTCACCCATACAGGGCCTCAAATGGAGACATTTGCAAGCTTTCTTGATAGCTGTTATTATACGCAAATTCCATAAGCCGCAAACATTCATCCCATGCCCCTCCGTGGTCTAAGATATAACATCGAATCATATCCTCTACGATCTGATTTACTCGCTCTGTTTGACCATTCGTTTGCGGGTGGTATGCGGTAGAATATCGCAAATCCGTACGCAAACCCTCTTGTAAACTCTTCCAGAAGCGAGATGTAAATCGAGAGTCTCGGTCGGAAATGATATTGCGGGGAACACCATGCAAGCGGAGAATCTCATTCACATACAGTTCAGCTATCTTCTTCATCGGATAATTAATCTTATAAGGTACGAAGTGATCACACTTCGTTAATCGATCCACAATCACTCACACGGAATCATACCCTCTAGGAGATCTCGGTAGACCTGTAATGAAATCCATCGAAATACTTTCCCATTTCCAGGTTGGAATTTCCAATGGTGTCAACTTGCCACCAGGCCTTCCATGATCGGCCTTCACACGCTTGCATGTATAACATTCTGACACAAATTTTGCTATGTCTCTTTTCATCCCATCCCACCAGGCAAATTGCTTCAAGTCATGATACATCTTCGTAGACCCTGGATGGTAAGCAACGCTCGAATTATGAGCTTCTCGGCATAACATATCTCGGATGTCTATTACAGCAGGAATACAAAATCTGTCGCGGTACTTCAACGTACCCGTAGCATCAATCGAGAAATCAAGTAACTCTCCTTTCTCCGTTCTCTTATATAGGTGCAGCAAATCTGGATCGTCTTTCTGATGCAGCCGCGTCAGCTCAATCCAAGAAGGTTCTGCTGCCACCAAACTACTCTGCAAATCGCAGCACCCTACAGAAATATCCATCAACAGAAATTCTTCAACTAATCGGTCGGCGGAGAGATTAAAATCTTTCCCGTCTTCCGACTTAGGGCATCGATCACCACATTAGCCTTGCCCGGATGGTACTGGATTTCTACATCATAGTCGGCAACATACTCCAACCATCGCCGCTGATGCAGATTTAATTCCTTTTGGGTGAATACATACTTTAAACTTTTATGATCAGAAAAAATCTTGCACTGCACCTCATACAATAGATGTCTCCACAATTTCAATGCAAATATAACAGCGGCAAACTCCAAATCATGTGTAGGATAGTTCTTATCATGAGGCTTCAATTGCCGAGACCCATACGCAATCACTTTGCCGTCTTGCATCAACACACATCCAAGTCCAACATACGATGCATCTACAAAAACATCATAGCCTAAGCCCTCCTTAGGCAGAGTCAAAACAGGAGCGGTTAGATGGGTCGATGCGGCTTTGCATTGATTACCGAGAACTAAATAAAGTCACGATTAAGAACAAGTATCCCCTGCCAAGGATTGACGATTTGTTTGATCAACTGCGCGGTAGCTCAGTGTTCTCTAAGATTGATCTCCGTTCTGGTTATCATCAGCTTAAGGTCCGTGAGTCAGATATTCCACAGACTGCTTTTCGATCAAGGCATGAGCATTTTGAATTCTTAGTAATGTCGTTTGGTTTAACCAACGCGCCTTCAGCCTTTATGGATATGATGAACAGAGTGTTCAAAGACTTTTTAGATAAGTTTGTAGTTGTGTTTATTGACGATGTTCTTGTCTATTCCCGCAATGCTGAGGTGCATGATCAGCATCTGCGTTTGGTTTTGTCTGCTTTGAAGGACCATAGATTGTTTGTCAAATTGAGTAAGTGCGATTTTTGGTAACCTCAGGTTTCGTTTTTAGGCCATGTGATAAACAGGCATGGCATTTCAGTTGATCCAGAGAAAATAGTTGTGGTGATGGAGTGGCGAAGACCGGATACTCCTAAGGAGATCAGGAGCTTCTTGGGGTTGGCCGGCTATTACATAAGATTTGTGGAAAGCTTCTCTACTTTGGCTGCACCTTTGACTCGGTTAACTCAGAAAAATGTGGCTTTTGATTGGAACGATAAGTGTGAGGAAGCATTCCTTGAACTTAAGAATAGATTGTGGTGAGGTTATGCATCCCATACTACATAACCCTCACATGTTGCCCCTATGGTGGATCCATATACAGACACATAGTATGCATCCCATACTTCATACTATGCCCCGTATACTTCATGTTATTCTATGAGTGAAGTGCTCGTGCTGCAGCCAAGACGAACTGATGACACCTTAGTGTGTGTATGATATGCCACTGCCCGACCCAAAGTCAAGCAAAACCTGCCTTTTATACCAACTGTCACAACCCGCATTTTCTCACACATTTACATAATATCAGAGCACGAGAAAATACGTGTCATGATGCCACGCCGTGCAGGGGATAACTACACGCGCTCAGGCAAAACCTAAACTCGCACTTGTGGAATAACTTATCATTTCTTATGCAAGTAAACAAGTTACAGTTTGATGGTCGTATCCCTCGGCACCGTGGATCAGCTAGTCCACATAACAAAAACTATAATTTTATACGCAGTGAAAATACATAGTTAAGGTAAGTTGACATCCTACATGAGTAGAATCGTCCCCAAAGGACCTCTCATGGAATGCAGGACTCTAGGTGACTCGAAAATAGCTTTTGTTACGTACTCGAGAAATAGTGTGTTAGTGTTTTAAAACATGATATGCATGAGATACATATACTATTACTTTTAAGGTTTAACATAACTAACGTGCAATCTAGCATAAAACATTCCTAAAAGCAAGTAAACAACCTCCAAAAAAGGTAAAACTAGCAGTCTTTAGTTCATAGTACATCACTAAAGAAACCATCAGTGGGCGTCAACAACCTGACACGAACCCACTGGTGGGTGTGTATGTCTGTACAGAAAGAAGAAAAACTACCTCGCCAAAACGAGGAACAGCAACCTCTGCGGCCACAAGCAAGCTCCACCAAAAGAACACTAGCCGCTCAATCGGCTATCACCTAGACGTGAGGCATTCCAAAGAAAAGAATACCTCAGCAAGTATATAAAAGAAATGAAATGGAGCATTTCATCCAAAAGGAATATACAATGCACCAAGTGCAAGAGATATCAACATAGCCTGCTAAAACTTGCAGGAGCAATAAAGCCAACATATGCCAAAATATCAAAAGGGTGAACAGACCTAATTTGTGATGTATTAACAATGGTAGAGTCATTACTCAAGGGTTCAACGGTGGCAGCCCTTAAGGTGGAACACACCACAAAAACAGCTCATATCGGGGCCAAAAGGTGTTCTCTACACCATAAAACAATCAGCCCATTATCTGAGGCCAAAAGGTGCTATCTACACCATAAAACCACCAGGCTCTACACCACACCACCCCTTACAGAGCCATCAGACAAACCACGTGTCATACTTCACGATTCAATCGGCAAAACACGCCGACATACACCAACAACCCAAAATCCCGACATAACCACAAATCTGAAAGTTCATCCTAAACAAGTACGCAACATGATCTAATTCCCTAAGTTCATATGTCTACCTTCAACCAAGATTTGGACACAAAATGAATAACCCTAATTCAACTATACCATAGCCATATACCATAAGAGATGAAAGAAAAGGAAAACTTGGCAAGTTCAAGAACACCACTTGCCTCAACCTTCACGCACAACAGCCGCTATCACAAAATAGGAGAAAAAACCTGAGGTGAAGAACATAAGAGAAAAACAACTAAGAAATTTGACAACCCATCTTCTTTTCTACTAATCCAAGAGCAAAGACATGTTACCGAAGGGGCAAATCCAGAGCAGCTGGTCCCTCTTCCTTTCTTTCTCTTGTACTCACCCTCTTTAGAAATGGAGAATGATAAGAAGAAGAAGAATGAACACAAAATGGAAGGAGAAAGACTTAAATCTCGGCCTGATTCCCAGGGAAGAAGTTTGGTCCCTTGGATGAAAACAATAAAGAATTGAACGGCATCAAAATTTGCTGAAATTTCGCATTTCGGCCCTGACACGCCCTGTGACACGCCCGTGTCACAGGCCGTGTCACTTAAGCGGTGGGAAACCGCCTCACCTCCAAACAGTACACGGCCTATTACACTGGCGTGTCACTGGCCGTGTCACTGGACACGCGTACCTACACGGTCGTGTCACTGGTCGTGACACAGCACACAGCACCCAGCCAAACAACCCGAGAAGGACACGGCCTTGGGATACGCCTGTTTCCCAAGCCGTGTCACCCCATACTCGACACTCGTCGAGCGAAGTTCATTGACCAGCGGGACACGCCCTGTGACACGCCCGTGTCACAGGCCGTGTACCCCTTCTCTCAACACTCGACACTCGTCGAGTGAATTTCGTCGAGCGAAGTTCGTCGACACCGGGACACGCCCTGTAACACGCCCGTGTCACAGGCCGTGTACCCCTTCTCTCGACACTCGACACTCGTCGAGTGAATTTCGTCGACACCGGGACACGCCCGTGTCACAGGCCGTGTACCCCGACACGCCCTGGGACACGCCCGTGTCCCATGCCGTGTCACTCAAATGCGCTCCAGGTCTTTGACCTCTTACACCTCTCCCCTACTATAAGAAACTGCAGCCACACCGTTAGCACCTAGGGGGAAATAACCAACAACCAATAGAGCATAGCTACATATACATATGTTATAACTTCTTATTCATGCTATTCCCAAGCCAACCAATTCAGGTTCGAACAAACTACCCACGTTACGACTCTAGTGGCGAAGTCGAAATCAGCATCCGACAAACAAAACTTGGGATAACCTTGCCCGAAGCCAAAACACAAGCATTCCCGAAGGGGCATCACCGAGTCACCAAAACAGACTCTGGCTTGCTAGGGAATCTTGCAAACATGCTATCAACCAAGCCACTAAAGGCCTAAAGAGCGAGATTACGCTCTACCAACAGCAAAGGCCAACGTAATGCCAAAACAAAATACACAATGGCCATAAAAAAACCAGGGGCGTTACATACTCCTCCTTCTACCTCCTACCTCTCCCCCGAAAATCCAAACAAGGGTCCATCTGAGGCCAACACCCTCTTCGCCACCACCTTCATCGCGTCAAATGCCTTCTTGAAGACGACGTTGATGGAGCTCCCATTGTCGACGAGGATCCGGGAGACAGTAAAATTCTCGATGGCTGTCTGGATGACCAACGCATCGCAAAATGGATCCTCATGATCCGACATGTTGCTCCTGGAGAACGTAATCCTCTCTTCTGGGGGTGGGGTTTGGGATGTAGAGCCAACGCCCCAACGATACTTAGTGTGGTGGCCCGCCTTCTGGGAAGCCTCAACCCCCTCCCCCCGTGGATCACTCTGATCCCCCCGGGTCCCGACGTCCACCCGGTCTTCACACCGGTCCTCCTCTGCCAGAGGCAGGACCTTCTCTATCTGCACCTCCTGGCGCCCTTGTTGTCGTTGCTGCTCCCTGTTCCCTTTCATTTCGAGGAACTCTGGGCACGTGGCTGTGGCGTGCCTTTCCTCCTGATGGAAGTCGCAGTAGGGCAACTCCACCATAACTTCTCTCCTCCTCCTCCTTGCTACTCTCCTCCTCTCCCCTATGGCTATAGTTATAGCCTTTTCTTGATCGGGGAGTCGAGGCCATTGGGCCTGCCTCCAGCCCGGGGGGTGGAATTGATATTCCCCCCCCCGGTTGTGGTCCCTCCGTTGGTACCCTCTCCGGGGCCCCTGCTCTTGCCACTCGGGCCTAAAGCCCAGCCGACGGTCGGGTTCCTGACGCCCCCACATGGGTTGCTGCTGCCCCTGGAGCTGCCTCTCCTCCCTCTGCCGGGGCTCGGCTCTCCTCTCCTCATACCCTCTTCCGCCTCTTGGCTCCTTCTCCTCCTCCGTGGCCCACCTGGACAGCTTCCGGGCAAACTCTGGATTTGACGCCTCCCCGTCAACTTCCCTCGCCGCCCTTTCCATCAACTCCTCATAGGAGAGGAGGGCACTCTCTTCAGCTCCATCCTGAATAATCCCTGCTGTAGGCCCATGTTGAAAGCCATCATCAGACTGTGGCCGGGCATCTCCTGGACCTGGGTGACCTCCTCCTGGAACCGGTCGACGTAGCTCCCTAACGTCACATTCACTCCCTGTTTGATGTAGAACAGGGACTCAGACTCCTTCCTCCTCTTCGAGGTAGTGAACCTCAACTTGAACCCCCAACGCAGGTCCTCGAAACAGTAGATGGAGCTGGTCGGTAGCTGGTGAAACCACTCCCTCGCTTTCTCCTTGAGGGTGATGGTGAAGAGTCAACAATTAAACCCGTACGACATCTGCCGGATCGAGACCACGTCCTCAAACCACTGGACGCGTTGGACCGGGTCTTCCTTCCCGGTGTAGTAGGGCATTTCAAGTTCCCTAAACCCATCTAGAACTGGGGCGGAAGAGACCAGCTCGCTAAAGGGGATGCCTCCTCCTGCCGGGCGAGCCGGAGCATCTCGCGCTCCCACGTCGCCAAACCGGCCGCCGCTCGCCGAGCCGGGGAAAAGCACGCGCCCTGGGAGCTCTCCTCCCCTTCCTTCCTCAGCAACCTCCTTCCCGGCTCGCCTACCTGGAGCATCCTCGCCCAGTGATGGGGCGACAACGATCTGAGCGGCTGGAGTCGAGAGCACTCGGCCCGCGTGTCGAGTGCAAACTTGATGAGGCTCAGCACCTCATTCCTAAAATCATCAAGCATCCCCACCGTGGCTAGAGGCGGGGGGGGGGGGGAGGGGGCGGTGAGTCTGACCTATCAGATCCCTGTCCTCCTGTCATCGAGCTCGCTGAAGGTTTTCTGTGCTGATCATGTTCCACGTTCACCGCACCAAAATGTTGAAACCGAAATCCGGTCTCTTGTGGAGTTCACCCTTGGGGAAGGGGTGACCGCACACCTACTTGGCTCCTGCAAGCAAAACAACAAAAGAAACAAAGGAAAACAGACCCAAGGGCTCGGCGGGGAGGACCCACCACACACTCGGAAGTCCTTAGAGCACTTCCCCTCCTTAGCCATAAGCCGAGCTAAGGCTACCTCAAAAAGCGCTAGAAGACAAAGGGCAAGTGAATCTGGAAGCTCCCTTTCTGAGGTGCCCCTTGGGTCTTATTTATAAATTTCTGGAAACTTCCTGCAAATATCCAACCTCCGCTGTTTTGAACAACTATATGCAGTCCAACTTGGTCTGCCAACAAAATAACTCTGTTGTTCCAACAAGCTATTCACACCCATGAGGAGGTCATCTAGGTAATTTCACCCATGGGTCCCACCGGACCTGTCCCAGGGATATGGAGGTCAGCTCGCCACTATTCTCTGCTCGCGAGAGGCGGGTGTGACCTGGCTCCCGCAGCTCGCCTACTCTTCCTGGGCGAGCGTGAGCCGGGCCGCCGCGACCTGCCCGTGCCCGTGCCGAGGCGGGCCGACGGCCAGGTCGCGTATAGGAGAGCGGGCTGGCGGCCATGCTTCAAACTGTGACCATGAGAGCCCCGGAGGGAGGCTCGCCGATCTGGACTCGTCCAGCTCAACTTCGGACATTAGTTCGACGAATGGCAAACCCAAACTCTGCTCGACGAATGGCAGACCAAAACTCTGCTCGACGAATGATGGGTGAGAACTCTGCTCGACGAATGACAGACCAAAACTCTGCTCAACGAATGGCGAGCGAGAACTCTGCTCGACGAATGGTGGGCGAGCTAGAAGGGGGAAGGGACCAGCTTACGTGGTTCGCTCGCCTGGCTTCGGTGAGAACGAGCTGGTCGCCTGCTGCCTACCCGCATGTTGTTTTGGTGCGGGCCGGGCGCCTTGGTCCGCTCGCCTGGCTTGGCGGACACACTCGACGAACACGGGGTTGTATAGTGCTCTTTCCACCGTTGACTACCAAGATGACTGGATAGTCGACTCGGGGTGTGGTCATCACCTCACTGAAGATGAGTCGAAGTTCTCTTCGCTGCAACCGTTCTCAGGTAATGAATCTATTATTACAACTGATGACTCTGTTCATTCTGTAGAGAAGGAGGGTGTTGTTTCTTTGAATAGTGATCAGGGTCCTCTTACCTTAAGGAGTGTGTACCACGTACCTGGCATGAAGAAGAACCTCTTCTTAGTGACCAACGCAGTTGACGCGGGCTATCATGTTCTGTTTGGCCCAACAGAAGTAAGGTTTCTCCATAATGTATCAGTGATAAATGCTAATATTGCTCGTGTAGGGAGAAGAGTAAGAGACTTGTTTGTCTTATCAACAAACTCTTATGTTGATCGGATGAGGGCCAATGATAGCGCGGCTATCTGGCATGAAAGACTAGGGCATATTGGGATGGACAAGCTGAAAGTTATGACAATGAAGAGCCTTGTGAAAGGCTTCCCAAAGTTGTCATCCTCCGGAGATGACCACGTCTGCGCATGGTGTCAGTACGGTAAGGTTCATTGCCTTCCATTTAATAAGTCACAAACGAGGAGCAAGACACCATTGGAATACATTCATAGTGATTTTATAGGGCCAACGATTACCGCTAGTCTTGGAGGCATCAAATACATGCTGGTCTTGATTGATGATTACTCAAGATACACTTGGGTGTATTTCAGAAGGATAAGTCGGTAGCTTTCCAATTGTTTGTAAAGTTCAAGGAGCTGGTAGAGGGCCGGCTTGGCTTGTGGATCAAGAAGTTTAGATCAAACAACGGTGGTGAGTTTTTCTCATCTGAGTTCTCTAACTTCTGCAGGAAGCACGAGATCTAGAGAGAGCTTACTTGTGCTCATACTCCACAACAAAATGGAGTAGCGGAGAGGAAGATACGTCACTTGATGGAAACTTGCAAGTGTTGGCTTCATGCAAAGGGCATTCCCAGGTCCTTTTGGGCGGAAGGGATGGCCTGCATAACCCGAGTCATCAATTAGATGCCTCTGAGTCCGATCAACATGAAGTCTGCCGTGGAAATGATGTTCAAGGAGAAGCCGAGTGTAGAATACCTTCGAGTGTTTAGATTAACTTGCTATGTTCACATCCCGGATGCTCAGAGGACCAAGCATGATGCAAAGGTGAGGAAGCTCATCTTTATGGGCTATGATGAGCGAAAGAAGGTTTGGAAGTGCATGGATCCTGCGACAAGGAAGTTATTTGTATCAAGAGATGTTGTCTTTGAAGAGCTGGCGTCATATGGAGGTGGCACTGTTGAGCTACATGAGAGCAGGGTTGATGAAGGGCAAAGGGAAGTTGCTGAAGATCTTTAGGTGGAGATGTCTGTGTCACCAGGATCTCTAGATGTTTTAAGCTCTGGGGAAGAAGCTTCTGGTTCGGGAAGCCGGGGGAGTGACACTCCAAGTGTGCATGGGAACGAAGTTGGTTTTGAGTAAGTAGCGGAGGTGGTGAGCAAGGAGCAGCCTCTTCAGAGATCGAAGAGGACCATCAAGCCACCAGCTCGGTATTGTGAAGGGAACATGGTGAGCTTTGCCTCTTGTTTCTTTGCAGGCCCCCTGGATGAGCGGGAGCCTTCAAATTTTAACCAAACCACTGGAGTTAAGGAGTGGGACGATGTCATGAATGAGGAGATGGCTGCCCTCAAGAATAATGAAATTTGGGACTTGGTGCCCAAGGTTGATTGCGTTAATCATGTAACTTGCAAGTGGGTCTACAAGCTGAAGAAGAAGGCGGATGGAAGCATCGAGCAGTACAAGGCTCACCTTGTAGCTCGAGGGTTTTCGCAACTGATGTTATTAGTTGTCTACCTAAATCACCTAGAGGGGAGTGAATAGGTGAGTTGTGCGTCTTTTTGCAGAATAAAAAATTTAGCGATCTATGCACAGAAAATAATCAAGCAATCACAGACGACAACAAGAATTATAGTGGTTCCCCAACCTTGGGTACATCCACTTTCCACTCACCGATCTAGCAATGCACTAGACTCGGCTACTCCACTAATCTCAGATTAAAACAATCCTACTACTCGGAACAACGTTCCTATAACTCGATCCACAAAATAGATCTACACTCGGAAGATGAAGACTTCCAACAACTCGAAGAACAACGCTCCTACACTCGGAGAATAGTCTCCTATAAGAATATATTGAAATAAGAAATACAAACAATATCTTTTCTCAGATATGAAAAATTTCTGCCTAGGTCTTCCTTCTTGAACTTTGCGGCACAGTCAAAATATTTGAAGAAGACACGACAGGATCCTTGATCTGAGATTCCTGGACTTATAAGATTGGAGAAAGGATCTGTAGATGGAAGAATATCTTGATCTGCAAGTAAACTTTTCTGAATCGTTCTGGATCGACAGCCCTTGACAATAAGGAAGATGAGCGGCAGTGGCTTCCGATTTAGGAAAGAGAAATGCGATTTAGAATTCTTAGAATGCTTCTTTAACGCGCATCTTAGGGTTAGTCAGAATGACAAGACCTTTTATAAGATCTCCCTAACTATCATAATTATCATTAATGACGGCCACGCGGCCCAATCATGTCAAGTCATTTGAAAATTGCGTCTGTTAGGACTTAGCAAAATTTTCTGAAAAGATGACTGGATTACTCGATTGAAAGAAGAACTACTCGAGTACTAAAATGGGTTCTCGAGAAGACAATATCAGACTACTCGAGAAGAAGCCCTTCAGGAAATTTCAGAACATTATACATTATCCCTCAAGTGGGATGAGGGTTACTCGAGTACTAGAAATGTTACTCGAGAAGTGGAAGTGAACTTCTCGAGAAGAAGACTTAGAGAAAATTCTAGGAAATAAAACTGATTACTCGAGTACTAGATCTAGTCTTCTCGAGAAGTAGACAGACTTCTGGAGTATAGGAACTACACTACTCGAGTGGGGTAAATACTGCTCGAGAACTTTCCTTCTGTCACTCGAGTCGAAGTGCTCATCTACTCGAGTAGTGAACTTGACTAATCGAGTATAATACTTAGAAAATTTCTGAGAAGGAAAATCTATTAACTCGAGAAAGAGAAGAAGTCTACTCGAGTAATGGACTTGACCTCTCAAGAACTAGATTCAAATTTCTCAAGAATCATTTCCTTTACTCGAAATCCAGACTAGACTTACTCGATTACAACTAAAGGTTCTACTTGAGTACTAGAATTCTACTCGAGTGAAACACTTAAAAAAAATTGGTTTATGAAGATTTTCCTTTCTTCAATGGAATTAACAACATGTCTTTCTCCAACAAACCTAGTGCTTGAAACATGAAGTGTATCCCAATAGAGAGGCTACACATGAGTTAACATCATGGATCACACAATGAGAGATTACATTGTATGGTCCTGTGTTTGGTGACCCATTGTAGACTGACATTGGTCTACACTTGGCAATTAAGTCCTACAAAAAAATAACTCAAACAATACATCAAATACAACTTAATTCATCTTAGTTTAAGGATGAGTTCATACAAATCTAGGTTATTGTGGATATAATACCCAACAATCTTCCCCTATTTATAGAAGTCAGAACCCTCTACACAAAGTTGAATTATATAAACAAATAAAGAACTAGATATAGAAGAGAGAAAACAGAGTAACATGCACAAAGGTTGAAAACAAAGAATAGATTATCAAAATTAAGGATTTATATAAATAGAATTATCCAAAATTCATTTCTACACAATTCCAATCCACACTCTTAGAACTTTCTTCATTCTTTAGCTTGATGTTATTGTTGTTGTTGCTGTTTGTCCTTCTTTTCTTGTTGCCTTCACTGATAGTTGTATGGCTTTGGGTAGTTTTTAAGAGTTTTGGAGGTGTAGTAGGATTATTCCTTTCATACTTTCGATCATAGAGTCTTCTTTTGGTCATAAATTTCTCATATAAGTCCCCCTCATGGGAGCTGTTATGATCATGTTTATTCTCATTAAAGTCCAAAACTAACTTGAGAGTGTCAAAGATTAGTGACTTTGAGGTAGGACTCCAAATCTCTACAAATTCATGAGTTTTTCTTTTCTCTGCCTCTGGGATTGGAATGGACCTGCTGGCAGAAGCTCCATCACCATACTTTCTTTTCTTTGGAATATGAATCTCAGGAGGAGCTTGAAGAAGTATATCAGCTGGATCATATTCCCAAACCTGAGTATAAGTTTCTGGAGGAGGAGCTTCAGAGCCTTCAGGTCTTGGAGAAAATGTAGGCTGAGGAACTGGAACTGGAGGATGCTGAGCTAAAGGATTCAGATGATGGGGAATTATACTTGGATCTGCTAAAAAGTTAGGGAAGATCTGGTTGTGCATCCACATAGCTGTATCATATGTGTGAAATTTTACACCATTAATCTGATTCTGCACATCAATATGAATTTCTTTCAGCTTTTCTTCCCAGAGAGTTTGCTTGTTAGCATCTGATTTTTTTAAATATTCTTTGACTAATGTCTCCCCCTTTCTGACTTCTACAGTTAGTTCCTCTATGGCAGATTCTTTGAAAGTACCCACTTCTTCACAGATTTTGAAAGTGTGCTTTTGGGCCATCTTTTCTAACTGTATCTGATTATTAGCAAGAGTAACAGATTATTCCATCACTTGGCCAACACTGGTAATTGTGTGGTACAATGCTTTTCCACCTATTTTGAATAACTGTTTAGCTCATCAGTGTTGTGCTAAATTTCTGCAAATCTTCTGCTCATTTCTTTTTCAAGAGCAGTAACTTTCTCTTGAACAGCCTTCAAGGAGTCATCAAAATATTTTCTCTGATCCTTCAACATCTGTTCTATCTTACCTAGAAGATCATTGGCAGCAGGAGTTGGAGTTGCAATATGAGGAATTGGAGGAGGAGGAGGAGCAGTCCATGGAGTAATCTCTCCAATGATCACTGAGCTCTGAGCTCTGGAAAGCAGAGCATCTCCTTCCTCACCAATGATGGTGGGAAGAGTAAAGTCCAAGCTCTTCAGAGGAGCTTCAGCTGGTTCTGGAGTCTGTTCTTTCTCATCAGAAATCAATATGGTCTCATCTTTCTCTTTGTAAGCAGTAGGAGATTGGGGAACAGGGGATCCTAGAGATGGAGTAGTAGAGGGTGATGGTACTGGAGTTGGTTCCTTAGATGGTTCTGCAGGTTGGTCTTTCTGGAGGGGAGGAAGAGGCTCTTCAGAGCTTAGTTCTTCTAACATCTAGTTAATGTCTTCTGCAGTAGAGAGTATGGTTTCTCATACTTGAGTATCTGATGGAGTTTCTTCTGGAGTGGTTGGAGGGAGAGAAGTAGCAACATGTGGAGTAGGTATTCTTTCTTCTTGAACAGAAGGAGCAGGCTACCCCTCAGCAGCTGCACCAGATGAGCTAACAATATGAGGTTGCAAGGGATATGGAGTGTTGTCCTCTGAAGTTGGATGTTCATGAGCTATAACAGCCTGGGCAGGATTCAGCAATTTCAGTTCCCATCTCTGAATAGAAGAGATTGATACTTTCTTCATATGATGGAGAGTTGTTCCTTTGGAGAAATTAAAAACATCTGGATTTATCTCATACAGTATCAGAGAGATGATCCTGGCATAATTAGGAGCCTTGATGTTCTCCCTTATCTTATTAAGAATCAGCATGCCAAATTAGAATCTTTTTCTGTAGGTTATGGCAATTATCATATCAAACAGATCATTTGTGATGTCACTTATAAAACTTGTCTAACATAGGAGAATCTTGCCAATGATGTCCATAAGGAATTTGCTTTCAGGGTTGAGGTCTAGTCAAAGAATGGAAATAACCTCTATTGAAAGTCCACAAAACCTGCAAGCTTTGTCAGAATCTTCATGAGTTAGATCATCTTCTTCATCAACTACGGGTAGCCGAAGAAGTGTGGAGACAATGATCTTGGTAAGCTTGATCTTAATTCCCTTGACCTTTGACTTAAGGACCTTGTCATTCCTTATCACTTTGATATTTTTAAAGAACTCTTCAACTTCAGGTAAAAGTATCTTGCAGGGCTGCTGGAGAACGAAGGTCAAACCGGCGGCGTCGAGAAGAATGAGAAGATTTTGGAAATCATCTGAGAGTTCGGCAATACCGGTGACAATGAGTTAACTACTAATCCCAACTTTGGAAGACGGCGACATTGTCCAAAGAGATGAGAGAAATTTACTGCGGGGGAGAAGACGGCGGCGTGCTCTGTGACTGCGGCAGAAGACGAAGGGACTTTCTTTCTTTGTCGAGAGAGAGGGTTTTTGAAATTGTGTAGAAAATGAAATCCGGTTTTTCTATATATATAACCCTAACTATCAATGATTGAGGAAGTAATTAATCGAACATACCTTAGAAAATGACGGTATAAGCTTCGGGTTGCGAATAAAGAGATTTGAACCGAATTTGAGAAATTTTCTTCCTGTTTCTCGAGTGGACTGCCAGTACTCAAGTGAGAGAATGATGGTACTCGAGTGATATCGTCATACTTCTCGAGAGGAAACTCATTACTCGAGTGGTATTGCTCGAGTGACTTGTTGAGTTCTCGAGTTGTCTAAAGAAGTACTCGAGTAGTCATTTTTTTACTCAAGAAATTAAGTCTGAACTTGAAAAATTTCAACTTTTGACATATTCCTTGATCTCTGAGCTATGTTGTGAGTCCTCCTTCTCTATCCTTCTTTGTTGAGCATTCCAAGTTCTGTTTTGAAGAACGAGAACTCGGTCTCTTCCAGCGGCTTCGTGAATATATCTGCAATCTGCCTGTCAGTTGGGACATATTGTAAATTTATGTCCCCATGCTCCACATGCTCCTGGATGAAGTGGTATCACAGCTCTATGCGCTTTATCCGACAGTGAGAGACTGGGTTGTTGGCTATTGCAATCGCACTGGAGGAGTCGCAAAATAAAAGAATGTTTTGAAACTTCACGTTGTAGTCTTCAAACTGGTTCTTTATCCATAACAACTGTGCACAACAACTGCCTGTAGAGATATACTCTGACTCGGCTATTGAGATTGTAACACAGTTCTACTTCTTACTACTCCAGAAAATGAGCCTTCTTCCTAAGAATTGGCAAGTCCCGGAAGTTCTCTTCCTGTCATCTTTGCTACCTGCAAGGCATCTGAAAAACCAATTAATTTTCTATCATTACTTCTTGGGTACCATAAGCCAAGATTTGGTGTACCTTTAAGGTATCTCAAAATTCGCTTTGCAGCAGCATAGTGAGATTCCTTAGAGTTCACTTGAAATCTAGCACATACACATGTTGAGAACATTATGTCTGCTCTACTGGCAGTAAGGTAGATCAAGGATCTAATTATGCTTATGTACTTTGTTTCATCAAAAGATTTCCCTTTCTCATCCATGTCCAGAGAAATAGCTGAACCCATTGGAGTCCTTATAGAGGTTGCGTTCTCCATTCCAAATTTCTTAATTAGCTCCTTGGTGAACTTTATCTCGAGATGAAAATTCCATCTTCAGATTGTTTCACCTGAAGCCCTAAGAAATACTTCAGCTCTCTCATACTGCTCATTTCAAACTTCTCTTGCATAAGTTTTGAAAACATCTTGCAGAGGTTGTCGTCAGTAGAGCCAAAAATAATATCGTCGACATTGATTTGCATTAGCAAAATCTTGCCTTTTATTTTCCTAAAGAATAATGTCTTATCTATCTTTCCCCTTGTGAACTTGTTCTCAAGAAGAAAGCTAGACAACGTCTCATACCAAGCTCGAGGAGCTTGTTTCAAATCATATAATGCTTTAGATAACAGATAAACATAATCAGGAAAGTTAAAGTCAACAAAATCTGGAGGTTGTTCCACATACACCTCTTCTTTTATGTCACCATTAAGGAAGATAGACTTCACGTCCATCTGATAGACAGTGAAGCCCTTAAGAGCGGCATATGCTAGGAACAACCTGATTGCCTCCAGCCTTGCCACCGGAGCATACGTCTGGTCAAAGTTTATTCCTTCTTTTTGGCGATATCCTTTGGCGACGAGTCTGGCCTTGTTCTTTATGATTGTTCCATCCTTGTCCATATTGTTCCTGTAGACCCACTTTGTCCCAATGACATTCTTACCT
Organism: Platanthera guangdongensis; assembly: GCA_039583875.1. Lineage (NCBI taxonomy): Eukaryota > Viridiplantae > Streptophyta > Magnoliopsida > Asparagales > Orchidaceae > Platanthera > Platanthera guangdongensis. Next base: position 274,457,945 of record CM077151.1, on the reverse strand, counting down.
TTGGGTCTTGGAACAAGTTTCCAGACTTGGCAACGTTTGAACTGATTTAGTTCTTCCATTGCCATTATCCATGATGCGTCTGAGTTTGCTTCCTCAAACTTCTTCGGTTCAACCTGTGAGAGAAAACTCAAATTTAGATTCTTGTTAGTTATACCTCTACGAGTTCTGACACCATCCCGGGGATCTCCGATGATTTGGTCCATTGGGTGATCCTTCAGATGTCTGATCTCTAGAGTCCTTGCATCTGGAGTGTCTTCAACCACCGGAGTGACTTTATAAACTTGGATGATTTCTTCATCTTGATCATCAACCTCTCCAATCGGGGTTGGAGTGGTGATCTTGATGAACTTTTCACATTTTTCTTCAGTCGGCTCACCCAAGTTAAGTTCTTTCATCTTTGAACCTGCATCTTCAATGAACACACTCGAAGAGTTGCCTTGCAACAAGCTCGTCTTATCAAATACAACATGAATGGATTCTTCTACAACCAGAGTATTTCTATTAAATATCCTATATGCCTTACTATGACTACTATATCTAACAAAAATACCTTCAAAACTCTTTTCGTCAAATTTGGTAGTGTGATACTTGTCATTGTTAAGGACGAAGCACTTACAACCAAAGATTCTAAAATAAGAAACAGTCGGTTTCCTGCCCTTTAGAAGTTCGTAAGGTGTCTTATTGTGGTTCTTGTTTATGAGTGCTCGATTTTTACACGTGGCATGCAGTGTTGACGACTGCAGCCTAGAAGTATTCCGGTAGGAAGGTATCACTCAACATGGTCCGGCAGGCCTCTATGAGTGTTTTATTCCTTCTCTCAGCTACTCTATTTTATTCAGGAGTACGAGGAAAGGAAAAGTCATGAAAGATACCTAAGCTTTCACAAAATTCTGTCATGACCCCAGGCTTGAACTCTGTTCCATTATCACTTCTGATTTTAACTACGGAACAGTTGTATTCATTCTGGACCTGCCTGACAAAATTAGTAAAGATGTCAAAGGTATCTGACTTGTGTTTTAGAAAGAACACCCACGTAAAGCGCGAGTAATCATCAACAATAACCAATGTATAATCTTTACCTCCCAAACTTCTAACTTGTATGTAGTGGACCGAACAAGTTCATATGAAGTAGATATAAACATCTATTTGAATCTTTATCAATAATGCTTGTAAAGGTAGCCCTTATTTGTTTGCCTTTCACACATGCGTGACAAGGTCTATCTTTAACTTACTTGACATTTGGGGCATCACGTACTAAATTAAGTGAAAATAATTTATTAATAGTTTTGAAATTAATATGTACTAGTCTCTTGTGTCATTGGTCACCAAGAGATGCACTATCTTTAGCCAAAAAGCACACTGGTGTAGAAGAGTCTATACAAATAAAATTCAAACAAAATATATTTCTGTTTCGAGTGCCTGATAGAATCGTTTCATATTGTCAACCGATTTTATCAAACACTTTTCTGCATGAAATTCAACTACGTATCCTTTATCGCAGAGCTGGCTTATGCTTATAAGATTGTGTTCTGATCCTTCAACATAAGCCACATCTGAGAAGGATACACTACCGTTTGTGATCATACTATAGCCTTTTGTAATTCCTCGGTCTGAACCTCCAAAGATGACCTTTGGCCCATTCAAGACTGGAGAATAGTTCTGAAGAAGGCTTCTTGTCCCGGTCATATGCCGAGAGCATCCACTATCCAAATACCAGATATGAGTTTTGGTGGCCTTTGGACATACCTGCAATCACAAATCAATTTGTCTTAGAAATCTAAACACGTTTGGGTCCTTGGTCTCTAGTTAGAACACTCCCCCTACGTGTATTAACATTATGTCACATTGCTAACTTGAGGAGTTACATTATTTCTGGAGTTAAACCAGTAATCAATGGCAAAGTGACCAATTTTGCCACCGCACCAACAGTCAAACCTGTTGTATCTTTGCCTGAAGTACTCCTGCTTGACCTTTTGAGAGTGTAGTCTAGCAGGGGTGGCAGTCTTAGAGGAAGAAGCTTCATGGTGATGACAATCACATGTCTTCTTCTCCTTGAGAGCCTTTTCTACAATAGGCTTTACTTTTGGTGTCTTCTTGATGTTATGACCATGGTTATAAGGGGCATAGCGCTGAAGAGTAATTTCTTCATAAGGTGCCTTAAAGACACTTTCACCAAAATTCTGGGGATTAGTCCATCCTTGGTAATGAGACTTGGGCTCTACATAAGTAGGCCTAGCCAAGTGACCGTAGGACAAGTCAAGATCAAACTCGTTCGATGGAAATATGGCCTTCTTAAAAGAAGTCTGATCTTGAGGAACTTTCCCCTTCTCTTTGGTCAAAGCCTTCTTGGTCGCCTTATTCTTTCTCTGAGCCTTATTCCTCCTAGAAGATTTGCTAGGAGCTTCAACATGGCTTAGCCCAACACCTTTGGCCTTAGCTGAGAATTCAATAACGAAAGGAAGGACGATCTTGGGCTTTGAGAAACTTTCAACAAGTTTCTTTTCTGCTTCAAGTTGTGCTTCCAGTTATTTTATGATCTTCTCCTTCAGATCTAGGTGCACGAGAGCCTTGTTATATTCTTCAATGATAGCATTGAAGTTCTCTCTGAGTGAGTCCATCTTAGCGACTTCCTCTCTCAAAGTGCTCTCTTCAGCCTTGAGAGAATTTATCTCTTTAGCTTGAGTTTTCACAACTCTACGATATTTGTCGTAAGCCTTGATCAACTCCTTATACTGGGTCATGAGTTCAGACTCATCGTTCGAAAAGCTGTCCTCATGATCATGATCAGAAACATCAGATTCAGAAAGAGGAGTATGAGAATTTACCTTTCCAGTGAACTGAGGTTCTTATTCATCATCAGTTTGAGCCATTAGCTCAAAGTAGGCTTCCTCTTCTTCACTTGAATCAAATGAGTCAGAGTCGCTAAGAGTCTTACCCTTCTTGTCTACAAGGCTTCTCTCTGTTCTCTTCTTATTGTAAGAAGATTTCTTCTCCTCTCCTTTTTCACCCTTCTTCTTATTGTGGGGGCAGTCAACAATAACGTGACCTGGCTTATTGCAGCAATAACAAACGATGTCAGCAGAAATATGTTTGTTATGTTTAGTGTTATACCCGTCTTGGATACTAGAGCCTTTCTTGTGTCGATCACCATCATGACGTGATCTTCTATACGAGGCATCCTTGCCTCTCCATTGCTTCTTCTTGTTCAAGAATTTCTTGAACTATCTTGAGAGTAGAGAGAACTCTCCTTCAGATAGTTCTGAGCCTGAGGTACTTGGCTCTGAGGTTTCTTCTTTACTTTCTTCTTGTGCTGGGGCAGGAGAGGCAGCCTTGGACTTCCTTGAGGTGTCTGCCTTGAGAGCTACAAACTTCTACTTGGATGAAGACCTGTTCGTCTCTTCTTCAACTTTTCTTGAGTTAAGTTACAGCTCATATGACATAAGCTTTCCGAAGAGATATTGCAGGTCTCAGCTAGCTTTCCAAATTCCCTAATAGCACAGACCTTGTTATCCCATTCCTTAGTCAGGGATCTCAAGAACTTATCATTCAGTTCTCCATTGGTGAAGACTCGGTCGTAGACTCTTAGGCCGTTAACTATCTTGAAGAAGTTTTCAAAAGTAACTGCAATTGTATCCTTGGGTCTTTGTCGGAAGGCTTCATATTTTTTGATTTAGAAGGGAACTTCTGTCATCCCTAAATTCTTCTGTGCCTTCCATATAGGTGACGAGGTACTGCCACGTTTCCTTAGCGGATTGGCAGTGAATCAGGTTCTGTATCATAGAGGCATCAACTGCACTTGCGATAATATTTTTTGCCTTTTTGTCTAAAGAGACAAGTGCAATCTCATCTTTGTCAAGATCCATCAACTTCTTAGGAACCTTCTTTGTAGGATCTATAGTGGAGACGGTCATAGGAACATAAGGACCTTCTTCAACAATCATGAAGATCCTTGGATCCATAGCTTCCATGAAAAATTTAATCCTCTCTTTCCACATGGGAAAGTTGTTCTTTGTATACAAGGGAAGCTTAGCAAAATCCATGGCCTTGTCCATGCTTTGATAAATCAAAAGACAACTTGGGGCAGATCAGATCAAGGTGATAACCTTTTAATGATCAACCTCCCTCTGATACCAATTGATGTTATTAGTTGTCTACCAAAATCACATAGAGGGGGTGAATATGTGAGTTGTGCGTCTTTTTGCGGAATAAAAAATTTAGCGATCTATGCACAGAAAATAATCAAGCAATCACAGACGATAACAAGAATTATAGTGGTTCCCCAACCTTTGGGTACATCCACTTCCCACTCACTGATCTAGCAATGCACTAGACTCGGCTACTCCACTAATGTCGGATTAAAACAATCCTACTACTCGGAACAACGTTCCTACAACTCGATCCACAAAACGGATCTACACTCGGAAGATGAAAACTTCCTACAACTTGGAGAACAACGCTCTTACACTCGGAGAATAGTCTCCTACAAGAATAGATTGAAATATAAAATACAAACAATATCTTTTCTCAGATATGGAAAATTTCTGCCGAGGTCTTCCTTCTTGAACTTTGTGGCACAGTCAGAATATTTGAAGAAGACACGGCAGGATCCTTGATCTGAGATTACTGGACTTACAAGATCAGAGAGAGGATCTGTATATGGAAGAATATCTTGATCTACATGTCAACTTTTCTGAATCGTTCTGGATCGACAACCCTTGGCAATAAGGAAGACAAGCGACAGCGACTTCCGATTTAGGAAAGAGAAATGCAATTCAGAATTCTTAGAATGCTTCTTTAACGCGTATCTTAGGGTTTGTCGGAATGACAAGACCTTTTATAAGATCTCCCTAACAGTCATAATTATCATTAATGATGGCCACGTGGCCCAATCATGTCAAGTCATTTGAAAATTGCGCCTGTTAGGACTTAGCAAAATTTTCTGAAAAGATGACTGAATTACTCGAGTGAAAGAAGAACTACTCGAGTACTAAAATGGGTTCTTGAGAAGATAATATCAGACTACTCGAGAAGAAGCCCTTCAGGAAATTTCAGAACAGAATTCATTATCACTCGAGTGGAATGAAGGTTACTCGAGTGCTAGAAATGTTACTCGAGAAGTGGAAGTGAACTTCGCGAGAAGAAGACTTAGAGAAAATTCTGGGAAATAAAACTGATTACTCGAGTACTAGATCTAGACTTCTCGAGAAGTAGATAGACTTCTTGAGTACAGGAACTACACTACTCGAGTGGGGTAGATACTGCTCGAGAGCTTTCCTTTTTTCACTCGTGTCAAAGTGCTCATCTACTCGGGTAGTGAACTTGACTACTTGAGTATAATACTTAGAAAATTATTGAGAAGGAAAATCTGTCAACTCGAGAAAGAGAAGAAGTCTACTCGAGATGGACTTGGCCTCTCGAGAACTATATTCAAATTTCTCGAGAACCATTTCCTTTACTCGAAATTCAGAATAGACTTACTCGAGTACAACTAAAGGTTCTACTCGAGTGAAACACTTTAAAAAAAATTTGTTTATGAAGATTTTCCTTTCTTCAATGGAATCAGCAACATGTCTTTCTCCAACAAACCTAGTGCTTGAAAAATGAAGTGTATCCCAATAGAGAGGCTACACATGAGTCAACCTCATGGATAACACAATGAGGGATTACATTGTATGGTCCTGTGTTTGGAGACCCATTGTAGACTGGCATTGGTCTACACTTGGCAATTAAGTGACAACCCTGGGCCGCGATGCTGCAGAGTTCACAAGAAGATGTCACAAGTGCCAGCTATTTGCTCCCGTCCAGCTACAACCGACTCAGCGACTCAAGAGTATCATAGCCCCCTAGCCCTTTGCAATTTGGGGGATGGATTTGGTTGGGTCGTTCCCTCAGGCCAGTGGGCAAAGCAGGTTCCTGTTGGTGATGATTGATTATTTCTCTAAGTGGTTGGAGGTGAAGGCACTGACCAAGGTAACCTCCCAGGTCATCAGAAACTTTATTTGGGAGGAGATCATCTGCTACCATGGGCTGCCCCAAGCCATTGTCATGGACAACGAGCCCCAGTTTGTCAGCGCGGAGTTCACTAGTTTCTGCGAGCAGCTTGGGATTGACCTCAGATTTGCCTCGGTCCACCACCCTAGGAGCAACGGGCAGGTGGAGGCCGCCAATAAGATCATCGTAAATATCCTGAAGAAGAAAGTAGAAAATATGAAAGGAAGCTGGGTGGAGCAGCTTCTCGCGGTTCTCTGGGCCCTGAGGACCACCCCCAACACAACAATATGGGAGACTCCTTTCAAGCTCTCTCATGGGTGTGAGGAAGTACTCCCCGTGGAATTTGAAGTTCAAACGCCTCAAGTCATCGCAGCCGCGGAAGGCCAGGAAGAATGGCAGGCCGAGAACGAGGAAGGGCTGCGGCTTTTCCTAGATATGGTGGAGGAGCTACGTGACCTCTCCGCCATCTGACAAGAAGAGGTAAAGAGGAGGATGATCAAGTACTTTGACAAGCACATCAGTGTCAAACAGTTTACGGAGGGAGACTTGGTGCTGAAGAAGGTGGATGCAACGGGGAGGTCGGCAACCGTAGGAAAACTCAACCCCAGCTGGGAAGGTTCGTTCATTGTAAAAGAGGCATTGAGATCAGGAGGGTATCGACTCCAAAATGTGTAGGGCGAGACCATAAGTCTCACCTGGAGCGGTGATGACTTGAAGCATTTTTATTCTTGAGACATGTAAGTGGTGTCTTATTCTGAATAAAATCTATTGATTTATCAGTTCTGCTGCGGTAATTCGTACGATAGGATGTATTCATTTGATAGACCCCGAGCAGATTCCGCTGTCAGGCTCTCACCTAGCTGGCAAGGCTAGAGGTCACTCGATGGTGTCTACCCGGACCCCGAGCAGATCTCGCTGTCAAGCTATCACCTAGCTGACAGGGCTGGAAGTCACTCGATGGTGTCTACCCGGACCCCGAGCAAATCCCAATGTCAGGCTCTTACCTAGCTGGCAGGGCTGGAAGTCGCTCGATGGTGTCTACCCGGACCCCGAGCAGATCCTACTGCCAGGCTCTCACCTAGCTGGCAGGGCTGGAAGTTACTCGATGGTGTCTATCCAAACCCTGAGTAGATCCCGCTGTCAGGCTCTCACCTAGCTGGCAGGGACGGAAGTCACTCGATGGTGTCTACCTGGACCCCGAGCAGATCCCGCTGTCAGGCTCTCACCTAGCTGACAGGGTTGTAAGTCACTCGATGGTGTCTACCCGGACCCCGAGCAGATCCCGCTATCAGGCTCTCACCTAGCTGGCAGGACTTGAAGTCACTCGATGGTGTCTACCTGGACCCCGAGTAGATCCTGCTGTCAAGCTCTCACCTAGCTGGCAGGGTTGGAAGTCACTCGATGGTGTTTATTCGGACCCCGAGCAGATCCCGCTGTCATGCTCTCACCTAGTTGGCAGGGCTGGAAGTCACTCGATGGTGTCTACCCGGACCCCGAGTAGATCCCGCTGTCAGGCTCTCACCTATATGGCAGGGCTAGAAGTCACTCGATGGTGTTTACCCAGACCCCGAGCAGATCCCGCTGTCAGGCTCTCACCTAGCTGGCAGGGCTGGAAGTCACTCGATGGTGTCTACCCGGACCCCGAGCAGATCCCGCTGTCAGGCTCTCACCTAGCTGGCAGGGCTGGAAGTCACTCAGGCGGGTCCTTTACTCTCCAGTTGGTGTCCAAGGAGTTTGGTATTTTTCTAAAAAAGAGGAGAAGAAAGCTCTGCATCACCGAGTCCGGGCTTGCCAAGCTCAGCTCGGCCCCGGCAGAAGGGCGACAAGCCGGGCCCTTAGATCTCGCCGGGAGGAGGCAAGCTCTGGCAGGGCATTTTAACCCTTCTTAGTTTTACTTGGGAAATTTTTCAATTTGGTTTTTATATTGATAAACTCATGGGCAGCTCACGATCGAGTTCGGGTTAGTGTACCTAGAGCGGCGGATAGTCCACCCCCGGATCATCTAAGATTCGGCGAGCCCTCAAGGTGTTTTCTCAGAAACGAGCCCTAACAACCATCCTACTCGCAAAAGCCTATATAAGCGAGGTCGCTAGGGGAAGGGCTCGCATGCAAGCTAGACGCAGCAGAAAAATCCAGAAGATAGAAAAAATATACAAGATTATAATCAAAAATGTATTCCATTAAATAATGATATTTACAGATGGAACTCGCCTCGGCGAGATTACAAAACGAAAAGAAAAGTACATGTGTAACACCCCAAAGCCCAAGTTAGGTTCAAGTCCGGTGACACGGCCTGGGACACGGGCGTGTCCCAGGGCGTGTCGTGCTCGGTTCGGCGAACTACAGTCGACAATCGTCGAGCGGCAAGCAAAGGGAGTACACGGCCTATGACACAGGAATGTCATAGGGCGTGTCCTTTGCGGGATTCAGCTAGGGATGCGTGTGCCTGAGGACACGGGTGTGTCCTGGAGGACACGGCCTGGGACACGGGCGTGTCCCATGGCCATGTCCCGCTTGGGTGAGGTGATGTTGTGTTGTGTGAAGAACACGGCTACTAGACATGGACGTGTCGGGCATGACACGGGCGTGTAAGGTGTGACACAGGCATGTCACACGGCCGTGTACTGGTTGGATTTGAGTCGGTTGTGTACCGCTTAAGGGACACGGCCTGTGACACGGGCATGTCACAGGGTGTGTCAGACCGTGTTTAGTTTTTTTTCGACAAATCAGAGCCGTTCGTTTCCCTTAGCCTGGATCCAAGGGCCCAGGATCTTCCCTGCTGAGATAAGGCCAAGAATGAGGGGGGAAGAAGTTTTTAAGCCATTCTTCTTCTTCTCATTCTCAAGGAGAGAGAGCAAGGGAAGGAGGGAAGGGAAGAGAAAACCAGTTACTAGAGGAGCTGCGGAGTGAGGAGACAAGATCTGAGTTTGGATTCGTGAAGGCAAAGCCGAGGCGGTGATTTTCAGTCGGCTAGTTCATGTCTCCAAAGCGATCTGCAAGGGTAACGATCTTCTTCTTGGACATTGAAGTCCTTTATGTATGCATATGCATGGAATCCTCCACCAAGAGGTGGATATCTTAAGTGATTCCTTGGTTGAGTCTACATCTAGAGCCGGAAGTGTAGAGTACGGCGTAGGCATGCTGTGTGAAGCCCGTCTGGACGGTTAGTCTGGATTGGTGATGATTATGGGTAAACCGGAGAAGACTCCGTGGATTTGATGTTGATGTTGCGTAAGATATGCGCGTGTTCTATTGTATGGATGCATGGATGTACGACTGTGATCTTGGATGCTTTGCGTAAGCTCCTGGGTGTCTTGGGAGATCAATTAGTAGCAACGCCTGGGGAGCGCGAGATAAACCCGGCTTGTTACACCACTAGGGTGGGTTGATCTGTATAGTTGAAGGGTCGATTGGTGGCAATGCCTGGGGAGCCGAGTTAAACCCGGCTTGCTACACCACTAGGGTGGGTCGATCTGTGTTAGGATGGGAGGTCGATTGGTGGTAATGCCTGGGGAGCACAGATAAACCCGGCTTGCTACACTACAAGGGTGGGTCGATCTGCTCATGTTTGTTGTGAGGTTAGTACCTCTGAGTGGGATGGACGGAATGTCGCTAGCCTGCGGGATTGGTGGACTACGACCGACCAACTAACAAGTTAAATACCTCTGGATCGACGGTGGATGACGGGTATATCCGTTACACCAATAAGGTGCCCTAAGTGCATGAAGCGTCGAGTGGAGACCGGCGTTTGTGATATGGTTGTGTTTGGTAGCTTGATAGAGTGATGGATATTATGTTATGATGGCAATGCATATAGGGAAGGAACCACTGCCCCGGGTAAGGGGTAGGGTCGTTATAATTGGTCAGCTAATGCTGACCGTTGCTTTGTTTACCGCTCTTGGGGTGGATGATTGTTTCAAGGTGCTGGTTGGTTTCACTTGAGCAGAATGAAGGCTTGCTGCCTAAAGGCCTTAAGGTCGTGAGCGTATGTGTGTGTTGTAAACATTCCTGGTTTATATATAAATATGGCGTTTATATATTTGGTGGGCATTCGCTGTGCTGAGTTCATCTAACTTAAAATGATGCGCTAGAATGCTTTGAGTTATGACACGAGTAGAATGAGATTTTGATTTCCACACATGACCCCGTCGTTCGTCTATGGAATATGGCATGGGGCCCCGACCGGAGCCACCGTTATATTCCATGTGACGGATGGAGGCGTTACAACATGATCAACCTTTGCCCCCCTCGTCGGATTGGTGATCCTCCCCCCCCCCCTCCGCCGGACAGGTCCTGGAAGCCCTTCCCGGAGAGCGTGTCAAGGCTATCCTCCTTCTCACTGGGCGGCGTCGCCGGGAATAGGCTCGGCATCAGGTCCCGGGCTGAGATCTCCTCGCAACCCTCCACCAGAACTCCTGTATCCTTCATCATCTGGAGGGTACATTCGACGGTTTGGATCGAGTTAATTCGCAGCCTCTCAACGACTTCAGCCTCGCCGAAGATCCTCGGGCTCTTGTAGGGGAATGTTGGCTCGACGTCGCGAGCCGAGAAGAAGATCTTTGCTTGGCAACAGACCTCGCAGTTGAGGCTCGTGTTCTCCTCCATCAGCTTCGCGTTCGTCCCCTCCAGCTCGGTAAGGCAGGCGCGCAGCTGGCCGATCTCCTCTTCCTGCCCGGCGGAGCAAGCCCGCAACTCCCTAGCGGCCTTGGCATCCTGATAAGAAAGGAAGTATATTAGCAACATGGCAGAAAATCCTAAGTAAAATGGGGAAAAGGATAGGCGACAGCCCGATACTTACCAGTCCGCCGACGGCTTGGGTGAGAAGATTCTCAGCAATGTCGAGCTGCCTCGCCAGGTCGACTGCCTTGTCCTTGGCAACCTCACGTGCTTGCTCGGCCTTCTGGAGGAGGTTGCTGAGGTTGAAGTTACGGCGAACCACCATGTGGTGGAGCTCCATGGCGCACATATGGGCCTGCAGGCCCTCATGGCCGAGCTGCCGCAGGGGGATGCCCTTGTAGGCCTCGACATCCTCGCGACCATAAAGGCCGAAGCCAAGTGCATAAGCATGACAAGTGGCGGGCTCGCGGTCAGCCCAGGAGGGGTGGAGGGTGGATATGAAGACTCGGTGGGTCAGCTCGTCCCACTGGACCATGGGCTCGCCGGCCGAGTCCTTCGACCTCCCCCCGAAATCGAAGAGAGGGTGTTCCTTCAGCAGGGCAGGCTCGCGAGCCGCCTTATTCATCGTGGGGGGAGCAGAGGTCGCCGCGGGAGGATCCGGGGTCTCGCCACCTCCCTGCCTCTTGCTGGTGATTTCCTTCAGTGGACTCTCCGGCGACCCGTCGGGGATGACCTCAGGCGAGCTCATGTATTTGGTGCTTTGTTGATGTTGTTGATGTTGTTTCGCCTGAGGAACCACTATGGCTCTCCTCATCTTTTTTGGTAGCTATTGGCGATGGGGCGGGCTCGACCCCGCATCCTCAGGTCGCCTCTTGCTGGAGGAGGGTTTGGAGAAAGCCGCCTCGTCTCGGCAGGCCGCCGCCGCTGCCTTCTCGCGAGCAAGAGGGTCCGTATATAACCCCGAGTCCGCAAACGGCGGGTTCACGGGGATTAGCTGCTCCCCTGCATGAAATAACTTGGATAACTTAGAAGATTTCAATGACAATATGGCGAGCCCGATAATGGGGAGAGAACAATACCTTCGCCGGGCATAATGGGGCGGAGCGAGTCGAGGCCCCTTCGCAGGAAGGCGACCTCGAAGTCCTTATGAAGGAAAAATTTGTGGAGGTCGGCATCATTGCCGGACACGGTCGGCGGGCGGTAGACCTCCTCGGCCTTCTGCTAGGGGGAGAAGGGGATGTTGCCGAGATCGCCCTTGATGATGGCAATCTTGGTCATGCAGTTGTGGTGCTTGTTTGCGATCTCGCTAACCTTGATCAGCGAGCCCATGAAATAAGCGACGCCATCCGGCGTCGCCTTGTAATAAAAAAGTTTCCTGAACAGGTCAGGTTGAACTCAATCCGCTCCTGGCGGAGGAAGCTTGCGAACGCCATCATCATGGCGATGGCATTCGAGTTCAGCTGCACGGGCACCGCTCCATAGTACTTCAAGATCTGGCAGATTTCTGGCCAGGGGTGGAGTCGCAACCTCACCTCAAAATGAGAGATGGAGAAGGCGAGTTCGTCGTCAGAAAAGGAGTTGATGGCCTCCCCCTCCCTAGGCCAGCGCACCTCGAAGCCCGGCGGAACATGGTCGCCGACGAACTCAGCAAGCTCGGCCTCGCTAGTGTTTCCCTCAAAGAAGTTACAGTCCCTGAAGTGCTAGGCGCAGTTGGAACGACCGTCGGCGTCGGGATTGGTCTTTCCCATGCTCGCAAAAAGAGGGGTGGAGCGCGAGTACGAAGGAGGGGCGCGAAAAGAGAGAGAAAAATGAAGTAGTTAAGGCGACAGTACGGGGTTGGTGGGGGCTATTTATAGAAAAAGAAATCTGGGGTCAAGCTGCCCAATCGGCCCAGCTCGTCGTCACAGCTCGCCAACCCCCAGCTCGCCGACCTCCGGCGCGTTCCATCCCAGGACAAGTTAAATAAGAAGCAATATAATTATTATTATTCGAATATCAGACACATCTAAGAATGTTTGAAGTTATTACAGCAATCAAAAGCAGGAATAAGAAAGCAGGGCGAACAGGCAGGGGGGAGACCAGGAGGCGAGTGTCGGTCGGCTCGGCAAGGGAGCCACCTTCTATCTACCCCGGCCTCGCATCCCCCGTTCCCCAAACTGTCGCGAACGGAGAAGCTCGCGGATCCTCCCCGAATTCCTCTGCGCCACCGAGAGGTCGTCGTCGATATCATCTAGAAGCCGAGAAGGAGACGTCATCTCGCCAGCCTGGCCGCCTCGCACCTCGTCAGTGAGACGCACGTAGTCGCGTTGTAACGCCTCATTGACTTCCTGCACCTCGCACAGCCCGCGCACAAGTTTCTTGAAGAGCTTGATCCCCCTCCTCGTCAGCTCGTCATTCTCCACGTCAGGGCCTAGGTAAGAGTCCAGTGAGCTCGGGGAGGGGAGGGGAGAGTAGTGGGCTGTCTGCGAAGACTCCTCAGCCACGGATTGGCTGGGGGAGCTATGAAGACAGAAACATCAGCAAGGGAGATGTGCTGGAAAATCATATGACAAGAATCCAAGGCCAAGTTTACCCGACGAGCTCGGCATCTCCAAGAAGGTGCGGGGAGGGACAAACCTCAGGTTCTTCCCGCGGCCTGGGCGGCGCGTTCCCGGTGAGAGGAGGTCGAATCCCGGAATGGGGATGGTTTCCACACCGGCCCCCGTGGTCATGACAGGTCGCTAAGGGGAAGGGGCGCGAACCGGCTAGTTCGGCTTCTGCGAGTCCACCCCCAAGGTCCCAAAGGGGGGCGACGGATCCCGGGGACAATTCTCTGGAGTTCTGAATTGCGAGTCGCCAAGTGTGGTCTTGGCTCGCGGGGTGGAGTCTCGCGGCGTGGCGCCCCCCATGCCATCAAGCTGACTGTCCGGGCCGTCGCAGAGGTCCACAATATCTTTGCCCATGTCAGGGGGAGGCAGATTGGACGAGCCCGCCCCATGCTCCAGGGCTATCCTCAGGTCATCATAAATGGGATCGGCTGCCGGAGGAAACGGCTTCACCCTCTTGGCGGAGTTGGGTTCGGTCGAGCCACCCTACGGGACAACGGGTGGAACCACAGTCAGGGCGGCTACGTGAACAGCCGAGGTCTGGCGAACCCGGGCAAGCGCTCTTAAATCTCCTTTGGGATCGGCATCTCGGCACGGCTAGAGCAGAGGGAATGACAAAAGTCTGGCAGGTATGCAGGTGTATATATATAGCTACAGGTGGACCCCACCCAAAGATTCTCTCTGATTCGCCCCGCACTCACCGAACACTTGGGGTTGGATGTTTCTTTCCGAGCTTTGTCAAGCTCAAAACGAGCAGGGATTGTGTACAACCCCGTATCCGGCGAGTGGAATCGCTAGGAACCAGACCGGTCGGTTCAGATCACCCCGGCCCCAAGCGAGCTCGGTAGAGAAATCCAAGCCCGAGCTCGGCATTCGTCGACCCCGAGATCGGCATTCGCCGAGCCAAGTCCAAGTTTCATCGAGCTGCGCTCGACTAATGGAGGTCGATCAAAGGGCAAGCTCAGTATCCTAGCTCGCACTCGCCCTAAGGAGCTCGGCAGACAGCAGGCGAGCCGGATCTTCAGTGGCGGCCAAGCTCCTCAGCTTGCCCAGGTCCATGAGGTATTTTTTACTATTTTGCCCCTGCTGGCCTGCCCATAGCATTTCAGAACTGCGGAGTTACGTTGTTGGCAGGCCAATCTGGACCGCACATAGCCGTTCAGAACAGCGGAGGTTGGCTATTTGCAGGCAGTTTTCAGAAATCTATAAATAGGACCCAAGGGGTACCTCAGAAAGCACGCTTCTTATGCTCCCTTGCTCCATCTCTCAAGTGCTTTCTGAGGATACCTTAGCTAGACCTTTGGCTAAGGAGGGGAAGCGCTCTAAGATCTTCCGAGTGTGTGGTGGGTCCTCCCCGCCGAGCCCTTGGGTCAGTTCTTCCCTGTTTCCTTTATTGTTTTGCTTGTAGGAGCGAAGTAGGTGCGCGATCACCCCTTCCCCATGGGTGAACTCCACAAGAGACCAATTTCGGTTTCAACAATGGGTATGCCCACTCTCCCTCCCACCTTTATAACACCTTGTTAGACAAGACACTTCTCCAATCTCAGCTCCTAAGATCTTATAACATGATCCCACGGGACCACTCAGTCTCTTCCAAGACCTACATCTCGGGCACAAAGCCCTACAACTCATTGATCCAAAGATAACCTACCTCAAGCCCAAAGGCCCTACAACTCAGGCTGGGAGGACAGCCCTACATCTGAGAGAATGACTCTCCGACAGCTCAGACACAAAAGCCCTACCTCAGATCCAAAGGATCCTACAACTCAGAGAGAATGACTCTCCTACCTCAAACTCAAAAGCCATACCTCAGATCCAAACTGGATCCCACTCTCAGGTCGAAGCCCTACCTCAGATCCACAATAGGGATCCTACAATCTCAGTCACAAAGGCCCTACAGCTCAGATCCAATACTGGATCCTACAGAATGGAAGTGGGTTGGTGAGTTCATTTGACACGAGATAAATTTCTCTATGCCAACCTTCCTGGATTGAGATAAACTCAGCTCAACTTTGACTCCAGGAAAATAGTCCCTGAGCCTACTGCTTCCTTAACTGAGAAAGTCTCAACCCTATCTTCTTCACAGCAATAAGTGCAGATCTTTAATTGTGCTGGAAGTAACTTGCAGAATAGCTGCTCTGCTTCTTCTTCCCTTCCTGGACTGAGTTGATTCAGCCCTAACTTTGACTTCTTCACAGCTTCCAAAATATGTTCTTCAGGAATGTTCAGCTAGAACTGTGAAGTGGTTGCTGCTAGGGTTAGCCCTTGTTGCACCTTCTTTCTCAAAAATTCACTCTAAACTTGTTGTTAACAGTGAGGATGACAACAACTACATTTTATTTGCTTTCAGTTACTGCGGCAAGGGTAAACCTTGTTGTTCCTTCTTTTACCTCAGCAATTTCTTCTGAACTTGCTGTAGCGGGTGAAGATGGCTACAACAACTTGCATCGGCTTTCAGATCAGCTGCAACTAGGGTTAGACCTTGCTCGCTTCTTCTTCCTCAGAGAAATCTCTGATGTTGCTATTGTAACAGCCCAAATTTCTGAAACAGGAATTTTTGGGTGACACGGCCTGGGACACGGGCGTGTCCCAGGGCGTGTCAGCTGACACGGCCTGCGACACAGGCGTGTCGCAGGGTGTGTCGAGGTTGTGTCGACGATTGGCCTTAGTCTCGACGATTTTGAGCTCGACGATGTGTCGAGAGGAGGCACACGGCCCAGGACACGGGCGTGTCCAAGGCCGTGTCGCATGCTCGACGATTTTTACTCGACGATTGTCGAGTGTCGAGACGTGTGTGTCGAGTGTCGAGAAGTTGCACACGGCCTGTGACACGGGCGTGTCACAGGGCGTGTCAAACCTTCAACCTGTGGGGCCCCGACCGGACCTTCTAGGATATACCATATGAACGGATGGGGTTGTTACAGCTATAGTAGATGAATATTGCAACAACTCACTTGTTGAACCTTAGATCATCGACTTGGACTAAACCTTCAACCTCTGCAACAATGGCGAGAGGAAGAAGAAGAAGTTCAGAGCTTTTTCCAAAAGTTAATTTCTTCGATCTGATCTTCACCTTTTCTATTCCGTAGATCAACGGATATTTTGACCAGTGGGCCCCACTAAAGTTGGCAGCTGTAACTTATCTTTTACAGGAAAAGACGAAAAGTCATCTTGTAGACCTGCGGCGCTATTTGTCTTGTTTTATAGCTATTCCGCCACATTTTGAACTCAGTTGACTTTTGCTGACGTCAGCATCTTATGACCACCTGTCACCATCACTTAGACAACTTGTCTAACCTTGTTCCAAGGAACATCCTGCACATGATGAGCTTAACCAACATCAAATACAACTATGCTCGTAGTATTGATGGTGATTCCTCTTCAAATCAAATCCAGAGAACATTGAGGGCAATATTCCCAACATTTCTACTCTCCATTGCTTGAAAACGTTTAATAATTGTTTCATTATCAACAGCTTTGAATGTTTCTCTCTCGATATATGTCAGTAAATTGTTATTAAGTCATTCATCACTCATTCGATTGAACAATCAGGTCTTTATAATCTTCATCGTAGAAAATTCGCTTTCAACAGTAACTGTTGAAACTGGTAGCAGTAATACTAATTTAATCAGTGAATATCCCAAAGAATATGTGATATCCAGCTTGATTCTAACAAAATGTTTAGCAAAATCACTGATACCATTAAGATCAGAAAACTCAACACATGATCTGATGTCTAAAACGTAAGTGTCAAGCTGATTCTGAAGTGTCATAAGTTGAATTTGAGAGAAGTCAAATGGATAAAACATTGTTAAACATAATAATTTTTGTATGTTAAATACTGAAAAGTTATCACTTGGATCAAAACATGACATTGCAAATGAGTAATTCGGTGTTGATCTCGTTAAATCTGTGATTTAACTCATTAAGTTGTAAATCAATTACTGAATAAAAAACATCAACCCGATAATGATGCAAATTTGTTCTCTCTTCAGTCTTGCGACGTGATCTTCCCAAAGCTCGAAATGAATCATTCATATCCAAAGATTCTATTTGGTGTTTATCACAAAATAGATTGACTTCTGTCATCAGACTTTCCCATCCACTGTCTCTAAACATCTGCAGTTGTGTCTTTGTTATCTTTGCTAAATGCATTGCATTAATGTTATTCCGATCTTTCTTTTGTAAAGCTTGTGACAAATCATTTGTCATTCATAGAATATTTTTCATCAAATGTAAATTGAAAACAAATTCATAAGTTCGCACAAAAGTCAGAATAGAAGATGCTTCAGCTCTTTTTTTAAAATCTGTGCCACTCAATCAAATATAATCAAGCACATCTATAACAGAAGAAAACATGAGTATCAAGCTTAAGATAGAATTAAAATGCGAACACCAACGAGTATCACCTGCTCTCTTGATATTAGTTTCTTGATTCAACCCATGTCCACTCGAGATTTTACCATTATTCAGTCATGCTGTTATTCTAGCAACTTATTTTTTTTTGAAGACTGTCTATTCTTTGACATGATACTCCAATACTATTAGATATGCTGCTCATCAAAGAAAATAACATTGCAATTTAACAATCATTATTTGCTACTCCGATCAGTGATAGTTGTAACTGATGAGCAAAACGATATACATAATGAGCAGATTCATTTTCTCTCAATTTTAAACTTTTAAAGCCTTTATATATACTCTGTATATTACTGGCTCAGTCATATCCCTGCTCTCTTAGACTTGAAGTAGATAATCCAGAAGTGAAGAAAAACATATCTAATGTTGTTTTTAATGGTAAAAGTATCGCTAATATGAATAATAACAAAAAAAACATTCAATAACACATCCTTTTTTATCCACATATCGAAAAATAATAGTCATTTATTCTTTAACAGAAATATCACATGACTCATCAGTTAAAATTGAAAAAGTTTCTTCACCAATTTCCAAAAAAAAAAAATTTCTAATTCCACAAGCAACGGCGCTCACAATTTCTTTTTTAATTTATGGTGATGTTAGCTTAAGATTTTCAGGTGCATTTTTTAAACAACACTTGCTACATTATCATTATGATCTGCTAACCATTCTAAAAGCTCAAGAAAATCTTTTTTATTGTGATAAGTTTCAGATTCATCATGCCCTCGGAACGGTAAACCTTGTCTTAAAAGAAATCTTACAACATCAATTAACGCAATCAATTTGCTACGATAATCGGCTTTTGAAATATCTGATTACTTAGAGAATGCAACTGTAATATGAAATTTTTGATCTATGAGCAACTGACATTTTCGCAAGACAACATTATGTGCACTATCATATGCCCTAACATGTTTCTATAGTTTTGAAGTTCTTTTCCAATAAGACCATTCAGTAGTAGCAAATATATTTCCTCGACTTTGTTCCCCATGAACAACTCTAAATAAATAACAATATAAATAGAAGGCAACATCTTTAGAAATACTATATTTTAACCAATCACCGTATAAGTTGAACCAATCTCCAATAAAACGTCGTGGATCTTTTCCAAAATAAGTTCATTTAAATTGATGGTAACGAGGCTGACAAGGATCTTTCAACCAATATGCTCTTCGAACTTGGTCTCGAATGTTCACATGAAAATCAGAAATTATAGGGCGTAAATCAGGATTAGATATTATTTTAGATAAATCAAACTGTTCTCGAAGTCTTTTGGAATTATTGAATTTACTTGATTCACCAATTTTATCAACATAAAGTCTTTCTTTTGATATATCAATACACGGACTTGGAACACTCTCTTGATTTGAATTATCAATGTACAACTCGTATTCGTCGAGAGTGGGTCCTACCACAGCCAAATCAGCAGAAGTCAAGGTCAACTAGTCAAGGCAGGAGTCAAAGATAGAATTCAAGATCGCAGAAGGCTTGGGCGAGTATAGGTGAGCTCCCCTCGCATACTCGCCAGGTAGGCGACTAGGCGAGATACTCGCCCAGTCCGTGCGAGTTCCTCTGGAAGTCGCCTAGTCGCCAGAGGGTGGGGTATAAATATGACCCCCCCCCCCCTTGGATTTGCCTATAAATAGGACGCCAGGGGTACGAGGTGAGGCACTTGAAATTCTCGGCAGGATACTCGCGCGCTTCATTTTCGAGATACTAGCTAAGTCTTTGGATTCCTTTTCCTTGGAGAGCAAGTTGCGACCTTGCGACTTCGCCAACTACCTTCCCTCGTACCCAGTTCAGTCATCTTTGGTTGAGAAGGGGCTGCTCCTTTCGAGCATTCGGGTACGTGGTGGGACCTTCCTGCCGCAACATCTGGGGTCCTGTTTGACCTAATTCTTCGTTCTAGTCATCTTAGCCGTCTGATCTAGCTTCTGAGCCAGTAATCTTAGGCGGCTTTGGTCTGAATTCTGAGGTTAGGATTTTTCCTGGCTTCAACACTTGATGCGGTGAGCGTGGATCGTAGCCAAGGAGGAAAGTTTGGAAGTTGAGTGAGATGACCATTGGTGGCGAGCAAGGAGAGTTGGTCGGCAACTCGGCGGGAGGAGGAGACGCCGCGCTGGCGATTGTATGGCGAGATTGTTATAGTGGCTGCATTTGAAGAGTTCACGAAGAAGATCGAGCAAACCATTCTCCCCGATTTTGCTCAACGCCTAGAGGTCACGGCGACTTCTCCCCGTCGCCTGACGCCGCTAGAAGAGGAAGCGCCGCCGAGGCGAGCTGGAAAGGAGCCTGCTTGGGCAAGGGAAGAGCGACCGATACAGTCGCGACATCACCCGACGAGTAGCCGTGGGGTCCGTTTTCGGGATTCAATGTCACCGGCGAGATGCAGGGATACTCGGCACTATAGCGAGTACGACGTCTCCAACGAGGATGAAACTTGTCACCGCCAGGGAGGGAGGAGCCCATTCTATAACGAGATCCTCGCCGCTCCAGTTCTAGAAGGGTTCAAGGAACTCGTTCTCACTTACTACTCCGATAGAGACGACCCTGTCAGACACCTCTAGTGGTTTGAAGACGTCATCTCCATCCGCAACATGTTTGACGCCATCAAGTGCAGGTTCTTCTCCATCACCCTCAAGGGGAACGCCAGGGATTGGTTCCATCAGCTACCGGCAGGGTCCGTGTACTACTTAGATCTGCGTCGGGGCCTTATGGCGAGGTTCGCGACATCGAAGAAGAGGAAGAAGGAAGCGACGGCCCTCTTCAAAATCGTCCAAGGGCAGCATGAGAGTTTGGGTCATTACATCGACCGCTTTCAGGAGGAGATTTTGGAGGTGGAACAGGTGGACAGTTTTACCTTGATGGTGGCCCTCAAGTTCGGGTTGAAGCAAGGTTTGTTCAGTCTGGAGATGGGGTCCAATCCCCCGAGATCTTTCGAATAAATGATAGAGAAGGCGAACACTTTTGTTCGAGGGGAGGAGAAGAACAAGGACTTCCTAGCAAGGCTGGACGGGAAGATTGTGACAGAAAGGAGGGGAGTAGGACCTTCGGGGTCGAAGTCAAGGAGGACGTCGGAGAGGCGAGAGGAGAGTAAGAAGGAAGAACCCAGGAGAGAAGAGAGAAGGAAGAGAGAGGAACCCATGAGGGTTGAAGAAAGGAGGCAAGAGAGGCCTCGAAGATAGGAAGAGAGAAGGCCGGCGGAAGCTCGGGAAGGAGGAAGGGGGGAAAGGTGATTCCAGTATCCAGAGAATCTCCCCCAATGGAGACCAGCAAGGCAACAATATCAGGAAGAGAGGAGAAATGGAAATCGGAAGGAGGGAGGCCGAGGAGGAGGAAGAAGGGAGACAATGGCCATCGCTCGCCAAGATAACAAGCACCGCCGGAGGGAGCAGCGAGCGATGCGCCAGGAGGCGGAGATTCCCCTTTACTGTGATATTCATCGGGTAGAGGGGCATGGGACCTTGGCTTGCCCCGAATTTTGGGAAGCAAGGAGGAGGCTGAAGGCGGGAGTGGCAAAAAGAGACCAAGCAGGGAGGCTGGGGCCAGTGGGGCAGGTGGCATTCCATGCTCCAGCGAGGAGGAGGAAGAGGACCGAGTCGGCCTAGGAGGTCGCAGGGAAGTGAATACATGGCCCAGGGGGGGCATGTAGGCAAGATCAAGGAGGGGCCGGGCTTGGAGCTGCCGCACAAGGGGAGTCTCCACTAGATCTATCGAAAGAACATTGCCTCGACGTCACAGACCCCGCCGTCATTAGAGGAGATCACCTTCTTGGAGGAAGATATGTTGTGGAATGAGAACCCCTTCCATGATGCCTTAGTCATTCAAGCCGCCATTGAGGACTTCACCGTCGACCGAATCCTCGCGGACAACGGTAGCTCGGTGAATGTCATCTTCAAAAGAACCTTTGTCGGGCTTCAGGTGGAAGCGTCCCGGGTCCAAACTATAGATGGACCGCTCTTTGGATTCTTAGGAGAGAAGAAAGAGGTGGAGGGAGTAGTGGAGCTGCTGGTTACGCTCGGTGGGACGTCGATCCGATGCAGCTTCATCATCGTCGACGCACCGAGCGGTTACAACGCCATCTTCAGCGGCCTCTTATCAACTACTTCAGGGCCGTTCCGTCGTCGTACCACCAGTGCCTGAAGTACTTCCGCGAGGATGTTCAGATCAGGATCAGGGGAGATCCAAAGGCTTCCAGGGAGTGCTACTTGAATGCCGTCAGCACCATCAGCTGGATGGGTGACGCGGAGAAGCTGGAAGAGTTGCTGGAGAGGGAGAAAGGGTTGTGTGTTGCTGAGGAGGTGGAGGAGATAGAGGTGATCTCTCGAGGAGGAGAGACGGGACTGCTGAAGGTGGGAGGATCCCTGCTGCTTGGATGGAAGATAGAGATGGTTGCTTGCCTACAGGACAATGTTGATGTCTTTGCATGGAGCACCACCGAGATGTCAGGGGTGGACGTCGATGTTGCTTGTCATCGCCTCAACCTGGATCCTGCGGTGGCCCCAATTCGGAAAAAGCAGGGGAAGATTTCCTCCATGCTGGCCGAGCCGATTAGGGAGGAGGTAGAGAAGCTGCTGGATGCGGGTTTTATCTCGGAGATTCAGTATCTAGGCTGGGTCTCCAATGTTATAATGGTGAAAAAGCCAGGAGGGGGCTGGCGTCTATGTATCGATTTTTCAATGTTGAATAAAGCTTGCCCGAAGGATTGCTACCCCTTGCCTCAAATTGACGCGCTGGTTGATTCCGCCGTCGAGTTTCCTGTGATGAGTTTTCTTGATGCTTTTTCAGGGTATCACCAGATCCGGATGCATCCCCCCGACTGTCGGGATGTCTCTTTCATAACCAGTGACGACTGCTATAACTACAAGATGATGCCTTTCGGTCTCAAGAATACAGGCACGACTTACCAGTGGATGATGGATCAAGTCTTCAAGGGGCAGAAGGGGTGGAACTTGGAGCTTTATGTGGATGACCTCCTCGTCAAGAGCAAAAGTGTCGCGGAACACATAACGGATCTGTTGGAGACCTTTGCTACCCTAAGGAAGTATAAGATATGACTCAACCCGGCCAAGTGCATCTTCAGTGCAGGAAGGGGGAAATTTCTAGGTCACCTCCTCACTCCCAGGGGGGGGTGGAACTCAATCCAGACAAGGTGAAGGCCATTCTGGAGATGACGTCGCCAAGGGATCCTAAGGAAGTTCAAAGGCTGACTGGAAGGCTGGCAGGCCTCAGGCATTTTTTGTCCAAGGCAGGGGAGAAGTGCTCTCCATTTTTCAAGACCCTTCGGGGGAATCAGAAGTTCGAGTGGATGGCGGAGTGTGAGGAGGCTTTCGGAAAGCTCAAGCAACAGCTAACCCAAGCTCCTCTCCTCCAGGGCCCGCCGGGTAATGAGGATCTCTTTCTCTATCTAGGAGTCGGGGTGGAAGTAGTTAGCTCGGTGTTGATCCGGGAGGAGGGCAAGAGGCAGCTTCCTATCTACTATGTTAGTAGAGTGTTGCGGCAGGCGGAGACAAGGTACCCTATTTTGGAGAAGCTGGTGTTCGCTTTGGTGGTTTTGGCTCGTAGGCTCCGTCCGTATTTTCAAGCTCACTCCATCAGGGTTGTCTCTGATCATCCTCTACGGAGTATCCTGCATGGAGTGGAGCACTCTGGCAGGCTGGCAAAGTGAGCGGTGGAGCTTAGCGAGTTCGATATTTCTTACTCTCCAAGGGTAGCGATCAAGGCGCAGGCGGTGGCGGATTTCCAAGCCGACTTCTCGGCCGAGGTGGAAGGAGAGGAAGGCTCTTTTAGCACGGTGTCCTGGAAGATGTTTATGGATGGGGCTTTGGGCAGATATTTCGTAGGAGCCGGAGTCGTGCTCGTAAGCCCTAGGGGAACCAGGATCGAGCAAGCAGTCGAGATCCTCTTCCCAGTTACCAACAATCAGGCGGAGTACGAAGCCATGGTGGCCGGTTTGCGTCTTGCCAAGGAGTTGGCAATTCGAGATATAAGGTCCTTCACCGACTCGATGGTAGTCGCATCCCAGATCAGAGGCGAGTTCGAGGTGAACGATCCGATTTTGCAGCGGTACTTGATCAAAGTGAAAGGTCTGATCGGGGGGTTTCAATTTTTCTTCGTCGAGCACGTACCCCGAGAGGAGAATTCAGAAGATGACTATCTTGCCAAATATGGTCCCCGGGCTGGGGGGATCGTGACTGAACTTTTCCGACCATCCATCGAGGAAGGGGAGATGATGGAGATCGAGCAGGGAGTGTCTTGGAAGGATCCGTTTGTTTCTTTCCTGACAACGGGTCAGGTTCCAGCCAGCGAGGGAGACCAGAGGAAGTTTCGCTACAAAGCCGCCTACTATTTGCTTCAAGAAGGTGAACTCTACCGCAAGATCATTTCAGGTCCTCTGGCTCGGTGCCTGTCAGAGATTGAAGTACCTCGCGTCCTGGAGGAGATTCACTCAGGAGAGTGCGGCAGTCACTCAGGGACTCGCACTCTTAAACAAAGGATTCTAAGGCATGGATACTTCTGGCCCACCATTCGGAAGGATGCGGAAACCTTCTCAAAAAGTGTCTCTAGTGCCAGCTCTTCGCGCCTCTTCAACTATAGCCAGCTCAGCACCTTTGCTCGATCACTGCTCCATGGCCCTTCGCCATCTGGGGGATGGACTTGATCGGCCCCTTTCCTCAGGCCAGTGGGTAGAGGAAGTTCGTGCTTGTCATGATCGACTACTTCTCCAAGTGGATCGAGGCAAAAGCCTTGGACAAAACCACATCGCAGATCGTGAAGAACTTCATTTGGGGATAAATTGCATGCAAGTTCAGGATTCCTCTAGCCATCGTCACCAACAACAGACCGCAGTTCGCCAGTTTGGAGTTAGAGGACTTCTGCAAGCAGTTAGGGATAGATTTTTGATTCGCCTCTGTGCATCATCCTCGCAGCAACGGACAGGTGGAGGCAGCCAACAAGTTGATCATCAACCTTCTGAAGAAGAAAGTCACCAACTTGAAAGGCAATTGGGCAGAGCAGCTCCCCTCGGTTCTCTGGGCTTTGAGAACAACTCCAAACTCGGCCACGGGGGAAACTCCTTTCAAGTTATCCCACGGGTCCGAGGCACTCATCCCAGTGGAGTTCGAGGTTCGGAGCCCGAGAGTTATAGCAGCTGGAGATGGCGGCGAAGAATGGCGCATGGAGAATGAGGACGCCCAAAGACTCTCACTGGATTTCGTAGAAGAGCTTCGTGACTTGGCCTCCATCCGCCAAGAAGAGATCAAGCGGCGCATGACAAAACACTTCGACAAAAATGTCCGCCTAAAACATTTTCTCACCGGAGATCTGGTTATGAAGAAGGTGGACGCCGCAGGAAGAGGAGCAACAGTGGGCAAGCTACATCCAAATTGGGAAGGTCCCTTCATTGTCCAGGAAGCCTTGGCCACCGAGGGCTATTATCTCCAGGATCAGGTTGGAGAGCAACTGGGAGGTACTTGGAGCGGGGATGACCTGAAAAGGTTCTATCCTTAGCGGCCAATGATATATTTTGTTTGTACATACTTTCACATATATACAATGGCAACTGTTCTGCTTCTGTTCTTTCTTCTTTTCATCTCAAGTTTTCTGGGAACTCAAGGTTTTGCTCCAAGATCGATCCGAGAAGCTGGCTGTCAACTCGTTCCCCCTAGATAGCCCAGTTCGGACGATGGGACAATGCCTCGGGATATAAGCATCCTTGTAAGATCGGACCCCTGCATTGACGGCCGAGATCAGCTCCCCCCTTGCATGTCGGCCTAGCTACCCCGGATTGCATCTCTCCTCCGACTGGAGGAACTAGCGGGAACAAGTCTGGACCCCAACCTCTTGAATTTGAGGAAGGATCAACCATGCCAAGCTCTCCCTCTAGTAGCCAGAGAGCCAGGATAGGCCCAAGGGAATATGTTAGTCGCGAGTGCGTCCTGTAGGACCCTCGGAAGAGCATAATCCCTCGCTCTTGCATTTGCGCTCATAGCCAGTTGGCAGAGCTGAGAACGATCACAGCGGTTAGATTGGGGAACATGCCTTTGACCTGTTTCTCATAGATAGCCTAGTTCGGATGATGGGACGATGCCTCAGGATATAAGCGCCCTTGTAAGACCGGATCCCTGCATTGACGGTCGAGATCAGCTCCCCCCTTGCATGTCAGCCTAGCTACCCCTGATTGCATCTCTCCTCCGACTAGAGGAACTATCAGGAACAGGATAGGACGCCAACCTCCCAACTCGACGTAGGCAAGATCGTCGTTTGATTTCTGATTTCTTCATCCTCAAAGATATCGATGCGCTTAATCCATTTTCAAACTCTTGAAGCAGCAGGAAAAAATGTTCAAGTCCTCGAGTGGCAGGTCCTCATAAGTCCAAGTCCCTACACGAGCTCCTCTCCTGCACATTGGTCAACGACCTCCTCGAGTGAGACCAAGATCCTCGCTGGAGTGATGTCGTAGTCCGAGACCTCTGTACGAGCTCCTCTCCTACAGACCGACTACTTGCCTCCCCGAGTCGACTTACACCACTCTAGTTGAGCAAGGCTCCTGAGAGCTGTCGACTCCAACAATGTTCAAGTCCTCGAGTGGCAGGTCCTCATAAGTCCAAGTCCCTGCACGAGCTCCTCTCCTGCACATTGGCCAACGACCTGCTCGAGTGAGATCAAGATCCTCGCTGGAGTGATGCCGTAGTCCGAGACCTCTGTACGAGATCCTCTCCTGCAAACCGACTACTTGTCTCCCCAAGTCAACTTACACCACTCTAGTTGAGCAAGGCTCCTGAGTGCTGTCGACTCCAGCAATGTTCAAGTCCTCGAGTGGCAGGTCCTCATAATTCCAAATCCCTACACGAGCTCCTCTACTGCACATTGGCCAACGACCTCATCGAGTGAGACCAAGATCCTCGCTGGAGTAATGTCATAGTCCGAGACCTCTGTACGAGCTCCTCTCCTGCAGACCGACTCCTTGCCTCCCCAAGTCGACTTACATCACTCTAGTTAAGCAAGGCTCCTGAGAACTGTCAACTCCAGCAATGTTCAAGTCCTCGAGTGGCAGGTCCTTATAAGTCCAAGTCCCTGCACGAGCCCCTCTCCTGCACATTGGCCAATGACCTCCTCGAGTGAGACCAAGATCCTCGTTGGAGTGATGTCGTAGTCCGAGACCTCTGTACGAGCTCCTCTCCTACAGGCCGACTACTTGCCTCCCCGAGTCGACTTACACCACTCTAGTTGAGCAAGGCTCCTGAGAGCTGTCGACTCCAGCAATGTTCAAGTCCTCGAGTGGCAGGTACTCATAAGTCCAAGTCCCTGCACGAGCCCCTCTCCTGCACATTGGCCAACGACCTCCTCGAGTGAGACCAAGATCCTCGCTGGAGTGATGTCGTAGTCCGAGACCTCTGTACGAGCTCCTCTCCTGCAGACCGACTACTTGCCTCCCCGAGTCGACTTACACCACTCTAGTTGAGCAAGGCTCCTGAGAGCTGTTGACTCCAGCAATGTTCAAGTCCTCGAGTGGCAGGTCCTCATAAGTCCAAGTCCCTGCACGAGCTCCTCTCCTGCACATTGTCCAACGACCTCCTCGAGTGAGATCGAGTTCCTCTCTTGAGTGATGTCGTAGTCCGAGATCTCTGTACGAGCTCCTCTCCTGCAGACCGACTACTTGCCTCCCCGAGTCGACTAACTCCCACCCCCCAGCTGAGCAAACAACTCCGAAAAAGTAAATGAATTATGCAGGTGTGGACAAATATTGCCGAGTATGTGAGCATATATGGGTCAAGTATGTGAACAGTATAGGCGTTGATGCGAGTACGGTACGACGAATATCTGTGCACGTTACAGGCGAGCATTAGTAGGCGAGTATGAAGAGCGACTATGGTCGTGCGACTATGAATGATGCCAATGCACAGGTAAAAGCGAGTTGATGAGCCTAGCGAGTATCATCATCAAGAAAGTATGAAAGCTGGAGAACACAGCATAATAATTCAAACTTGCATTTATATTTTTCAAAAAAATATATACAAGTTACAAAAGTTTCTATTATAAAAATGACGCTAACTGTCTTATGCGAGCATGACAAATATCGGCGAGCAACTAGGGCTCATCGTCGCCAGTATCAGGCTAATATTCCTCATCTCCAATGTCGGCTTCCTCTTCCTCGCCGCTCTCCTCGCTCTCTTCCTCGACGCTGCCGCTGTCACTGCTGCTGTTGGCACTGCCGCTACTGCTAGAGCTCGCCGACGGTGAAGGTATGCGATCGGGCGAGATTGTTGCCTCAACGAGCAGCTTGAGGATCAGCTCGTCTACGGTGAACTGCTTCTCCCCCTCGTCAAGCTTCCCGCTGATCCTCAGCCTCGCGAGCAAGACGTTGCCGGCCGCGCGGGCTATCTCGCGGCGAACCGACAACTTCTCCTCCCACAAGATGCTAGATCGCTTGATGGCATAGTGAGGGTCATCCTACGACTGCGGCTGAGGAGCATAAGAACTTGCGCCGGCTTCTAAAATGGCCGGGTGAGATTCCATCTCGGCTGCGCAAACTTGGGCTGCCTCCAGATCAGCCTGAGACTTGGCGAGTTTCGCCTCATACTCAGAAAGCTTCTTGGCGGTTTCTATCTCGGCAGCCTGCGACAAAGAACAGAGTCAGCAAAAAGAATTCAAGTGTGACAACATCAACATCGCGCGCAGGGGGCGACATACCTCATAATCTTGCCAGCGAGTGGATTCCATGCCGAGATCAATCATCTTCTTGCTGACCATCTTCAAGGCCTTAGTCCTCTCCAGCATCCTCCTCACCGCAAAGTGATTTAGTTCGACGGCTCGTGCGAGCGAGCAGGACGTCTGCTGGGCGAGTTCATCCTCGCTGAGGTCCAGCATCGACTCGTCGTCGCCTCGCCCGTACATCGCGTAGAGGATGGCGAAGGCCTCCCCCTTGTCCTCCCCATCCTCCGCCCAGGAGGGGAGGTTGGTGCTCAACGTCACCAGAGGCTCGTCCGCCGACCATGTCACCAACGGGCGACTATAGGCGTCCACCGCATCCAGCCCCAGGTTGAAGTTAGGGTGGAAGTCGGGAAACCGAACATGGAGCGGCGACTCCTAGTCGTCAGGTCGTGGCGACTACACCTTCTGCTTTTTGTTCGCGGGGCCCGGCGACCTGGCCTTCCCCTTGCCCTTGGCGAGCCTTTTCTTCTCGGCAAAGTTAGCCGGCGAGTGGGGCTCAGGCAGCGAGGTGGCGACTTCCTTTGCTGGAAGGAGCGGCTTCTCCGGAAGCTCGAACGGCACTGCAAGATGGCGAGTTAGTTAGTATTGAGCTTTTCAACGCACGGCGAGTATAGAAACAAAGTGATTCTCGCCCAAGCTTGCCCTCCTTGGAATGTATCTCCAACAAGGTGTTCACATTTAGTTGCCAGAAAATGACGTCGAACCGGCGACCACGGAACGACTCGACGAGCTGCTCGCGAACACCCTCCAATATCGGTGGGAGGAAGGCGACGTCGGCAGGTTGGTGCGGCCTTCCCAGGACGCCATCGAAGTCGCCCTCGACGACGACTAGCAGCTCGCTCCATCGGTGGACTTTGTTCGTCGTCCCCATCAGAGTGCAAATGTGGCTACTGAAGTAGACCACGCCCTCGGCAGTCGCGGCGAAGGCGAATATCTTGCGGAAGACAGAGAGGTCCAAGGCGACCCTCTCCTCGCGCAAATAGCAGAGGAACCCCATGATGATGGCGACGCCGTTGGGGTTGATCTGCGCAGGGACGATACCAAAATACCGAAGTATCTCGCAATATTCAGGCCATAATGGAAGTCGCAGGCCAACGTCAAAGTGGTGAAGGGGAAGGACCAGCGCGCCCTCGATATATATGTTGATTCGCTCGCTACGGCTCGGGAGCCTGGCCGAGTATCCCTCGGGGAGAAGCCTTTCCCTAAAGCTCTCTCAGTCGCGCTCGGTGGTGATCGACTTCTGGAAAGCCGCATCCGCAAAGTTGGCGGCATGAGCTTGGCGGAGAGCACTGACATCATATCCAACCATCTTGCGAGTTTTAACGAGGAAGAAGGAAGAAGAGCGAGGAGCAAAGTAAAGTCGCAGCACGTGAGCATGAGAAGATACTCGTGAGCTAGGGGTTCAAAAGCGCAACAGCGTACTTATGTCCTACCAACCCCCTCTATTTATAGGCGCCAGGGGGGGTATATCTTCCTTACGGCGAGTATCAGACCAAGTCGCGCCCTAAGCGAGTAATCTGACTCCGTTGCGTAGGTCGCACAGAACAGATAAAGCAGGATCACAACCTGCAGAACAAACTCGGCACAATCCAGACAAGATGTCGAACAAACATTGAAGGCAGTAAAAAATTAATAATGGCGCGAGATCCAAGCTCGCTTATTACAAATCAGTAAACGTTCATCAAGTCGCACTTGACAAGTTTCAAATAGAAGAACAAGAAAAAGAAAGAAAATCCTAAGTCCTTGGAGGTCTCTCTGGAGGGTGAGGATGTCGCCCAGCCCAGCCCATCCCGCGCGCCCGCCGAAAGTGCTCCGTTGCCAGCGCCATCGCGTCATCCCCAAGCCGCAACTGCTCCTCCATCCTCGTCAGCCGACCGACAGATCCCATACTTGCGCGAATGCATGCCAGCTCGTCGAGAACCAGCTGGAGGTGATGGTTGTTAAGTGTCAGCTGGTGATCATTCTATTTTACCATGTGGAAGCGGGCTTCATAGCTCTCTAGAGTACTCTTGAGCTCTTCCATCTTCGACCTCCACACTTCCAACGATGATATTCGGCGATGAGGCTCGCAGATCGCCAGCTGGTCAAACTTGCTCTCCAGCTCCTTGTAGGCGCGAGCAGCAGCATGACGATATTCCATGCCCGGTAACCCCACGGCATCGATGAAGGCCGCCCCTGGAGTCGCATGCCGATCTGTCAGCAAATGAAAGTCGCCAGGTTAGACAGGGTACTTAGCCGCCCTATGAGACATCAATAGCGATACATACCGCGGCGAGGAGTTCTAGATCGGCGAGGAGAGGATCCGCGAGTTGGCTCATCTCGCCGGCTCGAAGATGGCCCACCAGCGTGCTCGGCCGCCTTGCCTTGCCCGCGCCCCCCTTGTCCAGAATCCGCAACTCTTGGCGGGAAGTAGCTCGGCCGCGGCTTGACCGGCGTACTGCCCGGGGGATGTGATGAAGGAGGCGGGGGGAGCGACGAACTCGCTGGTGGCTGAGGATTCTTCAGCGAAGGAGGCGGAGGAAGTCACGTCGTGGCGACTTGAGAAGTTGCGACCAGAGGCGGCGGCAGCGGCAAGGATGCAGTTACCGACTGGATGGTGGCGACGTTTGTAAGATGCGGCGGCGGGGGTAGCGAGGAGCTCGCCTCGGGCAGCGAAGACCTCGGCGGAGGCAGCGCAGAAATCGCCGCGGGCGGAGCAGAACTCCTCGCAGGCAGCGCAGAACTCGCCGAGACCCTTGCTCACCGGCGGATTTTTCTTGGGCAGAGGGTTCTTCGGCAAAGGATCTTTGCTCGCCAGGGTCATCTTCCTTGGGGGAGGATTCTTCGAAGGCAGTTCCTTGCTCGTCGAAGGAACCGAGGCCTCAGATGTTCTTTTGCCGCCGATATTGATCTGCACCGTGTGCGCGGTCTTTACTAGTCTCCCGGCAGGAAGGGCGACCAGCAGCGCGGTGTTCAACGGGGTGACATTCAAAACCGCGTCAGCGCCCCCCCGAGGGAGAATCTGCGAGTATCATGATCAAGTTAGCGAGTAGTGGAAACGACCGTCATAGCAAGAAAGCATCTCGGCAAATATGACAACCTGGCAGGTCGACGATTTCAACATGCTGCGGCACCAGAGTGGAGGCGAGTTCCGGGGCCAGGGTCGTGGAGAGCTCAGGGATGACCAGAGAGTAGAGGAAACTCGCATCGGAGACGGTGACATTGGGAATGTCGTCAAGTCCCCGGTCACTGAGCAACTGTTGCGTGCTGGCAGAGCGCACGGGGTTGCTGGTGGAAGCCGCGGTTTGAGAAAGAGGTGGCGGCGAGTTATCGTCACCAGAGGCGGGTTTCTTCTTTGACTTTTTAACTTTCTTCTTCTTGAGGGGGGGGGGGGTAAGTCGGCAACGACGTCCTCCTCGCGCGACCTTTTTTGTTTAGCGATGCTAAGAGCACCGGTTAGCACGACGAGACTGTCATGAAGAAACTTTGCAGCGTCCGACATTATGCGCGAGTTCTGAAGATCCGGCTAAAGAACCAGGCCCCCCTATTTATAGAGATCGGCAGGCAGTTACAGGAGGCGAGTAACTCAGATACTCGGCAGAGAAGCTCGCCGAATAAGTGTTGGATGTTTCTTTCCGAGCTCCTACGTCGTCAGAAAGAGCGGGGATTGTGTACAACCCGTATTCGTCGAGAGTGGGTCCTACCACAACCAAGTCAGCAGAAGTCAAGGTCAACAAGTCAAGGCAGGAGTCAAAGACAGAATTCAAGATCGCGGAAGGTCTGGGCGAGTATAGGCGAGCTCCCCTCGCATACTCGCCAGGTAGGCGACTAGGCGAGATACTGGCCCAGCCCGTGCGAGTTCCTCTGGAAGTCGCCTAGTAGCCAGGTGGGTGGGGTATAAATATGACCCCCCCCCCCCCCTCTCTTTGGATTTGCCTATAAATAGGACCCCATGGGTACGAGGTGAGACACTTGAAATCCTCGGCAGGATACTCGCGCGCTTCATTTTCGAGATACTAGCTGAGTCTTTGGATTCATTTTCCTTGGAGAGCAAGTCACGACCTTGCGACTTCGTCAGCTAGCTTCTCTCGTACCCAGTTCGGCCATCTTTGGTTGAGAAGGGGCTGCTCCTTTCGAGCATCCGGGTACGTGATGCGACCTTCCTGCCGCAACATCTGGGGTCCTGTTTGACCTAATTCTTCGTTCTAGTCATCTTAGCCGTCTGATCTAGCTTCTGAGCCAGTAACCTTAGGCGGCTTTGGTCCGAATTCCGAGGTTAGGATTTTTCCTGGCTTCAACAATCAACACATGAACTTTTCAAATTTTTCTGTTTTTTCTTGAAATATTTTTCCATTTGAATAACTCTAAGTCTTTAATTACCTAAAAAAGTACATATTTTTGAGAAGATTGAACATAAAATATAACAATACAGTAATTGAACATAAAATATATTGAGATTTGAGAAGAATGAAGATAGTGCAAAAGCTAGGCTCCGTTTGGGGGGGCTTATTTTCACCGGTCAAGCGGTTACGATCGCATGAATCAGACCTTAATTATGGTATGATTCATGCGGTCGTAACCGTTTGACCGGTGAAAATAAGTCCCCTCAAACGGAGCCCTAATGTACCTTGCAAGTTTACTGATTTGAGAAGATCAGAAGATAGAACATAAAACATATTGAGATTTGAGAAAAAATCTCAATGGAAAGCTTATGCCCCTGAAGTTGTCAGTCAAATAAATGATTGGGTTCTAGAATGTCGATGACAGATGACAAGGAAGCTGGCGGCGAGAGAATTAGGGGCTAAGGCACAGCCTTACAGGTACTGAGGCGCGTAACGACGAGATTTTTTTTCGTGGATTGCGGCCTGCGGGAAAGTTTCGGGCTACCGGGCTAGGGTTGAGATTTGAGAAGATAGAGAAAAAGCTAATGTAACGTTGTCTATTAGAGCAAAAAAAAATAAGGGAATAAACCACCGTTTTTATAAAAATGGTTGTTTATTTTACACTAAATCTTATAATAAACAACGGTTTTTATAAAAACGGCTGTATATGTTGTATTAGTTTTTTTAAAAAAAAATCAGGAGATGCAACCGCACTCCCTCGCTCTACACTGCATTTGCCCTTGACTGGAAGTGAAAAGAGCGGCCGAACAGGAGGGTGAGCTATGCTGATTGCCGGAAGGAGATGAGCAGTGGCGTCATAAAAGTTATAAATACTAGGATTTGCTCATATTATCAGAACAGGAGGTGGAGTTGTATTTAATAATTAAGTATAATGATAAATTAAATAAGATAATATAAAGTATTTATTTAAAGTGATAAACATAAACTGATAATTATTAATTAAAGTGATAATTAATTATTAAATAGTGATAATTTACATAAGATAAGAGTTGTTAGGGATAAGACCCATTTTATAAGTACATGTGTGCACATAATCACACATTCATGATCTTCACCTCAAAAGTAGTGGATCATGGGTTTGACCGTACGCGCGATCATCGCGCCCGATCCCCCCGCACGCCGATCTCATCACGCATAATGAATGAACCGTCGCGAGCGCCGCCTCGCGGGCGACAGGCGACCGACGTCCTCCTTGGACGCCGACCACACCCTTCCCTCGCCGCGCTGACCGCCGGCGCGCGGTCGAGGGGGCGGCCCCGGTCGACGCTCCCCTTGGCCACCGGCCGCGGCCAGGAGAGCGGTCGCCCGGGTCACTCTCCCTCGGCCGCCGGCCGCCGGCCGAGGGGACGACCGCGAGGGCCGCTCTCCCGGCCGCACAGGCCACTCTCCCTCGGCAGCCGGCCACTGCCGGGTCAGCGGCCGCGCCGGCCGCGAGTGGGGGAGCGGACACCCAGGCCGCTCCCTCCCTCAACAACCGCCCGCGAACGGGTCAACGGCCGCGCCGGCCGCGGCTGAGGGAGCGGTCGCCCGCGTCGCGACCGAGGGAGCGACCGCCCGGGCCGCGACCGAGGGAGCGGCCGCCCGGGCCGCTCCCTCCCTCGACCGTCGGTCGCGGCCGAGGGAGCGGTTGCCCGGGCCGCTCCCTCCCTCGGCCGCCGGCCGTAGTCCTGCAAACGAGTCGAGCTCGAGTCGAGCTCGCCAAAATAAGCTGGCTCGAGCTCGAGCTCGAGCCCTTTTATTGGAGCTCGAGATTGACTCGAGCTCGACGAGCTTGTTTTAAGAGGCTCGAGCTCGAGCTCGTACAGCTCGTGGTTGGCTCGACGAGCTTCCTGAGCTCGACTCGAGCTCGACGAGCTCGACTCGAGCTCGACTCGCGCTCTATGAGCTCGATGGGCTCGGCTCGAGCTCGATGGGCTCAACTCGAGCTCGATGAGCTGGACTCGAATTTTCTTAACAACCATATTTTTTTTATACAAACCTTTCTTTCTAATAAAGTTTATAGATTGAATGATTGATGTTTTTTTCTAGATCATTTTCTTTTCGGCAGTCGAACCAGAATGAAATGAAATGAGCATTTTCTTTGCGTTCGTGGATGAAATGATCCTCTTAATAATAGTTAAAACTTAAATCATATTAAAAACATGCACTCCAGCAACCTGTATCTTCAAAAATCATTGCATATATAAAGTATGGGATAACTGTCCAACAGCTTTCCAAATGCCAAATATAAATATAGTTTATGGGATCAAACTGTCCAGCAGAAAGCTTTTTATTACATAAAACCATGCACTTCAGCAACCTGTATCTTCAAAAATCATTGCATATATAAAGTATGAGATAACTGTGCAGCAGCTTATGGGATCAAACTGTCCAGCAGAAAGTTTTTCATTACATAAAGCCATGCACTCCAACATTACAATTTCCGACAGAAACTTAATCATAAATAGTCAAATGTCCAGCAAAAACATAAAGCAAAGCAAAAACATAAAAAAATAAGAAAGTTCATGTCGGCATACATCAAAGACGCGTGACGCCGTCAATTGGAAGAAGTACTTGCACCGCTTTCTTCTCACTCTGCATAAAACTTATTTACCAAGTTTAATGCATAAAAAAGTCGAGCTCGTTTGCAGGTCTATTCTGAACTTAAAGGACATGCGTTGGTCCCAATGTTTGAATGCAGGAAACAACATAGCAGCCAGTAGTGAAAAATAAGTAGCAATAGTGAAAAATAATGTTCATCGTCAACGACAATGCACTAATTTGATAAGGATATGTTCAGCACCTCCAACAATACTGAAAAAAATACATTGCAAACAATGATTCATAAATTTTACCCGAGTAGTTAGGATATAACAATGATTCAATCAGATAGAAGTAGCTCTCGAGCAGTCGAGCGGCATTCAGAAGCTTTGTTTGCCTCCAAATATCTTCATCTTCTCTCAGAAAATCAAGATCTAAAAGAAAAAAAAACGGATACATGAGGTAGAACCTAGAAGAAGAAAAACTGATACAAAAACAAAGTAGCTAAAAGGGGCGGCGAGCCGGCGCTTACCTTCGTCCTTCGGCTTCGGTCCGTCAAGTCGCTGGCTCGCCGCTCGCAATAGAAACGCCTTACTCCGGCGGTCCGGCCGTCCGACGACACCGCAACCACACGTCCCTCACTCGCTCAGCAAGAAAGCCAAAAAAAACCCTAAAGGCCTAAAATGGGGATGTCGGATGCCCGATGCCAAATACTTAAATGTCAATGCTTGAGCCTTAATGGCATGAGGACAAAACACAGCTGTATCATGTATGTAAATTAAAATATTTTGATTGGATAGACATCAGAGTATCAGATATTGAAATGATGGAATGAAATTTATTTTATAATTTAAATATGTTATACAATATAATAATAATTATAGATGTATTAGAGGTTTTTTTAAAGCTCGCGAGCCCACGAACAGAGAGAACAAAGCTCGAGCTCGGCTCGAAAGAAAGCTCGAGCTCGACGAGCTCGAGCCGAGTTTTTTTCGAGCCGGCTCATCGAGCTCTCGAGCAGGCTCGACTCAACTTACAGCCCTAGCCGGCCGCGGCCGAGGGAGCGGTCCCCCGGGCCGCTCCCTCCCTCGGCCATCGGCGCGCGGCCAAAGGAGGCGGCTGCACCGGCCGCTCCTCCCCGGCCGCTGTCGGCGGTCCTCCCCTCGTCGGCGAATTCGGCGGCAAGTTCGTCGTTCACCCGTGGAGTTCCGTCTCCGCCATCCGATCATTTGGAGTCGTTCCCCGTCATCCGATTCGCAAGTAACCACCCACTAACCACCATGTCAGTGAGTGGATTAAATTAATAATTTAATTATATATTTAAGATGTGAATAACGAGATTAATCATCATAAATGCGCACTGACCGGTCGGCCCTTGGGGAAGGGGTGATCACACACTTCTCTCTCACAAGCCAAACAAGTAAAGACTTAGCATAAGGAACAGACTCAAGGCTCTAGCACGGAGGTCTCACCACACACCCGTAAGATCTTATAGCGTTTCCCCTTCTTAGGCAAATGCTGAGCTAAGGATACATCAGAAAGCGCAAGAAGACCACGACACAAGTAAGCATGCCTTCTGAGGGACTCCCTTGGGTTTATTTATAGTTTTTTGAAAACAGTCTGCAAATAGTGTACCTCCGCTGTTCCAAACAGCTACGGGCAGGCCCACGTGAGTATAATAACAAGAATACAACACTTGACGAGTGGTCCGCAAAATCCCACTCGCCTGGAGTGGTAAGTGTCTGATGAGGCCGACACTCGCCGCCTCTTCGAGGTCCCGAGCGAGTGCGGGCATGGCCTGCCCCACTCGCCGGCTACCCGCCGAGATGCCAGGTGCAAGTGCGAGCTGTAACGCCCCGAAACTCAAAGGAGCGAAGGGGGGGACGTTTTGGGCCAGTTTGGGTTCTGGCAGCAGGCACACGGCCTGGGACACGGGCGTGTCCCAGGGCGTGTCGAGCCGTATCGACACTTAGCCGCGAAGTCGTCGAGATTGTCTCGACGATTCGTCGAGAGTGGGCACACGGCCTGCGACACGGGCGTGTCGCAGGGCGTGTCGACCCGTGTCGACACTTAGCCGTGAGTCGTCGAGATATACTCGACGATTCGTCGAGAATGGGCACACGGCCTGCGACACTGGCGTGTCGCAGGGCGTGTCGACCGTGTCGACGATCGTCCCGGGGAGTCGTCGAGATTCACTCGACGATCGTCGAGACAAGGCACACGGCCTAGGACACGGGCGTGTCCAAGGCCGTGCCATCAAGTCGTCGATCCTCCCTCGACGAAGTGTCCCGTGTACACGGCCTGGGGTCCAGGCGTGTCAATGTGACACGGGCAAGGACACGGGCGTGTCCTAGAACCCGTGCAGTGCTCAGGTTGAAAATGGGGAAAAATCATGGGGTACACGGCCGGCCACACGGCCGTGTGAGGTGGAACACGGGCGTGTCAGCTCGAACACGGGCATGTTCGATACCCGTGTGAGGTTCCAGGTGATTCGATTTTGACGGCGAATGCGGCACACGGCCCTGGACACGGGCGTGTGCCAGGCCGTGTTCGGCCCAGATTGGGCATTAAGGCTTGTTTTGAGTATTTTGTAATAACATTCCTGTTTCGTACTAGTGGACATCCGTGCTCTAATGCTGGGTTCTTTGTTTACAACGTTTATATAAACTGCTTCCGCTAGAATGCTCTGTGTAGGACGTTGAGATTGGTTGGATGGTTTCCATAAGTAACCACCCGGTCTGTCTGTGGTATATGGCGTCGGGCCCCGGCCGGACCTACTGCTATATGCTATGCGACGGATAGGGGGTGTTACACGAGCCCGCTTGCTCCACTCGCCCCCGCTGCACTCCCCCTCTTCCCAAGCGAGTTGGGCGTCCCCAAAAGTACTTGGCACCCTCCTGACTCGTCGGGAACCTGGACTGCGCCAAAATGACTAACCCAACTCTTGCTGACACCACTCGTCGGATACGGGGTTGTACACAATCCCCGCTCTTTGTGAAATTGTTCCAAACTCAGAAAGAAACATCCAACCCCAAGAGATCAGCGAGTGGGTCAGCAAGCCCAAGGGAATCTTTTGGTGGGATCCACCAGCAACTATATATATGTGCATGCATACCTAGGCGACGTTTGACACTACCCTTACTCTGACCTTTCCGAGATGTCTCTTTCCAAAGAGCTCCAAGAGCGGCTGGACCGTGCTCGCAGGCTCAATGTCCCTCACACTGCCATCTTGGTCGCCGTCACCCCCAGCGCTTTACCGCGCGAGCCCCCCAATCCTCAGCCTGCTAAGAAGGCCAAGTCAGCCCCAAAAACTGTCGAGTCAGTCTATCGTGACCTGGCCTCCACCCTAGATAATGGACTCGCTTCTTGCACTGAGCCAGCTCCTGATCGAAAGGGAAATGGGATCATTGCGATTCCTACCGACTCGGACGGCTATCAGACCGATGCAGAGACCTCCACGCCGCGAGTCGACTCCCCCCGCGATTACTCGCGACCTAAAACTCCGCCTACTTGCCAGCGAGACCCATCTCCCCCTTTTGGGACCACGAGGCTGGACTCGCTGAGGCCGAAGTCGCCAGCCCGCGTACCTTCTCGGCAACCCCCACCCGCTCCTACACTCGCTGGAGGAGGTGTCGAAGACAACCCTGTTTCGAGCTTCGCGCTCATCTCCCCAAGATCCCAACTTTGGGGTCGTGGCAAAAACCTTTCCTTGCCTCCTACCTACACCTTCTGGGGGCATCCGAGCTCATCCTGTAAGCTCTACAATCATCAGACCATCTCACTTAGTTCTTTTGAAGTACTCGCCCTTTGTACATTTATCTTGATTACTAGTCTTTGCAGATATCCCCGGCCAATTCGAGGCTGAAGAATCTTCTGAGCCATCCCATCACTCACCACCCCCTTCCCCCAACAAAATAGAGAACTTCCTAGACGTCTCGCTAGACTCCGCCGAGCTGATGAAGCGAGTCGTCGAGGTCTTCAATAAGCAGGCGTGCGCATTGCGCAGGATGTAGGAGGAGAATGATCTTGACGAGCAGAGGCTGCAGGCGCTGGAGCGGGACTACGTGCTGCTCGCGGACTAGGTGAAGCGAAGCTCGGCGAGCGGGATGATGTCTCCCACCCCACTCATGGAAAGGATCAGCGATAACATGTGGTTCATCCACCATGATCTGGAGTTGGTCCGCGGGTTCAACAACCCGCGCCGACCTACGGGGATGGAGATGCGAGATCGGGGTAGATGGAAATGGCTCTCTAGCTGAGCCTACTGGCACTCGCCCCCAACCCCCAGCTCGTACGCGCTGAAATAACTTCCCCTTCTTGCTGTACTTTCTTTTTCTGAACTGTTAGAACCCCATTCTGTAATAACTTTGAACAATTTTTAGATTTTTGTTTACTGGTTCTCCATAATTTGTTGCGCTTTATGTTCAGCTCACCATAGGATAGAACAAGTCGTAGGGGTCGGTGAGTCGGGATCAGCGAGTCGGGATCAGCGAGCCGGACTGACCGGTCGGCCCGACCATTAATTCCGTTTTTTATAAATAGGCCCCTTCACCTACCCCCAGACTATCGCATTTACTGCTTACTCTTACTCCCCTCTGCTTACCCTTCTCGCCACCTCGACTCACACCATAACCATTGAAAACACAGTCAAAACGCGACCCGATGATGACGGGAGGTCGAAATGTGCTCGACAATTCGCCGAATATAGCTTTTATGAGGGAAACACCAGCGAGCAGGAGCTCGCCGACTTCACTGCCGACTACATTCCTGTGGGGTTCACTACGCGCTGACCCGCGGCAGGAGAGG
Organism: Platanthera guangdongensis; assembly: GCA_039583875.1. Taxonomy (NCBI): domain Eukaryota; kingdom Viridiplantae; phylum Streptophyta; class Magnoliopsida; order Asparagales; family Orchidaceae; genus Platanthera; species Platanthera guangdongensis. The sequence goes on along the minus strand of CM077151.1, from coordinate 274,417,912 downwards.
CCACCAGCTCATTCTATGAGGATGAGCTTGCCTTCCCCATCTCGCACTTCGAGGTGGGGTTGCGCCTCCCCCTATGGCCAGAAATCCGCCAAATCCTGAAGTACTACGGGGCGGTCCCCGCCCAACTGAACCCGAATGCCATCACCATGATGGTGGCATTCGCCTGCTACCTCTGCCTAGAGCGGATAGAGTTCAACCTGACAGTCTTCAGGAAACTCTTCATCTACCGCGCGACCAATAACGAGGTCGACTTCCTGGCCGGCTAGAAGTTCAAGATTCGTGAGACGGCTAACAAGAACCACAATTGGTTCTCCAAGCTCATCTTCATCAAGGGTAAGCTCGACAACATCCTTCTTGCCGCGGCAGAGGAGCGAGGAGGTGTATCGGCCCCCGACGGTAACGGGCAACGATGCCGAGCTCCACAAGTTCTTCCTTGGCAAGGACTTCGAGGTCGCCTTTCTTCGAAGGGACCTCGACTCGCTTCTCTCGGTTCCGCCTAGCGAAGGTATAACTCTTTCCCTTCTTTCCTCAATAGGCTCGCGTACATATAATAATAATTTTCTAACTCTCAAGTTCTTTCCTGCAGGGGAGCGGCTGATTCCCGAGCACCCGCCCTTTGCGGGCTCGGGATTCTACCCGGATCCACTCGTGCGCGAGCGGGCAGCAGCGGTAGCCTGCCGAGGCGAGCTAGGGTCGGGGAAACATTCCTCCAGCAAGAAGCAACCCGACTCCGCGAGATCCAGCTCGCCTCGTCGTGTTACACCCCCTCAAAAAGATGAAGAAGTCGATGGCAGTCTTCAGGGGAGTGCAACAACAACAACAAATATACCTGAGCTCCCCAGAGACCTTGCTGGAGAAGGACCAGGGTGGAGGTGATCCGCCTGCCTCCAACACCGCCGAGGGGTTTGCTGCCCGCGAGCCGGGCCTGCCAAAAGACCACCGGAACTTTGGTCTCGGTGGAATGATAACGGACCAACTCAGCGCGCCGATGGTGCAATGGGATTAGCAGGCTCACTGAGTCTCCATATCCTCCATTCATCCCTCTTGGTTCGAGCGCCACCCTCCCAGCGGGCACGTCTATGCCCTATTGTTTGGGTTGTACGACCGCGAGGATGTCGCGGCCTACAATGGCATGAGCCTCCAGCTGCTCGCCCATGAGAGCTCGCGAGCTCAAATGCACGTGCTGGAGCTCGCGCATATGTCGACTCACTGCAACTTCCAGTTCAGTCACTACTTGGTGAAGGCGGAGCAGGAGCGGGATGTCACAAAGGACGACGCCGCCGACCTGGCGAAGCGGCTTAAGATCGCCGAGAGCCTCCTCGCCAAAGCTACCAGCGTGGCAGTAAGTGTTGATTGACCTCGTCTCATTTTTTACTTTAATTTCCTGCAATCTCTTATCTTTTCTTGCCTGACAGGATGCCGAGACCGCGGACTGCATGTGTGCTCGCGCCGCCGAGCTGGAGGAGAGAAACAAGGTGTTGAAGGAGCAGAACAAAGGCCTCCAGGGCAAGGTCAGTCGCCTAATGGACATCGTCCTCCTCCCCTCTGGCGGCGAGCTGGGTAGCCCAATCCAAGACCAAAGATCTTCACCGAGACCGAGGTCGCCAAGAAGCTGCGCGTCAACTCCATTAGTACCGCCGACTTCACCCTGCAAGACATGCGAGATATGCAGGTGCTGACGGAAGGCTGCAAGGAGATGACCACGAGAGACTTGGTGCAAGAGTTGTTCTCCCCTCCCTCTTCACCCCCCCCCCCCTGGCGAGAAGGAAGACAACTTTGAGTCGCTCTTCAAGGACGTCGCCGGCTATAGGGATGACAACTCTGGAGGGGAAGGCAAGAGTTATCTCACCCCACTTCCCTTTTTTTGCTTCTGTAAATCTCTCCCCTTCTAATTTTGTAACCTTGTCGAGGCAATCTCCCATTTTGTAATGACATGTACATTAATGAAAGATACTTTGCCGAATTTGCTTCTCTTTGGTGTACTTACTTTTTTGTGTTGCACTCGCACGCGCATGCCGCCCCTTCATGGTGTGACCTTGCTAGGATAGCATATCCCACTAGAGTGTACTTGAGTTAGGATACGTACACGCAAGAAGACCTTGGGATCTCGCCAGCCCTAGACAATCAAGAGGCAGACCACTCTCCGCGCTGGATCCATGAACACTCAGCTCGCCTGCGAGATCTCTTCTTTCTAGAGACTTGCTCCAAGCCCGAAATTTCTTCGAAAATTTCCAAGTAGAATCTCCATGGGATGAAGCGTAGTTGTCGAGCATAGTCTCGGCATGCCCTTCTACCGAGATCTCAGCTCGCAATCTTTGACCATGTCCTGCTTGGTGCCATACCCATGATAGTTGCCAAGATCCCATTTCGCCACCTCCAACTCACCCAAAGATTGTTGGGCCTCATGTTTCCCCAGCCTCTATCCCAAGTAACTTCAACTGTCTGATGGTGATTGGCAAAAGCAGCTCAGGACGTGGCAATAGAGCAAGAACAATGTTCATCGAGGATCCCGGCTCTGCCAGCTAGATAGAAGCCTGATAGCGGGAGCATCTCGAGACTTGACTCCTGGGTCATAATGATGTCCATCGAGGATCCCGACCCTGCTAACTAAATGGAAGCCTGACAGCGGGAGCATCTCGAGACCTAACCCTAGAGCAAACATGACGTCCATCGTGGATCCCGGCACTGCCAGCTAGGTGGAAGCCTAACAGCGGGAGCATTCCGAGACTTAACTTCAGGGTCATAACGATGTCCATCAATGATCCCGGACCTGCCAGCTAGGTGGAAGCCTGACAGCGGGAGCATCTCGAGACCTAACCCCAGAGCAAGCATCAGGCTCTACCATCGACCTAATCAGCAATGTGAGAGCCTGGAGGCAGGTGTTGAGCATCAACTGTACTTTCCTTTGGTCAACCACTGGCTGCTACCACCGGCCTAATCAGCTAGGCGAGAGCCTGACGGCGGGTGTTTAATATCAACCAGACTTTCCTTTGGCCAACCACTGGGCGCTACCACCGGCCCAATCAGCTAGGCGAGAGCCTGATGACTGGTGTTGAGCATCAACTGACTTTCCTTTGGTCGACCACCAAGTGCTACCACCGGCCCAATCATCTAGGTGAGAGCCTGATGACGGGTGTTGAGCATCAACCAGACTTCCTTTAACCGAGTCTGATGTTGTTCCTCCCAAGCAAATGAATCATCAACAAAAATAAGATCATAAAAAAAGTTATCTCATTACTTTCTCGGGTAGAATCGCTTCAAGTCATCACCACTCCAGTTGTGACTCAGGGTCTCGCCCTCCACATTCCGGAGGCGATACCCTCCTGATCTCAATGCTTCATATACAATGTACGGGCCTTCTCAGTTGGGGTTGAGCTTTCCCACGACAGCTGATCTTCTGGCTGCATCCACCTTGTTAAGACCAAGTCCCCCTCTATGAACTTCTTGATTCGAACGTGCTTGTCGAAGTACTTGGTAATCCTACTTTTGACCTCTTCATGCCAAATAACTAACAGGTCGCGCAGCTCCTCCACCATGTCAAGGGAGAGCTGAAGCTTGTCCTCGTTCTCGGCCCTCCATACTTCTCCTCCTTCCTCTGCTGCCACCACCCGCGGTGTCCGAACCTCGAACTTGATAGGAAGTACTGCTTCACAGTCATGGGAGATTTTGAAAGGGGTCTCCCCTGTGGCGGTGTTGGGGGTTGTCCTCAATGCCCAGAGGACTGAAGGGAGCTGTTCTATCCAGCTCCCCTTCAAGTTTTTAACTCTCTTCTTCAAGAGGTTTACAATGATCTTGTTCGCCGCCTCCACCTGTCTGTTGCTCCTAAGGTGGTGGATCGAGGCAAACTTGAGGTCAATCCCAAGCTGTCCACAAAAGCTGATGAACTCCACGCTGACAAACTGAGGCCCATTGTCCGTGATAATGGCCTAGGGCAACCCGTTCAGGCAGATGATCTCCCCTCATATGAAGTTCCTGATTACTTGGGAGGTCATCTTGACCAGCACCTTCACCTCCAACCACTTAGAAAAATAATCGATCATCACTAACAGGAACCTCCTCTGCCCGCTGGCTTGGGGGAAATGTCATACCAGATCCATTCCCCAGATGGCGAAGGGCCAGGGTGTCGTGATACTACTGAGTCGTTGAGCTGGTTAAAGTTGAAGAGGTGCGAACAACTGACACTTGTGCCACTTCTTTGTGAACTCAGCGGTATCATGTCCCAGGGTCAGCCAGAAATATCCTTGCCTAACTATCCCACTCCAGGGTCCGGCTTCCAGAGTGACTCCCGCACTCTCCGGAATGGATCTCTTTGTAATGCCCCCACTTGTCACATGGCCTATAATGGTGGGTCCGGTCGGGGCCCCACGCCATAGGTCACAGACAAGTGACGGAATTACTGTGGTGATCAAATTCTATTTGTGTCCTTAACCCAATTCATTTTAGCGCAGCATATTTAAGGTGCATGAACTCAACTCCAGGAATGTCCACTAATACATAAATGTCACATTTATATATCCAAAACCAGGAATGTATACAACACACACACACATGGCCTTAAGGCCTTACAGGTTTCTCTTCTTACACATATACAAGTTCGTACATCGGCACACAGACCGGCCACACATGAAATCCAACCACGATGCACTTGGCATTCAAGGGCCTTAACTTTCAATCTGTTCATTTCATTTCAAGCCGCAGCACCTGCAAGTAGACATCCACCAAAGAGCGGCAAACAAAGTAACGGTCAGCTATAGCTGACCAATTATAATGACCCTACCCAATGCCAGGGGCAGCGGTTCCTTTCCTGTATGCATTTGCAAGTATAATAGCTAACAATCACAATCACACACAGCAAATCACAAACGCCGACCGCAGCCAGACGCTTCTTGCACTCAGGGCACCTTACGGTGTACCGGAAACCCGTGGTAACACCACCAATCGCACGGTATTTAACTTGTTGGCTGGTCGGTCCTAGTCACCCCAACACGCATGCTGGTTGCATTCCGCCCAAACTAAGCAGAGGTACGTACCGCATGACAAACATGAGCATTCATCCAACAGATCGACCCGCTTTTATTTCGGTGTAGCAAGTCGGGCTATCGCACGCTCCCGAACACTGCCACCAATTGATCTCTCCATCATGCCCAGGTACAGGTTAGCCTTGCCCGTGCTCACATCGTCACTGGCGCACCGTGACGCGGGTCGGCCTTCCCTTCCTAGGTAGCCGCAGCTTCCCGCTCTCGCGGAGCAAACCACAAGGATCTTCGCAAAGCATCCAAGATCATATCCATGGCCAGCCCACGCATGAGCATACCATCCACACATAGCATTCAATCATCCAAGACACAAAGCACATAGCATCATTGCAAATCCACGGAGTCTTCTCCGGTTTACCCATGATCATCACCAATCCAGACGAACGGTCCAGATGGGCTTCACACAGCATGTCTATGCTGTACTCCACAATTCCGACTCTAGATGCAGACTCAACGACGAAATCACTTCGCGAATCCACCTTTTGGTGGAGGATTCCACGCATATACATAAACGAAAGGACTTCGATGTCCAAGAAGAAAATCGTTACCCTTGCAGATCGCTTCGGCGCCATGAAGTAGCCGGATGGAAGTCACCGCCTCGGCTTAGCCTTCACGAATCCACTCTCGGATCTTCGTTCCGCACTCCGCAGCTCCTCCAGCAGCTGGTTTCTCTTCCTCCTTCCTTCCCTTGCACTCCCCTCTTCTTGCTCTCTCTTGAAATGAGAAGAATGAGAAGATAATGAAGAGGAAGGGTTAAATCCCCCTTTTCCACGGCCTTAACAATACATGGAGAAAGCCTATCCATTGGATCCAGAAAGAGGGAAGCAAACGGCTCAGAATTGAATCGCTTCTTGTACAGCTGTAAACATCCCCGAGAGGGTCTTCCTGTACAGCTGCCTGTCGCGTATAAGGTAGTATGCCGACTTATGCTTGAATCGCTTCTTGTCCATCCCCTCTGGGTACTCCCCCGTGGACAGGAAAGTTGCAAAAGGATCTATCCATGAGGAGTGTTGGTCCACCTCCAACAGCTCCCCCCTTCGATGGATGGGTGGAACAAGTCGGTGAGGGTACCACCCATCCGGGGTCCGTGCATGGCCAATTGATCCACCTGTTTATTTTCTTTCCTTGGAACGTGCCGGATAGAGAACGTTTGAAACATGCCGATCACGCCCTTCACCTTTTCCAAGTACAACTAAAGAGTTGACTCCCTTGCCTCGAACTCCTCATTGATCTGAGAGGCCACCACCATAGAGTCTTTGAGGAACTCCACATAATGCACTCCCAGCTCCCTGGCCAGGCGCAATCCTATGTTTGCCTCAAAGACACACTTCAAGGGATTCAGCCTCATCTTGTACTTCCGTAGGGTGCTGAAGGTCTCTTCCAAATCCCTGAGGTGAGAGTCAACATCCTGACTCTTGATCATGAGATCATCTACATTCACCTCTAGGTTCCTCTCCTTCTGCTCTTGGAAGACTCGATCCATCATCTTTTGATACATTGCTCCCACATTCTTTAGCCCAAAGGGCATCATCTTGTAGTAGTAACACCCGTCCCCAGTGATGAAGGTGATATCTTTTATGTCAGGCAGGTGCATCCTGATTTGATGATAACCTGAAAAGCATCTAAAAAACTCATTATAGAGAAACTGATGGTTGAGTCCACCAGCGCGTCAATCCGAGCAAGAGATAACAATTCTTAAGACATGATTTATTTAATAAAGAAAAATCAACACACATCCTTCATCAGCCGTCTCCTTTTATAACCATTACAACATTGGAGACCCAACCAGGGTACTGGATTTCGGATACGAAGCCAGCCTTTAAGAGCTTGGCCACCTCCTCCCGGATGGGCTCAACCAACTTGTCCGTTGTGGACCTCTTCATCTACTGGATGGGGCGGGCTTCTGGATCCAGGTTGAGGCGGTGTCAGGCGAGTCCTCATTGATCCTCGACATTGCTGCCGCGCTCCACGTGAAGACATCCACGTTCTCCTAGAGGCACTTCAACATACTCACCTGATCCTCCGAGCTCAGCCCCCCGCTGATCCGGTCCTTCTCTACCCTTCCCCCCTGGGTGAGAACCTCCATCTCCACCACCTCCTCAGCAGCCTCCAGCCGGGAATTCTCTCCCCACTCTCTAATGGCCACCTCACCTGGGACCGGGGCCTCCTCCTCGAATTCCTCCACGACCATTACCTCGGCCAGCTCCTCCAGAACTTCTGCCACCTCCACCTAGGTGCAGATTTCTTCCTCCACCTCCCCTTCGTCCTCCTACCGTGCCAGCTCCTCCATCCCCCTCTCCATCTCCTCGGCTCCTCCCTGCTAAGAGATGGAGTTCACCGCGGTGACTTAACACTCCCTTACCACATTCGGGTCTCCTCGGACCCTGACTTGGATGCCCTCAGCGTTGAACTTCAAGAATTGATGGAAAGATGAGAGCACGCAGTGGAAGACAATGATGAGTGGTCGTCTAAAGATAGCGTTGTAACTGTTGGGAGCGTCCCCGATGACTAAACATGCAGTTTCTGGACTGCCTCCCCCCCAAGGTAACGTGGAGCCCTAATACTTTTACCTCCTTCCTCTCTCCCGAGAATCTGAAGAGAGGTCCATCCAAGGCCAACAGCCTCCGGGTCTCCACCTTCATCGCATCGAACGTCTTCTTGAAGATGACGTTGACCTAGCTCCCGTTATCGATGAGGATCCGGGAGACAGTAAAATTCTCGATAGCGGTCAGGATGACCAACGCGTCGCAAAAGGGATCCTCATGATCCAGCATGTCCTTCCTGGAGAAGGTGATCTTCTCCTCCGGAGGTGGGGCTAGAGATGGGGAGGCAACACTCCGGCGGTACATTGTACGGAGACTTGCTTTTCCGGCAGCCTCAACTCACCCCCTGTGGATCACTCTGATCCCTCCTCTGGCTCCGACATCGCCCATATCCTTGCATCGGTCCTCCTCTCCACTAGGCAGGACCTCCTCAATCCGCACCTCCTGGCGGGGTTGCCGGCGTTCCCTGTTCCCCTCATCTCGAGGAACTCCAGGCACGTGACCGTATCATGGCCCTCTTCCTGGTGGAAGACGCAATCGGGCAACTCCACCCTGACTTCTCGCCTTCTCCTTTGCAGACCTCTCCTCCTCTGGGCTATTGTCATAGCCTGACGCTGATCGAGGAGTGGAGGCCTTTGGCCCTGCCTCCAGCCCTGGGGGTTGAACTGACCTTGGCCTCCCTGACAGTTGTCTCCTCCATGGAAACCTCTCCGCTGGCCTTGGTCCTGCCACTCTGGCTGCATCCAAGCGAGCCGATTGTTCGGCTTCTGGCGCCCCCACCTCGGCTACTACTGTTGTTGTTCCCACTGACGGGGTGCAGCTCTCCTCACCTCCTGACCACTGCCACCTCCTGGCACCTCCTCCTCTATGGCCCACCTGGCCAACTTCCGAGCAAAGTCCGGGTTCGACGCCTCCCCATAGACCTCCGTTGCTGCCCTCTCCATCAACTCCTCAAAAGAGAGAGGAGGCACCCTATTTAGTTCAATCCTGAAGAAGCCTTATTGCAGCCCCATGGTGAAGGCCATCATCAAAGTATGCCCTGACATCTCCTGCACCTGGAGGACCTCCTCCTGGAATTGGTCCACATAGCTCCCCAAGGTCTCGTTCACCCCCTGCTTGATATGGAACAGGGGCTTAGACTCCTTCTTCCTTGTCTTGGAAGTGGTGAACCTCAACATGAACCCCCGACGCAGGTCCTCGAAACAGTAGATAGAGCTGGCTGGTAGCTGGTGGAAACAATCTCTTGCTTTCTCCTTGAGGGTGATGGCGAAGAGTCTGCACTTAAAGGCATCCGACATCTTCCTTATCGAAACCACATCCTCGAACCACTGTATGTGTTGAACCAGGTCATCCTTCCCAATATAGTAGGACATCTCCGGCTCCCGAAACCCCTCTGGAACTGTGGCGGATGAAACCAACTCACTAAAGGGGTTACCTCCCCATACTGAGCGAGTCAGGGGATCTCGCACAACCATCTCACTGATCCGGCTTCCGCTTGTCGAGCCGAGGAACAACACTCGCCCCTGCAGTTCTCTCTCCCTCCCCTCCTCTACTACCTCCTTCCCAGCTCGCCGAGCCGGGGGGTCTCGCCCAGAGCTGGGGCAGTGGCGAGTGGGACTGTTGGCGTCGAGCACTCAATGTGTGTGCCGTGTGCGCACTTGACGAGGCTGATCACCTCCTGCCGGAAATCCTCGAACATCTCGCGGGTGGTGAGAGAAGCGGGAGGTGGCGAGTTGGCCCCGTCAGATCCCTGTCCTTCTCCTTCAGTCATCGAGCTCACAAAAGATTTTCGGTGCCGACCACTCTCCACGCTCACCGCATCAAAAATGTTGAAACCAAAAATCGGTCTCTGTGGAGTTCGACCCATGGGAAAGGGGTGATCGCACACTAAGTTCTCTCTTGCAAGCCAAATAACTAAAGATTTAGCACAAGGAATAGACCCAAGACTCTAGCATGGAGGTCCCACCACACACTCAAAAAAATTTAGAGTGCTTCCTCTCTTTAGCCAAGTGCTGAGCTAAGTATACCTCAGAAAGCGCAAGAATACCATGACACAAGTAAGCATGCCTTCTGAGGTACCTCATTGGCTCTATTTATACTTTTCTGAAAACGGTCTGCAAATAGCGTGCCTCCGCTGTTCCAAACAACTACGAGCAGGCCAACGGGAGTGACAAGAATACATCACGAGGCGAGTGGTCCGCAAAATCCCACTCGCCTGGGGTGGCGAGTGCCTAATGATGGTGGCACTCGCCACCTCCTAGAGGGCCCGGGCGAGTGCGGACCTGGCCTGCCCCACTCGCCGGCTACCTGCCGAGATGTCAGGGGCGTGTGCGAGCTCGCCTGCTCCACTCGCCCCCTCTACACTCCCCTTCTTCCCAGGCGAGTCGGGCAGCCCCAAAAGTACTTGGCCCCCTCCTGACACGCCGGGAACCTGGACTGCGCCAAAATAACTGGCATGACTCTTGCTGACACCACTCGCCGGATACGGGGTTGTACAATATTAATTTTAAATTGCCACATGAACAGATAAGAGTGATAATATTTTATATTAATTTCGCCTGATAAGCCCAGTTTAAAGATGGGTTCACTGTCACAATCCCACTCGGCGCGGTTCTTTAAATATCGGGATCCACGCCTAATAATCAATAAAGTAAATTGTTGATAACCTCCCTAAAATTTTATGTTGTTGTCAATAACCCCCCTAAACTTTAAATATAAGTGAATAACCTCCCTTAACTTTATTTTTCACTATACTCATCCTAAAGCATGATAAAATTTAAGTTTTACGATAATTAAAGAATAAAATGAAAATTATAATTAAAATAATTGAAATAAATTTTTTTTAATATATTGCCCAGATACAATTTTTAAATATGTCCACCATAATTAAGGATAAAATAAATTTTGCAAGTAAATTTCGCGAGGACCGGCCGAGACCGGTCATATTAAAATAAATTGGATCATTAGAAATTTTGAGTTAGAATGGCGTAGAAGAGATTTTATGTTATGAAAAAACATTAAAAATATTTGATCTCTCATAGTTAATCGTAATCCGTTATTGGCTAGTCGCACCCCAAAATCTCCTAATTTTTCGTGTCTTTTCGAAATACGTCTTCTACATGCAATTTCAGTAAAAGTGTTTAACACGAAAGTTGTAGATCTTGACTTGTGTTGAACACTTCCTGAAATTGCATGTGCATTTTTAGAAAAAGTGATTCAAATTACGCCTTGTACATGTATTTTTAGGAAAAGTGATCAACACGAAAGTTATATATCTCGCCGATATCTACAACTTTTGTGTTAAGCACTTTTCTAAAATTGCATGTACAAGACGTATTTCAAAAATACGTGAAAAATTATGAGATTTTAGGATCCGACTACCCCATAACAGTTTGCCGTTTTTTTTAATTCGTCCGGCGGCGCTCTCTCAAGTTTGAAGTATATTATCCTATCTTTTTATTCTTTAAATAATCGCGTTTAACTTCATTTGCGTTAGAGAGAGAGAGAGAGAGAGGGAGGGAGAGAGCGATGGGATTCGTTGAAGGGAGCCTTGGCGAAGCGAAGTTCATCGGCGACGACATCTTCCCGAAGACGCTACTCCCGGCGGCAGGCTCCGACAGAAACCTTGCCAAGTCGGTTGTCGCCGGACGCGAGTCCCTTGTAGCCTTACTTCGCCGGCACCGCGCTCTGCTCTTCCGCGGCTTCGACGTGGCCTCCGCGGACGACTTCCAACGCGCCGTGGAGGCATTCGAATGGGATGCTTATCAGTTTTCTACTTCGGTCACCACCCGCACGAAGCTCTCCGACCGCATCTACACCGCCAACGAATCCTCGCCGGAGCTGCTAATCAACTTCCACCACGAGATGTCCCTGGTTATTAATTTCATTTCCCCCCCTTTTATTATGATTTTCATCTACATTCCATAGCATTCTCGTCGCTAACACTTAGAATAAAAGTTCGCGATTCCTTTTGATTATGCCTTCAAAAGGAACTACGAGAGGGATTTGTAACAGCTGTGGGCCACGTGTCCAAAATAAGCCCGATTAGTGTTATAAATAGAACCGATTACTTGTTATAGAGAATTTAGGAAATGAGTTAAGTTGTTCTGTTTCTGCTCTGTTCCGCGCCCGTGTCGTCTCTCCCATCTCCGGCCATTCCTCTTCTCTCAGCCCGGGAGATCTCCTCTGGGCCATTCCCTTGTATTTTTAGTATTGCAGATTTTTGTTCGTAACATTTGATGCTCTCGTCATCGCTCACAAACCTCCCACAAACTTCAGCGAGCTGTGATCATGAACGGCGAATCCGGCCAAACTTCAGCGAGATCTCCTACGATCTTCTTTTTACCCAATATCGGTGCCTGCTTTTCATCTTCCACCACCACAGGCCTCTTCATCCTCTCCTACCACATTGTTAACCTCCACCACCCTCGACCTAATGTTTGAAGCAGAAGCCATTTCTGTTTCCTGGATCACAACATTCTCCGGGAAGCCATTTCTGTTTATTGGATCGCAACATTCTCCGGAACAAGAGAGACATTCTCCGCCGCTACACTGCCTCCGCCGCTACCGCTTGGATACCACATCTGACCACCGCTGCGTGGGCTTCTCCATCTGGCCGTGAACAAGAAACAGTGCCGATCACCTTGATTATGAATTCAAGAGCAGCAACGCCATCTTGCGCGCCGCCTAGGCAACCTGCAAAAAGAAAGAAGAGAACCCCCCAAAAAAGGAAGCACTATTTTGGTAACAAAAGCAGCGTACAAAGAAAAAAACAACATTTACAGCAATGAAGCAGTGAAGCTTTCGGCGATAGAGGGCTACAACCCAGACGGAAGACGCCCTTTCGTGGCATGTCGAGTCTGTCGACTATGGAGAATCGGAGATACAAGCGTAATAAAGAATCTAAGAAGAAGAGGAGCTAAACGACTGAAGGAATATGCCCTAGACTCACGCAGCACGCCGAATATGAACTTGACCCAATTGGCTGGCGTAATTAGAACTGGAATAGTGCCTGGGTGTGTCTAAATCGAACCTAAATTATATTTGATTGGACCCAAATCAATACCGTTAATTTTTTTTCCGAAATTTTTGACTCGGGCAAATGCCTGTGAACAGTTCTGCCCCTGCTTTGGTGCTAACTGTAATGGAGTTTTTGATTCCTGAATTGATGCATCTGCAATTGATAGATCCAAAGCAACCACTTTATATTTACATTAATTCCCCTGAAACCAATTGTGGTGATAATGAAACTGACAGAGGGGAGTGTGAAGTTTTTGCCATTTTTGATGCATTGATTGAAACATTTGGTGAGGTGAGGCCACCCTTGATTTCTAAGCTTATACTTATTTTTGATCCTGGAGGAAGTGTGCTCGACGGAGAAATTGAGAGAAAAACAAAGAAACTGAGGAGGTGTTCTCGAAGGAGAAATCGAGAAAAAAACAAAAAACATTTATGAGGGAAACAAAAAGAAGGAATCTGCTGCGCAAATTATATTTGATTTGCATGCCGTAAATCTTGTATATCCTTTTTGAATTACAAATTACAAGTATGAGTACAAATATATAAGAAGAAGAGAGGGAGAATCATCCCTTATACAAGATGTGAGACTAATATAAAAGAAAGAAGAAAACCTATAATGAGCGTTTTTAATGGGCTTTTACAAATAGTTTTCTAACACTCCCCCGTAAGCTGGAGCGTACAAGTCGTTGACGCCAAACTTGGATAAGAACTGATAGTGTAGCGGTCGAGAGAGAACTTTAGTTAAGATGTCAGTGACTTGTCCTGTAGCGGGAATATGTTCCAATTCAATCTTCTTTGATTGTACTTTTTCTCGAATGAAATGACAGTCAGCTTCAATATGTTTCATTCTTTCATAGAAAACTAGATTCTTGACAATATGTATAACTGCTTGACTATCACAAAATAAGGTTGCTGGAGTCGAGAGTGAGTCCCAAATCATTAAGAAGACTTTCAAGCCAGGTTAACTCCTATACAACAGCAGCCATGACCCGGTACTCGGCCTCTGCAGAAGATAGAGCAACAATATTCTGCTTCTTACTACACCAGGCTATAAGGTGTCTACCAAAGTATGTACAAAAAGCAGTTGTGGAACACCTATCATTCAGAGAACATGCGTAATTATTGTCAGAATACAAAACTAGATATGTTGAAACCGAGAAATCGGTCTCTGTGGAGTTCGGGGTCCCTAAAAAGGGGTGACCTCACACTTACTGCACTCAGACGAATGTCATGGACCAAAGACTCAAGAAACTAGGAACAGACCCTCGGATCTAGCGTGGAGGTCCCACCTCACACCCGGAAGACCTTGGTGATCTCCCCTCCCTAGTCAATGCTGAGATAGGTGTCTTGAAGGATGGAGAAAGAGGAATTCAAGTGGATAAAAAGCAATCTTCTCAAAAAACTTGAAAACGCGTAACAAGTCTCACGCCTTGTTTGGAGGCCTCTCTTCGCGAATACGGTGTTGTACACAATTCCCGTTCTTTTCGAGCGGGTTCTACGTTCGGAAAGAAACATCCAACCCAACGTATTCGCTACGTAGCCTTCTTGGAGCCGAAAACACTTGGCCTCCCAAGGGGTAAATCTGTCATGCCAGCTAATGAGAGCCTGGGTGACGAGACGGCCTCGGGGTAGAAAATACTTGGCCTCCCCGAGGGGTCAACCTGTCAAGCCAGATAATGAGAGCCTGGGTGACGAGACGACCTCGGGGTAGAAAATACTTGGCCTCCCCGAGGGGTCAATCTGTCAAGTCAGCTAATGGAAGCCTGGGTGACGAGACGACCTTGGGGTAGAAAATACTTGGCCTCCCCGAGGGGTCAACCTGTCAAGCCAGCTAATGGGAGCCTGGGTGACGGGACGGCCTCGGGGTAAGGTCTACTTACCCCTCCGAGAGATCAACCCGCCCTGTCAGCTAGTGGGAGCCAGGTCAGCGGAATCATCTCGGGGTAAGGTCTACTCACCCTCCGAGAGATCAACCTGCCCTGCCAGCTAGTGGAAGCCTGGTCAGCGGAATCATCTCGGGGTAAGGTCTTTTATGGATCACAAATGTTTTCCGGCGATCCCTGTCATCAATCACAGTTGATACAATGCATGCAAAGTTCATTACAAGAGATGATCCACTTCTTCCCTCGTGCATCATCGGATCCCTCCCCGGGTGCCCACATCAACCCTGTCCTCACATCTCTCCCCTGCCGCCTCGGGTTGGACTTCTTCAATCCGCACCAGATCCTGCACTTGTTGAGGCTGATGAGGCCGTGGTGCCGGAGCTCTTGTCCTTCTCAACTCCAGGAATTCGGGGCAAGTAGCTGTTACATGGCCTTCCTCCTGGTGGAACTCACAGTAGGGTAACTCTACTCTGACTCATCTCCTTCCCGCGCGGTTCCTCCTCTCCCTTTTACCAATCACCATTGCTTGCTGCGGTGGGGGTAGGAGCTGCCTAGGGGCTTGACTTTGGAAGTTGAACCTCCCTTGGCCTCTATGAAAATCCTCCCCACCTTGGATGAGACCTCTTCCTGGACCCTGAACGGGTCCTCCCTGTTGCCTCCAACCTGGCTCCGGACCTTCTTGAGGTCCCTGGAGCCCCTGAGCTCTCTGCTCCTCTCTCCTTCTCCCCTCCTGATGTCTCGAGCCACCTTGCTCCTTCGACTCTGCCTCTGTTAACCTTGTCAATTTCTTGACAAACACCGGGTTGGCCGCCTCAGTTGCTATCTCCTCTGTCGCCCTTTCCATTAGCTCCTCGAAGGAAAGGGGGGCCTTTCGGGTCAAGCTCATCTTGAAGAACCCCTCGTGCAACCCCACCGTAAACGTCATCTGGAGGGCATACCCCGGCATCTCCTGGATATCCAAGATCTCCTCTTGAAACTTGTCAACGTAATGGGCCAGCGACTCCTCGTCCCCCTGCCTTATCAGGAAGATGGACTCAGGACTCTTCTTCCTCTTCTTGGAGGTGGAGAAGCGAAGCTGAAAGCTCCGGCTCAAGTCCTCGAACCCATAGATCGATTTCGGTGGGAGTTGGTGGAACCAGTCCCTTGCCTTGCCCTTCAACGTGATCGCGAAGAGGCGACACTTGAAGGCATCCGTCATCGGCCTGATGGAAACGACATCCTCAAACCACTGCAGATGCTGGACGAGGTCATCCTTCCCGGTATAGTAAGCCATGTCGGGCTCTCTGAACCCCTCGGGAACGGGAGCTGAGATGATCAGCTTGCTGAAGGGTTTGGGTCACCCTTCAGCAGCTACCTTGAGGAGCAATACTTCGCAGCCTCTAGTCGCGCGACCTCTAGTCGCGCGACCTCTAGTCGCGCGACCTGCTCGCCTGGAAGGCGAGCACTCGCCGGGCTTGGAGAACAACTCCTGACCAGTGAGGTCTCGTTTGACCCCATCTCCCATCCTTTCCTTCTCGGGACTTCTTCTTGGTGCACTTACTTCTCCCCCTGCTGGGGTCATCTCGCCTAGATCCCTGGAAGGCAGCTCGCCGAGACTCCTGGGAGCTAGGTCCTGAGGGGTGGGAGTTGAGCAGCTACCTTGAGGAGCAATACTTCGCAGCATCTCCATGATGCCTTCGATGAATGTCATGGATTCGTCCCTTCCCACGAAGGGTGATGGATTGGGGAGCTCGCCGAGATCATCACTACCTCCCTTATCTCCAGCCATGACACTCTCCCGAGATCTTCTGTGCTGGTCACTCTCCACGCTCACCGCACCATGATGTCGAAACCGAGAAATCGGTCTCTGTGGAGTTCGGGGTCCCTAAAAAGGGGTGACCTCACACTTACTGCACCAAGATCCGAGAGTATTTGATCTAGCGTGGAGGTCCCACCTCACACCCGGAACACCTTGGTGATCTCCCCCTCCTTAGCCAATGCTGAGCTAGGTGCCTTGGAGGATGAAGAAATAAGAATTCAAGTGGCTAAGAAGCAATCCTCTCAAAAAGCTTGAAAACACGCAACAAGTCTCACGTCTTATTTGGGGCCCTCTCTTCGCGAATACGGGGTTGTACAAGAGATAGATAAGTAGATGGTTTGTAAACAAGTTCTTGTCCTAGAGCAATCTTTAGATATCTGAGAATCTGCTCAACGACTTGGGGATGAGATGTCCGAGTAGCATGCATAAAACGACTCACAACTCCCACAGCAAATGAGATATCAGGTTGAGTAACTGTAAGATAAATTAGCTTCCCCACTAAGCGTCGATAGTATTCTGGATTTGTAAGCAGTTGGTCAGAATCAGAATCATGTGCATAGTGCTTGTAGTTTATATCCATAGGGGTATCCGCAGGTTTGTACCCTGAGTAGTCAGCATTTTGAAGAAGGTCAATACAGTACTTCCGCTGGGATAAGACGAGACCATCAGGTCGTCTGACAACTTCAAGCCCAAGGATTCACGGAAGGAAAAAGGAGAATAAATGGAGAGGCGAAGTCTAGCACGGACGAAGATATGCGGTTTATGAGGTGACAAGCAGTAGAGACCGCAAAGTTCCAGTAATATGTGGGCACTTGCATTTGAAACATGAGTGATCGAGCAACATCAAGGAGGTGACGATTTTTCCGCTCGGCCATACCATTTTGCTGGGGGGAGGTATAAACACACGAGGTTTAATGTATGATTCCAAACTCGGTGCATAAATTGGAGAAGATGCAACCGATATATTCACGAGTATTATCGGTGCGATTGATTTTTAACATTGTGGAGAATTGCGTACGCGTATCATTTAGAAAAGTACGAAAAACAGATGTTAGTTCAGTACAATCATGAAATAAATATAACCCAGTGAGACTCGAGTAATCATCAATAAATGTGATAAAATCCCGATAGCCAAAAACACTCGGGACTTTATAGGGGCCTCATATATCATAATGAACTAAAAAGAATGAAGTAAACTCATATATCAGAATGAACTAAAGACGCATGTTGTATTCTCTCTCCTTTTTTTATAAGAGGGAAAAATATGATGTTTTTCGTAGATACATGACTCACAAGTAAACTCTCGCAATGATACATCCGGAAGAGCATTCTTGAGAATCGGGAGGGGAGCATGCCCAAGGCGGCGATGCCAGTCAACAGTGAAGACAATAAAGAAAATGGTATGTGGAACATCCAAGAGATACAGCCCATTCGACAGTCGTCCTTCACCAATAATACTCTACGTGCAGCGATCCTGCACAATAAACGAGGAAGGAGAAAATGTTATACATCGGTCAAGTTCCTGAGTAAGACGACTAACTGATAACAAGTTGAAGGGGGATCTCGGAACATGGAGAACCGATGATAGAGGGAGAGTGAGAGTAAGCCAAAGATTAGCCGCGCCAGAAACTAGAGTGGTGTCATCATTGACAACAGTGATGAACTTGAGATAAGTAGACTGTATATACTGTGGTGGTTGCTGAGATGTAATATGGTGAGTGAGAGTGAGGAGTCACATTCAGGACATACCTACATTCATTCTGTTACTGACACTTTCATTGTAGTTCCTTCTGTTTTCACTGATAGTTTCAGGTTGAGCATGAGACACCAGGAGAATACTTTATTATAGTTCTCGAGCATATATTGGACAGTGATCGCTACTGATGATGGTTTTCAGTGATACGTGATTGATTGGCATGGATGTTGATTTCTCTCGCACTACCACTCGGAGCACTCATCAGAGATGAGTGATTTCGAGAGGGGGAGAGTTGGTTGAGACCAACCTAGGTCAGGTCGCCGAAAAATGCCCGACGCTGCATTCGACCGGATCTTTACCGTTCTTGAATGATCGCATTTTAATGTTATGTTAATTACATTTTTATTTGCAAATTATATGTTGTCAATTTTAGTTGATGCACGGCTGTGTGCGAAGCCATGTTGTTGCACACCTGCGCGCGTAGCCGTTGGAGTTTTATTTTCTCTATTATATATATATATAACCATACTCATATATGTATATATATAAAACTATATACACATATATATTTATATATACACGAGCATCTTCGCACGGGCTACGCCCGTGCTCGATGCTCTTGGGCGGCATTTAGCCGCATCCAGGCGGGCTTCGCCCGCCTCTTCACCCGCCTCTGAACGGGCTTCTCCCGTGCTCGATGCGTCGTTGCGGGCTGCGCCTGCATCAAAGCGGGATGCACCCACATCAAAACAGGGTGCACCCACATCAAGACGGGCAGTGCCTGTAATATATACATATGAGTACTTAAAATGACCGTAAAAAATATAAATCAATATTACAATTTTTATTTTATAAAAAAATTACGTTTTGTCGTAAAAACATTAATTTCACACAATCTTTCTTTCCCTCCCTCTCCCTTTCTCTCTCCCTTTCTCTCTCCCTCTCTCTCCTCCCCCTTTCTCCTTTCTCTTCGGCCATCTCTCTTCCTTTCTCTCTCCCACTCTCTCCTCCCCTCTCTCTCTTTCTCTCTCTCCCTCCTCTCTCTCTCCCAACTCTCTCCCCCCATCTCATGCTCTCTCTCATGATCCAATGGCTCTTGTTTGATCTATGGTGTTCCTCCAAATACCTATATTGCTTTATATAATAAGATATATTAATATATAAATATATATATGATAGCAATCTGCCGGTTCAGCATCCAAAAAAAAAACAGCGGTCCAGTCATTGTTCCTCTTCCCTATTGACGCGCTTCTTCCCCGGTTCAGCAAACCTGCAAGCCGCAGCGCAATGGAGAAATGGCGGAAGAGCCTCGCCCGTTCCCCCACGCCCAACCCCCACGATGACGTAAATCACACGCCTTCCCCCAGCTCTTAGCCCACGACGACAGAGATCGTGCGTCCCGACGGTGTTGCTCCACTGAACTGCTGCCATGGCCGAATCTTCTACCGTGTTCTGGTAATGCCCTATAAAAGAAGAAGCAGATGAATGAAGTGGGATGATGAAAATTTGGTGATGAATATTGAGAATGATGTTTGTGTTCGAATCCTGCTTGCTGTGGTAGCTTGCTGTGTTTCCTGTTAGGCGTTAGGCGCGATTAAAGCTCCGTGTAAGCATTGTAGGTGTTAGGCGTGATGTATGATTGGGAGAATTAAAACCAATTTTTGTGTTTGTTCATTACTTCCTGTTGCTGAGTCCTGGGATTGAAGTTTTTGCGGATTTCTTCCCATTGCTGCTCTGTGTGAACGCTTGTTGAAGATGCTGAATAGTGATTAGGATTAGTTAGGTTACTGTTGATGGTTGAATGTTGAAAATATTGCTACTGTGCTTGCTGTTAACTGTCCTGTGACGGAGAAGATGAATAGTGCAAAACTGTGGGTGTTGTTGTGAGTTTAGAAATATGAAGAGATTTGATATTGAGGTTTTGATTTCCTGTTAGGAGCTGATTAATGAAAACCTGAAGTTGCTGTGAGTTGATTTCCTGTTATAGTTGTTGAGTCTGTGGAGGACGTTGATGAAATTTCCCCTTTGGTTGCTGGATTCTTTTGAGTTAGCTCCTAGCATTCTTAGGATGTGTTTCCTGTTTGAAATGTTGCCGTATGTTCTGACCCCGTTTGAAGAGGGAGAGTTTAATGTTGTCGAGGGTGGCTGGGAGAGAATATTGCCCTCGGCCTTGCTTGTTGTTGCGATTGAGATTCGGGAAAAGAATAAATTTTTCTCTTGTTTGCTTTGAGATTTCGTGAATCTACTTGTGAGAGTGAGTGAATTTCAATTCGTGTGTTAGAGATTTCGTGAGAGCACTCTTGTGTGTGAGAGTGGGTGAATTTAGGTTATTCAATTGGTGACTTCTTACATTGTTGAGCGATTCCATGGAACCACCTCGTGTGAGGGAGTGATTTAATTCCTAGGTGCCCGTGTGCGATAGCGGCCGGCCTCGGAGCGGAGATCGAAGGTGAAGAAGAGTTCCTCGCGTGCTCTCCATCGACTTCGAATACGGACGACGTCTCTTCCGTGGGTAATTGTTTCTATCTTTTTATTTGTGTGTGCCCCTATCTTTTCTCGTAGAATAATAGACCCTTTGCTGGGTTTTCGCCCGAGGTTTGTCAGCAAACGCTACGTCGAAAACTCCCAAGCAGAAGCGTATTCGGAGTTCACGATTTCCGTTTTGCTACAATAAAGAGAACATAACGAAAGTTGCAAACTTCCTTCCCTGGATCTAAATTTGAACCATTTTATTTAAGAAAATCATTTTTAAAACAAAATAGCGATTTTGTGCTTTACAAAGAAATTAGTTGTTTCATTTCTTAAAGTTCATTCAAATTCCGCTCAAATTTCGTTGCGCAAAGTTCATCGAATATTGCATGCATTAGAGTTTCCTAGAAATAGCCGACATGCGCGTAAACCCTACGCGCTGTCTTGCATCACATATCTGATAGCTTGTATAGTAATATTCAGTATAACTCAATAAAACCGATATGTGTGTATGAAATTTCTACTATCAATAGAAATTGGATTATTGAGTAACTAGTATATGCAGTATGTATTTAATTTTTAACACATCCCAAAACCGTTATACCATACAAACAATATATTCACTCATATAGATTTACGAGCAGGAATCATTAAAGTTAGAAATGTGGTTTCTAGTCATTTTAAACCAAGTTGGTGAACTGCCTTAATCATACATATATGTTTTCAAGCAAAGTAGCATTAGATAGAAAATGTTTTGAAGGCACGGTAGAGATCTCCCGTTTTTGATAGAAGCACACTATCTTTCTCGTGGGTTGTAGTGTACCCTGCAAGTCAAATTGTTTGGGAGATGTTTCTCGATTTAAAAGATTAGTAGATTCGAGTCTGTGTCCGTGAGACGTTAGAACACTTGAGTTCGCTAGTAGCAAGGTTGCAGATGTCGGATGTCAGTTTCATGTCGGTTTGAGTTTGAAATGTCATATATCAGATTGCAGGAAATATATCGAGGATATTTTACAATGTCGGGTTTTAACTACGCGGTCGTTCGAAGCACATGCACCTCAAATAAACTTCAAGGCAATGGTTGATAACTTCCGTATATCCGTTCATTTGCGGATGGTAAGCCGTGGAAAACTTCAGTTGTACTCCAAGGATGCTGAATAGTTCTTGCCAAAACTGGCTTAGAAAAGTCGTGTCCCGGTCATTAACTATTGAGGCTGGTAGTCCATGGAGCCTCATGACCAAGTCCAGGAAGAGTTGGGCTACTCCTTGTGCGGTGTAAGGGTGAGAGAGATCCCTAAAATGAACTTGTTTACTTAGATGATCGACCACCACGAGTATCGTCGTCATTCCCTTGCTCTTGGGCAGCCCCTCTATAAAGTCCAACGATATGTCTTGCCAAATTCGAGAGAGAATAGGTATTGGCTGCAATAGCCCCATTGGTTTTTGGGTATCCGCTTTGCATTGTTGGCAAACCGCACATTGTTGGATGTACGCCTACACTTACGGTTTCATTCGCTTCCAATAAAAGATGTTTTGAGCCTCCTATATGTTGAATTAAGACCGCCTCATCATGGAATAGCTTCAGTAGCGTCTCCATCGCCAGGTCGCCCCTTGCGCTTCAAAAGGCCATTTGTTCATTCATATTTCGGAAAACTAGATTGATCTTTCTTCTTTTGTGTCATAATGTGTTTTAGGTCCTTGTCTTTTGCCCACGACTCTCGCAACTGTTGTAAAGCATTGGACCAGATAGTAACCAACATATTGAGCTCTCCCTTGTCCACTTCATCTTTTCTCAAAAGCGCATCTGCGCACAAGTTCTCCTTGCCTTATTTGTATTGGATTGTGTAATCATATTCTAGGAGCTTGGCTAAATACTTTTGTTGCGCAGGTTTTGCTAGCTTTTGGTCAAACAAATATTTCAAGGAACGTTGGTTTGTCTTGAGCACAAATGAATTCCCTAATAAATAATGACGCCATTGTTGTACCGCCATCACTCCCGAGTGCTCGACGAAAATACGCAATCGTTCTCCCTTCTTGCATTAGAACAGCCTCAACTCCCACCTCTGACGCATCAGATTCCAAGACAAAAGGTTGCGGAAATCCGACAAACATAGAACTGGTGGTTGTGACACGGCCTCCTTGAGCCGAATGAAGGCTTGTTCGGCTTCTTGGTTTCACTTGAACCCCTTGTTTTGGTGCAGCTCCGTGAGTGGTCGGGCAAAGGGTTTCATAGTGCTGGATGAAGCGCCAGTAATAATCGGTGAGGCCGAGGAAGCCATGTGTTAAATTTTCTCAAAGTGGTCAGCAAGGTAGCCTAAAATCAAATTAATATTCTCAGAACTACCGAGTTCACACTTTGATCATGCGGAAGCCCAAAGAGCAAGTTTAACATCAACCACAAATGGAAGAACAAGCAGGTGTTTTATTCATTCACACTTCTTTACAAGACGAGATATACGTAGCGAGACATGATTTCGCTAGTACACAAGCTACAAACAGAAAGAACAAACAAGCCCGACGGACAGCACTGGAGACCGCCGAGACCGCCTCGTCCGCCAAGGTCGTCCAAGCAGCCCAAGCTGCAACTGCTACAAGCCGAATAGCACACGGAGTCTGCCGAGACCGCGAGGTCGCGCAGACACACCGTTATTCGCTGTCTGCTGAAGAACAGAGGAACAGACCGCCTACCCGCCTGAGACCGGCGGACAGGTTATTCGAACTTGATCAAGCTGAAGTAGAAAACTGACAAGCCGCAGAAGTGACCAGCTGAGACCGCAGAGACCGCACACTTCAATGCCCAACTCATAGCTCCTTGAAGCTAGCCGCGCGGCCTGCACACAGCTCACCGTCAGCACTACTCAACCCGCGCGGACAAAAAACCGCAGACCGCAACACTTGCCCAAGCCCAACTTACTGTTCACTCCGTTACTGTAGACGTGCCGGGGGGTTCTATTTATTGGCGAGGTGAGGAGTGTGGTCACCACCCTAGTGGATAGAATCACCACCCCAGCCCGCGCACTAGCAAAACCTCCGTCCGCTGAGTCCGCAAAGACTTAGCCGGATACCAAGAAAACCGCCAGAAGCAAGGCACCGATGTTCACTATTGGGCGGTCTTGCACCAGACCGCCCACACTATGCGGACACGATACAGTCCCCACAGTCCGCCCACATCATCATATGGACAGCCACAACTCCTTCAGTGACAGTCCGCATAATAAAGAGGCAGTCCGCATGATACAAGACCAACGCCTCCACCCGCCACAAGTCCACGACCAAAGGCAGTCCGCCCGTTCAACAGCGGACTTGGCGGATACTGCGGACACACTGGACTTGTCACAGAATGTGACCAAGTCCAGTAAATCACCAAAGGTCTAGCGCGAGCTCGGCGGACAAGGCTCAGTCCGCCAATCATCCAAAGCAGATCGCCAACACTCCTCCAGAGTTAAGGCAGAGTCCGCAAGCAATCCTCGCACAGCTGCCCAAACGGCCAACTGCCGGACTCCGTCACCAGTCCGCGCAGTCCTCCACAGCAGCTAACACCTGTTGTACCACCAGAGCTCGGCAAGGGCCACAACCAAACTCCAAGGACAGTCCGACTCAGCGGTCTCCGCGGACACGCCAGTCCGCAAGCCTCCCGCGGACAGGACACCCAATCCGCCGGTTAACACAAGCTTGCAACACAAGGCCACTGAACAGAGCACTGCCTACAACCCGCAAACTGCAGTCCGCTCAGTCCGTTTTGCCAGAAGCCCGACATCCTTGGCCATAGGCCAACCAAGCCGCACAATAGACTGAACGAGCCGCATCCAGGCCGCACAGGCCGCTCCACAACAACCAAGCCACGAAGACAGCCAATACCCTGTCCGCAGACAGCAGTCCGTCCAGGCCGCGGACTCAGTCCGCACAGGCCTCTTAGACCACAGGTTGCTCAATCAGCAAGCCACCAAGACAGCTACCACTCAGGCCGTAGTCAGCAATCCGCCCAGGTCGCGGACTCAGTCCGCACAGGCCGCCCGACCTGCCCATCACCCACTTACACTTCACAAATTTCAACACTCTTCCTTGAAGTGAGAAGTGGTGATCAAGTCCAGCAAGGTACGTAATCGCTGAAAAGGCCCGTTCGACAGCGGCTTCGTGAAGATGTCAGCAAGATTATCTTCACTCCGAACATGCCCGACCAGAAGAGATCCCTCTAACACCCTCTCCCTTATGAAGTGGTATGCGATCTCAATATGCTTGGTACTTGCGTGACACACTGGATTGTTTACCAGTTTGAGAGCACTCTCATTGTCACCCCGGAGTAAAGTAGGCACTTGCACTTCTTCATGAACATCCTCTACAAGCCTCCGAAACCAGATGGCTTCCCGAGCAGCCAAGGCCGAAGCCTTATACTCAGCTTTCGTAGTAGACACAGACACAGAATCCTGCTTCTTGCTACACCACGAAATACCAGTTGAACCACAAGTGAAAACATAACCCGAAGTTGATCTCCGATCATCCGAGTCACCACCATAGTCAGCGTCCGTGTATCCAAGCAAGACAAAGTCTGCATCCCTACTATAGAGGAGTCTCATATCAGAAGTTGACTTGACATACTTCAAGATGTGTTTTGCCGCTACCAGATGAAACTTCCTTGGTTCAGTCATAAACCGACTTACTCGGCCAACAACATAAGCAATGTCTGGCCTTGTAATCATCAGGTAGATCAAACTCCCTACAAGAGCCCTGAACACCAAGGGATCAGGAAGAATCCTTCCTTCATCTCGTCGAAGCTTCAGCCCTTGTTCCAGTGGAGTAGAGCAACACTTCCCTTCGCCCATGCCGAATCGACTTACAATGCGATCCGCATATCCCTTTTGACAAATGAGAATCCCGCACTCCTTTCTCTCCACTTCAAGACCGAGAAAGTGATGAAGCTCTCCCAAGTCTTTCATCTCGAAGCGTATAACAAGCTCAGCCCTGAGCCTTGCTACTTGCTCCTCTGAATTCCCTGTGATGATCATATCATCCACATACAGCAGGACCAAGACTTGAAGCTCCTCCTTCTTCTTGACGAACAAGCTAAAATCCGAGTTGGAAGCAAGATACCCGCAGAATTGTAAATACTCTACTATCTTCCCATACTAAACTCTAGGAGCTTGCTTCAACCTGTAGAGAGCCTTTCTGAGCTTACAGACATAGTCTGGATGAACTTCAGAAACAAATCCAAGTGGTTGATCCATGAAGATGTCCTTGTCAATCTCTCTGTAAAGAAAGACGTTCTTCACATCAAGCTGCCACAACCTCCATCCCTTATTAGCAGCCAAGGTGATCACCACTCTAACTGAAGTCATCTTTGCAACCGGACTAAAAGTCTCCTCATAGTCTTCTCCATACTGCTGTGAGAATTCTCGAGCAACCATACGAGCTTTGAACATATCAATGCTCCCATCAGCCTTCTTCTTCAACTTATATACCCACTTGCAAGTCACTGGAGTAATGTCATCAACCTTGGGCACAAGGTCCCAGGTTTCATTCTTCTTGAGAGCAGTAATCTCTTCCTTCATGACATCATCCCACTCCTTGACTCCAGTGGTCTCATTGAAGTTTGCAGGCTCTCGCTCATCCAGAGGACCTGCAAAGAAGCAGGAGACAAAACTCACAGCATTCCCATCACAGTATCGAGTCGGTGGCTTAATAACCATCTACGATCTCTGAAGGGTCTGCTCCTTGCTTACTTCCTCTATTGCTCCTTCAGGCTCAGCACCTCCTTCAAGCAAGCTTTGAGAAATGCTCCCCCTACTTCCTGAGCCAGAAGCCTCAGCACCATAATTTGAAGCAACATGAGCTGCTGGTGAAACAACAAGCTCCTCTTCCAGGCCTTCAGCAGCCACCATCTGTTCTTCATCAACCTTGCTTCCGGTTAGCTCAACCGAGCCACCTCCATACGACGTCAGCTCGTCAAAGACAACATCTCTTGACACAACGAACTTCTTCGTCGCAGGATCCATGCATTTCCATCCCTTCTTCCGCTCATCGTAGCCAACAAAGACAAGCTTCCTTGCCTTTGCATCCAGCTTAGTCCTTGAAGCATCCGGAATATGCACATAACAAGTTGAACCGAACACCCGAAGGTGTTCCACACTAGGCTAAGCGACATCCGATTGATAACATAAGAGGCACAAGACATCCCCTCCGCCTAGAAGGACCTTGGAATGTCTTTCGCGTGAAGCCAGCATTTGCAAGTCTCCGTTATATGACGGATCTTCCGCGCCGCTACTCCATTTTGTTGTGGAGTGTGAGCACAAGTGAGCTCTCGTTGGATCCCGTGCTTCATGCAGAAGTTAGAAAACTCGGAGGAGATAAACTCACCACCGTTGTCTGTTCTAAGCTTCTTGATCCGCAAGCCAAGCCGACCCTCCACCAACTCCTTGAACTCCACAAACAAATGGAAGACTTCAGACTTTTTCTTCAAGAAATATACCCAAGTGTATCTTGAGCAGTCATCAATCAGCTCCATCATGTATCTGCTCCCGCCAAGGCTTGCAGTGACGGTTGGTCTCATCAAGTCTTCATGGATGCACTCCAATGGTCTCTTGCTTCTCGTTTGTGATTTATCAAACGGAAGGCGATGAGCCTTGCCGTACTGACATCCCGCGCAAACGTGACCGTCACCAAATGAAGAAAGCTTAGGCAAGCCTCTTACAAGACTTTTGTTTGTCATAGCTTTCAACTTCTCCATTCCTACATGCCCTAGCCTTTCATGTCATATAGCCGCGCTATCATTAACTCTCATCCGATCAACATAAGAGTTAGTAGCAAGAACAAACAAGTTCTTCACTCTCATCCCAACATGAGCAACATCAGCCTTAACCGCTGATACGTTGCGAAGGAACTTCACTTCTGTTGGCCCAAACAGAACGTGATAACCCGCGTCTACCGAATTGGTCACCGAGAAGAGGTTCTTCTTCATGCCCGGTACGTGATACACACTCCTTAATGTGAGTGGCCCCTTATCACTACCCAACGACACAACTCCCTACTTCTCTACTGCATAAACAGTATTATCAGCAGTTATAATAGCTTCATTACCTGAGTAGGCTTGCAGAGAAGAGAATTTTGACTTGTCTCCGGTGAGGTGATGACCACACCCGGAGTCCACGATCCAATCATCGTTGAAGTCAACAGCGGACAGGGCACGAACACAAGTGCCCGTCATGAAAGCTCCGCCCCATTCATCTTCCTCACTCTTAGAGCAAGCTTCCTCCTTGCCAGCAACATGCTCAGGCTGCAGTTTGACCTTGCAGTCACGCTTGAAGTGTCCTCACTGATGACAACTGTAGCACTTTAGGTTCTTCTTCCAGTCCTTCTTAGGAGCAGTGCTCCTCTCTGCCTGATAAGAAGTTGAAGGCTCATTCTCAGCAGCGACTTGCTTCTTCCCTTCTCATCTCTTCTTCTTCTTGCCCGTGAAGAGTGCTTCACTGCTCTCCTCAGAGACAGTGACTCCAGCCATCTGTCTTGCCAAGCTTTACTGTGAAACAAGCAGATTCTCAAGCTCCAACAAAGATGGTTGAGTAACTCAGCCTTGAACTGATGTCACAAAGGCAACATACTCCTTCCGCAAGCCGTGGATTATGTGTCTTTTCAACTTTGCCTCAGAGATAGACTCATCAGGATCAAGCGCTGATATCTCTGCACACAAACTCTTCATCTTCAAGAATTATTTAGAGATAGTCAGTTCTCCTTGAGTTGTCCTGGCCAACTCATTCTCCAAGAATTGTAGCCTTGCTACATTCTTGCTATTGAACAACTCATCAATGGTTGTCCAAATAACAACAGCTGATTCACATCCAATGATGTGATCAAACAACTCCGGTGAAACAGCTCTCGTGAGAACAAACTCCGCCTTAGCATTTGTTTTCTCCAGAGCCTCACCTGCTCAACAGTTCCAAAAGCAGCAGTCACTTCCTGTTTGTCGTCACCACGACGACGACCTCCCATAGCTCCTCACCAAGAAGGTAACTTTTCATGCACGACTTCCACTTCTTGAAGTTAGTCAGCGTTAAGAGTTCAATGTCAAGACCTCTTGCGTAGCTCCCTTCCATTGCAACAACCGTTGGTTAAGCAAACTTCCAGAAGCACAGAGCACCAACACAGGTTGATCATCACTCAAGCACAGAGCAACAACACTTGTTGAACACTGCTCAAGCAACTGAATCTCCCTCTGATACCATGTTAAATTTTCTCAAATGGTCAGCAAGTTAGCCTAAAGCCAAATTAATATTCTCAGAGCTACCCAGTTCACACTTTGATCATGCGGAAGCCCAAGAAGCAAGTTTAACACCAACCACAAATGGAAGAACAAGCAGGTCTTTTATTTATTCACACTTCTTTACAAGACGAGGTATACGTAGCGAGACATGATTTCGCTAGTACACAAGCTACAAATAGAAAGAACAAACAAGCCGGACGGACAGCACAGGAGACTGCCGAGACCGCCTCGTCCGCCAAGGTCGCGCCCAATCCGCCCAAGCTGCAACTGCTACAAGCCGAATAGCACACGGAGACCGCCGAGACCGGGAGGTCGCGCGGACACACCGTTATTCGCTGCCTGTTGAAGAACAGAGGAACAGACCGCCTACCCGCCTGAGACCGACGGACAGGTTATTGGAACTTGATCAAGCTGACGTAGAAAACTGACAAGCCGCAGAAGCGACCAGCTGAGACCGCACACTTCAATGCCCAACTCCTGGCTCCTTGAAGCTAGTCGCGCGACCTGCACACAGTTCGCCGTCAGCACTACTCAACCCGCGCGGACAAAAAACCGCAAACCGCAACACTTGCCCAAGCCCAACTTACTGTTCACTCCGTTACTGTAGACGTGCCGGGGGGGTTCTATTTATAGGTAAGGTGAGGAGTGTGGTCACCACCCTAGTGGATAGAATCACCACCCAGTCCGCGCACTAGCAAAACCTCCGTCCACTGAGTCCGCAAAGAATTAGCCGGATTCCAAGAAAACCGCCAGAAGCAAGACACCGATGTTCACTATTGGGCGGTATTGCACCAGACCGCCCGCACTATGCGGACACGATACAGTCCGCACAGTCCGCCCACATCATCACATGGACAGCCACAACTCCTTCAGTGACAGTCCGCACAAGAAAGAGGCAGTCCGCATGGTACAAGACCAACGCCTCCACCCGCCACAAGTACACGACCAAAGGCAGTCCGCCCGGTCAACAGCGGACTTGACGGATACTGCGGACACACTGGACTTGTCACAGAATGTGACCAAGTCCAGTAAATCACCAAAGGCCTAGCGCGAGCTCGGTGGACAAGGCCTAGTCCGCTAATCATCCAAAGCAGATCGCCAACACTCCTCCAGAGTTAAGGCAGAGTCCACAAGCAATCCTCGCACAGCTGCGCCCAAACAGCCAACTGCCGGACTCCGTCACCAGTCCGCGCAGTCCTCCACAGCAGCTAACACCTGCTGTACCACCAGAGCTCGGCAAGGGCCACAACCAAACTCCAAGGATAGTCCGCCTCAGCGGACTCCGCAGACACGCCAGTCCGCAAGCATCCCGCGGACAGGACACCCAATCCGCCGGTTAACACAAGCTTGCAACACAAGGCCACTGAACAGAGCACTGCCTACAGCCCGCAAACCGCAGTCCGCTCAGTCCGTTTTGCCAGAAGCCCGACATCCTTGGCCATAGGCCAACCAAGCCGCACAACAGACTGAACGAGCCGCATCCAGGCCGCACAGACCGCTCCTCAACAGCCAAGCCACCAAGACAGCCAACACCCTGTCCGCAGACAGCAGTCCGCCCAAGCCGCGGACTCAGTCCGCACAGGACGCTCAGACCACTGGCTGCTCAATCAGCAAGCCACCAAGACAGCTACCACCCAGGCCGTAGTCAGCAATTCGCCCAGGTCGCGGACTCAGTCCGCACAGGCCGCCGGCTGCCCATCACCCACTTCCACTTCACAAATCTCAACACCATGTAGTTTCTTCACCGTCGTTAGTCGTGACCACTCCAACATGACCTGAATCTTCATGGGGAGATGACCCAAGTAATGCACTTGTTGCATCCCGAAGTCGCACTTAGATCGCTTGAGGAATAATTGGCGATGTCGCAAGGTGGCAAAAGTTAATTGGAGATGTTGCAAATGTTCTTCCCATGATTTGCTAAACACATGAATATTGTCAAAAACACCAAAATAAACTTGCGCAGTTGATCCTAGATGACCTTGTTCATCAAACTCTGAAATGTGGACAGGGCTTTGGTTAGCCCGAATGGCATAACCAAGAACTCGTAGTGGCCTTGATGAGTATGAAACGCTATCTTATGGATATCGGCTTATGCCATCCTCACTTGATTGTAACCTGCACGTAGGTCTAATTTAGAGAAGAATATTGCCCCGCAAAGTTTGTCGATCAGCTCTTCAATAATGGGGATTGGAAACTTATCCTTAACGGTATGCTTGTTGAGGTGGCGGTAGTCAACGCACAGTCGCCATTGTACCATCACCCTTCTGCACTAATAAGACCGGCGAGGCGAACTGACTAAAGCTATGCCGGATCACTCCTGTTTGAAGCATCTCCTTGATCAAGTGCTCAATGACCATCTTTTGTAAGGGTGGATAATGGTACCGACGCAAGTTAATCTTCACCTTGTCTTCCTTGAGGGTGATGCGATGTTCATGATCTCTTGTGAGCGGCAACCCCTTGGGCTCTTCAAATAGGTCCTGAAAGGATTTCAAGAGATTCATCAATTGTTGCCTTTGAGCGTGTTCCGGCTGGGATTACTGTTGTATTGGGTCCGAACTCCCTTCTTGAAGTGGTGTTGGCTGTCCGTAGATCAACGTGCAGAGCTCCCCGAGCTCTTCTTCCTCCACGGGAATTGCCAGCTTATCCCAAATTGCTAACATATGAAGTTCGCCATGTTTTTCTTGCCCTTGCTCTACGTGTCGTTGTTTCATCCATGTCCCCGCTAGGCTCTTAGAACCCCTCAGTGTAATTTTCCACCCTTGGGTCATAAATTTCAATGTCAGATTTCGGAAATCCCATTGCATGACTCCTAACGTGATGAGCCATGGGACTCCAAGTACCATCTCGCACCCACCGAGAGGTAAAACCAGCATATCTGAAGAAAATAAATTGCCCTGCATCTTCCATTTGAACCTCGCCACCTTATGCGAACTTGATATGCACTTGTCGTTGGCGACGACCACGTTAAGTGTGGGTATTGCTACGAGTTTGCACTGTGATCTTGTGGTCGTCTCCCTATCCAAGAAGTTGTGGGTGCTGCCCGAATCTATCAAAATATTTATTGGTGTGGCCTTGGTAGGATGTCGTCTCTTGCATGGTGTAGAAGTGCGCAGTCCCCGTCAGTGCGTGAATAGATACTAACGACATTTCCTGCATGTATTCTTCATTGTGGATTATCTCAAGGTCCTCCTCTGTGTCTTCTCCCTCCTGCACATCCCCGTCCTGTTCAAGAATGAGTTGTATAGCATAGGTTTGCTTGTGGCCCACACACCGATTACCCGGAGAATACGGCGCATCACAACCAACCTCTGCGGCGTTTGTCATCCACCTCTACTGCGGTCAACCGTGGCCCTCCCTGAAAGAGGGGCTCGAGCAGGTCCTGGCATGAAACTTGTAGATGGGCGGGTGCTTCACGGGACGGTGTCGGAGGGCAATCCGCCACTCTTTTTCATATGCAGCTGCAACTTATATTCTTGAAGACGGGCGAGAGAGGCCACGTTCGCAAGTATCTTTAGTTAAAACATCCGCACGGAATATGTGATCTCCTCCTTCAAGCCGGCGAGGCAAAAAATCATGGCGTGATCTTCTTTAATGTGTATGCGGTGGTGAAGCACATCAAATTCCTCTTAGTATTTTTGTATCGTCCCCTGCTGGCGCAGATTTTTCAACTCCCAAATGGGGTCGTCGAATAAGATGGATCTGAATCGGTTGGATATGGTGTGGCTATACTCTTCCCATGTCGGCCCTGTGGAGAGACGATTTTATGAATGGTTGGTGCCAAAAAGAGGGCCTTTCCTTCCAGATGCATCGAGGCGAGTTGAGCCTTTGTTTCCGGGGACGGGCAGGCAATGTCGAAAAAACTGATCACAACGGAAGAGCCACTTTATTGATCAACTCTCGTGAAGAGCCACTTTATTGATCAACTCTCGTATTTCCTCCAAGGTGCGACTTTATTGATCTTCCACTGATTGGAGTGTCTTGCACTGTTCCTGCAACTGCTTGAGGGCTGCCTGCCTGCCTGTGCTTGACGCATGGCGTCGACTTCCTGCTGGAGGTCACGCGATCGGGTACCGTCCGTCAGGGCCTTCCCACTCCCGGTCGAGGCTCTGATACCTTGTTAAGATCAAAGATGGATACCCAGGGACTAACAAATTTCTTCCACCCAAACCCCACTGCTTGCATACAACTACCAAATAGATTGCAGGACAAAAATAAAATAAAAGGATCCCACCTGAGAGCTATGCTCTGAAAGGTGTTCTCACAGTGAGGGGAAGGACTCCCGATTCAGCCGCCCCAACATGCACGACACAAGTTCAACGATGATAAAAAACCCAAACTCTAAATTAAGGCTTCATTTGTTTTGGCGTTTCTGCAGGGCGTTTCCCGCAAACGCCGCCGGAAAAGCGGGTAAACAAACGGCCTCGCCGGGCGTTTTCCGCGTCTCCTCCCGCAGCAAGGAGGAAAAGCCGCAGGTTTCCTCCGTTTCGATCCCCTCCTCTCCCCCTCCTTTCCGAAAACGGCTTCTCCACCCGCCGTCTCCGTCCGCCACAGCCGCGCCAAATAAAGCCTAAGCCTGCTACTTATATGACATGCTGCCAGGCCAATTACAAAAATACTCTTCACTAGATAAGAAACTACTAAAAGATCATATTATCCAGGTGTTAGCCTTTGTTTCTTGACCTGACAACTAAAGCTGACATTTCTTTACGTAGGCATTCCAGCTGCACATATGCAAGACTTATTTCATGTTAATTATGTCTCGAATCCTAACCCAAAGACAACGATTGATACTGATCGCGGCCCATGGGGATATTTTGTAGATTTACGGAGTGTTATATAAACTTCTTGTCGTTCTGATTCTGAAGTTCGGAAATCCACTCACATTATGTAACTGCCTTTGTTTTGTTCTAGTGAAAAACGGACTGCTCCTGCTCGTCGACGTAGTCATCTTGGAGGGACCACGTAAATTTGTGTCTTTTGTGTTGTGATTTTGTTTTATTTTATCTTTCTTCTCACGTCGACGCTGCATTTTTCTTTATCTTTCAACTCCAATCAACTTGAATTGTAAAAAAAATAATAAAAAGGGAAGATTATTTTTCCCCTTCCCTTCACTCCAGGTTAGAGTATATAACATTCATCTGACTTATCACTGAAGTTTAGGGTAAAAGTTTTTGATCTAATTACAGTCTTCAGAGATGATAAAACAGCTATTCTTAATTTCGAAAATTTAATGCGAGCAATGCTTTTGAAATGTTCAAAATATACATAAAATTGATTAAATGTGTGTAACAAAAACAGTTTCTTAATTAAGTTTTGAACTAATATGCAGCGGAAAGAGCCTCCATCAAACATATTCTTCTACTGCAGTGAGCCGTCACCAGAGGGAGGCGAGACGTCGATCGTGGCGAGTGATGTCGTTGTTGAGAAGATGGAAGAGAGGTTGCCGGAGGTGATGGATAAGGTTGCAGATGTTGGATTAGTTCATATCCAAGTGACATGCAGTGACGCTGATGCTGATACTAACGCAATATTTAACAAAACATGGAAATCATTTCTCGGGACAGATGATAAGGTTGAGGCCCAGAAAAGGTATGTCATTGTCATTTATTGTTTTATGGTTATATCATTTCTCGGGAAGAAGAAGGCTCCGTTTGTTTGAGCATTTTTTTCTTCGTTGCATTTTTCAAAAGACAATGCTAACATGATGTTTTGCCCGTTTGAATAGATTCCGTTTGAGGCCATCGATCTTCCAAAATGTCATTTTATGTCTAATTCTAACTGCAGGGAGGGATCTACATTTAGAAACACTATTTTATGTTTATTTTATCTTCATCTCTAATCGCTTCATCTCCAAATGCAATCACCCATCCAGACACTCTTAATTAGTTATGGGAGCCACTTTTGGAACTCTACTATTAGTTAAGATTTCAGTCAAACACTACTTACTTTCAAGCACTTTGGAGAAATGAAAAATCAAATATTGTGTATATTGAAGATGGGCGTCTCTCCTCGCACCCAAATATTCAGTATTTCCCTCACAAAAAAATCTCAAAAAGTTAATTTTGTTCATTTACTGTTTTCCTGGTTGCCCTTGACTTTAGGTATAAAAGGGTTTTCTTTGTAATCATAATATCAAAAGAAACCTAGTGCGGCCATGGAGTGGGCAAATTGCCGAACCACGTGAATCCCTTTGTGCTTTCTCTTCTTTGCTTGGCATTTTTTCGCGGCGCCGGACCCGGCAAATTGGCCGACCACGACGTGAATTCCCTCTTTGTGCTTTCTCTTCTTTGCTTGGCATTTTTCCCGAAGGCCATGGGGGTTGGTGACCACGTTGAATCCCTTTGTGCTTGCTCTTCTTTGCTTGACGTTTTTTTTTTTTTCGATCTTCGTTCCTAACAGTTCTCATGCTTTTCAAGTATCTTCGAAATAGAATGTGATGTAGGACTACTGGTGCACGAAACCAAGACTAGGGTGTGGTGTGGACTTGTCACACTCCCAAATCTAAATGCAGATACCGTCGGTAACGGCGACAGAATAATTCGAGCAATAAAGATTTCAACCCACACAAATATTTAAAAGAACAAAAAAACATTCAATAAGCAAACAATTGACGGTTTTCCTCCGCTTGAAGGGCCAAAACAAAGCGTGCCGTGAATG